>OX352285.1:0-1216640 GCA_947086405.1 Esperia sulphurella
GAGTATACGCCCAAAGGCTGCGGCTGCACCTACGCATTTCTGCGCCAACTGCTCAAAGTGCGGGCGGAAACTCCACCGGCTGTCGAGGATGAGGCCAAGGTATCTCATCGTCGACTTGACACCGATGGAAGTTCCGCCCACTATCAATTGTGATCCAGCGGGTGGGGCTTTCCGAGGTCCGTGAAAACACAGGGCCTCGGATTTGTGGAGGGCAACCTCCAACCCCAACCGCCGGATCCTCCCCACCACCTGTGCCACCCCAGCCGTGGCCAGGATCGCGGCGCGCCGGTAGGTGCTGCCGCGGGCCGTCACGAGCGTGTCGTCAGCGTAACACGTCACGTCGACGCCCCGCAAATTTCGGCCCCGCAGCACCCAGTCGTAGCCGATGTTCCACAGGAGAGGTCCGAGGACCGACCCCTGTGGAACACCGCATGTCACCCCCCGACATTTCCACCCCGACTGCGTCGGATAGGTGACGGCCCTCTCGGAGAGATAGGCCGCCACGACCCGACGCAGGTACCCCGGCACGCCATGGTACCTCAGTGCCTCCTTTATCGTTTCCCAGGGGAGGGTATTAAAGGCGTTGGCGATGTCTAATGACACCGCCAAGACGACCTCCCCCTGGGACACCGCTTCCTCCGCCAGGGCCCTCACCCGCGCAATCGCGCCGACGGTGGACCTGCCCTGACGGAAGCCGAACTGGTACGCACTGAGGTCCGGACCAACACTCTCAAGATGGTCGACGAGGCGGGCAGCTATTACTCGCTCGAACAGCTTGCCCACCTCGTCGAGCAACACGATCGGCCGATACGCCGACGGCGAGTCGGCCGGTCGCCCCTCCTTCTTTAGCAGGACCAGTTTCCCCGTCTTCCATCTGCGTGGAAACTGGCCCTGCCCAAGGCACGCTCCAAAGAGCGCCCTCACCCGTGGCTCGAGCGGACCGAGCATCAGCGCCAAGGCGCGTCCCGGTACACCGTCGGGCCCCGGGGCGACGTTCTTGCCCCGGAGCCGCAACACCGCCGCCTTCAGCTGACCCTCGGTCAGCTCGGGTACAGACACTCCCGCGCCCTCCTCCTCCTCCTCCTCCCGCCCGGCCGCCGCCATTGGCGGAGGAACGTGGCCGGCCCTGTTCGGAAACAGGGATCCGACCACCCGGTCCAGGACCTGCTGCTGGAGACTTTGCGTCAAGGGGGGAGCCCAGGGGCGAAGCTTCTGCCTCACCAACCTGTACGGCCTCCCCCAAGGATCGCTGTTCAACGTCTCCAGCATTTCCTCCTCCGCCAATGCCTTGGCGTTCGCTATGGCCACCTTCAGGGTAGTGGAACACTCCCTGTAGGTGGCATAGAGCCGGGCCTCCTCCACCTCGTCCCTCCTCCTCCGCCTCCGGGACCGGGTGTACTGGCGCCTCGCCGCTACGCACGCTGCGCGTAGCTGCGCGAGCTCCTCACTCCACCAGTACACCTGACGCCGGGCCCGGGGTGGGCCTGCTCGAGGCATGGCCGCGTCGCAGACGCGCGACATGGCCATCCCGAGCCACTCCACCTCCCGCTCCACCTCTACCGGGCCTTCCGGCACGGGTGTCCAGGCTTGGACCACGGCCGCCTCCACTAGCACGTCCGGGTCCATACGCCTGAGCACCCAGCGCGGGCCTCCCCCTCGCGGGGGTCGGCTTGGACCGCTCGGGGTACCTGGAGGAGTGGAAACGTTAAATCGGACATACAGGTGGTCCGACAACGTCTCCACCCCCTCCAGCACTTCCCAGCCCTGAATACGGCGCGCCAGGGCGGCATTGGCGAACGAGACGTCCACAATTGAGCCGCCCTGTTGCCGCACGCACGTATTTGTCGACCCCCGGTTCAACACAACCAGCCCGGTCTCCACCAGCCAGTCCTCCACTGACTCGCCGCGCGCGTCCGTCGCCGGGGATCCCCAGGCCATGGACTTGGCATTGAGATCACCGGCAACGAGCACCATGCTGGGGCGACTCTGGCCAATCAGAGCCCCGATTTCGATCAAAAGCTGATCGAAATCGGCTAGGCTCCGACTTGGCGAGAAGTACACCCCAACCACCACTATCTCTGCTAAGTGGGCCGCCACCCATCCCCGACCCCTCGTCACCCTATCCAGAGGGGGGGAACCTGCGGCCTCCTGCGAAACAATGGCCACCGAGCCCTCGAGGTCCTGCGCCCAGCTTGATCTGGGCGGGACAAAGTAAGGCTCGGCGATCACGGCCACCTGTATTGACCACTGCACCATGCTCTGGATCAGCAGATCCTGAGCTCTGGCGCAGTGGTTGATGTTCGCCTGGAGGAACTCAATGGACATTAATTAGCGGTGTCCATCAAGTCCCCCCCGGCCCCGTCTTCGGTACTTGTCGACGGGCGGATCGGCGGCGAGGGGACCCTAAGGCCATCTCCACCCTTCCTCCCCCTCCTCCTTGTGCGGGGGGCAGCACAAACTTTGCTGCCCACCGTATGCCCTGCGGGCTTTTTAGCCGCCTCGCACAGGGTGCAGTGCGGGGCGGCCGAGCATTGGCCGGCTTTATGGCCGGGCTGACCGCAGCGATAGCATTGATCGCTGCGATCCACGGCCTCCGTGGGGCACGCCTGCCGGACATGGCCCAGCTCCAAGCAGCGGTAGCACCGCATGGGTCTGGGCTCCAGCAGACGCACTTGTGCGGCCACCCACCCGACTAGCAGGCGGCCACCGTCCACCACCTTCTTGGCGGCGGCCACCGGGCAGCGCACCCACAACGTGCCGAGACCCGCGAAGTCCTTGCGGATCTCGCCTGACTTCACCGTCTCGGCGGAGCACTCACCCGCTCGGGCCACCGCAGCCACCACCTCCGTCGAGGAGACCGAGTCGTCCAGGCCCGAGATACGCATTTCTGCGCACCTCGTGGGCCTGGAGACACGGACCTCGTCCTCCTTGAATGACTCCCTTAGCTTTTTGGCTAGGGAGTCTGCCTTCTCGCCACTGGAGGCGCCTGGTACCTCCAGTATTCGCGCCCCAGTGGCCGCCGTTTTCATTTTGACGCCGGTGGCGATTCCGAAGTCGGCCAAGTTTATTTTTGCCTTGGCCTCCTTCATTACCGCCTCGTAAGTTATGCCACTCTCCACGGCCGCCGGCTGCAGTGTGAGCACCACAGCCGACGACCGGGGAGGGCGGAGCTTTTGGAGGCGCGTCGCTTCCTTCTTCGCCGCAGGGGGGGTGGGAGCGGGTGTGGCCTTCTTCTTGGCTCCACGCTTCACCACCACGCTCCACCCCTCCGCCATTGATGTGGGCGGCGGGGGAAGAGAGCGCGGTTCGCTCTGCGAGGGGACAGCCTTAACAGCAGCCCCCTTCTTCTTCACCTCCTTCTTCTTCCCTCCCTGTTGGGCGGGAGGGGGAGGGGGTGGTGTGCTCTTCTTCTCCTTCTGACCTTTTTGGGCGGAAGGGGAAGGCGGGGGAGCGCTCTTCTTTCCTTTCCCCTTCTCTCCCTTTTGTGCGGGAGGTGGGGACGATTTTTTGTCGGCGGCGAGTGGAGGGCGCAGCCGCTTCTCCGGCAGGAGTCGCTCCTCCAGAGCCTCCAGCCTCGCGCTCATCATGCCCCCGACTTGGAGCATGATGGAGCGCGAGATCTCCTCCAGTGCCGAGGCTGCCGGAGGGCGCTCAACCGGAGGGGAGTTCACCCTCTTTCGTCTGCTTGGTGGCGGCAAGGGTGGGTAGTCCACCTCAGGCACGGTGGGCGAGGGCACTCTCCCACCGATTACCTCCATCTCCATTGGGGCGGCCGGTGGGGACGCCCGACGGCGCTCCGCCTCCATCCCGGCCCTGAACTGGGCAAACTCCTTGCGGAGATCGTCCAGCTCAGTCTGCAGGCGGGTGTTGTTCGCCTGCAGCCTGGCCGACTCTTCACTAGCCGTTCGGCTGTGCAGAGCCCGCACAGCGTCCGAGATGGACGCGACTGCCTCGTTCAGGCACTTTTTAAAGGTGCCCTTCAAGTTGGCCGACTTGCTCGAGACCATGCGGACGGTCTCAAGTGCGTCGGCCACTTGCTTATTGAGGGCGGCGGCTGTTGTTGCGCCCTCCGTGTCCTCCTCCGGGTGTACCGGGGCTGCTGAGGCGGCTACGCAGCCTCTGCGAGACTCCCGGTTCTTTCGGGCCAGTGCGGCAACTTCTTTCTCCGCCTCAAGCTCCAGCTCCTTTTCCTGGAGCTTGAGGTATTCCGCCTTGGCCTTGGCCAGACCTACGTACTGGCCAGTGGTAGGCGGGCGGCCTCTTCCCCTGACGACCGGGGAGGTGCTACTGGCCCGCTTAGCTCGCTCCTTCTCCCCAACCTGCTCCTCCTCGCTAGACGACGCCGAGCTAAGGCCGCTCAGGCGCCGTCTCTTTTCCCCTCGTTTCCTCCAGAACCTAGTGGCTCTGGGGGAATCCACCGACGACACAGTGATCAGACTAGTGTCTGATCCACATGCCATGTCAGCTCCCTCCTCTCCTGTTCCTCCTCCATTGTTTGTTTTTTTGTTTATAATTTCCATATTTAGTCCCACGAGTAAGGGCGATTTATACTCCTCCGTCGGCTACGCCCATCCTAGGAGGGGGGAATTAATACAGTGGAGGCCCCCAGGTATCCACAGGGTGTTACGTGTGTTCTCACGGGTTTATTTACAAGTTTTCCTTCTCTCTTGGCCGGCCAATTAAGGCAAGCCCGCCTCGGCCCGCCATGCGACAACATACCCTCTTACACCACACGAGGGTCGTTGAAGCCACATGACGGGTACCGGGGGTGGAGGTTGGTGAGGCCTCCACCTTGGACGGAGGGCACGCCAGGGGACACTGGCACGCCAACCGCCACTACTCCCACCATCGGAAAAGGGATAGGAAAGGGGAATTTGGGAAGGATAAAGGAATTGGAAAGGTGGGATTGGGATTCGGGATACGACGGTGGCACGTGGGGACTCCCACAGTGCCTGCTCAGCGGCACCTTGCCGCGAGCCCGCCCTTGCCTCTCCCACTGTGCCCTCTGCATACAGCAGAGGGACACGTGGAGAGACGCGTCTCTCCGCCTCCCCGAAGGGACTTGGAGAGACCCACCTCGGTGTCATTAGCTTCACCCCGGGCTGGATTGCCCGAGGCTACTGAGCTCCCCCGCCACGACAAGGCTGACACCATGGGGGAGAACCTAACCTAACCTTTTTTTTTTTTTTTTTTTTTTTTTTTTTTTTTTTTTTTTTTGGTGTCGCGGGAAAATGCCTAACGCATACTCACTCTCCTCGGGGGGAAGAGTGAGTTATGTCGGGCTTGCACCGACTAAAAACCCGCGGTGGCCTTCTCCGGCGCACGGCGAAGGAGGGAACCCGGGGGGTCCATTGGTTGGCATCCGGGTGTCCCTCCTCCGTGCGCCCCGCCGCTCGCACTCGGCGGCCCACCTCGGGGGGAGACTACTGGCTCCCCCCCCGCACCCTCACGGTGCCTGCAGCAGCAACGAGGCCACCCCGTTGCTGCCGCCCTCCCCGGGGACGCGTCAGATGGTAAGGGTGCACAGAGCCCCCGCTCCGTGCACCCGCGTCCCCGATGACCCCTTTTAGTCGCCTTGTACGACAGGCAGGGGATACCGTGGCTGCATTCCTCGCCCCAGTCCACAGGGCACAACCTTTTTTTTTTTTTTTTTTTTTTTTTTTTTAACGTTGGGAAATGGTTTTCTCCATACCTACCCGCCTCGGGGGAGGCGGGTAGGTTATGTCGGCCTTTCACCGACTAAAACCCAACGGTGGCCATCCTCGGCGCACTAGAGAGGGGACTCCGGGATCGGTAGTCCGGCATCCGGTGACCCTCTCTTGGCGCCTCGCCGCACGCACCTCGGCGGCCCTCCTCGGGGGGCGGTTAACGCCCCCCCCTTGCAGCAGCACGAGGCCACCCCGTGCTGCCGCCCATCCCGGGATCGGGATCTATCTGGTGGACGGATGAAGCCCCCGCTTCAGCCGCCCCCCGATCCCGGTGCCCCCTTTTAGTCGCCTCGTACGACAGGCAGGGGATACCGTGTCTGTATTCGCGGCCCCAGAACACAGGGCTTAGTCGGGCTCCGCTACATAAGGCGGCGCGCGAAATCGCGCCGCCTTCGCCCGACCCTCCGGCGACGGACCGGATGGGAGGAAGCATCGTCCTCCCTGACTCGTTCCGCCACTTCCTTCTGCGACATTACGTCGCCGCAGAAGGAAACCATTGCCTGCCATGACCTCTCGCTGTCGACCATGGATTTTACCACAGCCGGCAACGAGAGGTCCCTCCCCACGACCGCGACGAGTCGCGCCCTCTCCTCAGCCCATGCTGGGCACTCCGCCAGCGTGTGGCGCGCCGTATCTACGGCATGGCCGCACGCGTGGCACACCGGCGTCGGCTCTCTACCGACCATCTCGCACAGATACTTCCCGAAGCAGCCGTGCCCCGTGAGGATCTGCGCGAGATGGAAGGTATGGACACCCCTCCTCTCCTCGACCCATCTCCTGAGGATGGGTCGGATGGCGGCGATGGTATCCACCCCAGCTGTTGGCTCTGCCAACGCTCCCTTCCACTGCCGGAGGAGGACCCTGTGGGAGGATTTCCTCCAACGCATGACCTCCTCCGGAAGTGGAGGGGATCCCTGGTCCCGAGCATTGGAGACCCGCCGGTACACGTGAGCGAGTACCTGGGCCTCCAGCTCCCAGGGGGGGGTGCCCGCCAGCACGCACGCTGCATCGAACGAGGTGGTGCGATACCCCCTCACGAGCCTGAGCGCCATGACCCTCTGCGGTCTCCGCAGAAGGGCCCTAGTGCGGGCGCTCAGGTCGTCCACCCAGATCGGGGCCCCATAAAGGGCCATCGATCGCACCACCCCGGAGTAGAGGCGACGGCAGCCTGCGTCCGGTCCGCCCACGTTGGGGAGGAGGCGACTCAATGCTCCGGCGGCTGCTACCAATTTGGGAGCCAGCCGGGCAAAGTGCGCCTCAAACTTCCACCGACTGTCGAGAACGATTCCGAGGTACTTCATCGTCGACCCGACAGCGATGGAAGTACCCCCAACCACCAGTTCGGATCCAGCGGGAGGGGCCCGCCGGGGCCCGTGGAAACACAGGGCCTCGGACTTGGCGAGGGCAACCTCCAGCCCCAACCGCCGGATTCGAGACACCACCTGGGCCACTCCAGCCGTGGCCAATATGGCCGCCTCCCTGTAGGTGCTGCCGCGGGCCGTCACGAGCGTGTCGTCGGCGTAGCAAGTTACGCCGACGCCCCGCAAGTTACGTCCGCGCAGCACCCAGTCGTACCCGATGTTCCACAGGAGCGGACCAAGAACCGACCCCTGTGGAACACCGCACGACATCTCCCTTCTCTCCCACCCGTTCTGCGTCGGGTAGGTGACGGCCCTCTCGGAGAGATAGGCCGCCACGACGCGACGCAGATACGCCGGCACTCGGTGGTACCTCAGCGCCTCTAGGATGATACTCCAGGGCAGGGTGTTAAACGCATTGGCGATGTCTAAAGACACCGCCAAGACCACCCCGCCCTGGGACACCGCCTCCTCCGCCAGGGCCCTCACCCGCGCAATAGCGTCGATGGTGGACCTGCCCCGGCGGAAGCCAAATTGGTGGACGCTGAGGTCCGGACCGATGCCTTCGAGGTGGTCGACGAGACGGGCGGCGACAACGCGCTCAAGGAGCTTGCCCGTCTCGTCGAGCAGTACAATCGGCCGATAAGCCGACGGCGAGTCGGCCGGTCGCCCCTCCTTCCTGATCAGGACCAGTTTTCCGGTCTTATACCGACGGGGAAACTGGCCCCGATCCAGGCAGGCGCTGAAGAGCGCGCGCACCCACGGCTCGAGCGGTCCCAGCATCAGGACTAGCGCCTTAGCTGGGATACCGTCGGGTCCCGGGGATACAGATTTGCCCCGGAGCCGCAGGAGCGCCGCCTTCAGTTCTGCCTCCGTCACCTCGGGTGCACGAGTGCCCCCACCGTCATCCTCCTCCATCGCCGCCATTGGCGGGGGGACGTGGTCAGCCCTGTTTGGAAACAAGGAGCCGACCACGTTGTCCAGGACTTGGGGCTGGAGACTTTGCGTCAGGGGGGGAGCCCAGGGGCGAAGAATGTTCCTCACCAACCTGTACGGCCTCCCCCATGGATCGCTGTTAAGAGTCTCCAGCATTTCCTCCTCCGCCAATTCCTTGGCATTGGCGATGGCCACCTGCAACCTAACCTAACCTAACCTAACCTAACCTAACCTAACCTAACCTAACCTAAAAAAAAACCCGCGGTGGCCTTCTCCGGCGCACGGCGAAGGAGGGAACCCGGGGGGTCCATTGGTTGGCATCCGGGTGTGCCTCCTCCGTGCGCCCCGCCGCTCGCACTCGGCGGCCCACCTCGGGGGGAGACTGCTGCCTCCCCCCCGCACCCTCACGGTGCCTGCAGCAGCAACGAGGCCACCCCGTTGCTGCCGCCCTCCCCGGGGACGCGTCAGATGGTAAGGGTGCACAGAGCCCCCGCTCCGTGCACCCGCGTCCCCGATGACCCCTTTTAGTCGCCTTGTACGACAGGCAGGGGATACCGTGGCTGCATTCCTCGCCCCAGTCCACAGGGCACTCGGGCGCCTACGGCGGCAACGTACGAGCGTACGCCCGCCGCCTGCGCCCGACCCGTCTCCGGCGGATCGGATGAGCCGAGGAGTCTTCCTCCCTCATCCGCTCCGCCACCTCCTTCTGCGACATCACGTCCTCGCAGAAGGAGATCATCGCCTTCCACGACCTGTCGCTGTCGACCATGGATTTGATCACAGCCGGCAGCGACAGGTCGGAGCCCACCTCAGAGGTGAGGCTAGCGCGCGGCTCCGCCCAGGCTGGGCACTCCGCGAGAGTGTGCTGCGCCGTATCTTCGGCGCAGCCACACCCATGGCACTCGGGCGTCGGCTCCCTTCCGGCAACCCGACACAGGTACCTCCCAAAACAACCATGCCCCGAGAGGACCTGCGTCAGCCGGAAGGAGAGCGTGCCATGGCCGCGGTCCAGCCATTGCAGCAGAACCGGGCGGACCCCCTCGATGGTACGGAGGCCCGCGGTCGGTCGCGCCAACCTCGCCCCCCACACCTCCACCATTTCGCGGCGGAACTCATCCCGCCGCGCCTCCACCTCTCGCGGTGCCGGCCTACTGCCCTGGCCTCGCGCCTCCTCGCGCCAGTGATATACTGACGCGAGGGTCCTCGCCTCCAGGTCCCAGGGCAGGGATCCGGCCAGCACGCATGCCGCCTCCACTCCCACCGTTCGATAGCCCCGTATCACCCTGACCGCCATCGCCCTCTGCACACGTTGCAGCAGGGCGATATTTCGGCTTGTCAGGGTGTCAGCCCACACTGGGGCGCCGTACAGGGCCATCGAACGGACCACTCCCAGGTACAGCCGCCGGCAAGAGGCCCTGGGCCCCCCCAAATTAGGGAGTATACGCCCAAAGGCTGCGGCTGCACCTACGCATTTCTGCGCCAACTGCTCGAAGTGCGGGCGGAAACTCCACCGGCTGTCGAGGATGAGGCCTAGGTATCTCATCGTCGACTTGACACCGATGGAATTTCCGCCCACTATCAGTTGTGATCCAGCGGGTGGGGCTTTCCGAGGTCCGTGAAAACACAGGGCCTCGGATTTGTGGAGGGCAACCTCCAACCCCAACCGCCGGATCCTCCCCACCACCTGTGCCACCCCAGCCGTGGCCAGGATCGCTGCGCGCCGGTAGGTGCTGCCGCGGGCCGTTACCAGCGTGTCGTCGGCGTAACACGTCACTTCGACGCCCCGCAAATTTCGGCCCCGCAGCACCCAATCGTACCCGATGTTCCACAGGAGAGGTCCGAGGACCGACCCCTGTGGAACACCGCACGTCACCCCCCGACTTTTCCATCCCGACTGCGTCGGATAGGTGACGGCCCTCTCGGAGAGATAGGCCGCCACGACCCGACGCAGGTACCCCGGCACACCATGGTACCTCAGTGCCTCCTTTATCGTTTCCCAGGGGAGGGTATTAAAGGCGTTGGCAATGTCTAATGACACCGCCAAGACGACCCCCCCCTGGGACACCGCTTCCTCCGCCAGGGCCCTCACCCGCGCAATCGCGCCGACGGTGGATCTGCCCTGACGGAAGCCGAACTGGTACGCACTGAGGTCCGGACCAATTCCCTCAAGATGGTCGACGAGGCGGGCAGCTATTACGCGCTCGAACAGCTTGCCCACCTCGTCGAGCAACACGATCGGCCGATACGCCGACGGCGAGTCGGCCGGTCGCCCCTCCTTCTTCAGCAGGACCAGTTTTCCCGTCTTCCACCTGCGTGGAAACTGGCCCTGCTCGAGGCACGCTCCAAAGAGCGCCCTCACCCGTGGCTCGAGCGGACCGAGCATCAGCGCTAAGGCGCGTCCCGGCACACCGTCAGGCCCCGGGGCGACATTCTTGCCCCGGAGCCGCAACACCGCCGCCTTCAGCTGACCCTCGGTCAGCTCGGGTATGATCACTTCCGCGCCCTCCTCCTCCTCCTCCCGCCCGGCCGCCACCATTGGCGGAGGAACGTGGGCGGCCCTGTTCGGAAACAGGGATCCGACCACCCGGTCCAGGACCTGCTGCTGGAGACTTTGCGTCAAGGGGGGAGCCCAGGGGCGAAGCTTCTGCCTCACCAACCTGTACGGCCTCCCCCAAGGATCGCTGTTCAACGTCTCCAGCATTTCCTCCTCCGCCAATGCCTTGGCGTTCGCTATGGCCACCTTCAGGGTAGTGGAACACTCCCTGTAGGTGGCATAGAGCCGGGCCTCCTCCACCTCGTCCCTCCTCCTCCGCCTCCGGGACCGGGTGTACCGGCGCCTCGCCGCTACGCACGCTGCGCGTAGCTGCGCGAGCTCCTCACTCCACCAGTACACCTGACGCCGGGCCCGGGGTGGGCCTGCTCGGGGCATGGCCGCGTCGCAAACGCGCGACATGGCCATCCCGAGCCACTCCACCTCCCGCTCCACCTCTACCGGGCCTTCCGGCACGGGTGTCCAGGCTTGGACCACGGCCGCCTCCGCTAGCACGTCCGGGTCCATACGCCTGAGCACCCAGCGCGGGCCTCCCCCTCGCGGGGGTCGGCTTGGACCGCTCGGGGTACCTGGAGGAGAGGAAACGTTAAATCGGACATACAGGTGGTCCGACAACGTCTCCACCCCCTCCAGCACTTCCCAGCCCTGAATACGGCGCGCCAGGGCGGCATTGGCGAACGAGACGTCCACAATTGAGCCGCCCTGTTGCCGCACGCACGTATTTGTCGACCCCCGGTTCAACACAACCAGCCCGGTCTCCACCAACCACTCCTCCACCGACTCGCCGCGCGCGTCCGTCGCCGGGGATCCCCAGGCCATGGACTTGGCATTGAGATCACCGGCGACGAGCACTTTGCTGGGGCGCCTCTGGCCAATCAGAGCCCCGATCTCGATCAAAAGCTGATCGAAATCGGCTAGGCTCCGACTTGGCGAGAAGTACGCCCCAACCACCATTGTCTGTTCTAGGTGGGCCGCCACCCATCCCTGACCCCTCGATACCCTATCAAGAGGGGGGGAACCTGCGGCCTCCTGCGAGATTATGGCCACCGAGCCTCCGAGGTCCTGCGCCCAGCTTGATCTGGGCGGGACAAAGTAAGGCTCGGCGATCACGGCCACCTGTATAGACCACTGCGCCATGCTCTGGATCAGCAGATCCTGAGCTCTGGCGCAGTGGTTGATGTTCGCCTGGAGGAACTGGATTGCCATTAAATGGCGGTGTCCATCAAGCTCCCCCCGGCCCCGGCTGCGACACTAGCATCCGGGCGGACAGGCGGCGAGGAGACCATGAGGCCATCGCCGCCCTTCCTCCCCCTCCTCCTTGTGCGGGGGGCAGCACAAACTTTGCTGCCCACCGTGTGCCCTGCGGGCTTCTTAGCAGCCTCGCACAGGGTGCAGTGCGGAGCGGCTGAGCATTGGCCGGCTTTATGTCCGGGCTGACCGCAGCGATAACACTGATCGCTGCGATCCACGGCCTCAGTGGGGCACGCCTGCCGGACATGGCCCAGCTCCAAGCAGCGGTAGCACCGCATGGGTCTGGGCTCCAGCAGACGCACTTGGGCGGCCACCCACCCGACTAGCAGGCGGCCACCGTCCACCACCTTCTTGGCGGCGGCCACCGGGCAGCGCACCCACAACGTGCCGAGACCCGCAAAGTCCTTGCGAATCTCGCCTGACTTTACAGCCTCGGCGGAGCACTCACCCGCTCGGGCCACCGCAGCCACCACCTCAGTTATAGAGACCGAGTCGTCCAGGCCCGAGATGCGCATTTCTGCACACTTCGTGGGCCTAGAGACGCGGACCTCATCCTCCTTGAAGGCCTCCCTGAGCTTATTGGCAAGGGAGTCTGCCTTCTCGCCACTGGAGGCGCCTGGTACCTCCAGGATTCGCGCCCCAGTGGCTGCCGTTCTAAACCGAACGCCCGAGGCGATTCCAAGGTCGGCCAAGTCAATCTTCGACTTGGCCTCCTTCATCATCGCCTCGTAGGTTATGCCGCTCTCTACGGCCGCCGGCTGCAGTGTGAGCACCACAGCCGACGACCGGGGAGGGCGGAGCTTTTCGGGGCGCATAGCGCCTTTCTTCACCGCAGGAGGGGTGGGAGCAGGCGGGGCCTTCTTCTTGGCCCCACGCTTCACCACCACGCTCCACCCCTCCGCCATTGATGTGGGCGGCGGAGGAAGAGAGCGCGGTACGCTCTGCGGGGGAGTAGCCTTGGCGGCGACCCCCTTCTTCTTCGCCTCCTTTTTCTTCCCTCCCTGTTGGGCGGGAGGAGGTGGCAGTGGAGCGCTCTTCTTCTCCTTCTTGCTCGTTTGGGCGGAAGGGGGAGGCGGGGGAGCGCTCATCTTTCTCTTTCCTTTCCCCTTCTCTCCCTGTTGTGCGGGAGGTGGGGACGATTTTTTATCGGCGGCGAGTGGAGGGCGCAGCCGCTTCTCCGGCAGGAGTCGCTCCTCCAGAGCCTCCAGCCTCGCGCTCACCATGCCCCCGACTTGGAGCATGATAGAGCGCGAGATCTCCTCCAGTGCCGAGGCCGCCGGAGGGCGCTCAACCGAAGGGGGGCCAACCCTCTTTTGCTTGCTGGGTGGCGGCAGGGGTGGGAAGTCCACCTCAGGAACGGTGGGCGAGCGCACTCTCCCACCGATTACCTCCACCTCCATTGGGGCAGCCGGCGGGGACGCCCGACGGCGCTCCGCCTCCATCTCGGCCCTGAACTGGGCAAACTCCTTGCGGAGATCGTCCAGCTCAGTCTGCAGGCGGGTGTTGTTCGCCTGCAGCCTGGCCGACTCTTCACTAGCCGTTCGGCTGTGCAGAGCCCGCACAGCGTCCGAGATGGACGCCACCGCCTCGTTTAGGCACTTTTTAAAAGTGCCCTTCAAGTTGGCCGACTTGCTCGAGACCATGCGGACGGTCTCAAGTGCATCGGCCACCTGCTTATTGAGGGCGGCGGCTGTAGTTGCGCCCTCCGTGTCCTCCTCCGGGTGTACCGGGGCTGCTGAGGTGGCTTCGCAGACCCTGCGAGACTCCCGGTTCTTTCGGGCCTGCGTGGCCACTTCTTTTTCCACCTCAAGCTCCAACTCCCTCTCCTGGAGCTTGAGGTATTCTGCTTTGGCCTTGGCCAGACCAACGTACTGGCCGGTAGTAGGCGGGCGGCCTCTTCCCCTGACGACCGAGGAGGTACTGGCCCGCTTGGCTCGATCCTTCTCCTTACCCTCATCTCCACTAGAGGACGCCGAGTTACTGCCGCTCAGGCGCCGTCTTTTTTCCCCTCGTTTTCTCCAGAACCTAGTGGCCCTGGAGGAATCCACCGACGAGACAGTGATCAGACTGGTGTCCGATGCACATGTCCCGTCAGCTCCCGCCATCGTTCCATCAAACGCGCTCGCATCGCTGTCCGCTGCGTGCTTGCCGCTGTCGCTCTCCTCTCTCCCTACTTCTTTGGTTTTTTGTTTTTTATCAATTTCCATATTTAGTCCCACGAGTAAGGGCGATTTATACTCCTCCGTCGGCTACGCCCATCCTAGGAGGGGGGAATTAATACAGTGGAGGCCCCCAGGTATCCACAGGGTGTTACGTGTGTTCTCACGGGTTTATTTACAAGTTTTCCTTCTCTCTTGGCCGGCCAATTAAGGCAAGCCCGCCTCGGCCCGCCATGCGACAACATACCCTCTTACACCACACGAGGGTCGTTGAAGCCACATGACGGGTACCGGGGGTGGAGGTTGGTGAGGCCTCCACCTTGGACGGAGGGCACGCCAGGGGACACTGGCACGCCAACCGCCACTACTCCCACCATCGGAAAAGGGATAGGAAAGGGGAATTTGGGAAGGATAAAGGAATTGGAAAGGTGGGATTGGGATTCGGGATACGACGGAGGCACGTGGGGACTCCCACAGTGCCTGCTCAGCGGCATCTTGCCGCGAGCCCGCCCTTGCCTCTCCCACTGTGCCCTCTGCATACAGCAGAGGGACACGTGGAGAGACGCGTCTCTCCGCCTCCCCGAAGGGACTTGGAGAGACCCACCTCGGTGTCATTAGCTTCACCCCGGGCTGGATTGCCCGGGGCTACTGAGCTCCCCCGCCACGACAAGGCTGACACCATGGGGGAGAAAAATGTTTCGGTCGTGCCTCGACCAAATAATGTGTTCCATCCTTGTCAAGGGGAGTGCTAACCGTCTCTCCTTTCAATAGACACAACCTAACCTAACCTAACCTAACCTAACCTAACCTAACCTAACCTAACCTAACCTAACCTAACCTAACCTAACCTAACCTAACCTAACCTAACCTAACCTTTTTTTTTTTTTTTTTTTTAACGGAGTGAAAATGAGTTGACTCATCCCCCCGGTTAGGGAGACCAGGGGGTATGTGGGACTCTCCCTCCCTCATTGAGGGCATACCCACTAAAAACACTCCGGCGTTTCACCCGCTCTGCCGTGGTAGGGGGTACAGTGTGGTCCCAAGGATTTCAATCCACTGTACCCCCCTGGCGGCACCGACAAACGCCGGTGCACCCTCGCGAAAGGAGGAGGGTCGCGAAACGCTCACGACCCCCCCCGCCCACCTGTGTGGAGCCGTGCAATGTGGGCCCCTCACCCACTGACTCCACACCGCGGCAGGAGTTGGACGAACTGCGCCCGCCTCCTGCCGCTCCCTCCGCGTCTCTCCGCCTCCCCGAAGGGACTTGGAGAGACCCACCTCGGTGTCATTAGCTTCACCCACGGGCTGGATTGCCCGGGGCTACTGAGCCCCCCCGCCACGACAAGGCTGACACCAGGGGGGGAACCTAACCTAACCTAACCTAACCTAACCTAACCTAACCTAACCTAACCTAACCTAACCTAACCTAACCTAACCTAACCTAACCTAACCTAACCTAACCTAACCCAAGAGTCCCGAGCCGACCGCCGTGGCGAACGGATCATTTTTAGTAACGCTCCGTACATAAAAGTGGCTTAAAATAGGAAAAAGTGCATGGATTGCAGTGACCCATACATCAAAACGTGCGGAAAAGTGACGCCCACACGTGGGATAAAGTGTTGTGATCATCCAAACCCGATTCCGGGAGTTATTCCCGAAAAACAGGATTTTCAACACGTGGTGGAAAAATTTCGAAGTGTTTTTGGCGTGTAGCACACGTATTATCGCCTTGCCCCACAAATTTTCAACGCACATCGGGTCGGCCTCAACGAGGCCTACATTTTGACACCCTGCACGCTGCAATACGACCACGCCCGGCGGAGTTATTGAGATTTTTCCGCGGGCGCCACGAGGTCCTAACCTAAAAACTTTTCAGAAGGAGCAGAGTTAGAGGGTTGGCGTCTTCGGAAGAGTTCTTCGGGACACCGCCGGGAGTACAAATCAAGTTCCAGAAAAATTTTCGGACCACAGTAAGCTGAGATAATTTAATAAATATACTGAAACTTTGACAACTTATAACTCCGAAACCAGATCGACGACGTATATTTTTCAAGAGGAATCCTGCTGCGCGCTAGAGACCTTAAGCGACCTAGGCTAAAATAAAAATTTTTTAGTCGGCCATTGCTGAAATTTAATTAAAAAACCATTATTTTAGGTTTTTATAGTTTTCTAGCCACTAGACTAAAAGATTTTTATACTGCTAGTATCATATACTATAGAGCTCTGTTTACACTATTTTTAGGCACCTCAATTGTAATTTTACCATTTTTCCCGGCGGAGATACGGATTTTTTAAGCTTTTTTCCAAATTAAATAGAAAATATTATTAAATAAATACATTTGACTATAGAAATAGGTTTTTACACCCTATTTACCCTAGGGGAACCCAAAACTAGGGACCTCTATCTTTAAAATTAAAAATTTCAGGCTTTTTCCGCCATTTTGTTATTTTGATAACAATTTTAGAAAGTTCATATCTCCGAGACGGTGAGGCCTAGGAAACTGCGGTTTTCGAGGAAGGCTCCGTAATATAGACAGCTTTGGACCCTGTAACATTTCAGTCACTTTCAGGCTATAAGATTTTTTCATCCTGAAAACGTTCTCGGGACACGGAGAGTGTGGAGCAGGCCTGCCAATCAAAATCCCCAGCTTTCTGCGGCCATCGGTTGCTGAGATACAAGCGTTTGAAGTTGACTTTTGACAGTTCTGAACTGTCAGAGGTCGACTTTGGGGAGCTGTAGCTCGGTGGCGGGGGGCCGCAGAGAACTGCGGACTTCACTAAGGTACTCAGGGGGACCACCAGAACCCTGCCCCCCCACTTTCGAGTGATTTGGAGGGGGTGTTTTTTCGTGTCCTGAAAACGGTTTCAGGAAAAGGGCAAGGTCAGGCCCTTCACAAAAAACCCGAACACCAGTACTCTGCGACCTCTAGAAGGGAAGTTATCGCATGTCAAAGTTGACTTTTGACAGTTGTGCCGCCATTTTGTAAAATTTCATCTTTACATAGCTTCTCAACCGGAGGACGTGGAGTGCTGGGGTTTTCTTTGCGGAGGTCAGCGAATTCTGGCCTTTCGTTTGAATCGGTTTCCTAACCGAAAACTGGAAAATTGAAAAACGGAAAATTCAATTTTCCAAAATTTTCCTAACCGATCAAAAACGTCACCGGTGGGTAGAGTTCACCGAGCCCGACCAGAGAGCGCAAGCGCGGACGTCCTGGGCCGAGTGGTTCCGGAGATATAGCCTTGTAATCATTTTGATTACAAAACTGTAACCTGCTGTAACTCCGGAGCCCTTTGGAGTGGGAGCCCCGTGTTTGGGCTCATCGTAAAGGGCTTGGGGAGAGCTATCCATTGGCATACCCAAATCGACTCTACAACGAAATAAAAAATTTCTTAGCAGCTGAAACTGAATTATATTATTTTAATTTTGTTGTGTAATACACCGTGCCTAGTTTAAGACCAATTGGGTCAGTGACCCAACATTTACATAGGGACTCTATATAGAGTTCCTAAAAAACTTTTACTTACCTTAGATTTAAGATATTTCACTGTGTTCCTATTGACTACAGTACAAGACCAGAGTCTGCGACTCAACATTTATTTTACTTCTCCACATAAGTAGAGCCAAAAAATTTTTTCTTTTATTTTCTTTAAATTTGAACGACCGCAGAACGCTCGCAGACCTGTTTTATAAAACTCTTTGTCTTTTGGCAAAGTTGACATCCAGCGCGGGCTTGTGCTCCTAGTGACTAGACAGAGTTCCTAACAAACTTGTTCAGGAGCCCACACGAATTGTAATCCGGGGTGCCCCTTCTTTCACTGACGATCTTCTGCAGCAACACTTACCGACCGACGACTGCGACGAAGAACCGCAGCACCACCTGAAACATAAAATAAAAAATTAGTACACACCTAGTCCTACCTACCTGACAATTCAAAGTAAAGAGCCTAAACAAAAATTTTTTACAAACCTTTTAACCTTTTAACTTTTATTATTTGCTGGTATACAACTTTTACAAACTTTAAATTATATTTACGTTATACAATTTGACACTTACCTCCAATAAAATGGCGACTATGAGAACGCCAACCAAACCAGCCGATGACGACACAGTGACTAAAAAGTCACCGTCAAAAACTGTGACAAAAATCAAGAACGTGAGGAATAGTGTCAGCGACTGGGAAAAGGGACTAATGGACTCACCTCTCGAATTGCCCGGAGCGTCTCCAATAACACCTACGCGCAAAACGCAGACTTGTCCATCACAAGAAAAGCAGGCCAAGACAAAGCTACCATTTTCACAAGGAAGCAAAATAACAACTCTGCCTAAAAAAGTGAAACAAGTAGACAAGGTAGCAGAAGCCAGAAAATGCTACAATGATGCCAAATATTGCATGAATGAATCGCGAAACCTGAAAACGGATCTAAAAATCGGGATCAGCAAGGCAATAGACCGACTATATAGTATAGTAAAGGAACTAGACGTCGAACTGAGGGGAAACTGCGAAAAAGCAGAGAAACCCAAAGAAGGAAACGAGAAAGAAGAGCAAGGAGACCTACAGGCAATAATAGAGGAACACTCTAAACAATTGGCCGAAAACAGTAAAAAGATGGAAGAATTAAAAGAAATCCTCGAAAAACAGAAGGAAGGGCTGGAAAGAGCAACATACACCAGCGTGGTAACCAATAAACACGAGGAGAGGCGACCGGACCAAACCGCGCTGCACTCCATAATCGTATCCTCAGAAGATGATAAAGAAACTGGTGAAGAAGTACTCGATAGAGTAAGAAAAGCAATAGATGCCAAGGAAGGATGGGTGAAAGTAGAAAAGGTGAGAAAAGGAAAAGACCGTAAAATAATCATGGGATGTACAACAAAGGAGGATAGAAACAAAGTACGAGAAAGACTCCAAAAAGACAACCTCGTCGTTGAGGAAATGGAGAACAAAAACCCACTTCTGATCCTTAGGGACGTCTTATCGGCCAACACAGATGAGGATGTTCTTAAGGCACTAGAGAATCAGAACAGGGAGGTCTTCCATGGCCTCAACGAGGAGGAAAAGCGGATACAAATTAAATACCGCAAAAAAGCAAGAAACCCCCATACGTGCCATATTGTTATTAGCGTGTCACCCGTCCTATGGAGAAGGGCAACGGCCGCAAGAGCTCTCCACGTGGATCTGCAGAGAATAAGAGTAATGGACCAATCGCCACTTGTCCAATGCACAAGATGCCTGGCGTACGGCCATGGCAAACGCTTCTGTGCAGAAACAATAGACCTCTGTAGTCACTGTGGGGGCCCTCATTTGAGAACAAAATGCGACCAGTGGCTAGCAAGCGAACCGCCCTCATGCAGGAACTGCGTTAGAGCCAAATTGGAACAAACGGAGCACAATGCATTCGATGAAGTCTGCCCTATCCGGAAAAGATGGGATGCCCTAGCACGATCGAAGGTAGCATATTGCTAAGGTGGACGCAAGGGAAAACCCGTACCTAATATTCCAGGCAAACCTGCAAAGGAAACAACTTGCAACCATCGAACTGCTAATTGAGGCCGGAAAACGAGGGACTGCGGCAGCCCTGCTGCAGGAACCATACGTGGGGGGTGTGAAGCGCATGAAAAACTACCAAGGAGTGAGGGTCTTCCAGAGCGCTGACCCAGGAGAAGGGTTTGTCAAGGCGGCAATCGCTGTCTTTGACCCCCATATAGATGTTGAACAGTATCCCAAACTCACCACAAACAACATCGTCGTGGTGGGGCTCCGGACCAGCGCCTGGAAGATCACACTTATATCATGCTACCTCGAGTCAGACGAACCCATCGACCCCTACCTCGGACATATAAAGAAAATAATAGACACAGTTGGAACAGGAAAGATAATAATAGGAGGGGATGTAAATGCAAAAAGCACATGGTGGGGAGGCAGAGAAACTGACAAACGGGGCGAAGAAATGCTGGGTACTCTCGATGAACTAGGCCTACAGGTGCTAAACAACAGCGAAATACCAACCTTCGACACAATAAGGGGAGGCATAAGATTTAGCAGCTACGTCGACATCACCGCCTGCTCGAATGACATACTAGATCTGGTGGATGACTGGAAGATCGAGGAAAACTTGACTAGCTCGGACCACAACGGAATAACATTTAAAATACGTCTATTAAAATCTAAAGGAATTAAAATTATTAGAACTACCAGGAAATTTAACACTAAAAAAGCTAACTGGGGCCAGTTCCATGAGGAACTGGACCAGTTAAAAGTAGAAAACAATATAAATATAGCAGCAATAGAAAATATACAAACAACAGAACAATTAGAGTCAGTAATAGAAAAATTCACAGATATAATAACACAGGCATGTTCTAAATCCATCCCAAAAAAGAAAAACATAGAAAAACTTACCGTTCCGTGGTGGTCTGAGCAGCTCGCGAAGTTGAAGAAGGAAGTCACCACCAGAAGACGAAGAATACGATGTGCGGCACCGGTCCGGAGAAAAAAGGTCATCGATGAGTACCTGGAAAAGAAAGAAGAATATGAGTCAGAAATGAAAAGGGCCCAGATTAGCAGCTGGAAGGAGTTTTGCCAGAAACAGGATCGAGAGGGGGTATGGGACGGGATCTACCGAGTGATCAAAAGGACAACCCAAAGAGAAGAGGATCCACCGTTGGAGAGGGAGGGCAGAACATTGGATGCAAAAGGCTCTGTGAGACTGCTAGCAGAAGTGTTCTATCCAGAGGACAGGGAGGAAGAGGACAATGAGGAACAGAGAGAGACGAGGACCAAAGCAGGCAAATCGGCCACGGAATGTCAGGGGGGAAGGGAGGACCCACCGTTCACATTGAGTGAACTCAGGGGAGCGGTGGAATCCTTCAATCCCAAAAAGGCACCTGGGGCTGATGGGTTTACTGCAGACACATGCAGCCACGTTATAAAGAGTGATCCAAATCTGTTCCTGGGATTAATAAACAAATGTCTGGCATTGCACTACTTCCCAAAAATATGGAAGGAGGCGGTAGTAGTTATACTGAGGAAACCGGGAAAAGATAGCTATACCGTCCCGAAATCCTACAGGCCAATCGGGTTGCTACCGGTCTTAGGAAAAATTTTTGAAAAAATTTTGATAGGCCGTCTAAAACACCATCTGCTTCCCAAAATGAGCACACGACAGTACGGATTTATGCCCCAGCGGAGCACCGAGGACTCCCTCTATATCTTAATGCAGCACATTCGTGCCAAATTAAACGAAAAGAAAATGATAACGTTGATATCATTAGATATAGAGGGAGCCTTCGATAGCGCATGGTGGCCAGCCATTAAAGTCCGACTGGCTGAAGAAGAATGCCCAATCAACATCAGGAAAGTCATGAATAACTATCTCAGTGAAAGAAGGGTCAGAGTTAGGTATGCTGGCGAGGAATACCTCAAATCCACTGGTAAAGGATGCGTCCAGGGCTCAATTGGCGGCCCTATATTATGGAACCTCCTTCTGGATCCCCTGCTCAAGGAGCTAGAAAGAAGGGGTGACTATTGTCAGGCCTTTGCAGATGACGTGGTGTTGATGTTTGACGGAGACTCAGCACTAGAAATAGAGAGGCGGGCCAATGTCGCTCTCGAGCATGTTCGGGCGTGGGGTGTCGCAAATAAGCTAAAATTCGCTCCACAAAAAACCAGCGCTATGGTCATAACCAGAAAGCTTAAATCCGACACACCGCGCCTCAGCATGGGCGGGACCGACATTGGCATGTCAAACGAAATAAAAATATTAGGCCTGACAATAGACAACAAGCTGACATTTAATAAACATGTGTCTAATGTCTGCAAGAAAGCCATAGGTATCCAGAAACACCTGACTAGGGCCGCCAAAGTGAGCTGGGGACTGCATCCAGAAATCGTACGCACAATTTACGTTGCGGCAGTGGAGCCGATTGTTCTGTACGCCGCCAGCGCCTGGGCGCCAGCGGTGAAGAAACTGGGAATACAAAAAAGCCTAAAAACGATCCAACGAAGCTTTGCACAAAAAATGTGTAGAGCCTATCGCACGGTCTCCCTAAACTCCGCACTAGTGCTGGCTGGGGTGCTCCCCCTTGACCTTCGTGTATGTGAGGCAGCTTCACTATACGAGGCCAAGAGGGGGGTACCCCAGCCAGGGCTGGGAGATAGGGAGATCGAGCGAATGGCGCCTGCAATAGGGGGTCCCCACCCGGCGGAAAATGTGGACCTGACGTTCATGAGCCTGATAGACCAGGAACAAGTGGACGCGAACAACGACTTTGATGTTCGCATTTTTACAGATGGCAGCAAGATTGAGGGCAAGGTGGGAGCCGCACTATCCATTTGGAATAGGGAGGCCGAAACCAAAACCCTCAAACTTGGTCTGCCATCATATAGCACGGTCTATCAGGCGGAACTTCTGGCCATATGTCAGGCCACAAGGGAGATCCTCCAACACAAAGCACGAAGCTACGCAATTTACAGTGACTCCACAGCGGCTCTCCAAACAGTCACAAACTACGCTCGCCTCCATCCCCTGGCAGTGGAAACCCGGGAAAATATAACAGCGGTTCTCAAAGAAAGCAAAATATTAAAGCTATTTTGGATAAAAGCCCACGCAGGATTGGAGGGGAACGAAAGAGCTGACGAACTGGCAAAGGGGGCCGCTTTGGGGTCCAAAAGAAGACCAAACTACGATCGCTACCCGGTCTCATTCCTCAAGCGAAAAATCCGTTTGGAATCGCTTGAGGAATGGAACCAAAGGTACCAATCTGGTAACACTGGATCTGGAACAAAAATTTTCTTTCCCGACGCGGTGGCGGCGTACAGGACAATACGAAAAATCGAGCCGACAAACTACACAACACAATTAATGACGGGGCACGGTGGGTTCTCGGAGTACCTGAATCGCTTCAGGTGCAAAGAGAGCCCATCGTGCATCTGCGACCCTGAAACCAGTGAATCCGTCCTCCATATTATCACAGAATGCCCTGTCTTCTGTAAAGAAAGACACGATATAGAGCACAAGCTTGATTGCGGGATGTCGGCTGAAAACATCCCAGAAATCATGAGTGGAAAAAATAGGGATGTTTTCCTTAAATACTGTACAAATATAGTTAAAAAAGTGAACAATAGAAAATAATGAACAATAGAAAATAAGTGAACAGAATATGATGGCAAAATATTGTGATAAATATCATTGCATATCATAATATATAGACAGAAATTGTATTAATAAAAGGTAAATAATAGATATAAGCAAATAAAATATGATGACAAAATATTTTGTAAAATATTGTTGTAAATCATATATACACAGAAATTGTAATAATAAGATAAATAAGTTAATAACAATAAGTAATAATGTAAAATAGCGTAATAATGTACAAGATTAAGAAAATTGATAAAAGCATAGAATTTAAGAAAGTTGTAAATGTAAAATGTAAGTTAAAATGTAAGGAAATAAATAAAGCAAGATGTTGTCATTTTCCCGCACACACTACAAAGCAAAGCAGTGGCAGAGTAGAGAGATACCCCATCTCTAAAAGTATGAATGAGGAATAGAAAGAAAGAAAGAATAGTATGAGGCATAAAAGTGCGAGAAGCATAAAGACTGAACGACGAAAGAGAACACTAGTGAGAAAAGTCTCCAATTATAATATTGGAGGTATAAGAAAAAAAAAAAAAAAAAAAAAAAAAAAAAAAAAAAAAAAAAAAAAACAACCTAACTAACCTAACCTAACCTAACCTAACCTAACAACCTAACCTAACCTAACCTAACCTTCCTTCCCTTCCTTCCTTCCTTCCTTCCTTCCTTCCTTCCTCCTTCCTTCCTTCCTTCCTTCCTTCCTTCCTTCCTTCCTTTCCTTCCTTCCTTCCTTCCTTCCTTCCTTCCTTCCTTTCCTTCTTCCTTCCTTCCTCCTTCCTTCCTTCCTTCCTTCTTCCTTCCTTCCTTCCTTCTTCCTTCTTCCTTCCTTCCTTCCTTCCTCCTTCCTTCCTTCCTTCCTTCCTTCCTTCCTTCCTTCCTTCCTTCCTTCCTTCCTTCCTTCCTTCCTTCCTTCCTTCCTTCCTTCCTTCCTTCCTTCCTTCCTTCCTTCCTTCCTTCCTTCCTTCCTTCCTTCCTTCCTTCCTTCCTTCCTTCCTTCCTTCCTTCCTTCCTTCCTTCCTTTCCTTCCTTCCCTTCCTTCCTTCCTTCCGTCCTTCCTTCCTTCCTTCCTTCTTCCTTCCTTCCTTCCTTCTTCCTTCCTTCCTTCCTTCCTTCCTTCCTTCCTTCCTTCCTTCCTTCCTTCCTCCTTCCTTCCTTTCCTTCCTTCCTTCCTTCCTTCCTTCCTTCCTTCCTTCCTTCCCTTTCCTTCCTTCCTTCCTTCCTTCTTCCTTCCTTCCTTCCTTCCTTCCTTCCTTCCTTCCTTCCTTCCTTCCTTCCTTCCTTCCTTCCTTCCTTCCTTCCTTCCTTCCTTCCTTCCTTCCTTCTTCCTTCCTGTCCCTCCTTCCTTCCTTCCTTCCTTCCTTCCTTCCTTCCTTCCTTCTTCCTTCCTTCCCTTCCTTCCTTCCTTCCTTCCTTCCTTCCTTCCTTCCTTCCTTCCTTCCTTCCTTTCCTTCCTTCCTTCCTTCCTTCCTTCCTTCCTTCCTTCCTTCCTTCCTTCCTTCCTTCCTTCCTTCCTTCCTTCCTTCCTTCCTTCCTTCCTTCCTTCCTTCCTTCCTTCCTTCCTTCCTTCCTTCCTTCTTCCTTCCTTCCTTCCTTCCTTCCTTCCTTCCTTCCTTCCTTCCTTCCTTCCTTCCTTCCTTCCTTCCTTCCTTCCTTCCTTCCTGACGTTCGTCGCCCCGTCGGAACGATACTTGGCACTAAGCGACCTTAAACACTAATCACCATTGCACAGGTTCTGTCCTTAGGTTCAGAGAAAAATAATACTAATACTATGCGTAGGTGCGTTAACCTGTGTGCTGTATGGTACTGTAGTACACAATGAGAATACATAAGTAGAAAGCGATAGCAGATCTAACGTACATATATATACGCAGTAAATAATATACATCATTTATCACTATAACTAGTTATTGATTATTCGTTCTGGTACTTAAATAACCTACAGTTAATTATTTATTTAGTTGCGGGCTTCTTGCCCCGCGATGGCCTCCTCTGTAACCACCCCTTACAGCCATCCCTGCCTCCAATCCTTTTTTTTTTTTTTTTTTTCTATAGTTCTCCTTGTACTGACATAATATCAATGACTCACCTAGTCTCCATTAGTTATCTCTCTCTGCTTCATCTTACCCCCTCTCCTTCGGGTCGGTCAGCACACAAAAAAAAAAAAAAAAAAAAAAAAAAAAAAAAAAAAAAAAAAATACGTGCATGTAAATGTGCATTTCATTACGTGCGCACAATCATTACGTCCTTTTGTTATGATTTTGCGAGCGTGTAAAGGTGCGCTGAGTATGGTTGTTCTTAATCATCATCATCAGCCTGAAAGAGTCCACTGCTGGACACAGGCCACTCCCAAGGCGCGCCACTGAACCCGATCCTCGGTTCTCCTTATCCAGTCTCTGCCAGCCGCCTTACGCAGATCGTCGCTCCATCTAGCCAGGGGGCGGCCCACACCGCGTTGTTCTTAATGCTTAACTCTATTCTAATATATGTTATCTCTTAATGTTCCATGTGAAAGCGGGTATCATTGCTATGACTATTGTAACTACAATATTGAGAATGTAGATTTAAATACCTGATTGTACTCGGTCTGACTCCCGTCCGGGTCTCCCGACCGCTTTCTGGTCGGATTTCCGGTGACATAATCCCAATCATCATTATTATCAACGATCTTTATGTACTACTAGATGGAGCGTTCCAAACAATCGCTCTGTTCCACGAAAGTAGTCACAACTCTTTCACATTCACAATGAAACTTGTGCAGTTACTACGCAGAACATTTAATTATTTACTAAATATTGACATTATTTAACCGTAGCGTCAGTATTTTGTAATAATTAAATGTTCTGAGTAGTAACTGCACAAGTTTCATTGTGAATGTGAAAGAGTTGGGGCTACTTGCGTGGAACAGAGCGATTGTTTGGAACGCTCCATCTAGTAGTACATAGAGATCGTTGCATTATTATATTTCCTAACGATCCATGTTAGTAATACGATGCGTGCACCATTAATATGGCCACTGTGAATCTGTTCTGGGCACCACCATCACTGTTGAAGCTGTTTTAGGTGTTAGGGACGTTGCACTTGATTAAAACGATCCTTTTACCTAATTAAATAGTTTATTTGCGCAAGTAAACAATAACAATGCACTAAAATTGGAGTACACTGGAAGAACTATATAGTACGTTTTTGCGAAGATCTCTGAACTGTCATCTTGACAGCTAGTGTTCGCGCGCAGATCTCAGCGCGCGAAATTTAAGCGTGGCAGTCGCCACACTGTCATATGTTATTGTCCCTCTCGCACGCGCCACCAACTCGTGCACTGGGCGTGTCAATATGTGCACCACCACTATGACTGCTGCGCGTAGGGTTGCCAGGGCTTAATACGGCGAAGCCGGACTGGGCAGGCAGTTTACCCGGACTTTTCGATATCAAGGCCGGACACTCTAAAAGCCAACGATTTTAGAACTCCATCCGACTCGATTGACTCGTGCATGAGCCGTCACGTGAGATGGACAAACAATTTTGGATAAGTCAAATGAAACGACACAGCGCACGTGTTAATATAAATGTATTCACAAAGTATTGTAGAAGTGTACATACAGGGCATAGAAATAGATCGTTCAGTTCACGACGGCACGCCCCACTCCTTCACTAACTCTCTTACATGTCTCTGCACGCGGTATATTGTTACTGTTAGTTCTATCGTTGCGCACTTACCATCAATGGCAAGTGGCGGGCTGCGGGGCGTGCCGTCGTGAGTTATACTATACATATACAGCGGTAAAGTGACTAGCATCGTCCCTCGGTCACTGCACGACACATACACACACACACACAAACGTACGTACGTATTATTTGAACATGACATACTTATGTGTGCCCCGACTGTTAAACCAACTTATTAACTAATGATTGAATTCTTATCAGGGCCGGATCTAGGATCGACGACATCGTGGGGGGGGGGGGGGGAGACTCCTTAAGCATAAAGCATTCCTTACTTATATCCGTCAAATTAAAATTAATATATACGGATAAGAACACTACGCCAACTTACATTTGGTCAGTTTTGTTTTTATCGAAACAGAGTCAAAGAGCTATTGCTTGAGCTCTGTCCCTGTGATATCAGCGAGTAGCTATAAGTAATGCGACATCTTTACATTTATAATTTAATTCTTTAATTAAATTAGATTCAATTTTTTATATAGTTTAGTACTAGTAGTAGTAGTTTTAAGTAGACAGATAATTAAAATATGCTACACTCTTAAAGGGGTAAAATTGTACAGGCACTTTAAGTATATACAGGGTTACAGGAAAAGTCGTGCTAGATCCCTTAAGGGTGTGGAGCACCCATCATTTCTGACTTATTTCACTATGAAACACCCTACCCTAAACTTAACCCTTTTCGAGATATTCGACTTTTAATTTTTTTATTGAAAATTGCTGATTTTTAGGCTACTACATTTATTTTTGTTTATTTTGTGTATCTTATTATTATTATTATTGCATTTTTACATGTGTAGTAAGATGCTTTAGGACGTCAATCATTAAAATAGTGCACAAGTTATTTGAATAGACCGTAGTAGACAAGTGAAAGAAAAGAAATAAAAAACATATTAGAAAGTTTATTTTTCTCTAAGGGATATCTAAAAAAAATATTATGGTAATTGTTCGGCAGATGTTTTTTAAAATATCTACGGTTCATCAGCTATCTAACGAGGTATAATAATGTAGGGTTTTATTCAAATGCATTCAAAAAAATTTAGTTTCATAGGCGACAGTGGAGAAGAAAATGTATACTTAGCCCTAAAAAGTAAAATAAAACAATAGGTAAGCATGAAATGCCATTTATTAAAGGTTTTCTCACAACTTTTTCTTTTTCTACAGTTCATGTTCAACATGGCCGCCTCTATTTCTAATACATTGTCGCATCCTTCTACGGAGACCGGTCTTCACTACGCCAGTGGTCAATGTGGTCCTCATTTTATTTGCTGCATCCACAATCCTTTCTCTTAAGTCTTCCACAGACGAAACTGGATTCGGCTCGCTGTACACGAGACTTTTCATGCAGCCCCACACATGAAAATCCATGGGGGTTAGGTCCGGACTTCTTGCTGGCCATGGCAATGGCCCACCTCGTCCAATCCATTTGTTTGGATAATTTGTGTCCAGCCAGTCTCTGACACTTCTCCTGAAATGGGCAGGGCAGCCATCGTGTTGGAACCACATGTCCCTGATCAGGTTGAGTGGCAGATCATCCAGCAAATCACTCAAGTCTGCTCTCAGGAAATTTTCGTAGCTTTCCCCGTTTAGATTATCCGGGAGAAAGTAAGGTCCAATCAAATGATTGGAGATAATGCCCATCCACACATTCACGCTGAATCTTCGTTGAAACCCCTTCACTCTTTTCTTATTGGGATTCCTTAGTTCTTTTAGGGCCCAGTAATGGGCGTTGTGATAGTTAGTTCAGGAGAAGTGTCAGAGACTGGCTGGACACAAATTATCCAAACAAATGGATTGGACGAGGTGGGCCATTGCCATGGCCAGCAAGAAGTCCGGACCTAACCCCCATGGATTTTCATGTGTGGGGCTGCATGAAAAGTCTCGTGTACAGCGAGCCGAATCCAGTTTCGTCTGTGGAAGACTTAAGAGAAAGGATTGTGGATGCAGCAAATAAAATGAGGACCACATTGACCACTGGCGTAGTGAAGACCGGTCTCCGTAGAAGGATGCGACAATGTATTAGAAATAGAGGCGGCCATGTTGAACATGAACTGTAGAAAAAGAAAAAGTTGTGAGAAAACCTTTAATAAATGGCATTTCATGCTTACCTATTGTTTTATTTTACTTTTTAGGGCTAAGTATACATTTTCTTCTCCACTGTCGCCTATGAAACTAAATTTTTTTGAATGCATTTGAATAAAACCCTACATTATTATACCTCGTTAGATAGCTGATGAACCGTAGATATTTTAAAAAACATCTGCCGAACAATTACCATAATATTTTTTTTAGATATCCCTTAGAGAAAAATAAACTTTCTAATATGTTTTTTATTTCTTTTCTTTCACTTGTCTACTACGGTCTATTCAAATAACTTGAGAACTATTTTAATGATTGACGTCCTAAAGCATCTTACTACACATGTAAAAATGCAATAATAATAATAATAAGATACACAAAATAAACAAAAATAAATGTAGTAGCCTAAAAATCAGCAATTTTCAATAAAAAAATTAAAAGTCGAATATCTCGAAAAGGGTTAAGTTTAGGGTAGGGTGTTTCATAGTGAAATAAGTCAGAAATGATGGGTGCTCCACACCCTTAAGGGATCTAGCACGACTTTTCCTGTAACCCTGTATAAATATCCAGTACAATATGTTGTGTGTACCTACAATTTATCTAATAAATGAAATCGTAAACTTCGCGTGTCTGTACATTGAAGATATTTGCAAAAAAAAAAAAAAAAAAAAAAAAAAAAAAAAAAAAAAAAAAAAAAAAAAAAAAAAAACTACAGAACGGATTTTGATGGACTTTTCACAAAAACATCGGACTTAACCTAACTTAACATTTAGTCTTTATTTTATCGCAATCGGTTTACTCAATCAAAAGTTATGGACATTTTTAGTTTTCAAATACATTAGTAGGTAAGGTTAGTATGCAATATATTGCACATAATAGTATTTCCGTACTATTCAGATTGCGATGAGTTTGGACTACATTTGGAGCTGGTAGTGGGAATGGGAGTGGGCGTGGGCGTGGGAAAAGGGGAGTGGGAGCGGGAGCTGGATTGAGAGTCTGAGTAGAAGTGGGATAGGGAGCGGAAGTGGGAATGGGAGCGGATCCTGTAGTCCACGCGAGCGGAGCCGCGGGCACTGCTAGTGGCAAATAGATGAAATGAAAAAAAAAAAAAAAAAAAAAAAAAAAATGAGTCATCAAATCTCAAGTCTAACAAAAAACTTTCTTTTCTTATTTAAATAATGAAATAGTATTTGATAAAAACAAAATTGACCCAAATTTAAGTTCGCGTAGTGTTTGTCGGAGGTATGGAGATGCTTGCGGGGTAGACTCGCTCCGGCCCCTCGACGTGGCCGGTGGTCGGCCAGCAACCACACCTCAACTTCCTGACAAGCAACTTCAACACAGACTTACAAACAACAACATGGAACATCACATGTGATGCTGACCACACGCACTGAGATTACTGGGAGACTCGCGGAGTTTAATTAACACATACATATAAAACATTATTTTCACGCCATGTCTATCGTAAATACTATTAATGCAATAAAATGCAATTTTAAGGTAGAAATATAAAAACTAAAATTATGTTCGACTCTGAATAAAATATAATATCTATTTTACATTAAATCGTCACCCGTGCTTTAAACTATTCTTCAATAAACAATATTCTACCGGCACAGTCACAAATATAACCCGTATATATCGATACATAATGCAAAAGTCAAACCGCTGAAGCGCCATTTTAAACTTTACAAAGAATTGAACGTTTCAAAATTCAAATTAAAAACATTTAATCGTAAACACAGGTAATTTTAAGCTGGTCGAATACATTTAGGTACTCTATGTTTTGCCCACAGGCGTACGACCAAAACAAAATAATAATTTATTTCGTACGAGGAGCTCGATTACAACAATGTCTAGTCTTTATATTTTCGACCGAGTGGCGCTTTAGCGATGTGACCTCTCTTAGTGTCGACGTAATATTACTTGTGACATGAATAAACAATATTTACAACAAGAAACACGTCTAACAATGTTGCTTCTTGTGCGTTAAACTGTCTAACGTCATATAATTTTTTTTTTATTTGCTTTAAGACTTTGGCTACAATACCATCAGTCTAATCGCGATATCTTTTTATTTTCTGTTTACTATCAGTATCAGAGTGTGTCAGACCAACGCTGGTCCTGATATAGTCACAGACTTCCCTTACTAACGTTGATAGTAAGCTTTAGTAAGGTTTGAGGTTAGGAAGTTCTCTGCTTTAAGAAGATCAGCTTAGTCACGTTTATTTATGTTTCCTTCACAGTGTACACACGCACAGACTTTTGTTGTATAATATACTATCACTACTAAACACCAGAGTCCTAAATAAACATTATTTTGGAAAAAACAATTGCTACAGAACAAACTGTTCTCCAAAAAACGCGGTAACAACCGACGACTACTTAAATACACAAATTACATAAGTAATTACACAAATTAAAGCTTGTCACAGGCCGTGCTGCTGCCCACCGGGGCTGCTGTGGACACCGCAGATAGTTTATAAGTACGCTCGGCATGTATACGAGTATACTGTGTTAGAAATAACCAAGAAGTTTACATCCAAATGGAATTTGCAGTACTAAAAGAATGTTGACGCCAAAATCAATGAAACCATTTGAACTTAACTGTGTTTTCTGTTGTCTTCTATCTCACTTACTTAATTTAATAAAATGTTTTACGGCTCTGGATCTCACTTACTCTATTGATGGAGTGTCCAGGCTCCAAGATATTTTTCCCAAGCAATAGATATTACTTTGTTCTCTTTACATTGTCTTTATCAATATTTAAACTGCGAACCTGTCTGTTATTTAGATAATTAAAATTGTGATCTTATTTGACTAGTTATCTTATTCTCATAGCTTTCAATAAGTTACAATAATAATAATTTCTAAACTATATTCACAATATCTGTATATATTTATGTATGTATGTATGTATATGTGTATATATATATTTCTATATCTATATGTTATATACATATATACTATAGGCATGCATCATGTCCATATATATTTTATATATTTATCTGAGTACCTATATTTATGTAATTAATCATAACTTGCTAAAACTACAGCAAGTACAGGAATATTGTACATATAATTATTATTCGCTCTACTCTACAGCAGGCCACCTTAAAGTACATGTAACTAGCCCTAGAACAGGCGAAGGTCTTTTTGGGCTGTTACTGCCACACCATGTCTCGTTTATATACGCTTGCCCAAGTAGGAGTGTGTACCTATAACTATGGTGTAATATATGGTCTGTGATTGTTGTTTACTAAATAAAATAAATATTATTTGGCTTATTTTGTGATATTCTCGAAGACGTACTTTGGCAACACTGAAACCGTATGTAAATCTCGTAATGGCCGCCTGATAAACTACTCGTCCACTTCGAAAGTTCTTTTTACAACTCATGCAGCGTTGTGGTGATATTCGTCATGAGTTGTACAGTTCGTGGTTGCAGAAATGTTTTCCATCCAAAATCAACAGTGAAATTCCACAGGTAAGTTATTTAAATTTATATTTCCCATTATCATGAAAGAGACGGCAAACAAGTGACTTTATTCGAGGTAATTTTTTTGTGCTTCAGTTTTTTATTCCATGTGCAATCTCCATTTGGATCTAAACTTCTTGGAAGTAACATAATATTGTTTGTAGAAATTTTAATTATCGGAAGGGACCAATCCCTACTCTTCAGGGCCGCAAAAAAAACATTGTTTTTTTTTTCTCTGTGACAGTAACTATTTTGTCTATGCATTTATATTATATCGTCTCTGTGCACGCATACTGATCACTTCAAAAGATCATCAGTTCCTAAATTTCAATGTATTTTAACATACCTCCCGTGCGAAAGAGAATTTAAACGGAATTTGAGAAGCTAAAAAAAAAAAAAAAAAAAAAAAAAAAAAAAAAAAAAAAAAAAAAAAAAAAATATTTTTGCACTCTGTCCCAATTTAAACGTCCGCCCCTGATATGTAAATCGATCACTCCAATGCCGCGGAATCGACGGCGTCCGTCGCGCGTCACGCGGGCGGCGCGCCCTTGATGGCCGCGTTGATGATCTTCCCGTCGGGCGTGAGGCGCGCCTGCAGCCCGAAGCCGCCCTCGGGCTCCGGCTTGAGCGCGGCGCGCATGAGGCTGCGGCCGCGCGCGCGCGCCTCCGGCTCGTCGTCGCGGTGCGGCAGCGCGTAGCGGAGCTTCTCCCAGAACCAGCGCTCGCCCCAGCGCACGTAGGTGTTGGTGGCCAGGTAGGCGCGCAGCTCGGCGTCCAGCTCGGGGTGCGCCGCGACGTCCTCGAGCAGCACGACCACCACGCGCGAGCGCGCCTCCGCCACGGCCGCCATGTGCGCCGCGCGGAACTCCAGCCGGCCCCACACGGACTCCAGGAACTTGCGGCTCAGCACGACCACCGTGCGGCGCGAGCTCTCCACCGAGCGCGCGATCTGCGCCGGGATCCACTCGCCGGGCACCCAGTCGCGGCAGTGCAGGCACAGCCGGAAGGGCCGCGGCCCGCCCTCCAGCGCCGGCACCAGCTGCTCCAGCACGAAGGCCGTGTCCTCGTGCGCGAACGACACGAACGCGTCGTACGGCCGCTCGCGGTCGGCCGCCGCCTCGCGCCGCCGCGCCCAGCGCCGGCCCCAGGCCCAGCCGCGCGAGTGCAGCAGCACGCGCGCCTCCAGCGAGTACCGGTGCAGCAGCGCCGCCGCCAGCGCGGCCAGCGCGCCCAGCGCCGCCAGCGCGCCGCCGCCCAGCCAGGCCCAGCGCGCCGCGCACAGCGGGCCGCGCGCCACGCCCGCCAGCGCCGCGCCGCCCGCGCACCGCACGCGCGCGTAGTCCGGCACGCGCGCCGCCCGCGCCTGCAGCGCGCCCACGCCCGCCGCGTGCCCGCAGTCGCACGCCAGCGGGTTGCCCGCCAGCCGCAGCGCCACGTCGCTGCCGGCGAGCAGGTCCTCCGGCGCGGCCGTCAGCGCGTTGTCGGTGAGGTCGATCTCGCGCAGCGCGGGCGGCGCGGGGCCGGGCGGGGCGGCGGCGAGCCCCAGCCCGGTGAGGTTGAGCAGGCGCACGGCGGGGGGCAGCGCGGCGAGGGTCGCGGGGGGGGCGAGCAGGCGCAGCCGCACCTCGTAGCCGGCCGCGTCGGGCAGCGCGGCGGGCAGCGCGGGGCAGGTGACCTCCAGCGCGCCGGTGGCGGGGCGCACGGTGCACTCGCAGCCGGCGGCGCACTGCTCGCCGTCGCCGGGCAGCTCGCACGCGAAGTCCGCGAGCGGCACGTCGAACACGCGCGCGCCCCGGAGCCGCTCGGGCTGCGCGCACCGCGCTTCGTCCGCCAGGAAGCGCGGCTCCGACAGGAGCGGCGGCGGAGCATACCCGTGCAGGCGGCGCGCCAGCGGGAACAGGAAGCAGTCGCACGTCAGTGGGTTGTCGTCCACCCGCAGCGCGGACCAGCCGCGCCGGCGCTGGTTCGTCTCGAGCTGGTCGCCGGCGGGCCGCAGGTACACGTGGCTGATGTTATTGTATCGAACGTCCACAGTCACGTTCTGGCTTAGGAAGTTCAGCTCGTTGTTCTGCGGAATTAGAAAAGTAACGAATTATACTCCTCGTTTGGTCGAAGTAAACGGGCATCTGAGCCATCTAACGGACAGACAAGGAACAGACGACACAGAAACCTTTCGCTTCAACCCCAGTGTTTTAAACTTTGATACTTAGGCCGCAGCAAGCTTCAAAATAAAACGAGCCGTGGCAGCCTGTATAAGTAGTTGGTTATGCACTCGCTTCGTTCACTCGCTGTGCCGTGGATTCAAACGCCGTCTATACCGATGACTTTTTTGAAACTTAAGTACAGTTTACTTTAATACCACAGGTTTTTCAGTTAAGGAAAGCATCGACCGTGAGAAAACCTGCATATGCCAAAGAGTGTGAAGTCTACGAAATCGACTCGGGGCACCGGGTCCCGAAGATCGAAGAATCGCCAGATTTTCCTGATCCCCTAAGAAGATAAAAAAAAAAGCTACATTATGCGACTCACGTATATGCCGTCGAGCACGGCGATGCGGTTGTGCGACAGGTCGAGGGTCTCGAGGTGGAGCAGCACGGGCCCCAGGTCGGTGAACATGCCCGCCACGCGGTTCCGACTGAGGTCGAGGCGCCGCAGCCGCGTCAGCTCGTTGAAGGGCGACGCGCCGCCCAGGTTGGCGTACGACGGGCTCTGGGGACGCAGTATAGACCGTCATCTCGACCTGGCTCCGACCACCGAGCGACAGGGCGAACGCTTCGGTCCCAGGATCAATGCAACACATCGATAACACAAGTTGCGGTTTATACTGTCTCTACAACATACGAGCGACCCTGGCGAGCTTACGGAGATGCTTACAGCTCGATATATCGGCTAGAGCCGTGGTAGCCTGGTTGGTTGTGCACTCGCCTCACGTTCATGAGGTCGTGGTTCAAACCCCGCTCGTACCAATTGCCAATGGCTTTTCGGTGAAGGAAAACATCGTGAGGAAACCTGCATATGTCAAAGAAGAAATTCTAAGGCGTGTGTGAAGTCCACCAGTCGGCTTAGGGCATCGTTGGTGGACAGGGGTTTGGCACGATCTATTGTTAAGGCTCGAAGTAAAAAAAAAAAAAAAAAAAAAAAAAAAAAAAAAAAAAAAAAAAAAAAAAAAAAAAAAAAAATGCGCGTACAAGCGATCAGTGGTTTTTGAGTGACAGTAACTTCGAGCGGAAAGATACCTGAACTGCAAGTGTTGGTTCGTTCTTTTGGTACCTGTTGGTCGTCTGCAGTCCCGAAGGCGAGCTGGTTCCCCGCGAGTGAGAGGCTGGTGATGCCGAAGGCGCCCCTGAAGGCGTCGCCGGCGAGCGCGCGCAGCCGGTTGTCGCTGACGGACAGCGCGGCCAGCCGCGACAGCCCCTCCAGCAGCCCGCTGCAACCGACGCAAGACACACCACGTCAGATAAGGTCAGCCTGACGACGGTGATCGATACGTATCAATGTCCTCTCAATTAGCAGGTGCCAATCCAGGGACGATGTGTATCGTTTAAATGGTTTTATACAAGATGCCTTTAATCTTAGCCCTTTCATCAAAGTACTCCTATCGGATCAAATTCGACCGAAACTGTACCCATAGGGAGTGACCACGAGAACGAGTGTAATATATCAGATCTGATCTGAAACCACAGTTTCCTACCTAGTAGGTCCTACCTACATTTTGGGTCAGGTCAGGACACCAGGCATTACCTGGTTCTTATCATAATTGAGGAGCGCTAATAAACAGAGGTACTGACGCCGGAAGCTCCGTGAGCTGGTTGTCGTCCAGGTTGAGGTCCGTGAGCTCCGCGAGCGCCGCGAACACGTCGCGGGGCAGCGCGCGCAGCCGGTTGTGCGAGAGGTCGAGGCGGGCCAGGCGGCGCTGGTCGCGCAGCAGGCGCGCGGGCAGCGCCGCCAGCAGGTTGCGGGACACGTCCAGCGACAGCAGGCCCCCGGAGCCGGCGAGCATGTCCGCGGGCAGCGCCGCCAGCCCGCACTGCTGCAGCGTGAGCGCGGCGAGGCGCGGGAGGGCGGCCAGCGCGCGCGGCGCCACCGTCAGGTTGACGCGGTTCTCGTACACTGTCAGCTGTTGACGACAACATTGTTCACTCGCGAAATCCCCAGAAAGGGGCTGGATGCCGGAATGTGCACCAGCACGACAGAAGGGCAAAAAAAGAGAACTTGTAGGGGATCAAGCAGGGTGCACCGGGACAGAGCTCTAACGCAAGTACCGGGCACCCCCCCGTGATTCGGTCCGTATAACCGTGAGGTTGAAAGGACCATGGGAGGTGGCGGGCCTTTAGTTCACTCGCAAATACCAGCCTTGATTCTCTTGACAGAGGCCTCCAGGACGCAGCGTTTCCTGTGCTGGCGGGCGTACTTCCTGCCGACCTGGAGGCGATCCGAGCCAGTCAAACGGATGAGGAGCGGCCAAAGTTTGGTGTGAAAGAGCGCAGGCGAAGGAGGAGAGAGATATGGGCAAATGTCGTTTCCCAGTGGCAGAAGCGATGATAATCTAATGAGGATGGGCGGAAGTTTTACAGCTTCTTCCCCATTATCAAGGAGCGAATGTAGAACGACTGGGTGGAGCCTGACTACTACCCAAATATTGTTAAAACACGGCTGATTCAGAAAGCGTTTGAACGTGACGAGATACCACATTCTATGGAAGTGTGGGCTTTACGAGTTGGAAAAATCTGAGATGCTGGATAGACTGGAGAGAGTACGAATTTGGAAACTTCGCACGGCTAAAGCGGTTCGGCAATGCTCGGTATAAGCGCAGATGAGGATTTGAAAGCGTAGCGGAATGGAAGCTGAGAGCGTAAAGAAAAGGCCCGCTGGACGGCGAAGTAATGTGGCTGTGGAGTTATCCCCCAGAATGTGGCTGGCTGTATAGAAAGTACACCAGTGAAAAAGGAAAGAACAGCAGTTGTAGAGGGATTAAGCAAGACGCACTGGGAAAGAGCACTAACGCAAGTACTGCCCACCCCCTACCCCCCCCCCCCCTCCCCCCAGCGATTAGATCTTTAACAGTGAGGTTGGAAAGACCGTGGGTGGTGGAGGGACTGTTCACTCACAAATGTTCTTTGTGTTTAATTAAAGGACATCTTTCAACGATTGTAGGTTCAGGTCAGTGACATGCAAAGACATGCCTCCGGGAACCAGGAAGAACACATACATGTTTGCTACACCGACAAAATAAAATTTAATTGTATTTTAGGCTCTATGTAACCGAGATACAATCGATTTTCTAGCTTCTCATGTCTTTTATGTTAGTAATGTTCAGATAAGTACCGCTTGCAGATTAGCGAGCGAGCTGAGCGAGTCGAGCGTGTCGAGCGGGTTGTCGTAGACGGTGAGGTTGGTGAGCGTGGCGGCGAGCGGCGCGAGCGCGGCGGCGGGCAGCGCGCGCAGCGCGTTGGAGCTCAGGTCCAGCAGCCGCAGGGACGACAGCCCTGCACATGATAAATATGTTTTGTATAACAAAATGTTTAGAAATCACCTTGGCGTATATACAATTTAAATCCCTCCCAATATAAATTATTTCATACCCACCTACATATTTATTTTAATACGCACCCGCTCTTGTCATTGCTGCCACACATCTTCAATGTACAGCCACGCGAAGTTTACGATTTTATTTATAAGATAATATTTTTCTCTTTTCTACTACACTGCTTGTTTTTAAGCTCGCTTTCTATGCGGGTGGAGCGGCGGCGGCGGCGCGAGTGCGCTGTGTGCCGGCGAGGCGGACACCGGCCGACGAGTGCCACAAACAGCACCGACCACAGGGACTCGGGCACTCACCTTCGAAGGTGCGCTCCGTGAGGTTCTCTATGTTGTTCCGGAACAGCGCGAGCCGCCGCAGGCCGCCCAGGTTGCGGAACGTGCCGTCGGGCACGTGGTCCACGCGCGCGCCGCTCACTTCCAGCTGCGCGAGGCTGCTGTTGGGCGCCGCGAACCAGGCCGGCGACAGCCGCACGCGGCCGCCCGACACCAGCAGCGACCGCAGCTCCGGGAGCGCGGCCAGAGCCTCGCCGGACACGCTCTGCTCCTCGTCGTCTGCAAACATCGACATGATAACTGGAACACCATACTGGAGCGGGCGGACTGCCCAGTTGTACGGTTCTGGAACCTGCCCAAGTGGCATTCGGGGTTCTATATAAGATGTATAGTGGTTCACAGCTATACAGCTCTTATAGAACCAGTTTGGGCACAAATTAGACAGCCTTAAGTTCACTATGGCTGTACATTAGCGTTATATTAGCAGTTTAAGTAGTAACATCGGGCTTAAAGGCTGACTTACGGCGCTATATGGGACACATGTGAACCATACAACGTCCATGAGCGTAATAAAGAGTAACAAGTGGCTAAATACACAGCCTTCACAGTTATAAAATCCCACAAAAGTACTCCAGTGCTACCTAAAGTTCACGTGTGTCCTAAATTATTTCTTTTATTTATTAAATTTTCCTCATTTAGTTTGGTTTTGTGTGTACGCCCGGCCATCAGAAACATTAACTCCGGCGGATATCAATTGGATAAAAATTTATTATAACACGCGGTAAGTATACCTGTTTTAAATACTTAATAATGTCAAATGCCATGGGAATGCAACTTTATCGTGAAATGTATACATATTTACAGCTAAAATATTCACGCGCCTCTGTAAAAACGCGATATTCAAATTAAAATATTTAAAACTGGCTGAGAGGAAATCTACAATTTTCAGTTTTTGATATTATATTGGCATTATAATTATACTACGGTAATTAATTAAAACATGAAACCAAAACTCAATCGCTCTATCTGCGTATTTTGTGATAAATCTGCATGATAATTTTGGAGATTTATATGGTAAATATTTTAGGTTACGTGAACAAAATGGTGGAAATGAAATACGGCTAGAGCGTATATAGGTTCACATGTGTTCTGTTAGAATGCTGTTGGCTATATGAAGTCCCACATTTGTACCACTACAGAACCAATGACTATAAATGTATTCTAATGTGAACTTATGTACAGCTTTAAGATGTAGTTCAGGTCAATTGTGATCATCGTTTTATTCTTTCATATACTGAAATTTTAGAGATCCGCAATAATAATTATTGTCCGTTAAATCGCCTAGCCCAGGTACTAAGTCAAGTATGAATACCTAAAGTACAAATTTTGTAACAAACTAACAAAAAACACTTTTTGTTTTCGTGTGAGCCACACAGTTTGGTGTCAGAGTATTTACACTTACAAAGACACTACGCTGTTCAAGGAGGTATTTAAAAGAATGTAAACAAACTAGATAAAGAGGGGCGAATTTGCGAATATTCTTTTGCAATTTTTCTTCTTATTCCACCGGTTCTCGCTCTTATTTTCCAAGATTTTTTATTCATTTTCACAAATTTTTGCACGCGACGTAATAAACACAATACACGTCAGCTTGTGGGATAAGTGTAATAGAATATCACATTCACATTCATGTTCAGCTTACAGCAAATAAGAGTAGTACTTGTGGACAAATAAACTGCTATTGAAGTTAATGGACAACACATGTAGTCCTTTTAACAGCCTACAGTGCACATGTGAACCATTTAAACACTTCTATACAGATAGTAAAAAAGGTTATTTTAATGACCACAAACAACTCCTACTACAGCTACTAGCTGTATAACAGTCTAAAACAAGTAAACATAACAGCCTTTAGCTGTATAAATGACCACGTGTGTTCTATTAATATGCTAGCTGTATAACATCGTACAAGTAGACCGTTAAACAGCGATTGCCGTATCTCTACCCTCCTATAATGCTCTTAGTCAGACGGCTGACTAAAGGACAGTTGTTAGAGTATTATAACACCAACAACCGTATAAAAGTATAACTCTACACTCCTATAAGTCCCTTAGACAGGTATAGGTGGTGTTAATCGCAATAATGCAGCTTATACATCACGAGTGAACTGTAATAATGCTTTAAGTTCACATGGGAACTAAATGTGTACTCTTAAATGGAGTAAAATGCTACTTGGGTGAAACATGTGGAGTCCAGAGCCACAATATTTAATGTTAAATAATATTTTTAATGTTTTTTATGATGCTTTTTGATTTGAATTTAATATTTACTAACATTACTTTTAAGTCTGTCATTAACACAATTTATGGATTAATCTGAAATAAATGAATTATTATTATTATAACAATTATTGGAACTTTCAGTAATATGCTTAGGATAGGGCCAGCCCCGATCTTCTCGTTGGCGTCGTAGAGCCGACTAACGCTAATACATAGTAATTAAATGACGTGATTTTAGGCTTTAACTCTTCACCTTCCGAACACGTGCATCCAGCCGCTGTCGCCCACCTTCCTCGGGTCGTCGGTGCAATTTGTTTTACCAGGGTAAAGACTAAGTAAGGTCAGTAAATCGTTCACGGGGCAATGTATACGCTTCTACAACAAACTACAAGAGGAAATCTTAAATATGACGGACAGAAAGTTTAAGATTCACATTAAAAAACAACTTTGTAAGAAAGCCTATTATAAAATAAACGATTATTTGAATGACAAAGATGCCTGGTACTAATGTTAATTCAGCTTCGCACAATCTTTATTAATTGTATGCAAACTTGATTTTTAAAAGATGTGTTGCATGAAGTTTGTTGCGCCGTTTGTTCTTCACAGCGCTAACACCTAGGAAGCGGGAGTCGATAAAAAAAAATGACGTGTATAAATGTACCAAGTGTACTCATATGCAATAAATGATTTTGACTTTAACTTTGAATTTGATCTGTCTACGACCTTCGACTTGCTAATTTTGTCTACTGTAATGTTGGATGAGGATCTTCTGAAGCTGGCGCGTTGAAGCCTAAGATCACGTCAAGGTTTAATTATTATTTATTACAGTTAGTCGGTTTTACGACGCCAACCGGAAAATCGGGTGTGGCCAACGATCTCTATTACTACTAGATGGAGCGTTCCAAACAATCGCTCTGTTCCACGCAAGCAGCCGCAACTCTTTCACATTCACAATGAAACTTGTGCAGTTACTACGCAGAACATTTAATTATTTACTAAATATTGACATTATTTAACCGCGTAGCGCCAATATTTAGTAATAATTAAATGTTCTGCGTAGTAACTGCACAAGTTTCATTGTGAATGTGAAAGAGTTGTGGCTACTTGCGTGGAACAGAGCGATTGTTTGGAACGCTCCATCTAGTAGTACATAGAGATCGTTGGGTGTGGCCCTATCCTGAGCCGGGGCGCCGATACACGTCATGTTTTAATGACTTTTAATGAGTCTCGCAGCACATGAGAAACAGTAATGCCTCTGTGAGTAATTCATGATATGATCTAACTTGCATGCGTATCTCACACATCACCACGTGTTATTGGAACTACCATAACTCAGCATCAGATTGTCTGTCTGTACAAACTGTTTTTAAGTCATTACATGTTCTCACGAGTATGTCGGTGACGTTAGTTTTTCGTGGGATCTCTTCATCACATTCTCCAAATAAACCCCTACACACGGCCCTCTCGTCGATAGGATGATCGATGCGCCCTCGCCATAGCTCGCGGTGCGGCGCAACTCTAAACTCTGCACATAACACACGCACAAACTGTGTGTGTGTTATTTTCTAAAATACAAACTCACGTGCGAGTCTCACTCAAGTGACTTTACTCACCTCGAAACATAATCCATTGGTAATTCTGTAAACATTCCAGAGCACTATCGAAGTGAAAAGAACAAAGAACTCACTTCACGTCGACAGTGCTCTGGAATGTTTACAGAATGCCAATGGATTAGGTTTCGAAGTGAGTGAAGTCACTCGAGTGAGACTCGCACTTGAGTTTGAGTTTTAGAGAATACGATTACCTTGTACTCAAACATATGCAAGGGGTATTAATGTCTGAGCTGAAGTGTCCTCGGTCATTTTGAACTTATGTGTATGTGTGTGAGAGAGAGAGAGACGGACGTACCGAGTGCGATGAGCGAGAGCTCCTCGAGCCGCTCGAAGCCGGCCACGTGCCGCGCGCCCACGTGCGCGCCGCCCGCGCACGCGTCCAGCGTCAGCGCGCGCACGGACAGCGCGCCCAGCGCGAGAGGCACGCACCACAGCAGCTCGGCGGGCTCGGCGTGCTGCTCGGGTGGCTCGGGGGGCTCGGGGGGCTCGGGGGGCGGCAGCGCGCAGTAGTGCAGGGCGAGGCTGGCCAGCCGGCCGCCGGCGCGCCCGCCCAGCCGCATGCGCGGCACGGCCCCGCAGCTCAGCTCCACGGAGCCCTGTACGCCACATTATGACTCTTTCATTAAGATCCTGTTCATACACACATACATAATGCTCATGCCCAGGTCCCTAGGGGTCGGCAGACCCGATGTATCGCCGCTTCACACCTCACCAGCCTCCTTCGACCTTCTCCTGCACCTCCTTTTATTCATCTCACTGCGGACCTCAGCCTTTTTTGAGCACGTCACCAATTTGATCCTTGAATGTTCTAGAAGCATAGAGCATCGAATCTAATCTATATCTTCACCTTATAATACCACAGGCTTTTCGGTGAAGGAAAACATCGTGAGGAAACCTGCATATGCCAAAGAAGACATTCTGAGGCGCGTGTGAAGGCTCAGGGCACCGTTGGTGGACAGGGATTTGGCGCAAAAGATCATGCAGGGTCGAAGTGTCGCCAGGTCTCTCTTGGATGGTAGCAGACTAACGATGACAAGATAAGTTAAAAAGATATAGGTACATTAGTCGTATGGTTCCCGGTTTATAATAGCGCCACCCCCAGTCTTACCGTGGGTGTCGTCAAGAGGACTAAGAGATTGCACCAGGGACGGGCAGTGTTCTATATTATACTAGTATCGTTACTGCGATCACCGCGCCGCCTGCCGCACGTGGTGGTTATGTCAAATCCCCAGCGGACAGCCCACCACAAGCATCAGTCTACTGGGGAGGCCTGTGTTCAGCAGTGGACGTGTGTAGGCTGGTGATGATTATTTATTCCCCGTGCACTCCTCATAGCTGGCCCGCCTCACGGGACGCGTGCTGCACCGCGGTCTCCACTTCGCAACTCTTGGCGCAACGGCAAACAGAACCGAACCGGCGACCATCGCGCGCGCCGCCCGCTGCCACTACACCTCGTGTTATAAGTACTAACCGTGCACTCTATGTTCACGTACTCCCCGCGCCTCCCGCGCACGGACAGCGCCCGCCCCTCCCCCTCCCCCTGCCCCTCCCCGCCCCCGTCCAGGCGGCACATTGCCTCCACCTCCGCCCCCGAGGCGCACTCGCACCGCGCCGGGCACGCCCTCGCCACCTCCCCCTCCTCGTCCTCCCCCAGCCCCTGCCCCCCCGCCGCGAGCGCCAGCGCCGCCAGCACCAGCAGCGCCAGGCCGGCCCGCCCCCGCCCCCGCCCCCGCCCGCGCCGCATGCCGCCCGCTGCTAGCGAGGCTGCCCGTGCCCGCCCGCCCCCGCACGGCGACCTCTCCTCATCACTGCAAAGAACAAATAGATGTTGTATTGAAACACACAACGATTATTACTAAATGGCATCATCATCAGGTTATTTTTGTCTCCACTGCAGGAGCACACCGCACATCTGCCGGAGACAGACGGAGCATTTGGCCTACACTCCCCGCGCTGGCCAGACGGGTTGGGGAGGCCTGACTGATGTTTTATAATGTATTCCCTTAGTCGCCTTGTACGACATCCACGGGAAGAGTTGGAGTGGTCCTATTCTACTCTACCGGCAACCACACGGCATATATTAAATGGCATAGCTAACATAAAGTAACTTGGTAGTGGAGAGTGTTGGAGTGTTAAATCGAGTATTATGAATAGGATTGGAAAGAGAATGACCGTGTCGGGTGTCGTCAGCTCAATTCAATGACTCTTCATTGCACGATAAACAATGGGTAATAAACATAGTAGTTAACACGCGTACGACTAGGCGCTCTTATCGCTAAAACAATACCACGGTGGAAAAATATTACAATTTTGTTCGGTTACTTTTTTATGAGATTTTATTTATTTTCAGTGACATCCTTTTCAGCACGAGTAGTGCTATGCTCTAAAATACAAACTCACGTGCGAGTCTCACTCAAGTGACTTCACTCACTTCGAAGCCTAATCCATTGGTAATTCTATAAACATTCCAGAGCACTGTCGAAGTGAAGTGAACAAAGAACTCACTTCACGTCGACAGTGCTTTGGAATGATTATAACGTAGAATGCCAATAGATTAGGTTTCGAAGTGAGTGAAGTCACTTGAGTGAGACTCGCACGTGAGTTTGTATTTTAGAGAATAGCATTACTAACCACTAGTAGCTAGTGTAAGCGCCAAAATGCGCTATTTTCGAGATCGCGTCTACTAACATCTGATAGGTCCTAACTGTACCTTTCCATTTACCAATTGGCTCAGCTGTTTGTGAAGACGCGAGTATTTAAATTTTGCGCGAGAGGGTATGGTACAAATTGCCACCCCCGCTCCCCCGCGCCATGAGCCTGTTAGACAGTTGCGCATCATCGCTGGACCTCGCACTGTTCTTCAAATTCGCGTCGCGACCGCACACCCATTTATTTATGGACGTTCGTTGGAGCAAGGAGTTGCAGTAAATTCGATAAGTCCTTCCTTCCAATATATCCCAGTGATTTCATTATAGAGTATTTTGGTGTTGTTGCTATTTATTCATTATGGAACTGAGCTATCGAAGGATCCGCGTCTACAGCTAGGTATGTCAGGTTTATTTTTTTAGGATATCTTTATTAGTTACACTTTTCTGTTACACCCTGTATAATAAATACGTTTTGTTTTGATCATGTTTCGCGCTTTAGATTCATCATCATCAGGTTATTTTGGTCTCCACTGCAGGAGCACAACCCTCTCATCTGCTGGAGACAGACGGAAGATTTGGCCTACACTCCCCGCGCTGGCCAGACGGGTTGGGGAGGCCTGATTGATGATTTTGTTTTGTAATTTAGATTCATATTATAGCGTTGGAATGGCCTGCGTTTTTATAACAACTACAGCGTAGGTGAAGCATTGCAGAGAGGGACGGAGAGGAGGGCAGACGGCGAAAAGGGATGGCGAGAGAGAGCGAGAGGGGGGAATTATTCATTTACACATATATCTAGTTGTTGTAATGTATTGTCTTTGTTTATTGTTCACATTGTGTCGAGGATGTCCAAGGCCAGGGTACCTACTTGCTTGTGGAAATACGTCGTCAGTGAGTGCGCAGCACTGAGGACTAGTGTCAATGACTTGCCCGCGACCAAATGTTCACTATTCCGGGATTTTTCTGGGATATAGTGAGGTTAAGTTGGGGTGTACATGAGATATTTGTCGTGTGGTTTCCGGTAGAGTAGAATAGGACCACTCCAACTCTTCCCGTGGATGTCGTACAAGGCGACTGAGGGAATACATTATAAAACATCAATCAGGCCTCCCCAACCCGTGTGGCCAGCGCGGGGAGTGTAGGCCGAATCCTCCGTCTGTCTCCGGCAGATGAGAGAGGGTTGTGCTCCTGCAGTGGAGAAAAAAATAACCTGATGATGATGATAATGTACATGAGAGGGCGATGAGTTATGTTAGAAATGCACTGAGGAAACAGACTGGGCAATATTTTTCAACGATCTGAACTAAAAAAGTTATGAAGTATTGACCGCCTCGTCGGCCTAGTGGATTGGTCATTGGACTCAAGCGTCAGAGGTCGTGGGTTCGATTCCCACTGGAGACAGACAACTTAGTTCAAGTTGTCCTCGGTCTGTATGTTATATTTGTGAACTGTCCTATCCTTGTTTAATTTCTGTAACACAGGAGCAAATACTAGCATGGGATTAGACAAGTGTATGTATATGTATGTATGTAATATTTATTTATTTGTCTATGAGTCCCCGGATGGTCATTGCAAAAGGAATGGTCTATATTAATATCCATACATGACACTCCCTACTTCTGGTCACCGGTAATATTAAATCGCTGCGTACAGACGCAATCCTGCCAATTAATTACCCAAACCAAAATCAAATTGTACCCCTTCGACACAGCTGTGTGTCCCCTGGGAATCAAACCCGCAACCTCTCCCAGTCCCACCGCGCCCCGCTCGCTACGCGACCGCCAGGCGCAGTGCTGTTATCGTAAATGAGCTAATTATATCAAAGTCGGAATATTTTTGTACCACGTCGAGGAAAAACGTAAACAAAGCAATTAATTTGTTTGCGGTTTCTGTTAAAATACCACATAAACCGTACGATAGTTAAGTATTTATTATAATCGTGGCCGTGATTGGTTGCGGAATTAATAAGATAACCTCATGAGTTGCCAGGTCACTGACCGGTTTTGATAGAACTTTACACAGATGTAGGTTTGGTAAACTGATTAATTTTCGCTTTCATATTGTTAAGGAATCGGGACGAAGGAATCCTAATTGTGCGTCTACGACCGCAGCTGTTAGTTTATCTGTTTGTCTGTTAGTTTGTGCACGCATCACGTAAAAACTACTTAACGGATTTTGATAGACTTTTCACAAAAACATAGTGCTTAATTCGGAGTAACATTTAGTCTTTATTTTATCCTAATCGGCTAACTCGATCAAAAGTTATACGTACTTTTAGTTATGAAAACTCACTCAAAGAAGTATTGGCGGAGTTCAGATTACGATGAGTCAGGACCACGGTGCCGGTGGCGATGGCAGTTGGAGTGGGGGTGGGAGTGGATGAAAGATATGGACACTAAGCAAGTACTAAATAAGCATCAAGCAGTCTCCGCAGTGCGATCCTGACACACCTCACTAGCCTGACTCACATTCATCAACCTTTTCATGCACCTCCTTTAATTCTTCTTACTGCGGATCACAGCCTTTATATGATATCATTAAATATTGAAAATTTATAAAAAAAATATTTATATTTATAAAAATATTTAGCGGCTCCAACCGACGTCACTCCCGTCCGCGTCCGTCCGCCACAACTTGTATCACTGGCTGTACATACATATATATACCTATATATTTGCTATTTTTTTTATTTATTTTTTATTTATTTAGTAAACAACAATCACAGACAATACATTACACCATAGTTATAGGTACACACTCCTACTTGGGCAAGCGTATATAAACGAGACATGGTGTGGCAGTAACAGCCCAAAAAGACCTTGGCCTGTTCTAGGGCTATGATAGCAGATTTACTAGAATTAAGTAAAGACCGCCACCAGCTCGAAATCGCTCGACTTCAAGCTCGATATTGCTGATGGCGACCCTTCTTGGAAGCTGTCGGCTTGACCAACCCAGCAACCGGCCCGTAGTTACAGGCCGAGCTGATCGCCTGAAGAGAGTGAATAGAGCCTGAGGCAGTTTCCCCGCGCCCTCATCAGGGGGCTCGAGATAGTCGGTAACCAAGTGGCCCAGCGTGTACACACAGTAGACGTAACATTGAGTCTGTCCAGAAATGCACTCGACGTAAGAACATTTATTTATTTATTTAACTCTTTATTGCATACACACAGATAAAACAAAAATAATACATTAAAAAGAAACACAAGTACAAAGGGCGAACTTATCTCTGAGGGAGATTTCTTCCAGCAGAGCCGCGAGAGAGATAATTGAAATAAGAGAGGCAGACATAGTATGTACGTAAATCAAAAAAAAACATATACATACACTAATATAAACTATATACCCACTTACATAGATTATAGCCTACACGATAAAAAATATAAGTATATAAATAAATATTTACCAATAATATATAATTTTATTGTATTAACATTATTAAATAACTAGCTGTTGCCCGCGACTTCGTCCGCGTGGACAACTTAACATAACACATTCTTATGTATTACGTGTATTACTAAATCCTAAAAGAAATCTATTAATCTGGTTATGCATTAAAAATATTTATATACATAAAAAACATACTATCCAATTGAACCTCCTTTTTTGAAGTCGGGTAAAAATTAGCGTTCCGGCGGCGGTTTCGCCCGTTGGACTACAGTTTTTTAGGTTTCCGTAGCCAAATGGCAAAAAACGGAACCCTTATGGATTCGTCATGTCTGTCTGTCTGTCCGTACGTAAGTCACAGCCACTTTATTCCGAAACTATAAGAACTTACTATTGAAACTTGGTAAGTGGATGTATTCTGTGAACCGCATTAAGATTTTCACACAAATATAGAAAAAAAACCAGTAAATTTTGGGGGTTCTCCATACTTAGAACTGAAACTCAAAATTTTTTTTTTCATCAAACCCATACGTGTGGATAGGTCTTCAAAAATGATATTGAGGTTTCTAATATCATTTTTTTCTAAACTGAATAGTTTGCGCGAGAGACACTTCCAAAATGGTAAAATGTGTGTCCTCCCCCCTGTAACTTCTAAAATAAGAGAATGATAAAACAAAAAAAAATATATGATGTACATTGCCATGCTAACTTCCACCGAAAATTGGTTTGAACGAGATCTAGTAAGTAGTTTTTTTTTAATACGTCATAAATCGTAAACCAATACTATTATTAAAACATCGATCAAAGTTACAACGAACTACAATAACTTTTATATTATGTTACTTGCTGCTACGGAACCCTTCATGGGCGAGTCCGACTCGCACTTGGCCGCTTTTTTTAAAATAAAGTTGACATTTACATTTTGTGCAAATTAGGTGATATTTCCTCCCCCCCCCCCTCCAATTTGTCCTTTTCATACCCTTTCTTTCTTTCCGTCTCCACCCCCTTCCCACAACGTTGAAAACCCTTTCCCCCACCCCTTCCCTCTCCCTACTCCTACCTCTCCCCCTTCCCTTAACCCACACCTTCCTACGCCCTTTATTTACCACTGCCCCCTCATCTTTCCTCTCCTACCCTAATCCCTCTCTTCTTTCCCATCCGACTTCCTTCCCCTCCTATTCCCTTCCTATTGTGCATATCCAATTAACTGTACAACAAAATGTCTGTCAAACTGCTGGACATAGGCCTTCTCCAATGAATGCCACAGCGACCTACAGATTCAGCCGCTTCCGGTCACCATGGTCGATGTGGATGGACCACCTGGCGGCAGGGCGTCCTACCCTGCCCGTGGGACGTCGCGTCCCACTCTAGAACACGTCTGCCCCAACGGCCGTTCGGTACTACGACAGATGTGACCTGCCATTTCAACTTACTAATTCTTTCGGCTATGTCGGTCACCTTCGTTATTCATAGGATCTCCTCATTACGAATCATATCCCTAATAGAGACCCCGAGCATTGCCCTCTCTATAGAGCTCGCAGAGATAAGATAAGATAAGATAAGATAAGATTTATTGTTGAAATTGTGGTTTACAAATGTAGGTCTTACAAAAAATAAATAAATCCTCACAATCTACCCTTTGGGGCATACAATAATTAAAAGTGCTATAAAATTTATTCTACATGTCAATATTTAAAATTACAATTTTATACAATATAAGTTATTTAAAATTAATCAGTATGTCAAATTTTAATTTATTAATTATAAGTAATAGCGTGTATTTTACAATTTATAGTCAAAAAAATCATTTAAGTCATAAAAACACCTACTCAGCAGCCACTTTTTTAGTGCTTTGCCAAAATGTTTACCCTCCACCCTACGAATGTCATCAGGAATGTGGTTGTACACTCGGATGGCTGTGAAGTAGGCACTCCTATAGCACATGTCCGAAGTAGTCTTAGGTAGCGCTAACTTGTCGCGTGACCTTAAGTTACGGTTGTGTACAGAAGATTTCAATTGGAAATAATGCATGTTCTGTCTCACAAATAAACATAGCTGCAGAATGTATATACCAATTAGAGTGAGGTAGTTGTTCTCTATAAACAGAGGCTTGGCTGATGTTAGCGGGTCTCTATTGAACATAATTCGCAGACATCGTTTTTGCAGTACAAATGTTTTGTTAGAATTTACTGAGCCTCCCCAGAAGATAACTCCATAGTTGAGCAGTGGATAAATGTGACCGTAGTATGCAGTATTAAGTATTTCTGTTGAAGCCACCTTCGTTAACATGGAAAGGGCGTAGCAAAAACTAGAAATCTTAGAGTTAATTTTTTCTATGTGATGCTTCCAGTTTAATTGAGGATCAACATTTAGTCCCAGAAAATTAAAGTTTTTTACTTTTTCTATTTCTGTGGAGCCATGGGAGATATTTATAATAGGCGCAGTAGCTTGATGGGGGTGGAATTGCATTACTTTTGTTTTGGTTAAGTTTACTTTTAAGTTTAACTGATCCAGCCAATCTATTATAGTTTTTAAGGTTTCGTTTATTTCTATTTCGAACTCGGTATGAGATTTACCATTACTGTTAAACAAAACTGAAGCATCATCTGCAAACAGTACGCTCAAGTGGGGGAAAAGTTTAGGCAGGTCATTTATGTACACCAGGAACAGCAATGGTCCTAGTATGCTGCCCTGGGGTACGCCTGTATTAACCAAACTGAATTCCGATTGAGCGGTTTCAATGGTTTTGGTATCTTTATCATAATAGTTTACTTCCGTGGCTTGTGAGCGTTGCCTAAGGTAAGTTTTAAACCAATTTAATGCATTTCCGCGTATTCCTACACGTTCAAGCTTCATAAGAAGAATTTCATGATTGACACAGTCAAAAGCTTTTGACATATCAAGAAACAAAGCAGCAGAAGGTGATTTTGTGTTTAATGCATCCCACAGACTACACGAGCCACTTGAATCTTGTGGATCAGGCCCACCATCAGTGTCCACGTCTCCCCGCTGTAATCATGACAGGCAGGACGCACTGTTTAAAGATTTTTGTCTTTAAACATTGTGGAATAGGTGACGTAAAGACTTGACGCAGTTTTCCGAATACTGCCCACCCTAACTGGATTCTTCTGTCAGCTTTTGAAATTGATCCTACCCAACTATATTGTCTGTCCTAGGCAGACGTACTCCTGAACAGCTTCGATATTGACATTGTCGACGATCACCGGTCTAATACAGGGCCACTAATTATCGAATAGCGAACTTTTTGTATCGAGACTTGTGGAAATACCTGAAATACATCAGCTAAAATAAATCTATAAATGAGCTTTAAAACATCTCTGTCACTTTCTGTCAAGTTCTTGCATCGACCAGTAATGTTGAACTACACTTTCATACAAATGATATGAAATGAGAGGTCAACTTGTATATCAGCATTCTGACATTTTATTGAGATATGACTTATACCAGTATGAGGCCCGAACTCAAAGCTATTAAACAGTGAAAACGCCGTCAAATTTTGTTCAGCAGTTTCCAAGATTAGCCCGTACATACATACATACATACAAAGGCCCGCCACCTCCCATGGTCCTTTCAACCTTACGGTTATACGCACCGAATCACGGGGGGGTGCCCGGTACTTGCGTTAGAGCTCTTTCCCGGCGCACCCTGCTTGATCCCCTACAAGTTTTCTTCAGTGTCCCTTCTGTCGAACTGGTCGTCTTTGGGAGGTAATAAGAGATATTACAAATACTTCTCAGACTAATAAATCCCCACCTTCTGAATTAATATCACCGTTGACCTCACCGCTAACCTCCGTAAATATAGTAAATTCATTCTTTGCGAGTGTTGGTAAAACTCTGGCAGAAAAAGTCTTGAACCAATCACCCAGACATTTGGACAATTCAAACAGATCAACATCCCTAAATTCATTTGTTTTATTACCCACCGATGAATCGGAAGTAGCATCCATCATTACATCACTTAGGAGCCAATGTGCAGTTGGATGTGATCAGATCTCTACCAAATTACTTAAACAACACATTAATGTTATTGTCCCGCCCTTAACACATATATGTAATTTAGCTCTTACCTCAGGTGTGTTTCCACTTGCATTCAAAAAGTCACAAATTCATCCCGTTTACAAGAGTGGGGACAGGGACTGTGTCAACAACTATCGGCCAATCGCAATCCTACCTTCGCTATCTAAAGTCTTAGAACGCATCATGAACAACAGACTAATTAAATACCTAGAAAGCAACAATCTGCTCTCAGATGCCCAATTTGGCTTCCGATCTGGTAAATCGACAGCAGATGCTGTTCATGAGCTCACTGATTTCATAGTCGACAAATTAGAGGCAAAAAAGAAGACGCTTGCTGTATTTCTTGACTTGGCCAAGGCCTTTGACACTGTTTCTGTCCCCATCCTTCTAAACAAATTGGAACGACTTGGTGTTAGGGATCTGCAGCTCCGTCTTTTCTCAGATTACTTGTCAAACCGAACTCAGTGTGTTAAAATAGATAGTTACGTGAGTGATTGCATTCCTATTAACTATGGTGTACCGCAGGGTAGTATCCTGGGGCCCACCCTATTTTTGGTGTACATAAATGACCTTTGTCAGTCCCAACTTCCATTCGGAAAAATAATCACTTTCGCTGATGACACTGCTTTACTTTTTAGTGCTGATTCCTGGCATAGAGTTTATGAACACGCTCAGAATGGTCTCAACATAGTTACTGATTGGCTTTGTTATAATATTTTGACACTGAATGTTGATAAAACTAAATTTCTTACCTTCTCCATGAGAAATTGTACACAAATAAATTCTCTCCCTTATTCAATTACAGCCCACGCTTGCAAATTTCCTCGTGGAAACGGATGCACCTGTCCTAAGCTACAAAAATCTGATACTATCAAATATCTGGGTATACTGATAGACAGCAGGCTTTGTTTCCAACCCCACATAAATTTGCTTACAAACAGAGTCCGAAAACTAATATACTTCTTTAAAAATCTACGAAATGTCGCCGATCCCAAACTTATTAAATCTGTATACTTTGCCATGTGCCAATCAGTTCTTGCGTATTGTATTACTTCCTGGGGTGGTGCCCCTAAAACACCCTTTCTCAAACTTGAACGGGCTCAAAGAGCTGTTTTAAAAGTCTGCCACTTCTTACCCTTTAGATATTCTACAACTGATTTATACAAGCACTGTAAAGTACTAACGGTTCGCCAACTCTTTATTCTAAACACAGCCCTTCAACAGCACTCACTCCTTACCTTTGATCCCCATCCATTAATAAATAAACGCCGCAATGACATTGTCTGCTCCTCTAAACTCTTCAGAACAGAATTTTCCCACCGATTTCATTGCTTCCTTGGCGGTTTTCTTTACAATAAACTAAATAAAGCGTTATCTATCTATCCTCTCTCCAAGACTTCTTGCAAGAATAGCATTACTGATTGGCTCCTCAGACAGGATTATAATGAAACAGAAAAGCTACTTTCTACTCTTTCCTAAACAATGCTTAAAATATTTTACACAATATTCTATTTAACTACTTATGTATTTTTTTGAACTTTATTGATGGTAAATATAAATTACTCTTTCCACATTCACCCATATCACATGATATACACAAACATACCCACACACACACACACTCACACACACTCACACTCACTCACACTCACAATCACACACATAAATTTTTCATAATGCATGTTATAAAAATTATACTCTCACATCTAAATTAATAATTATGTTCTAAATTAATAATTTGCGCAGTACTTTGTTTTTATCAGGTAATTAATTATTAATCTAATTGCTATCTAATTGCTTGGTATGGCAGGGTGATGCGCAAAAATTCCATGGGGTGGGAGCCTGGTGACCTGATCTCACAGGTTCATCCTATTTTTGGCACCAGTCTCTCACAAAAGATAAATTGTACTCATTTTAATTTTATACATTATAATTGTACTAATCTTTGTGTAGAGATAATAAATAAATTTTGTATTGTATTGTATTGTATTGGTGGTCCTTCTGCCAGCCAGCCCCTTTCTGGGGATTTAACGAAAACCACATCCCTTCGCCGTCGGGCGGCTCCTTCCTTTCAGCACTCTCAGGTTTCCTTGTTCTATTGCGCTCTCTCGGGCAGCTCTAACTGACGTCTGCGCTTATGCCACGCCTTGGCGAACCGCCTCAGACGAGCAAAGTTCGCCTCCGTCTTCACGAGGTCCTGGTAGTAAACCGGGCCCGCCTCCGATCGCTCGAGACCATCCAGCATCTCCGACCGCTCCGACTCGTACAGTTCGCAGTCCCACAGAATATGGTCCCTCGTTTCATCGGCCCCACAACCGCAGTAACACTCCCCCGTCTCACTCAGGCCCAGGTCCTTCAGACGCTTCCTGAAGCAGCCGTGTCCAACCAGTACCTGGGAAACCTCGTAGTCCGGCTCCACCCAGTCGCTCCGCATTCGCACCGAGACGCTAGGGAAGAATCTGTATAGATCCCTCCCCTTTTCGCTGACTTCCCATCTCTCCTGCCAAAGGGAAACAGCATCCTCCCACATCGCCCTCTGCATAATTTTGCGCTCTTTCCCTGTTAGTGTCTGTCGTGCCTCGTCCGTTCTGCCTGCACGAATGGCCTCCAGGTCGGCTGGAAGTACGCCCGCTAGCACGCCCGCTAGCACATACATACATACAGACAGAAACAAAAATTTAGCGAAAGCGGGAGCGGAAGCGAGAGTGAGAGCGGGACCGGAGCGGGAGCGGGAGCGGAAGCGGAAGCGCCAGCGGAAGCGGAAGCGGGAGCGGAAGCGTCAGCGGCAGCGGAAGCGGGAGCGGGAGTGGGAATGGGAGCGGATTCTGTAGTTCACGCGAGCGGAGCCGCGGGCACAGCTAGTCGTTAATAAATACCATTCACTGTTACTGGGGTGAACAGTGTACACCCTGCCTAAAGTATGCTCTGTGCAGACACCATCCCCCAATTGACCCCGTCGACGTCGATTAAATAAACCTGATGGTTGTATAAGTAGCGCGGCAACTCGTCATACGACTTCTGAAGAACGCTAGAAGTGTGGTCGGCATAGAGTTTTCTACATGTTCCCTGAATAAATACTTTTCCTCGGAATAATCTCTTTTCAGATTTCTCAATTATTATTTTCTTTTTATATCAGTTTTGAAAATCAAAGATCAGTTTAGCTGGTTTTAGTAGACCTCTGAAATTTATTATCTTTGTACTGCACTAAAGTTTTTGTTGCTGGTTATCTATTTCTTGGATAATTATGGAGATTTTTTTTATATATTATGTTATTCCGGGATATACACTGTCACTTTGCAAAGTTTCGTCAAAATCCGTTCGGCAGTTTATGCGTGATGCCCTAACAAACAAACAAACAAATAAACAAACAAAAATTTTTTTAACTGTTCTAACATGTTCAGTTACTCATTTTAAGTCGTCCTGGTTGGTTTTTTTCCGAATATATTCAATGTACAGACTTTTTTGCATTTACGATTTTATTATATGTATAGATAATAATATACAAACATTCATAAAATACATATAAGATATGGATTCCAATCCATATTAATTATTTTTTTAATATTTTTTTAGTTTTAATAACACTATTTTTTTTGGATTTACTATTACCGGTGAACCATTATTTGGTTTGTCGTGGTAGGAATTGGTATTATATATATGGTAGTTTGGTATTAATTCCTTAATACTTATTAGATGATATTATGGACGAGGTCAAAGACGAAATGTTAACAAAGCTATGAATGACTTCGAGGTGAATATTGGAGCTGTAAGTGTTGCTATTCTCTAAAATACAAACCACGTGCACAGTTATGTTTTCGTTGCGTTTGCGGTCGAAACGCTTGGTCCGTGGGGACAAGACGCCCACCGCTTACTGGGCCAGTTAAAAAAACTCATCGAAACCACGGGCGACCATAAGGCTGGCTCGTTCCTCAATCAACGTATAAAATGAATGAATTAATGAAATATTTATTTACATGAGTTTGTGGCTTTCGGGGTGGAGACCCTGGGTCCGTGGTCGTCCGATACCAGGAAACTGGTAAAGGACATCGCCACTAAACTGGTACACGCTTCTGGTGACTTCAGGGCTGGCGCCTACTTTGCCCAGAGGCTGAGCATCGACATTCAACGCGGCAATGGCGCCAGTGTGCTGTGGTCCATGCCGCACGGCCCAACCTTATACGACGAATTCGCCTTCTAAATTATGTCATACATATATTTTTTGATTATGGTTTTATTTCTTTATTTCTTTGTTACAAGATTATCTAGTTTAATTCAAGTGAGAAAATATATTTATATTTATCATAAAAAAAATATTTATTTACTAGAATATGGTAAAAATGATATGGTATACAATGAAAACAGTTTCACATATTCTGCCATTCATGGCGTGCAAATTTTAGTTTTACATTCTTAATAACTTTAAATATAGAAATAACATTTAATTTTAATACTATGAAGACATGCATGATCTAAATAAATAAAAACGTAACGTCAAAAATAATATTCATGTAATTTGTCTACTCTTGTTTATCATTGAAAAATTCTAACACTGAATAGTAACTCCTCTCCAAAAAGTACTTAAAAATCTGCTTTTTAAATAAATTAATATTAGCGCCTTTATAACCGTTTGGCAAATGGTTGTATATCCTAATCGCCATGCAATATGCGTTTTTACTGAATACGGCTAATTTTTGTACAGGCACATATAGTTTATGTTTGTAGGCATTGCAACACAGCGAGGAAACGCAGCCAGCATTATCGGGACCCTACCGCGTGGTGGCGGCGATCTACATTTTCCATTAGGTTTTCTAACTTTTAAATGTTAGTTATTGAAATAGTATATATATCATTTTATTTTATCAGCGTCATGTTCACATAAATCAATGAAAGTAAATTCAACCACGTGCGAGTCTCACTCGAGTGACTTCACTCACTTCGAAATCTAATCCATTGGTATTCTGTAAACATTCCAGAGCACTATCGACGTGAAGTGAGTTCTTTGTTCACTTAACTTCGACAGTGCTGTGAAATGTTTACAGAATTACCAATGGATTATGTTTCGAAGTGAGTGAAGTCACTCGAGTGAGACTCGCACGTGGTTGAATTTACTGTGTATTATGTAGTATATTATGCACTTTTCGCCCCCTCGCTCTTAGTGCCTTGTCTCACACCCTGTAAGCTTGGCTGGAAGAGATCTCTTTTAAAGATAAGTTCGCCTTTGTACACAAAATTTGTAACTGTATTTACTTTTAAAATTTGTGCAATAAAGTATGTATATAATGACGGGGCGGGTGGTTGGTATCATCGAGTACATGTTTGTTACCCTTCGGCTAACGTGTCCATCGCAGTTTGTTCAATTATCTTGTTGCTATAATCAGTCGACAGACAGACCAGTAATTACTTATTAGACGACATGAACGAGCTGCCAAGTGGTTTAGTGTGGCGCGCCGCGTCACGCGTGACACGAGGCCGGCAAAAACTGAGATAAATAGTTGATGTTTTGTGAAACAAACGATGGCGGCTGCGATTTGACACGCGGCGATAACATCGCTAATTGTACACACACACGTTACCACGCAGTAAGTGGGCGGTCCCGGCACCTTGTCCGATGGCGATAGAGCTCAAATTAAACCGAACTTGGTCAGTTATCGCGGGGCCGTGACTGTACGTGGCTCGCTACGCACACATATGCCATTCGTATACAGGGCGTGCTGGTTAGTGTCGCCAGGCAATCCGTCAATATGAGAGACTAGCTGTGCCCGCGGCTCCGCTCGCGTGAACTACAGAATCCGCTCCCACTACCACCCCTACTCCAATTCCCACTCCCACTCCAAATGTAATCCAAACTCATCGCAATCTGAACAGTACGGAAATACTATTATGTGCAATATATTGCATACTAACCTTACCTACTAATGTATTTGAAAACTAAAAATGTCCACAACTTTTGATTGAGTTAGCCGATTGCGATGAAATAAAGACTAAATGTTAAGTTAAGTTAAGCCCCATGTTTTTGTGAAAAGTCCATCAAAATTCGTTCAGTAGTTTTTAAGTAATGCGTGCACAAACTCACAGACAAACAGACAAAAATTCCAAAAATGATTGAAATGTGTTCTATTACTTATCCTTAGACCCTACATTTTTTTTTGCAAATATCTTCAATGAACAGACACGCGATGTTTACGATTTTATTTATTAGATATTAAAAATAAAAAAAAAAAAAAACTTCGTAGTTTTATCGAAACTGTGTTGTCTAATTAGTAAAATGAAATCAGCAATTTTTTATAAAGAAACGTAATTTATCTAAAATGTTGACTTCAAGTACGCTCACACAATTATAGTGGCCTCAAAGAGAAACTTTATTAACTGAAAACATTAAGAAACTTTAAACAAAATTATATCAATAAAAGCAAAAAGTTATGATAATTTTTTATTGATACTTTTTGTGGAATCGTATCTTTTTGCAAAGATTTAGTATTCTCTGGCCACAGCAAATGTAGGTACAGTACAGTACAGCCTTTCTGGACATACGTATCGCGTTTTTATTATTAAAACTTATTAATGTTATTTTACTAACTTTGTCAACACAGTTCGATAACAGTACGAATTTTTTATATCTCTCATATTTACGTAATTATCGCCTGGCGGCACTAACGATCACTGTATACCTAAATAAATTATATTGAATTAATACATTTGTAACGTGCTTTTTTAGTATCTTCTTATTAAACGTGCCAAATCTATCTATCCAAGGCACAGGGACTAAGTCTAAGTCCCAAACAACGATATCCCACTGTATGTCGATGGTCCCAAGACAGAATTTCAACCTGTAGTAACAATGACCGCATCGTTGGCCTAGTGGACTGGTCATTGCACTCGAGCGCCGGAGGTTCGATTCCCAGTGTACGGACAATTTTGTACAATATGTACAAGCTGGTCCCGGGCTGGATGTTATATTGTGAATCGTCCTATCCTTGTTTAATTCCCATAGCACAGGGGTAAATACTAGTTTGGGATTAGACAAGTGGATGTACTCGTATGTATATGTATACTCTAGCTGTGCCCGCGGCTCCGCTCGCGTGGACTACAGAATCCGCTCTCGTTTCCACTTCCGTTCCCGTTCCCGCTTTCGGTCCCGTTCCCACTTCCGTTCCCGTTCCCGCTTTCGCTCCCGTTCCCACATCCGCTCCCGTTCCCGCTTTCGCTCCCGTTCCCACTTCCGTTCCCGTTCCCGTTCCCGCTTTCGCTCCCGTTCCCACTTCCACTCCCGTTCCCGCTTTCGCTCCCGTTCCCACTTCCGTTCCCGTTCCCACTTCCGTTCCCGTTCCCACTTCCGTTCCCGTTCCCGCTTTCGCTTTCGCTCCCGTTCCCACATCCGTTCCCGTTCCCGCTTTCGCTCCCGTTCCCACTTCCGCTCCCGTTCCCGCTTTCGCTCCCGTTCCCACTTCCGCTCCCGTTCCCGCTTTCGCTCCCGTTCCCACTTCCGTTCCCGTTCCCACATCCGTTCCCGTTCCCGCTTTCGCTCCCGTTCCCACTTCCGTTCCCGTTCCCGTTCCCGCTTTCGCTCCCGTTCCCACTTCCACTCCCGTTCCCGCTTTCGCTCCCGTTCCCACTTCCGTTCCCGTTCCCACTTCCGTTCCCGTTCCCACTTCCGTTCCCGTTCCCGCTTTCGCTTTCGCTCCCGTTCCCACATCCGTTCCCGTTCCCGCTTTCGCTCCCGTTCCCACTTCCGCTCCCGTTCCCGCTTTCGCTCCCGTTCCCACTTCCGCTCCCGTTCCCGCTTTCGCTCCCGTTCCCACTTCCGTTCCCGTTCCCACATCCGTTCCCGTTCCCGCTTTCGCTCCCGTTCCCACTTCCGCTCCCGTTCCCGCTTTCGCTCCCGTTCCCACTTCCACTCCCGTTCCCGCTTTCGCTCCCGTTCCCACTTCCGTTCCCGTTCCCACTTCCGTTCCCGTTCCCGCTTTCGCTCCCGTTCCCACTTCCACTCCCGTTCCCGCTTTCGCTCCCGTTCCCACATCCGTTCCCGTTCCCGCTTTCGCTCCCGTTCCCACTTCCACTCCCGTTCCCGCTTTCGCTCCCGTTCCCACTTCCGCTCCCGTTCCCGCTTTCGCTCCCGTTCCCACTTCCGCTCCCGTTCCCGCTTTCGCTCCCGTTCCCACTTCCACTCCCGTTCCCGCTTTCGCTCCCGTTCCCACTTCCACTCCCGTTCCCGCTTTCGCTCCCGTTCCCACTTCCGTTCCCGTTCCCACTTCCACTCTCTCTCCCACGTCCATTCCCACTCAGACTCCCAATCCGAATCCGAATCCAAATCCGGACCCGAATGTAAAACTAAAACCAATCCCACGCCCACGCCCACGCCCACGCCCACGCCTACTCCAGCTCCGAATGTAGTCCAAACCAATCACAATCTGAGTTATACCGAACATAATCATTTTACTTGTTTGTTACATTGCATATACCCTACTAAGTAATATATTAGAAAACTAAAAATTCCCACAACTTTTGATTGACTTAGCCGATTGCGATGAAATAAAGACTAAATGGTAAGTTAAGTTAAGCCCCATATTTCTGTGAAAAGTCCATCAAGATCCGTTCAGTAGTTTTTAAGTGATGCGTGCACAAACTCACAGACAAACAGACAAAAATTATCGAAATGTGTTCTATTACTTATCCTTAGATCCCCCCCCCCCCCCCCAATTTTTTTGCAAACATCTTCAATGTACAGACACGCGAAGTTTACGATTTTATTTATTAGATTTAATGTAACGTAAAGGGGTGGAGGGAGCAGAAAAAAGTACTTGATCATGGTGTAGTTACCCTGGCCTTGGGTCCGGTCGGAGAACGCAAAAGGGGGGGGGCGTGAGGGAAACGTCACATCAGAAAAAATAATGCACATTTTAAAACTAAATACATTCACAAAATATGTGTACAAAGGCGAGCTTATCTCTAAAAGAGATCTCTTCCAGCCAACCTTACAGGATGTGAGACAAGGCAGTAGGAGTAGACAGGCCTTTTTTTTGTCCGGAGCTGACGGACAGACAAATCCCGATGAGAAGTCGTGTGGTTCCCGGCTCAGAACAGGGCCACCCCCAATCTTGCCTTGGGTGTCGTCATAGCGACTAAAGGATTACACAAGGAACGGGCAGCAGTGTTCTGTTGAGTATTTTGAGATCATTACTGCGATCCCCAATCCGCCTGCCAAGCACTCTGATTATGTCAAATCCATGTGTCAAATCCCTCAATGGACCGGATCGCTACCAAAAGTGTTATGAGTTAGGGTGTACAAAAGGGGGCGCTGAATTTTTTTTTTTAAAATGTCTCAAACATGTTTTTTTTCACGCCAATCAGAGATTTTTTTCCATAGCTCCCCCTTTTATACATTTCAAGCGTTACCTATGTTATGTTCAGTAGTGGAGGGTTACGGCTGATGATGATGAAGCATTTAAAACTGCCACAAGCATGACCCTCTTCTCTGTTCGCAGTCGGTCAACCTTGTTATGGACGGTCGGCCAGCGAGGCCGCTGTCACACTCACCCACTCGCTCCCCTCTCCAGCTGGCTCTCTCTCTCTGCTGTCCCTCCACACATACACTGCACATCCCCTGGTCGCGCACTAATCTCTAACTGAGCACTAAACGCACTAACAAAAATCACCAAACTAAACTATCAAACGATCACTAACCACTCTACACGAGATTCCGCCTCGAACTGTTCGTCAACACGGATCTAGCGGGCCGAGTGCGAGCGAGACGCACATCGACGTCACTGTCCTCCGTCTCGCTCGCACCCATTGTTGTAGTACCGAGATGGATTTAGCATGCGCGGCCGCACGGCGCCCGACAAAATTACCTCTGCGGCCGGTGGACTACACAAGCCATGCGGTTTGCAGGCAGCAGCGCCGCCGCGGGGCGCACGGGTAAAGTTGTATTCTGCAAGTGAACGGCTCTGAGAGCCTGTTTGTTCATAATACCACGAATCGCTTGAAATCGACGCGATCTTACGCAAATAGTTTTATTAAACAAGCGCCAGCCGTTGGGTTTTCCCGTCTAACGTAACATACGTAGCTCTAAGCGCCCCCCCCCCCCCCCTGAGGTAATTATAAATTATAATTAATTGAGGTACAACGCATAACGGAATATCACAATTTAAAATGCATTTGTTAATTATAATTATATAAATTCGATGCATTAATTTGCGTCCTTTCATAATTGCCTGTGGTATTTAATTGTATATAACAATCCATAATCTGCAATCAGGGCAATCTATAATCTGCGTTGTAGAGTCATTAAAAGGATTTGGCTACTTAGCTACTATTAAAATGCTTATTTCTTTGAAGTTTTCTCTTATTGCCAAGTTTCATCCCGATCCGTCCAGTAGTTGAAGCATTATTGAGTAACAACATGCACATATCAATTCTTTCTCATTTATAATACTAGTAGGATAGGATAGATGTATATGTTTTGGTGCACAATAAAGAATATTTGATCTGAATTGAATTGAATAGAATTATCTAAAATGAATTGACTAAGTATACTTGGCACACATATAGGTTAGATCCTGAAATAGGACACAGGATAGTTTTTATCCCGAAAAAACATCTCATTCCTACGGGAAATACATAATAATTTGTAATGTTAAGTTGTCCACGCGGACGAAGTCGCGGACAACAGCTAGTATTTTATATGTCAGAAAAAATGTATCTCTCTTTTTGAGGCACTGTGACAATAATAGTTATAATACAAGAAATAAAAATAAACTTGTTTTACCAGGGTTAAGACTAAGTAAGGTCAGCAAATCGTTCACGGGGCAATGTATACGCTTCTACAACAAACTACCAGAGGACATCTTAAATATGACGGACAGAAAGTTTAAGATTCACATCACATTCACATTGTATCTTCCTTATTTTCCTTGAGAAAGGTTGCCTGGAAGAGATCGCTTTAAGCGATAAGGCCGCCTTTGTACACTTTCGAAAAATCTGTGCCTATTTTTATTGTTATCCAATAAAGAGTTTATCTGTCTAAGTATCTATCTTTGTAAGAAAGCCTATTATAAAATAAACGATTATTTGAATGACAAAGATGCCTGGTACTAATGTTAATTCAGCTTCGCACAATCTTTATTAATTGTATGCAAACTTGATTTTAAAAAGATGTGTTGCGTGAAGTTTGTTGCGCCGTTTGTTCTTCACAGCGCTAACACCTAGGAAGCGGTAGTCGAGAAAAAAAATGACGTGTATAAATGTACCAAGTGTACTCATATGCAATAACTGTTGTCTTTGTCTACACTTCCCTACATAGATATGGATAGCTCTAGGTACATATGAATTACCGTTCAGTCCACGACGGCACGCCCCACTCCTCTAAATCTCTTACATGTCATTGTGTGCGTTGTTCGGCGTAGCTCCCCGCGTCCCGCGTCCCGCGCTCGCCCCTCGCGCCCGTCGATCTATCTCTTGCATCAATTACCAACATCATAATATAATCATTGCATTAAGAGAGCGTCGTCGCCGCGGTTTTCCACTGATCTCCAATACTGGCTCTGTAAATAACAACAAACTTTATTTGCGTGCCGTGAACATACACGGTACGGCTGAGTTGACTGCAAAGTTAACGTGGCAATACTAAGTTCATTTTAACTCTCATATAACGTGATAGAGTTTGAAATAAATAATTATTTTGTTATTTATTTAATTACATAATTATATTTGGTAAAGTAGGTTACATACATTACACCGACATATATACACGTAGTCATATTTATAGCTAGCTGTTGCCCGCGACTTCTTCCGCGTGGACATCTATTATGTATTTCCCGTAGGAATGAGATGTTTTTCGGGATAAAAACTATACTATGTCCTATTCCAGGACCTAACCTATGTGTGTGCCAAGTTTCATCACGATCCGTCCAGTGGTTGAAGAGTGATTGAGTAACATACATACAAATTTTCGCATCTAATTTATAAATTAGTAAAATTTATAATATTAGTTCGATAAAGAATAATAACAAAAGCGTAACCCCCCCTCCCTACCCCCCCACCCCTCCCACCACACATATTCACACACACACTCACAGCCTGTTAGTTACAAATACTCGTTTAAATACTCGTACGCGCCACTGAACCCGATCCTCAGTTCTTCTCATCCACTCACTGCCAGCCGCCCCACGCAGATCGTCGCTCCATCTAGCCAGGGGGCGTCCCGCACTACGCTTGCCCAGTCGCGGTCTCCACTCGAGAACTCGTTTACCCCAACGGTTATCGGTCCATAGTTACCTAATAGTCAATATTGAATCATCCTGCCGCATCCAGCCGCTGCCGGCCACCTTCTTCAGGTCGTCGGTCCACCTGGCGGCGGGGCGTCCCACCCTGCGAGTGCCGATCCGCGGTCTCCACTCGAGAACTCGTTTAACCCAGCGATAGATGTGACAGCATAGACTTACACATAATTTTCCTGGTAGAATCGAGGCGTGTCCTGCCATAACGTGGGCACCTCCTGTGACCGCGGCTTATCGCACCAATTACCGTACAGTAGGTACGCGGGTTCGGTTCCCACGGTGATAACACGCTCGCTTGACGCTCGCGGCAAGTGGTCACGCTCGCGCACGCGACTCCCGCCTGAAACCGCTGTGTACGTACTCGTACAATACATATTCAAGAACAGTTTTGTATTGTAAGTGGATAGGTGGAAGTGATTTGGTGGTTAGACTAGCACTGCAGAGCTAGTGGGTTCGATTCTCATCAAGGACAGATAATAAATAATATTAAATAAATATGTCAGACATTCACACCAATTATCCAGACCCAAACTAGGCAGAGCCTGTGCTATGGTTACTAGATAACGGATACACATACTTAAATAAATATATAAACATCCGAGACTTGGGTACAAACATTCATATTCATCATACGAACATCTGCCCCTAGCGGGATTTCAACCCGCAACCTCCGGCGTGGCAGGCCGAGAGCTACCAGTTCCGCCACGGAGGTCGTCGATAACCTAACCGAGTCCTGAGCGAGGGGCTTCGGTGACTTGCGATGCGTCACGGTAGCCTGCTCGGCTCTGTGGGCCGGGGCGAGGAGTGCAGCCCCAGCACACAGCCTGCCTGGCGTACGAGCCGACTGACAGGGGCATCGGGGACGCGGGGGCACGGGGCGGTAGCGAGGTGCACCTATTCCATCCCACGCGTCCCCGGGGAGGGCGGCAGCAACGTTGCTGCTGCATGCACAGCGAGGGTGCAGGGGGAGGTACCAAGTCTCCCCCGAGACAGGACGCCGAGCGCGAGCGAAGAGACGTATTCATCCCGGTGTCCCTGCTTCGTCTGTGCATCGGAGACGGCCCCCGCGGGGTTTTAGTGTGATCCCGACATAACCCGCTCGTTGTGGGTATGCGTTAGGCATTTCCCTGCGATAAAAATAAAAGGATCCCTCCTACTAGTAACGCATGAGTCAGCCTCATGCCTTACTTACAATTGCCGCCCCCCCCCCCCACACACACTCGCACTGCAGATATGACCGTCCACAGCAAGGTATTTTGAGACGGCGACGCGGCGACATGTGACGTCACGTGTCAGGCAGCGACGAGCCAAGGCAAAAGCCGCACGCTGTGGGGCGTCCACTAGACGGTGTGTGTCGGTATGTCACGGGTCACACTCGGGTCACGCTCGGGGGAAACACAGCATCGTAAATATTATCGTACACTTCACCACGGCCCGCCACTCGTCTTCCCACGTTACATATACTGACATACAGTATGCTATACACTGTGACATTATTTGAATTGTTGACGTTGTCATTTATATTTTGTACATCTACCATATTACAACTTATAATTATCAATAATTTATAATAATACTTATAATAAAAGAACCAAATAAAAACAGGAATTCACAAATAAAAAATTCCGTCGACGTGCTCACACATATGTCTACCATGTTAGAATAACATGTGAAATTGAATTTTTAAGAATTAAAAGTGAAATAAATAAATGTAATCTACTCATATCCATGCAGTTTGCTGTTATCGTACGCACTACACACCACTGACATTCTGACGTTCTCCCCGCGTGAGTGGCGACGGGTGCCGTCGTGAATTGAACGGTTTATAACCTCGAAATGAATAATCACGCATCTCTTACACGATCACTCGTTGTCCGGCATTTAACAGCTATGTATGTATATATACACATACATATATAAACTTATTTAAAAGTAGGTACATTTCTTTATCAAATTTGGTACTGAACGCATTATACTGGTCCTTTCGGTTACTCTAAGGTTGACTGGAAGAGATCCCCAAGTGGGATAAGTCCGCCTTTGTGCACAGTTTAATTCCCATTTTATTATTGTTGTTGTTGTTATTTTTGGTACAATAAAGCGTTTACATACATACATACATTATCAGGACCGGCAGGAGGTATGGAGTTAAAATGTATACCAAATACTAAGTCTTTAACAAGTTTAAGCTATTCGTTGATAAAATCAATTTTATATGTCACTTTCATACAGCTTACATTACAGAAACAGCAAAATTAAGTTGGTCACGTCACGTATTTAATTCCAGTAGGACAAGAGACGTCTAGTTTTTCGATTCTAGCATAAAAGGCTGACGAAAACCAACGGCATTTGTATATCGGAAGCCAAATATACAATAGATTATGTTCCAAAGTCGACTGCAAAGTTAACGTGGTAACACAAACTTGTTTTGCTGCTATTGTACCTTTATACATGTGCCTATATTTAGTTTGCGAAACGCAAGATAGCGTTGGGTTTTGTACGCTCTATCATTTGGGATGGAATCTCTTCGTAGCGTACCGAATCTATTACGGAGACCGTCTTCGTCAAGTGGTCACGTGACACTGATCTCAGACCATGGCTTGAATCTAGACAATATAATTAGCATAAAGCCGTGTTCGACCGTCTAGTCGCAGCGGACCTCGCGCAAGCCACATAGAGGAGATGGCCCGGCGGGCCGGCGGGCGGGCGGCGGGCAGGAGGCAGGGGGCTGTGACGCGAAGCCTACAAGAGAAAATTCTAGTCTGCGAATAGACAAGTGTATACGTAATGTCATCATCATCATCATCAGGTTATTTTTGTCTCCACTGCAGGTGCACAAACCTCTCTCATCTGCCGGAGACAGACGAAGGATTTGGCCTACACTCCCCGCGCTGGCCAGACGGGTTGGGGAGGCCTGACTGATGTTTTATTATGTATTCCCTTGTACGACATCCACGGGAAGAATTGGAGTGGTCCTATTCTACTCTACCGGAAACCATACGTAATGTAAATCTTAAAATTTATTCATTTACTAGCGGTTACCCGCCACGTGGACAACTTAACATCACAAATTATTATGTATTTCCCGTAGGAATGGGATGTATTTTCGGGATAAAAACTATCCTATGTCCTGTTCCAGGGTCTAACCTATATGTGTGCCAAGTTTCATCCCGATCCGTCCAATGCATGAAGCGTAATTGAGTAACAAACATCCAAACTTTCGCACTTATAATATTGGTGGGATACAAAATGTATGGAAGATCGACATATTAAAACAGCGGCGCGTGGCGATACTTGACAAAGCGGCCGAGGTCTCGCTGGCGGCCGTCTACGTCTGTCGCGTGTGCGACGCTTTTGACAACGAATGCCGAATTCAACGGCCTCGTCCGGAGCGGGCGAATTCGCCGCGAAACGCAATGCGTGTGGACGGAATGTATAGACGCGTAGTATCTCAACTCAACAAACAAATAACTTGCTTTTAGAGCTCAAAAACGATGCATTCGGGCAATATGCAATTTGAAACAAATAGATTCATGTAGGTCGCATTTTATAAAACTAAAAATACTGACTCTCCCGTGTATGTATATAGGTATATCGGCGGTTTTTGCAAAATCTAATATTAACATGTTCACATTTAAAATTCATATGAGGCAATTAGATAACAAGGCAGTGTTACCAGCAAACACTGCCTTGTTACACAAAAGCCTATTCTGCAGGATACCTCACATATATAATAAAATCCCTAAAACGATACGAGATCTAGATGAGATTAATTTATTTAATAAAAAAAAAAAAAAACTCCACGATCTGTTGATAGAAAAATGTTATTATAGTTTGGAAGAATTTCATGGTGACGGTTCAATTTAAGGTATCAATTTGTATCTAATTAACTCTTAATTTTTTTTTGTAACTGTTTTTACATGCATGCTTTACTGCGACACAATGTTGTGTGCCCACGTGGCGGGACATAGCTGAGCTCTAACTATGGCATGTAATCCTTTATATACCTATGATCCACAATAAAGATATTTCATTTCATTTCGTCCCCACAACAATGCGAATACGGATTCGCGCGAGCCGGTGCGCGGCGAATTCGCCCGCTCTGGACGAGGCCTCCCACATTGTTCTGCGGTCACGTGCGGGCCCCGCCCCGCCTCTGTGCTGTATATTTCATTCCAGATTCATAGTCCTATGAAAACCAACGCTATTTACGTCTCGGTAACATATACATGAAAGGGTCACCAGCAGCAAAAACAGGTTTGTATTACCATGTAAACTTTGCAGTCCACTTAGGAACACCATCTATTGTGTATTTTGTTTTCGAGACGCAAATGCGTTTGTTTTCATAGGACTATTAATCTGGAATGAAATATAGATGTAAGTCGCGTCCTCGGCCGGTCTCGTCTGTGTGCCTCGCGCGCTAACTGCTCTTATATTTGCAAATCCATTTAACGAGAACCTCTAACTTGGTTTTGTTTGCTCGTAAACTAAGGCTGTACTATCTTATAGGTACTTACATCACCACAGCCCACACACGTCCACTGCTGAACACAAGCTCATCGAACAGAATGACACTTTTAATGTGAGTGTAGGAAACTATATTTCATTCCAGATTAATAGTCCTATGAAAACAAACGCATTTGCGTCTCGAAAACAAAATACACAATAGATGGTGTTCCTAAGTGGACTGCAAAGTTTACATGGTAATACAAACCTGTTTTTGCTGCTGGTGACCCTTTCATGTATATGTTACCGAGACGTAAATAGCGTTGGTTTTCATAAGACTATGAATCTGGAATGAAATATACAATACAATCTTCTCTTCTCCGTAGTTCCCTCCCTGCTGAGGATCGCGACCGTATAAAACGCGCCTCCACGCATAGCGGTCATTGGCCAGCCGCACCGCTTCATATAAGGACCCGCCAGCCAACCTCCTCACCGGGTCTGACCTCCTAGTAGCAGCTCGTCCTCGGCACGCCTGTACAATACAATACAATACACTTTATTGCACAAACAAATACAGTTTACACGTTACAACAGTTACAAATAGTACAATTTAGGCGGTCCTATCGCTTTAAGCGATTTCTTCCAAACAACCTTTGGGTAGAAAATATTATGCCAGAGAAATTGTAGGTTGCGCTGATAAAGAAATTTAAATGATAAATAGGTACTTATATGACTGTAATAAATAAAATAAAATAGCATATAAGTTATAAATATTAAGTTTTTATGGTTCTACACATACATACTCGTACATATACACATATTTGCTGTGTGGTTTCCGGTAGAGTAGAATAGGACCACTCCAACTGTTCCCGTGGATGTCGTACAAGGCGACTGAGGGAATACATTATAAAACATCAATCAAGCCTCCCCAACCCGTCTGGCCAGCGCGGGGAGTGTAGGCCAAATGCTCCGTCTGTCTCCGGCAGACGAGAGAGGGTTGTGCTCCTGCAGTGGAGACAAAAATAACCTGATGATGAACCCCGTAACATATGAAGTGTCATGAGGGCCGACACTGCACGCCGGCGAGCGACAGGCAGTGTTCCCTGAGTCCTCGTGGCTCCGTCAGTTCTCCACCATGTTGGTCCTGAACCGCGGTAGCCGCGTTGGTTGTGCATCGCCTCACGTTCATGCGTTCCTGGTACAAGCCCCGCCCGTACCGATGGGTTTGTCCAAACTTAAGTACATCCTATCCTACTAATATTATAAACATGAAAGTTTGTAAGTATGGATGGATGTTTGTTACTCTTTCACGTAAAAACTACTGAATGGATTTTAATGAAACTTTACAATAATATAGCTTATACATCAGAATAACACATAGGCTACAATTTATAAAGATATTGTGTGAATTGTCCAAAATATCAAGTAAGTAGGAAAAAATCTACCATCTGCGAGCTATTCTGGCGTGCGCTGCCAAAACCGCTAGAGTTACACATATGTAATGTATGATGGAAATGTTTATCTTAAATAGTCCTACAAAAAGCCCGCCACAGTATATATCTATATCTTATGTGTAAGCCATTATAGCCAAAATAGTGAACCATCGTGATGAAACTTTGCACACATATAGGTTAGCTCCTGGAACAGGACATAGAATAGTTTTTATCCCGAAAAAACATCGCATTCCTACGGGAAATACATAATAATTTGTGATGATAAGTTGTCCACGTGGACGAAGTCGCGGGCAACAGCTAGTTTATAATACCACAGGCATTTCGGTGAAGGAAATCATCGTGCGGAAACCTGCATATGGCAAAGAAGATATTCTAAGGCGTGTGTGAAGGCTCGGGGCACTCGGTAGTCAGGTGTTCTATGGTTCTGGCCCCCTAACAAGATGAGATAGTCTTTGATTGTGAGCATTATTTGGCACGATAATCTAGTGAAGTGTCTCCTAAGACTTTCTGATTGCCTAGTACCCTTACCAAGAGACGCGGCTGATGACGGTCGCATCTCATACAGACATATATTTATAACAATCTACATATAACATCTGATCTCTTCATCTATAGAGATGAAAAGGGTTACTCCCCCTCGGCCGCTTCTCATCTCCATCAATAAATATTTCAGTGCAGTATTTCACCCCCACCCCTCCCCCCTCCACTGTCGCCGAGGGCGTGGCCTCTCCCCGCCCCGCCCCGCACCACGCCCCCCTCGCAGACACCTCCCCCGACCTCTCAGTTGCAAGTCGTCCGCTCTCCGCGACAGGAGGCACGCGATAGCTCAGCCGGTAACGTGCGGTCGGGCTTCCGTTGGGTCGGTCTCGCGTTCGAGTCCCGACCACTTGACTAGTGTTTGTGACTAAGTATAGTGTTGTGTCTGCGGAGTGAGGTCTAGACTTACTGTTATCGTAGAGTGGGCATATCGCAGCGCGTCCGACGTAAGTTCATACAATATAATCTAGCTGGTTCCAACTTTTACCGACTGCCCTCACTCGTAGTTTTCGCCGGCGACCTGAAATCAAGTCAAGTCAAAATCATTTATTGCATATGAGTACACTTGGTACATTTTTTTCATCGACCACCGCTTCCTAGGTGTTAGCGCTGTGAAGAACAAACGGCGCAACAAACTTCACGCAGCACATCTTTTAAAAATCAAGTTTGCATACAATTAATAAAGATTTTGCGAAGCTGAATTAACATTAGTACCAGGCATCTTTGTCATTCAAATAATCGTTTATTTTATAATACGCTTTCTTACAAAGTTGTTTTTTAATGTGAATCTTAAACTTTCTGTCCGTCATATTTAACATTTCCTCTTGTAGTTTGTTGTAGACGCGTATACATTGCCCCGTGAACGATTTACTGACCTTACTTAGTCTTAACCCTGGTAAAACAAGATGCACCGACGACCCGAGGAAGGTGGGCGACAGCGGCTGGATGCACGTGTTCGGAAGGTGAAGAGTTAAAGCCTAAAATCACGTCATTTAATTACTATGTATTAGCGTTAGTCGGCTCTACGACGCCAACGAGAAGATCGGGGCTGGCCCTATCCTAAGCATATTACTGAAAGTTCCAATAATTGTTATAATAATAATAATTCATTTATTTCAGATTAATCCATAAATTGTGTTAATGACAGACTTAAAAGTAATGTTAGTAAATATTAAATTCAAATCAAAAAGCATCAAACAAAACATTAAAAATATTATTTAACATTAAATATTGTGGCTCTGGACTCCACATGTTTCAGGTTACGATCTGCTGACCTTACTTAGTCTTAACCCTGGTAAAACAAATCTCGATGTAAGGCACCTTCTGCATAAGACTGGACGTCAGCCGTATAGACGGACATACGACACACCACAATGCTCAATGTGGAACTGCCCTTAGCGGTCCACTGCTGGACATAGGCCTTCCATAATGAACGTCACCACACCCGGACCTCCGCCCTCCGCATCCAGCCGGGTAGGGTCCCGCCGCCGGCTGGATGCGGAGGCCCGGGTGCGCTCAAACGGTGAAGGAAACCACGGAGAGGAAGCCAACGCCAGCTGCCAGCTCGTGTCTCCTGGGTTCGACCAAGCCAGGAACACCAAACTTTGTCCGACTGTCAGGTAAACACTGGAACACACGCGAGTCATGCCGCCGTCGCTGGGACGGCTACATTGCTGAATATTAGAAAAAATGCTTGTACAAAACTTTTTTTTATTCCGTGTGGTTTCCGGTAGAGTAGAATAGGAGCACTCCAACTCTTCCCGTGGATGTCGTACAAGGCGACTGAGGGAATACATTATAAAACATCAATCAGGCCTCCCCAACCCGTCTGGCCAGCGCGGGGAGTGTAGGCCAAATCCTCCGTCTGTCTCCGGCAGATGAGAGAGGGTTGTGCTCCTGCAGTGTACACAAAATAAGCTGATGATGATGATTGAATCATCTATACATACATATTCTTATAGGTATAGTAACTTATACAACACTACGAGATATTATTTGTCTTTATTTAATATCTATACCAATCTCACAACGTGCTAGGCAGTGTAGGCAACTGCCTAGGGGCCCCGCATCGGTAAGGGGCCCGCGCCCCGGGTCATTTTTGAACATGTTTCTTAGAGGGAAAATAAGAGTAGGCCTAGGCCTGAGCGTGGGCTTCGGGTCGGAGTCGTAGTCGGATCAAAAGTGAGCAGTCCACGCGTGCGAAGGATTGCATTGTGGTAGAAGAACTATATATTTTATGTTCCGTTAATTTCCGCATTTTTACATAAACTACGCTTGTTTTAGCTTTTCCCACAGTGAAGGTTGGCTGGAAGAGATCTCTTGTAGAGATAATACCACCACCTTTGTACACTTTTATGTTATGCCCATTTTTTTGGAAAATTTATGTGCAATAAAGAATATATATATGTATATATATAATTTACAAGAATTAGAACGTTAATATTTAGCACCCAGTTACGAAACGGCGAAAATTTAATCCTTTTTGGTAACTAGTGATAAAAATAACGGCCTGGGTATTTTTCGAGAGTGTTGGACGTAACATGGAGACGCCTGCCCACCAGTGGGCTTGCTGTAACCCGTCGCTGGAGCAGTCGAGATGCACCTGGAGCTGTTTCTCCATCGATCGGCTTTACAATAGCTGATATTAGGATAGGTCAAGTCAAGTCAAGTCAAAGTCAAAATCATTTATTGCATATGAGTACACTTGGTACATTTATACACGTCATTTTTTTATCGACTACCGCTTCCTAGGTGTTAGCGCTGTGAAGAAGAAACGGCGCAACAAACTTCACGCAACACATCTTTTAAAAATCAAGTTTGCACACAATTAATAAAGAGTGTGCGAAGCTGAATTAACATTAGTACCAGGCATCTTTGTCATTCAAATAATCGTTTATTTTATAATAGGCTTTCTTACAAAGTTGTTTTTTAATGTGAATCTTAAACTTTCTGTCCGTCATATTTAAGATCGTCGGGCGTGGTGATCATGTCAAATCTCCCAATGGAGGGCCCACCAACACTGTCATTCTATTGCGGAGGCCTGTGTTCAGCAGCGGACGCGTGCGGGCTGACGACGAGTATCTAATTCGGATGTTACGTCGTATCTTGTAATATCCAATGCTTCCAAATAAATTATATTCCCCCCCCCCCCCCCCCCCCGTGCGCCCCCCGGCGGCGCCCCGCCGCGCGAGAATCAAAAACCTCATCTCTACGTTACCTTTCATGTTGACGGCACAAAGTTACGCGTGCGCCTCGGCAACTGGTCCCCGCACGGCGCTAGTGGGGCGGCGGCAGCCCGCGGGCCGCACGCGCACGTTGGGGCCCGCGATAGAGCTGTCAGCCGACGGTTTGAGATGTCGCGAGCGCGTTTAAAGTGATTACTTTCAGCTTAAAGAGTCCAGGGGAATGAGGGGCAGGGGAGGGATATAGTGTGCCAAGTCAGAATCGTTTGTACACGTCACGACACATGTTTAAAATCAAGTTTGTGTGCAATTATATAAATATTGTGCGAGCCTGAAGTAACATTTGTCATACAAATATGCGTCAATTTTATAATAGGTTTTCTTACAACTTACATTCCTCAACTTTCTATCGGTCATATTTTAGATTTCCTCAGGTAGTTAGTGGTAGGTAGTGAGGGGGGGGGGGGGGTTTGGGAATTAATTAGTTTTTATTTCTTGTATGATACATAAAATATTGTTAAATTTTTCTAGAACCTAGCTAAGTATAATAATTATGTTCGGTACAATTCATATTGCGATTGGTTTGTACTACAGTTGGAGCGGGAGTGGGATCGGAATAGACTCTGAGTGGGAGTGGGATATGGAGCGAGAGTGGGAACGGGAACGGATTCTGTAGTCCACGCGAGCGGAGCCGCGGGCACAGCTAGAGTCAAATATAAAAGCTAGGTAAGGTGCAAGAACCAATATAATAACTTATAACTGAATTTTTAAACGGATATAGGTACCCTATGCCGTTTGGTTTCCGGTAGAGTAGAATAGGAGCACTCCAACTCTTCCCGTGGATGTCGTACAAGGCGACTGAGGGAATACATTATAAAACAACAACCAGGCCTCCCCAACCCGTCTGGCCAGCGCGGGGAGTGTAGGCCAAATCCTCCGTCTGTCTCCGGCAGATGAGAGAGGGTTGTGCTCCTGCAGTGGAGACAACAATAACCTGATGATGATGAGGTACCCTATAGGTGTACAGTTGATTTTAGTTTTGATGATTAACATGTTTCTAGTGAATTAACGTGTCTTCGTTAAATGCAGAGCCTCGGCCATCCTAAAAGACTAGAATTCCATGTGATATGTTTAAACAAGGGCATTAATTAAACCAAAATGTACAGGTGTGTGTTCCCAATGGGATTCGAACCCACGACTCGCAATGGCCAGGTCTACTAGGCCTGCGAGATAATATAAATAATTAATATAGATAATATATAATTAATATAGATAATATAATTATAAATTTTCTCTTCTTTCACCTGCAATACTCTGTCGCTATGTCTTTCTTATTTTCCTTCCGAAAGGTTGCCTGGAAGAGATCGCTTTAAGCGATAAGGCCGCCTTTGTACACTTTCCAAAAATCTGTACCTATTTCATTGTTTTCCTTAATTTGTGTGCAATAAAGAGTTTATCTATCTATATAAATATAAACTCAGTAACGTTTCATCTCTTTCCCCTGCGAATGGCCATGACACCCCAGTCAGTCCCCTGCCCTCCGTCTGACAGCTATTACTGCCACAATGTCAGCCACAATACTCAGTAATGGGACGACATTTACCTTTGAAAGGACAAACACCGCGACAAATCAAAAAGTCGTCAAAATGTAAGTCACGTGCACGACTGAAGTGTGTTTGTATTTTATTTATTATTTTATTGTTTAATAGAAACAAACAGTCTTACATACTAATTTGAACATAAAATTTATACAATACTTAGACCTATAGTTCCCTATTTTAACATGTGGTGCACAAAAACAATTACTGAACAATTTTGATCGCATGTGCAGTTGAATTGACTTAAGAAAGCTTAGATACATCTACTTGTCAGTATTAGATAGATAGATAAACTTTTTGGAAAGTGTACAAAGGCCTTATCGCTTAAAGCGATCTCTTCCAGGCAACCTTTCAGACGGAAAATAAGAAAGACATAGTATTAAACACTAGAAGAGTTAAAATGTAACTAAATGTTTGATTATTGGCGTAGTTTACTCGCATTTTGCAAGGTCCAATATTCACTGAACTGAACTTATAAACAAAATCTTTAATTCAATTCAATTCCTCTATATTTCACGATAAAAACAAAGATACAATCATAAAGTAGCTGACACATGTACATCTAGGCAGTGTTATCGCTAAAAGAGATTTCTCCCAGACAACCTTTGGGTAAAATCTTCCTCAGAAATTGTGCAATGTTCTGCGCGACGTGTAAATATAAAAGTAACTCACGCGCATTAATATTTAACTTTTAACTTTAGAAACGCATTTAACTTTTTATTGGATAAATGTTACTATAACGTGAATGAATTTATTAACGATAGAAATATATAAATGTATAAGAATGCTCCCATAATCTTAAATACTTGACATTTGCAATATTTGGTAATTTATATTTGTATTCCAATTTTAATCTTTTATTGTATTTATTAGACATCTTTCATCATCTCCGACTCTTCCCGTGGATGTCGTACAAGGCGACTAAGGGAATACATTATAAAACATCAACCAGGCCTCCCCAACCCGTCTGGCCAGCGCGGGGAGTGTAGGCCAAATCCTCCGTATGTCTCCGGCAGATGAGAGAGGGTTGTGCTCCAGCAGTGGAGACAAAAATAACCTGATGATGATGACATACAGAACAGATTACATTTTAGTTAGGGACGGTAACCCGAATAGTGTTATTGTATAGTACCTATGTGTTATTAATATTAGCACGCTGTAGTTCGGCAGAATATGTAGGAAACATTACCCTTAATATGTCATCAATTTTATCACCATATTCTAGGCAAATAAATTTAATTTCATTTCAAATAATTTTTTTGTTCAATTTACAAATTCTTAGCCCATTTGGAATGCACAAGAACACTTTGGCATTTTGAAGGCGTCGTTAAAGGCAGCGGTCTCCCGACTGATCGCAAAAGATGCTAGGGCTAGTCAATTCGGAACGCGAGTGTCGGACTTCGTTGACCGAGGCGAGGACCGTCGGAGGTGCAATGTACCATTTACATGCAGGTGTGACATAAGGTGTGTTTTGGTGTGACCCCCCCCCCCCCCCCCCCCCACCATACCACACCTCACCCCCAAAGCCCTTCAACTCGGTCCCCCCAGTACAATGTACAGTGCTCCCTGTTCTGAAGGCGCAGTACGAAATGACGCGGCTATAATCCAACACAAACAAACGAGGATACCGCCACTTTATCACGTTACGAACTGAGATTAGCTAACCTCGTCTCACCCCTTCGTTGATTCAATAGAGATCGCACGGGGAAGAGACAGTAAGTGACCTCCGCAGAGCCACCTGCGGCGCGCGCCCCCGCCGACGCTGTCACTCCCCTGTCCGCGAGCGTGTCACTCGCCCGCTCCCCTGTCGGCCGCTAATCAAATACCGGCGCTAACTACCCGTGTCTAGTGGTCACTCAATTACACAAATTAGCGTACCTACGCTCGACACCAGAGGCGGTGATATATATATATATATATATATGTCGGCGAAATGCTAAAAGAGGAGCTGATTTGAAGGCACAGTGTGTGCTCGGCGCGCCGTTCGGCTTTGTTCGGCTATCGTCGCGAGGACGCGCTGACGGAACGTCGGGTATAACTAGCGCAGGCGCAGAACCGAGACAGTCCTCGATGGAAAGGCGTGCGGTGCGCAGGCGTTACGCTGACGGATCGTCTGCCTACTAAAATCGTTACTTGATGTAGTGTAATTTCATGTAGTGTCATTTAAGCCAGTAAACGTGTTAAACTCAATTTGGGAGCCCACACTTTCGTCGCGAAACCAGAAACCTACGACATATATATATATATATGTCGGAGATAACAATTAAGTAAACGTTAGAAGTATCGATACGATTCTTAACACCGTTTATGTCGTAACATAATTTCCTTCAAGTAAACACATGTGCGTGAACCTGGTGGCGCTAGTTGACATCATATCGAATTAATCATTCATTGTACGCGATTCACAAGTCAACACTACTCGCTATTTTATGTAGCAACACCTATCTGTCAAACAGCAACCATAGAGATTTTATTTTAGTGTAACAACACTGAGTTATCCTTGAAGGCTTCTATTCGCTTGGTTGGCATATTCCTTACTCACGATTGGATAACTTCACAATACTTAATTGTGATTGGCCCTTGCTTCGCGCACGTGGACAGAGTTGTTTTGGTTGACCGGGCGGTCTCAGCTGAGCACTTGTGCTGGGTACGGCCCGCGTCGCAACCTAACAAAACTGTTGGTTTACTTAAAGTACAAGTTCATTACGTTCTATTCGCTGAAAGCCCGACACACCCTATATGGAGTTTGTACCAATGTTATTGCCCACACGTCGTTATATATATTCTTTATTGCACAAATTTTAAAAGTAAATACATTTACAAATTTTGTGTACAAAGGCGAGCTTATCTCTAAAAGAGATCTCTTGAAGCCAACCTTACAGGGTGTGAGACGAGGCACTAAGAGCGAGGGGGCAAAAAGTGCATAATATACTACATAATAACTAAATACCAACACTACTTTACACATATATATATAGTAAATAAATACTTATAATAAATAATAATAAATATACATACATATCATATTATACTGAGTGAGACAGATAGTGCTCTTTTAGTTTAGTTTTAAAGGATGTCACCGACGTACTGTCTCGAATGACCGTCGGCAGTTTATTCCACATCTGCGCGGCTCGCACAGTGAAGGAATTGAAAAAGAATTTGGTGTTAGATTTGGGATAGGTGAGGGTCTTGGTGACGCAGTCACGTCTAGGTCGGTATGGTCGATATGGTTATTACAAAACCGTTGAACTGCGACCTGGCGAAGGTGGCCGGAAGCGGCTGGATGCGGAGGGCGGAGGACCGGGTGTGGTGGCGTTCGTTGGGGAAGGCCTATGTCCAGCAGTGGACTTCTAAAGGCTGACATGATGATACAGGTGTGCCGGTCGCGTGGTGGTCTGAAGCCGACTCTATAATGTTAGTTCGGACCGACACAGTGGACTGTACGATATTGGGTCGCTGGGCGGCTGATGATGAAGACCACTGGTACGCAGATACAAGTTATTGTATCGTTTACAAGTAATTTTAGTCGTGTTGCCAGTGATCACATTAAAAAGTATTTTATGTTGCCAACATAAGGCACAGACTGGACCAACTTTACCTACTTCTCATTTGAATGTCACTTCGTGACAGGGGAAAGATTTACCAGTTATGTATTTATTATTTAATTGATTACATTTATATAAACACAATTTATCAGTAAGATTAAATAATCCTTCGTACTAATATTATAAATGCGAAAGTTGGGATGTTTGTTACTCAATCATGCTTCAACCACAGGACGGATCGGAATGAAACTTGGCACACATATAGGTTAGGTCCTGAAATAATATATAGGATAGTTTTTATTCCGAAAAAACTACTCATTCCTACGGGAAATACTTAATAATTTGTAATGTTAAGTTGTTCCCCATGCGAAGTCGCGGGCAACAGTTAGTATGAAATAAAATATCGTACGTCTACCAATGAATGGCAAAACGTAAAAAATTATCTTAAAAATATATGCCTTACGATTATTAATTTTAAACAACGAGTTAAGTGCGTATCTAAAGGTATTCCACAACGAAATACATTTGTGCGCAGGCATCCGGCAGTGCGCCCACTGTGATAGGCCGGCGCGTAATCCTCTCAGCACTGAGCAAACATTAATAATTCCCGGCCCCCGGGGCCCGCCGGCCAGGGGATGTTATATTAGCGGAAGCACAAACAGACAAACAGCCCTCCCCTGGGCCCCGAGCGAGCGCTAAGTAGCATTGTTGTATATTTAATTACATGCACCGTTTACACGTCATGTTAACTGACGTCAGGGACGGCGCCGGGGTCCACGCGTGGAGGGGCGCGGGCGGGGCGGTCGGCAACAGACATTACCTTTTCGACGATATACAGCAAATTGTTTAGTTACAACAGGCCCCACCAGTGGCGGATTTAGGCTAGTCAAATTTTACCGCCCCTACCGACCTCTACATCGACACCCTAGTTCTTAGTACCCAATCATGTTAATTCAACTATCTCTATATACTACTAGATGGAGCGTTCCAAACAATCGCTCTGTTCCACGCAAGTAGCCACAACTCTTTCACATTCACTTTGAAACTTGTGCAGTTACTACGCAGAACATTTAATTATTTACTAAATATTGACATTATTTAACCGTAGCGTCAATATTTAGTAATAATTAAATGTTCTGCGTAGTAACTGCACAAGTTTCACTGTGAATGTGAATGAGTTATGGCTAATTGCGTGGAACAGAGCGATTGTTTAAAACGCTCCATCTAGTAGGTAGTACATAGAGATCGTTGTGTTAATTAAAAAATTTTTGTCGATGGAATTGTATCTTTATGATTCGTGCACTATCGTCCAAATTACTCCACCTTTTCCCCCGTAATTAGTATGATTGTGAACTAGGTGAACGATGTGTCAGTCTCTTTTTAAAGTTCATGAATAATTGTAAATTTATTGAACCTAATGAGATAATGGGTCCGATTCCGAAGGCACACATTTAAAATTTGACAGCGCTAAAATTGGTTTCGTCTTTATCTTCATAATACTGTGTGACAAGGATAGCAACAGTTTTAGTGCTGTCAAATTTTAACATTGTGTCTTTAGAATCGAGCCCAATTTATATATAAAAAATTTATATGCATTTTTTTCTATGCAAAACACCTTGACCATAATTTATAAATGAAATATCTGTTGAATAGCGTAAGGAAGTTCGTTCCTTTCGGGTGTCTTACGACACCATAAAGCTTGTTTAAATTTCTGTAAGGCAAAAAAAATTGGCCTCAAATTTGCCGCCCCTAAAATCTGCCGCCCTAGACTCCAGCCTACTCAACATGCTGGTAAATCCGCCCCAGCACTCCGCACTATACAAATATAACTACGCGGCGCGGCCCCGTTGGCCGGGGCACCTAGGCGAATCGCGTACGGCTGTCACTACGTGCGTTATTTCGAGGTTCAGCGTAACGTAACATACAAGTCATCGATAGGATCATCGGAAGCGGCTGGATGCCGAGGATCGGGTGTGTTGGCGTTCATTGAGAAAGGCCTTTGTCCAGCAGTGGACCTCTAAACGCTGATATGATGTTCATGTACAATCGTACCGCGACTAAGAATTGTTGAGCATAGAGTGCGACATCAAGCAGTTGGGTTGTATAACTGCCTGCCCACTCAATTTAAAATCATAGATAATCCACTTATCTTTAAAAACACTTTGAGGCGCTTCTTGTTGGAAAAGAACTATTACTCTATTGATGAATTTGTAAATGATGCATAATTTAATTTAATTTTTTTTTATTATTTTTTTTTTATTTGGGAAACATACAGTCACAAACAGTTATTATAACGGGGAAAAAGATATAACATAAAGACCTAGAGTTCCACTAATAGAAGAATACATATAAAAAAGGAGCATAGTAGTAGCATTAGAGTAGACGGTTAACATATATCAAGAAAATAGTACGGAAACAGAAAATAATAATTAAATAAACAAAACAAAACAGCAAACACTATAAATTGTCACTAATGATAGTGAAAATTTCTTTTTTAAATTTGCCCAACGATAACCCGAATATATCCACATCAGCCAGATTTTTATTGTAGTAATCTAAGGATCGCCTAAAATAAAAATTTTTTATGTATTGTTTTTAATTCAATTTTAATCTTGTATAATTTTGACATTGTTATTTTTTATCTATAATTTTATGTAATTCCGACACAATGCAATTTGTTATGGAAAATAAACTGAACATGGCATTCTAATTTTGGGGGAAACGCCCTTATTGGGTGGGTCAATTGATCCCACGATCTCTGACATCAACGAGCCGGTCAGATAGCGGTTTGCGCATAGTCGTCCACCATCGTCGTAGCAATAGTCAAGTGACCTGTTAGATAGATACAAAGTCATCATCATCAGGTTATTTTTGTCTCCACTGCAGGAGTAAGGTCAGCAAATCGTTCACGGGGCAATGTATACGCTTCTACAACAAACTACCAGAGGAAATCTTAAATATGACGGACAGAAAGTTTAAGATTCACATTAAAAAACAACTTTGTAAGAAAGCCTATTATAAAATAAACTATTATTTGAATGACAAAGATGCCTGGTACTAATGTTAATCCAGCTTCGCACAATCTTTATTAATTGTATGCAAACTTGATTTTTAAAAGATTTGTTGCGTGAAGTTTGTTGCGCCGTTTGTTCTTCACAGCGCTAACACCTAGGAAGCGGTAGTCGATAAAAAAAATGACGTGTATAAATGTACCAAGTGTACTCATATGCAATAAATGATTTTGACTTTGACTTTGAGGAGCACAGCCCTCTCTCATCTGCCGGAGACAGACGGAGGATTTGGCCTACACTCCCCGCGCTGGCCAACGGGTCGGGGAGGCCTGATTGATGTTTTATAATGTATTCCCTCAGTCACCTTGTACGACATCCACGGGAAGAGTTGGAGTGGTCCTACACACGGCATTAGATACGAAGTACGGAATGTTATCTCGTGACAGATATTATTTTTCATTCATTCTCTCACACACTCACACACGCCCCGCGCGAGGTCAGTAGCAAACCAAACAATGCGGCGACAACAACCCTAATCACTTTCACTGACGAGTTTACTGTACTAAGGACGGCCGGGGGGCGCAGCGGGGGGTGCGGGGGGAGCGCTGGGGGGAACCAGTCCAGTAATGATGAAGTATAAAAATGAAAACAACACATATAACAACAACAACAACCATAAATTAATTTTCTAAAAAATGAAATTGGTGGGCCCTCTGACGTTTAATTTTAATACCAAGTGTATTTTTAAATTTTTATTTTAATATTATATACTGACATAGATAGTATGTTATATACTATGACATTATTTGAATTGTTGACATTGTAATTTATACATTATTTTATTTTATGACGATCCCTTTTACCATATTATAATGACATGTAAAATTGAATTTCTAAGATGTAAAAGTGAAATAAATAAATCTAATCTAATCTAATCTACAATTAATAATACAACTGGTAGCAGATGCTCATGAGGTCAGGGTCCATGGCGAACTCATCTGTTAACACCATGGAATGCAATTAAGTACTGATTAATTACAGTTTAGAAATGAGACAACTTATACTGATTTAAATAAAACTTGTTATATTTTAGCAACGATCTCTGTGTATTTACTAGATGGAGCGAACCAAACAATCGCTCCGTTCCACGCAAGTAGCCACAACTCTTTCACATTCAAAATGAAACTTGTGCAGTTACTACGCAGAACATTAAATTATTTACTAAATATTGACGCTACTTACCCGTAGCTTCAATATTTAGTAATAATTTAATGTTCTGCGTAGTAACTGCACAAGTTTCAAAGTGAATGTGAACGAGTTACGGCTCCCGGAGCCGCAGTTGCGTGGAACAGAGCGAGTGTTTGGTTCGCTCCATCTAGTAAGTACATAGAGATCGTTGTATTTTAGTATTTGATGTAATTAACACTCGTCACGTGCGATGGTTCAGTGAGAAGAGACGTGCCCCCCCCCCCCCACCCCTCGCGTAGCATTGATGCCCACGGCGTAGCTCTGACGTCACGGCGTAGTATCTCCTGCATGTCTTTTACCTATGTACTTCCAATTGAAAGAATAATTCACCAGCGCAGGACTCGAACGTGCGACCGACCTGCCTCTAGTCATACTTAGAGTCCCCGCAGACTGTAAACTTTATATCGGCCGATAATTTAGTCGGATTGAGCTGCTAGTGCGCACACTGAGCCAACAAATCGTCATAGTGTGCGCACTTGCATACATCTTTATACTGTTTAAGAGCCTGACTAAATTATCGGCCGATATAAAGTTTGCAGTCTGCGAACCTAGCAGACCCTCAACTGAACAGGTGGGACCTGTTACCGGCCCCTAATGCAGCTCGCTTACTGACGCGACGCGACGCGCCGCGAAATGAGCGAGTTAATAAAATATCATAAGCCAGGGGAAGGGTTGGGCGCCGATGTCAGTGCGTTGATTGTTCAGCATACTTACTTAGTGGGGCCGACGTGGAGGGGTCAAACGAGAGCCGATTACGTACAACGGCTTTGATGCAGTCGGAAGTGGTGATAGCTATTCATCGTAATTTAGTCGTGTTGTATAAACAATTTGTTTCGTACGTGGACTTGCAAAGACGAACGAATTATACATCCTATCCTACTAATATTATAAACGCGAAAGTTTGTAAGTATGGATGGATGTTTGTTACTCTTTGACGTAAAAACTACTGAATGGATTTTAAGGAAACTTTACAATAATATAGCTTATACATCAGAATAACACATAGGCTACAATTTATAAAGATATTGTGTGAATTGTCCAAAATATCAAGTAAGTAGGAAAAAATCTACCATCTGCGAGCTATTGTGGCGTGCGCTGCCAAAACCGCTAGAGTTACACATATGTAATGTATGATGGAAATGTTTATCTTAAATAGTCCTACAAAAAAGCTACTCGAAATATTAATCGTGCGCAGACGAAGTCGCGGGCACCAGCTAGTATAAGTAGTTTCGGTATTTAGTTATTATGTAGTATATTATGCGCTCTTTGCCCCCCTCGCTCTTACTGCCTTGTCTCACACCCTGTAAGGTTGGCTGGAAGAGATCTCTTTTAGAGATAAGCTCGTCTTGGTACACAAATTTGTAACTGTATTTAGTTTTAAAATTTGTGCAATAAACAATATAAATGATGACCAGTGGATCTGTAATCATTATTTCCTATTATTTAGTCCAACCTAACCCAAAAGATTATTTTATTTTTATTCTCTTTGACCTACCGCTTTTCCCACAGTGAAGGATGGCTGGAAGAGATCTCTTATAGAGATAAGTCCACCTTTGTACACTTTTATGTTATGCCCTTTTTTTTGTTGTAAAATTTATGTGCAATTAAGAATATATAATAAATTAATAAAAGAAGCGTCAACTTGTGGTTTTATTTTGACCTCTAGGCTGGTGCGCCTGAAGTAATAGTAGGCTCCGGTAGATAGCGCGCTGGTAGTAACTTCGTGCCTGCGGCAACACTGCCAGTCATTCTCTGTGAGTTAAACTGTCGCTTCTTTAACTACGTATTTCCATAAAGCCTGTAAGTGCGAGCGAGACAGCAATATCATCGATGCCGTTCCCACGTTGTACAGCCGCTAACGTTGGCGCTCACTATAGTCCACCAATACTCTAATGAACTTTCCAAAAACACAATGGGACAGCGAGTTGGTTTGTTTGTTCGCGGCCGGCGGCGGCGCTATTGTCGCTCACTCCCCTGGACACCGCGCCAGGGGACGGACGCCAGGGGAGTGTGGCGATGTGGCGACACCGGTCATTAGCTAATTGCGGAGTGTCGAGTGTCGCGGGTGTCGGGACGCCTCGCCACCTCGCGCGGGGCAATCACATCAGCGTCATTGATCGGAGAAACTATGGGAAGTTTTTCAAAACTTTGATACGCACAGCCGCTACGTACCATACACATTGTATCGCATTTGACCGCGTCAGTGTGGGGACCTCCTGTCACATCACACTAATATTTGATGTTTGTTTCCTTTCGTAACCAAATTTCGTAACTGGCTACGAAATGGAAATTTAATTACCTTCCTGGCCCCCTGAGAAGATAAGTAAGATAAGAACCGCTCAACCGCGTCCAGAGCAGCCAGCTGATACTTAGCAGAGCCGTCCCAGAGATGACTGCAGACTCCATACACGACCGCACTTGCGCTTGGTAGAGGTTGAGAAGCTGTGCCGGTGAATTTACTGACTTTTAGTCAAAGTCAAAGTCAAAATCATTTATTGCATATGAGTACACTTGGTACATTTATACACGTCGACCGCCGCTGCCTAGGTGTTAGCGCTGTGAAGAACCAACGGCGCAACAAACTTCACGCAACACATGTTTTAAAAATCAAGTTTTTATAATATAATATAAAGATTTTGCGAAGCTGGATCAACATTAGTACCAGGCATCTTTGTCATTCATATAATCGTTTATTTTATAATAGGCTTTCTTACAAAGTTGTTTTTAAATGTGAATCTTAAACTTGTCCGTCATTAGTACCAGGCATCTTTGTCGTTCAAATAATATACTATTTTATAATTGGCAATACAAACCTTCCTTTAATTTTAAAAATAATTAAAACTGCAAACGGCTGGGGTCCCCAGTGAGATGAATAAAAGGTGGTGCATGAAAAGGTTGATGGAGGCTAGTGAGGTGTCAAGCGGCGATACATCGTCTCTGCCAACCCAAGCCGGGATTCGAACCCGCAACCTCCGGCGTGGCAGGCCGAGAGCTACCCGTTCCACCACGGAGGTCGTCAATGTATGTATGTATGTAAAACTGCATTCAAAATTTTTAAGTGAGGCTGAGGCATCTCTTGCCTCAGCCTGGAGTCGAACCGGCACAAATACCAGTGTCCTCTTGCGGCACCAATCGACAAAGACAACCATAACTGACGACCTCCGTGGCGGAACGGGTGGCTCTCGGCCTACCACGCCGGAGGTTGCGGGTTCGAATCCCGCTAGGGGCAAATGTTCGTATGATGAATATGAACGTTTGTACCCAAGTCTTGGATGTTTAAATATATTTATTTAAGTATGTCTATCCGTTATCTAGTAACCATAACACAGGCTCTGCCTAGTTTGGGACTAGATAATTGGTATGAATGTCTGACATATTTATTATATTATTATTATTTATAACGATTTTTGTCTGACAAACATTGCATCTCCACCCTTTGCTAACCTCTCTACAGTTTTCAAATAGAATCCAATTTGTTCCTCGATTGCTTTCCTTCTCAAACACGTGTATTCTGTTCCGCAGACAGCTTCCGGTTCCGGTACCTCCCCCCTTGCTTCAGGGGGTCGGAGGAGGGCTAGATGAACAGACAGACATATGGAAATACGCAACGGAAAGAATGTTGACAGCCTCGTGGGCTAGATGACTTAGTCATTGGACCCAAGCGTCAGAGGTCGGTTCGATTACCACTGGGGATAGACAACTTTGTGGGTTCCCGGTCTGTATGTTATATTTGTGAATTGTCCTATCCTTGTCAGGAGAAAATACTAGTTTGGAATTAGACAAGTGTATGACACCACAAAAATAATAATTGCAGAGTCACCTTGCTCTCTGCCGCCCGTCACCGTTCTGTGATAATTAAAACTAGGCATCATCGTGCTGGTTATACCGGCACATTACCCTAGCACAGGGGTCGGCAACCTTTTGAGTCGGAAGAGTAAAAAATTACAATTTACAAAATTTCAAAGTTTTTAAAGAGCTAAAATTTTTTTCTTCATGTTATTTTTGTCTCCACTGCAGGAGCACAACCCTCTCTCGTCTGCCGGAGACAGACGGAGGATTTGGCCTACACTCCCCGCGCTGGTCAGACGGGTTGGGGAGGCCTGGTTGATATTTTATAATTTTTTCTTGCCAACAATAAATAGTACTTGCATAAACAAAAATTTTTTAATAAAAAAAAACTAATCTATTTATAGATAAGAAAAATATCTATTTTCTCATTAGTGTTTTTTCACTTTTTCACCTAATTCATCTTTACAATTAATTTCAATCCGTACCCCTCTGTACAGTGCAGCTCCGGGCCTCCAAGCCCCCGAGCCCCCGATCTATACGCCGTTAAATATTTAACTAAACGCATTAGCCGCCGACGATAGTCTGCGTCAAGTTGAGAGGGAACACCCGCCTTAGTTGGCTCAGTGCTGCACTCGAGAGCTACGGGTCGGGGGTTTGAATGTTATAAAATCAGTAGCGATATTACTCATCGAACTACACTGAGAGAAAACTATGAAAATTCTTTTAATTTTTACTAAATTTAATCCGAGGGCAACAAAATGTATTGAATAATTACCAATCGATTTCTGTAATTCCAGTCATCATCATCATGTCAGCCCCTAGAAGTCCACTGCTGGACATAGGCCTTCCCCAACGAACGCCACCACACCCGGTCCTCCGCCCTCCGCATCCAGCCGCTACCGGCCACCTTCTTTAGGTCGTCGGTCCACCAGGCGGCGGGGCGTCCCACCCTGCTAGTAAATATTCCAGTAAATATATAATAATACATACATACATAATGCTCACGCCTTGGTCCCAGAGGGGTAGGAAGAGACGATGGATCGCCACTTTGCGCAATCCTGACTCACTTCACTAGCCTCACTCACATTCATACTTTCATGCGCCTCCTTTTATTCTTCTCACTGCGGACTCCAGCCTTTAAATAATCCTACCAATATTATAAATGCGAAAGTTTGGATGTTTGTTCCTCAATCACGCTTCAACCACTGGACGGATCGGGATGTAACTTGGCACACATGTAGGTTAGGTCCAGGACATAGGATAGCCTTTATCCCGAAAATACATCTAATTCCTACGGGAAATACGTAATAGTTTGTGATGTTAAGTTGGTAATAAAGCGGAGTATAAAAGTCAAGATGTACAGCGGTGGCGTGAAAAGGTTCTTCATCTTGAAGTCTATTATTGCTTGCACCAGTCCTGCGGCTGTCGAGGAGCTGTGGGCTGAAGTAACTTGCTGAGATAGATAATAAAATAAAATAAAATATATCTTTATTTTCTGTACACAAAGGTTACAGATAAAGAAAAAAAAACAAGAGCACCCATAAAATAATAAAAATACCTTTGCGAGAGACTGGTGTCTGCACTAGGTAGACACCTGTGTGACAAATCACCAGGCTCTCACTCTCAATAAAGGACGGAACTTAAGCGTAACGTAAACAAAAAACTAAAAAAAAAAAAAATTATAAGTAAAATAAAACAGCAATTAGATACAAATAAAAAATAAAATCATGCTTGCGAATGTGTATGTGAAGGTTTTGTGTGTGTGGGTGTGTGTGATGGGGTGTGTGTTTGTGTGCGTGGGGGAGATTGTGTGTGTGTGTAATGGTTGCATACATGCATTGATGTTATAATAAATTATAAATAGAAAAATTGTTAGTCTTGTTAGGATATGACAGATAAAAGGTTCTCTGTGCTGTCATAATGAAGCTTTTGGAGCCACTGTGCGATAGATAGATAACCAGGTGTTCTGTATTATGCTAACATAACTCCTCGACATCTGATCTTTCGAGCCGGATTGAGGAGGTGGTGTTGACATATGAATAGATCTCACGTTTAATTGTTCGGGGTACGGAACTCTAAAAGTAATAACAGGGGCCCGCCCAAAGTAAATGAAGACGAATGGTGTATAGGTATTATGATACTCTGTAAATCAATCACGTGTGGTCCCCGGCCTAGAATAAGGCCTCGTTGGTCAATCGGCAGGGGGCATCACATGCAGGTGAGGTTGGCATTTGGAGCACCTGATGTGTTTGCGCTCCCCGACCTCCAGCGGCTGAATTACGTCAAATAAACCCTGCTGAGGGTCACAGACATCATCTTGCTCTTTGCAGGTTCTTCGCTGGCAGGTTCTACCTCAAGAGACAAGCCTTTGATGTGTGGTTCCCGGCTCAGAATAGGGACACCAATCTTCCCGCTTGGTGTCGCGACTGAGGGATGGCACCAGGGACGGATTCTCGTGTGTACTGCGATCACAAATCCGCCTGCCAAGCGTGGTGATCATGGCAAATTCCCCAACGGACTTTGTCATTCTATTGGGGAGGCCTGTGTTCAGCAGTGGACGTGTGTAGGCCGATGACGATTGTCTAACACAGCACCTCCCCGCGCGGCGCAGTCGGGTGTCGATCGGTTTATTATCTTCCGCAGATTGCATCAAAGATTACGACGAACGAGCGATTGGGCGCGCCGGCGTACTCCCGTTACCACACAGACGTTTATTACATCCAAACTTCTACAAAACTCGAGGAGACATACCTACGAAATACCCGCTACGCAATAAAAGCAGACTGATGCAACCTACTTCCAAGTTAGGACTGCACTCGTCCAGCCCTCTCGTCATGTCAGTAAAAACGTATAATCACCTGCCCGAAATAATAAAAGAAGAAATAGAAATAGAAAAAAGTTTATTGACTTATTATAATTACATCATCATAATATATAAGTGATTTCCGGTCCCTGAACCAGGATTCCCCGTTTCTCAGGGACCAGCTTTCTACAATGTCACAAAATAAAAAAACATTACACTCGTCAGTACGTACCTAATAGTAAAAATGACAGAATAGTAAAAAAAAAGAAAAAAATGACAGAAGACAAAAATAAAAAAATAGAATAATAACTAGAACACAAAAATCAGTAGATGGGTAATTAAATATTATAGGTATACAATTTGATATGGGTGTGTGTGTGTGTGTGTGTGTGTATATGTATGTGTGTGTGTGTGTGTGTGTGTGTGTGTTTGTGTGTGTGTGTGTGTGCCGAATGCCTTCACTGTACTAGTAGAAACTAACAATAAGATATTTAACAAATACCTGAGACAGCTATTGATTTCCAAAAGCTACTACACATTAAATGAATTAAAAAGAATATTTGTACAAATAATACATAATACGAGTACATTTATGTACATAATGTATTAAACAACTTGATAACGTCGACAATACTGTTGGTCCTCCTCTCTCCTACTTGCTGTGCCCAAATGGGTCCATGAGAACTCTGTCTTTTTATTATCTGTAAACACCATGGAATGCAATAAAGTTTACTGATTATTCTGAAATCACAAAGTCTATGAGTGCCTGCGTCTCCTACCAAGGATACCGCCTGCAGCTGATACAGTGGCGCGCTTGAGAGAAGCCTATGTCCAGCAGTGGCGTCTTGCAGGCATATGATGCTGAAACAATGGATAGCTGGGTTCCTCTCTAGCTGTAGTTCCTTCCATACTCGCGCTGTAAATCTCTTTTGTCACTCTGCTCTCACTCACACGCTCTAAATGTCCAAACCAACGCAACATACCCATATCTATATATCTATTCATCATCATCATCAGGTTATTTTTGTCTCCACTGCAGGAGCACAACGCTCTCTCATCTGCCGGAGACATTCCCGCCTCCTCACCATTCTCCCCCCGCAACTCCTCTAAGCGAGGATCAACGGAGGTAACTGCAAAGACACCTACCAGTGAAGGTAGGGCAAGTCCCAGGTCATGAATTTACGCTAAGTTGGGCCCCAGACAAATTTAATTATAGAAGTAAAGACTAGGAAGAGAGTTCCCACTTCCGGAGTTCCATCTGCCGGAGACAGACGGAGGATTTGGCCTACACTCCTCGCGCTGGCCAGACGGGTCGGGGAGGCCTGAATGATGTTTTATAATGTATTCCCTCAGTCGCCTTGTACGACGTCCACGGGTAGTTGGAGTGGTCCTATTCTACTCTACCGGAAACCACGCGGCCGTATATCTATTGGTGCACCATAAATAATATTTTGATTTGATTTAAAAAGTGTAAAACGTTATGAATGGGAGTGAACCTGGCAGAGCGGAAGCGGGTCGCGCGCTCATTTCCTGCGCCGCGGGGGCCGGGGGAGGCGCGGGGTAGGGGGAAGGGGGAGGGAGGATGTTTGCTCACAGAGTTTGTGATTTAACTTTTATAAAACAAATTGGTACTATATTCTATCTACAGCGCGACCCTATTCACCGTTGATGGTCGTTCCCTTAGTAACAGTTATTCTCCCACGGTAAAAAGTCTCTCGTAATATTAATCCAGGATGCAAACGACGTTTGATCAACATTTGGTTCAGATGTAAGGTGTGGTTAAGCCGTGGTAGCCGGTTGGTTGTGCACTCGCCTCACGTTCATGAGGTCCTGGTACAAGCCCCGCCCGTGCCAATGAGTTTTACGAAACTTAAGTACGGTCTATTTATAATACCACAGGCTTTTCGGTGAAGGAAAACATCGTGAGGATTCTGCATATGCCGAAGAAGACATTCTGAGGCGTATGTGAAGTCCACCAAATCGGCTTGGGGCACCGTTGGTGGTCAGGGGTTTGACACAAAATATCCTGAAGGGTCGAAGTGTCGCCAGGTCTTCCTGGCCCCCTAACAAGATAAGATAAGAAGTCCAACGTTGGACATACACATGCCTTCCTACACACGTCCACTGCTGAACACATGCCTCCCCAATATAATGACACTTGTGGTGGGCTGTACTCGCCACGCTTGGCAGGCGGATTGGTGATCGCAGTAATAATCTTAATATACACAGGAGAACGCTGCTGTCCGTTCCTGGTGCAATCCCTTAGTCGCCTTGACGACACCCACGGGAAAATTGGGTCCGTATTCTAAGCTGGGAACCACACGACTCGCACTTGGCCGCTTTTTTTTCGTATTAAATTCAGCAGATATATCTATACGAATTATTCATGCTGTCTTCAGAGTAGAATGTCTATGACGCAGACAATCTGATCATATTTTATTCGCGTGTTTTCACGGCGCCTCTTCCCTCATTTGAAGTATATTTTCATTCAATAGGATTACAAATTGACTATCAAATTGAAAAAACCAATCAACCTCGCGGCTGTCGCGCGGAGGCCTCGTTTGGATTCCTCGCACGCGTCCGCGCCACCGCGACCAACTTACTCCTGCGGGTGGCCAAATTTAGAACTAGCTGCTGTTGCATTTATCTCCCCCTCCCCTTCCGCCGCCCCTCCCCCCTCCCGCTCAAAATCAAAATATTATTTTCAAAATTGGAATAAATTATTCTCTTTTTGACGTCAAATTCTGCCTAAAACTACTCCACTTCCACCTGTATAACCGAGGGGAAGAAGTGGCAACAAACCCAACGGCACAGGGCCCTACCTTTGATTTATCTTATTCATTACAATCATTAAGTCTACCTATGCTGAGCCATCAAGCACTCCATGGACTTTTATCATTTAAGTAGTCATCTAACTTATAGTAGGCTTTCTTGCACAGGTTAACTTTTATAGAAGATTCGAAGTTTTGTTCAGACAAGTTAATAATTTCATTCGGAACCTTATGTAGTAACTCGCTCAGTCCTAACTCATCGCAACTGTGTTGCCCCGAACATTATACCACAAAGTACGTAAAGCGGCGGTCGCGCGCCGCTTATTTTGTGATTATACACTTCTTTTGTTAAATTGCATACCTATACCTACCTACTAATATATTAGAAAACTAAAATCTCCCACAACTTTTGATTGAGTTAGCCAATTGCAATGAAATAAAGACTAAATGTTACTCCGAGTTAATTAAGCCCCATGTTTCTGTCAAAATTCCATCAAAATCCGTTCAGTAGTTTTGACGTAGTGCGTATACAAACAAACAGACAAAAATTCCAAAAATGATCGAAATATGTTCTATTACTTATCCTTAGCCCCCCCCCCCCCCTGTTTTCTACCTACAGTAGGCTTTGATTACAGAATCTTACTAATATTATATATGTAAAAGTTTGAATGTTTGTTACTCAATCACGCTGCAACCACTGGACGGATCGGGATGAAACTTGGCACACATATAGGTTAGCTCCTTGAATAGGACATAGGATGGTTTTTATCACGAAAAAACATTCCATTTCTACGGGAAATACATAATAGTTTGTGATGTTAAGTTGTCCACGCGGACGAAGTCGCGGGCAACAGCTAGTAGTAAATACGACTACGTAAAGAAGCGACCCTCACCTCCCCCGCCAGTGTAACGTCACCCGCAGTACAATACGGCTGGCAGTACGCACTACCGGAATGCCGGATGTCCATGCACCGGACGGAGCCGAGAGATCGACGCTATAGATTACAAAGAGAAGCACTTAGCTTGTTTTAACTTTTCCCACAGTGAAGGTTGGCTGGAAGAGATATCTTATAGAGATAAGTCCACCTTTTTATTCTAATACAATTTTATTATTCTTATTGTACAACAAATATGAAATAAATTATTAGAATTTGAATTTGTACATCATCAGGTTATTTTTGTCTCCACTGCAGGAGCACAAACCTCTCTCATCTGCCGGAGACAGACGGAGGATTTGGCCTACACTCCCCGCGCTGGCCAGACGGGTTGGGGAGGCCTGGTTGATGTTTTATAATGTATTCCCTCAGTCGCCTTGTACGACATCCACGGGAAGAGTTGGAGTGGTCCTATTCTACTCTACCGGAAACCACACGGCGACACACGTAACGAGTTACACTTTAATGTTATGCCCTTTTTTTGTTGTAAAATGTACGTGCAATAAAGAATATATTAGTTTCTTGACGTAGGTATATTTCATTCCAGATTAATAGTCCTATGAAAACCAACGCTATTTACGTCTCGGTAACATATACATGAAAGGGTCACCAGCAGCAAAAATAGGTTTGTATTACCATGTAAACTTTGCGGTCCACTTAGGAACACCATTGTGTATTTTGTTTTCGAGACGCAAATGCGTTTGTTTTCATAGGACTATTAATCTGGAATGAAATATAACGGGTTACACTTTAATGTTATGCCCTTTTTTTGTAAAATGTATGTGCAATAAAGAATATATTAGTTTCTTGACGTAGGTATATCGTTGTCCCTCTTTCGATAGTTTACAAACGGGTACAGACACAAGGCCGATCCATTAGGCAGTGTAGGCAGCTGCCTAGGGGCCCCGCATCGGCAAGGGCCCCCGTGTCTTTTTTGAACATGATTCTTAGAGTGAAAAGAGGAGTAGGCGTGGGCGCTGACGTGGGCTTCGGGGTCGGAGTCGTAGTCGGATCGAAAGCGAGTAGGTAGACCACGCGTGCGGAGCATTGCATTGTGGTAGAAAAACTATATTTCAAGAAGTCAGAACACGGTAAAGGGGCCCCGACACGTGCATTACCCAGGGGCCCCGACATAGTTAATCCGGCTCTGTACTGTACGGACAGGCTGGTTTATTACAGGTGGTAATAGTTAGATGCAGGGCCGGGGTCGGCCTGCCTCGGCCCGCCGCTAGCGCCACCGCGGCCTGCAAAAGGAACTCGTCGACGCGACTCCGCGAAAATAAGAATGCAAATCGTGTTCGCGACAATCACGGCGCATTGTGCAGACAGACAGACACGCTGACACGCGTGGGGTACTCTGTTAGATTTAACAACACCCTAAATTATTTAAATCCGCTCGAAAGGTGATGCATCTCTTACTAGATATGACTTTGGGCACATTCGTAACTGAAAAAATGCAGTGTTGAGTTATTATTACCAAACAAACACGGTCAAAAATATGGTCATCAAGTCAGGATCTGATGATGGAACCCTGCAGAAATCGAGGGAACTCTTCATATTTATAGGCACACTTGAAGCGATTTGGGTATTTTTTGTATAAGTACTCTATTGCATACGAGTCAATGATACACCGTGTGGTTCCCGGCTCAGAATAGGGCCACCCCCAATCTAACCGTGGCCTGGGTAGTGTCGTCAAGGCGACTAAGGGTGACTAAGGGCACCAGGAACGGGCAACAACGAGCACGAAACCGCCTGCAAGCGTGCTGATTATATGTACCCCCAGCGGACAGCCCACCACAGGTGTCATTCTACTAGAGAGGCCTATGTTCAGCAGTGGACGTGTGTAGGCTGATGAATACGTAGAGCACGCTTGTCGGTTGTGCCACGAGAGCACCGCGGGAGTGTCGCTCAGGTCACAGGATATCACCATAACCCATGGCCCGTCGGATCCCCGTGGGGAGACAGACTTTACTTACATATTAATTCTTACATTTTATTGCGTAGTCATGGTAATATATCTAGTTGTCCTGACAGCCCGCCTAATGCTCCACTTCCCCAGCCCTAGGCAAAGGCAACATTCACAAACAGCCCAGAAGTATAAGAACTATTGGAAACAGAGACCCCACAGCTGCAGAAGTTTTTTGAATTACCGATAAATTATGTAGTTTTATTCACAAACCGCGTCGGAGTGCGCGCTTCCCCAGACAAACAGACAAAAATTTCAAAAATGATCGAAATGTGTTCTGTTGCTTATCCTTAGACCCCCCAAATTTTTTTATGCAAATATCTTCAATGTACGGACACGCGAAGTTTACGATTTTATTTATTAGAGAGAAATAGATTACATCTCATACCATGAAGCAAATTAATTTTTCGTAGCTCACAGTTTCATAGGCTTAACTTAACATTTAGTCTTTATTTCATCGCAATCGGCTAACTCAATCAAAAGTTATGGACATTTTTAGTTTTCAAATACATTAGTAGGTAAGGTTAGTATGCAATATATTGCACATAATAGTATTTCCGTACTATTCAGATTGCGATGAGTTTGGACTACATTTGGAGCTGGTAGTGGGAGTGGGAGTGGGAGTGGGAGTGAGCGTGGGAGGAGGCGGAGCAGAGCAAGCGGGAATGGGAGCGGATTCTGGAGTTCACGCGAGCGGAGCCGCGGGCACCACTAGTATTAAATAAATAAATTTCTAAATGAGGTTTTGTCGTTTTTCTCGCATGGCGGTGCCGAAAATTGCACAAACTGGCACCATTTATGCCAATCGTTACAATTTAACTGTTTGGATTGGATACAATACCGGTTTCTACGCAAAGACAAACTCCTAAACGGATTGTCAAATAAATCTATCAGAAGCCGTAACCAGATTCCCGTCAACTGAGTTATCGCAACTCAGTTACTTCGCGGCGTCTCGCCGGATATTGTCAGGCCGTCGTCGGCGAGGGAGTGGGCCCGCGTGGCGCAACATCGCCCGCTGTCTGCTATACAGACTTGTTGCAAAGTGTAGGTGACAATCTCTTGCCGGGAATGAAGTGTCTTTCTTATTTATTGCACAGAAAACAATGGTGGTCCACTAACTGGCATTACGACTGTCATATCATCATCATCATCAGGTTATTGTTGTCTCCACTGCAGGAGCACAAACCTCTCTCATCTGCCGGAGACAGACGGAGGATTTGGCCTACACTCCCCGCGCTGGCCAGACGGGTTGGGGAGCCCTGATTGATGTTTTATAATGTATTCCCTCAGTCGCCTTGTACGACGTCCACGGGAAGAGTTGGAGTGGTCCTATTCTACTCTACCGGAAACCACACGGCAGACCATGTACATGCACTGTCTTATACCAGAGTCAAAGTCAAAATCATTTATTGCATATCAGTACACTTGGTACATCTATACACGTAATTTTTTTTATCGACCACCGCTTCCTAGGTGTTAGCGCTGTGAAGATCAAACTTCACGCAATCAACGATCTCTATGTAGTACTACTCGACGCTATTTCCCCGTAACGTCAACATTTAGTATCTAATAATTATATGTTCTGCGTAGTAACTGCACTCACAAACAAGTTTCAAAATGAGTGTGAACAAGTTGAGACCCCCGGAGTCGCATTGCGTGGAACAGAGCGATTGTTTGGAACGCTCCATCTAGTAGTACATAGAGATCGTTGCAGCCTGCCTAATTTGTGTTAGGTTAATTATAATAATACATTACGTCGGCCCCGTAGCCTAGTTGGTAGTACACCTGCCTGCGAAGCTCGGGGTCGCGGGTTTGAACCCCGCCCAGGGCAAACATTCGTGTGATGAGCACTTGTGTTTGCCTTGTGACTGGATGTTATTTATATATTATATTATGTATTTATGTATGTACGAGTATATCAGCTGTCTGATACCTATATTACAGGCTCTGCCTAGGTGGCTGTGTGTGAAATGTCCCCATACATTTATTTATTTATTTATTTATTTACATACTAGTCTAATATTATAATTAAACCGAATCAAATCACCAGCCATAACAGGGTCAATTATAAGGATTAAATCTCTCCAATAAAAATTACATCTTAAATTTTAGGAAGAGCGTGAAATGTAACAAGGTCATACTTAGTAACCATATCGATATTAGATTCTGAAAAGTATAGAGGACTTTGTTAGAGTAGATAAAAATTTCATGATCTCATTCTTAGACCTGTGGACTTGCCTTCGTTACAGGACGCCGTACGGCGTCACTGTCTTACAACGTATCAGCCTAAGTACGTCCACTGCTGGACATAGGCCTCCCCAATAGAATACCACTTTTGGTTAGATGTCCTTCGGGGATTTGCCATAATCACCACGCTCGGCAGGCGGATTGGTGATCGCAGTAATGATCTTAACATACACACAGAAAATCACGCTGCTGCCCGTCCCTGGTGCGATCCCTTAGTCGCCTTGACGACACCCACGGGAAAAATTTTGACGGCCTCCGTGGCGGAACGGGTAGCTCTCGGACTGCCACGCCGGAGGTTGCGGGTTCGAATCCCGCTAGGGGCAAATGTTCGTATGATGAATATGAATGTTTGTACCCAAGTCTTGGATGTTTATATATTTATTTAAGTATGTGTATCCGTTATCTTGTAACCATAGCACATGCTCTGCCTAGTTTGGGACTGGATAATTGGTGTGAATGTCTGACATGTTATCACGTACATCACGTACCTTCTAAAGTAACGGTCCTGGCAGAATATCAGCGTCGCGCCGCTGGGCTGCGACATTATGCTGAGTCAGGGCCCTTTCCGCAGCACAGCACGGGCCACACTGTTACTGTTACTCTGTTATGTTTACCTGGTACTTCTGTATCATTAAGTGACCTATCTGTAACATTGTATTTGTGCTGTGTCTAAGAATAAATGAATTATCTATCTATCTATCTATTATAAAAAAAAGATAGGGGTGGCAGATTCTAAGCCGGGAACCACATCTTACAACGTGTTAAGATGCAATTCTCATTGGAGAAATCTGATTCTTATGATTTTACCCATTCGCTTCGGTTCGATTCCTGGTTGAGGCAGGCTTCTCTTCGAGGCTTCGATGAGGCGCGTGGGAAGATCCTTGGCTGCCCGGGCCTCTGGGCCCCAGGGGGTCAAAGTCTCGACGCGAACAGCACAAATATATACCGTTGGCCGAGATCACCATTACTGAGTTTGTTCTATAAGTTGTTATTGTTGTACAGATGTGGTTGAAGCGGGCAGACGGGGCCGGGGAGTGAGGTGGGGGGAGGGGCATGTCTCACCACCCGTGGGGGCTCGCCTATCACCAGCCACACCACCACAGGTATTGCAAACTTGTTTTTACATAAAATAAGATTTTAGTAAGGCTTTCAACCAGGTCACTCGCATCCCTTACCTCCTCAACCGGTCCATTACGGGTTATCTGCTAAGTTTTTTAACTGTGGCACCTTTGCCGCAAAAGGCATTCGAGCGTTGTAGTAATTGGGTCTATATTTGGTTGGAGCCAGTTCAAGCATTATCGGAAGCACCTCAAGGCTCCGCTTTGGGTTCAGTTTGTTTCTCTTTCAATATTTGTCAGTAACATTGACACTTTATTTATAAACCTTTTCATTAAAATGGAAACTCAATTTCTAGTTAATCCAGACAGTGGTATTCGGATCCATGCATTTTAATCCGCGCGTGTCATAAAATGTTAGGCACTGCTTATGAGATCTCTTTTGTTAAATGTAATAGAGAGGGCGAGTCAAGTGGCTCGGGCGTGCGGCGCGAGCGTGAGCGCGAGCCGCTCGGCGGCTACACGCACGCGCACCAGCTGTACGCCGCGCACGCGCATGCGCACGCGCTGCTCGAGCACACGCAGTGAGTCATTTAGTTACGACTTTGTGTTAAAATGCGACGTCACAGATCATATCTTCTTATGGGGTCAGGAACACCTGCCGATACTTCGACCCTTCAGGATCTGTTGTGCCTACCCCTGACCACCAACGGTGCCCCGAGCCCATTTGGTGGACTTCACACACGACAAAGAGTTTCTTCCTTGGCATATGCAGGTTTCTCACGATGTTTTTCTTCACCGAAAAGTATTTTAAGTAAACCGTACTTAAATTTGGAAAGACTCATCGGTACCGGCGGGTTCGAAACCACGTCCTCATGAACGTGAGAAGAGTGCACAACCAACTAGGCTTCCTTGGTTCTTTTGACGTCTCAGACGTTGTAGCTGAAATCCCTGGTAGCAGACACACACGTCGATGATGATGTCGTCCCGGCTGATGGCGGGATGCCGTCTGCCGAGGAATTTGACTTGAGGAGTTCCTCTTGTGAGCTTTTGTGCGAGCCTTGAGCGATTGTAAAGGACGTCGCATAGATCTAACATCCGATGCAAGTACAGGAAAGCGGTGCTTACACGAGATATCTGCTCACGCACATTTAAGACAAAAATTGGCTATAAACGTCCTTCACAAGTCACGTAAAGTTTGCAGGTTGTTTCGCGTTCATTTAAGCTCAGAAACTTTGTTTTAGTTTTTAAAGATGGAAGGTTTTTGCACCAACTGTCTCCACATGTCGCGCTTCTCATACAGTTGTTCCCAATATTGCTGTTCATCATCATCATCAGGTTATTTTTGTCTCCACTGCAGGAGCACAACCCTCTCTTATCTGCCGGACACAGACGGAGGATTTGGCCTACACTCCCCGCGCTGGCCAGACGGGTTGGGGAGGCCTGGTTGATGTTTTATAATGTATTCCCTCAGTCGCCTTGTACGACATCCACGGGAAGAGTTGGAGTGGTCCTATTCTACTCTATCGGAAACCACTCGGCAAATTACTATAGTATTGCTGTTACTATTCTTCATGTGGTGTTTTTGGACGTCTTTGTATATCAGAAAATGGCCACAGTTTAAGCGTTTTGCCTTCTATTTCCGTTGCCAGAGACTGACGACCTAAGCAACGAAGATGGAAGCGGTTGGTTACTGTGAAGTGGGATAATTAAGGCTTATGTTCGACAGTGGAGCTCGACGAACCTATTAGCACGAGTAGACTGACGATTGTTCCCATGGAAGTCACAGCTAAGATAAATAACAAATACAAATAGTTTATTACAAATTACCAGATACATAGATTTTTACAGTCATCCTTAAAATTGTATGATTACATCAATTGAGTACGATTAAAATATAAAAATTGACAGGACAATGCATATTAGAGCTCCCACACTAGACCATGCAGTCTGTATCGGGGAGCCTGAGTTTACAGGTTACATGACAAACTGTGGGACAGAATAAATATTGTTAGAAGGAAAAAGAAAGTTATAATATTATTAGGAGGGTGAGAGAGTGTGATTGTGAGTGGTACTGTGGAGATTATGAGAATAGTGTATGTGTGTGTGCATAACAAAGCCTACATTATTTTAACAGAAGGTCGATATCAGGTAGGAATGTAATGTTTATTTAACAATGTGATGACATTGCAGGTGTAAAGGTGAGAGCGAAGACTCCCTGGCGGAGTACAGGGATTACTCCTTGCACAGGTGAGGATCGACATTCTACAATACTCTTCTACGATTAAAGTTTTTTCTCAATATAATTCATCAGACAATCCAAACCATCAAATCCAGTGTCATCATCATCATCATATCAGCCCCTAGAAGTCCACTGCTGGACATAGGCCTTCCTCAATGAACGCCACCACACCCGGTCCTCTGCCCTCCGCATCCAGTCGCTACCGGCCACCTTCTTCAGGTCGTCGGTCCACCTGGCGGCGGGGCGTCCCACCCTGCGAGTGCCGATCCGCGGTCTCCACTCCAGAACTCGTCTGCCCCAACGGCCGTCGGTTCTGCGGCATATGTGGCCCGCCCACTGCCACTTCAGCTTGCTAATCCTTTTGGCTATTTCGGTGACTTTCGTTCTTCGTCGGATCACCTCGTTACGAATCATATCCTTCAAAGAAACCCCGAGCATAGCCCTCTCCATAGCTCGCTGAGCGACTTGGAACCTGTGGATCAGGCCCACCGTCAGTGTCCACGTTCCTGCACCATAGGTCATGACAGGCAGGACGCAAATCCAATGTATCTCCTATTAATTCTTCTGTTCGAGCCTTTCAATTTCACATGATGGGGACTAAGGAAAGTAAATCATTACTCTCGTAATCTTATAACTGAGCATCAGCAAATGTAGGTTTCAGAGATCCATGAAGATGGCTATGCTTGGAGTTTCTTTGAAGGATTTGATCCTGAGGTTGAAGTTGAAGTGGCGGACAGGCGCAGGTGACGCAGTTCCGATGACCGGCCGTTGAGGCAGACGAGTTCTAGAGAGGAAACCTTGCACCGTTAAGACCGAAAAGGCAATCTGTGTCCGCAGATGTGGCGCAAGCTACGGCAAGTGCGTCGAGGAGAGCGTCGCGGACAAGCCGCGCGAGGGCCGCGAGGAGCGCGTCTCCAGCTCCGCCGAGAGCGACGAACTCCCTGCCCAGCACCAGCACTGGGACGAGAAGATCGGTACGTGCTCTGATCCCTCTGATAACTTTTCCTCCTACGATGAGACAAACGATCTGACGTGCTATGTATCATACATCATGCAGTCTCTTAGGAAGAAAAAGTTTATAGGTATCTAGCTGCAACTTCCAACCTTCAAGATATCTTTTTATTTATTTATTTTTATGCACACAAATATGACAGATATGTACCTCCTCTAGTATATCCTGCGTTTTTGTATCAGACAGGTATATATGTTTTTTTATTGTTGATGGGTTCACGCTTGACCTCAATCTCACCTGATGCTAAGTGATGTTGAGGCCTAAGGTGGAGCGCGCTTACCCAGAAGATGCCTATTCACTCTTCCTTTAAAAAGATCCAAGTTGTACTTGTCCGGAAATACCGAAGCTGGCAGGGAGTTCCGTTTCTTAACAGTTCGCATTATGAACCAGGTAGCAAATCGCTTCGTGCGAGAGCGTGGTGTGTCTACTGCATAAGGATGAACTCCCTCACCACGCTGAGTAGTCCGATGATGGCGGGGGCCTGGGGAAATCAAATCGTGTAGGTAATTCCTGGGCACACTGCGACGATGTTTGAGGCTCTGTAACTTGGTATTTACCAGAGCATCGTCACCAATGAGCCTTCAGGCACGACGCTCAACCGCGTCCAGAGCGGCCAGCTGATACTAAAAACGAGTCCTCAATAAAACATGCAACCAATAAGATACAGGTATCTTGCACCAGTTGAACAAGGATTCATCATCAGGTGGCCTTGTTCATTTGAAAAAGGATCTATAGAAGTCCTCTGGTGTGCAGTGAGCAGTTCTCTGTGCGCGTCGGCGGCGGCGGTAGCGGGCGGCGGGCCCCGCGCGGAGGCGGCCTCGCCGCACCACCATGTCTCCACTACACATGCAGGTAACTGAATACGTCTGAACTGCAGGAGTCCATTTTCTATGTCTTAATTGATAAACGTTTATGCTGCTGGGTAATTTCTATCAATTTCTTGCAATACTACAGATCGGCCCTGCTGAGCAGGATGTATCTTTGACCTTCTTCTTATCTTATCTTCTTAGGGGGCCAGGAAGCTCTGGCGACACTTCGACCCTTCAGGATCTTTTGCCCCAAGCCGATTTTTTGGTGGAATTCGCATACGCCTCAGAATTTTTTCGGCATACACAGGTTACCTTACGATGTTTTCCTTCACCGAAAAGCCTGTGGTATTATAAATAAACCGTACTTAAGTTTCTCTCATTGGTACGGGCGGGGTTTGAACCCTCGACCTCATGAACGTCAGGCGAGTGCACAACCAACCGGCTACCACTGCTCTTTTTTCTCTTTGACCTTCGTTATCATTCTACTGATTGAAGCAGGCCTTTTTTCAGATAATCGAGATCGCCCAAATGGTTTATCATCCTGTGCGTGGTGTGTCGCAGGGTCGGGCCGGCGCGGCGCGCTGCAGCTGTGGCAGTTCCTGGTGTCGCTGCTGGCGGAGGGCGCGCGCTGCGTCGCGTGGACGGGGCGCGGCCTCGAGTTCAAGCTGCACGAGCCGGAGGAGGTACACCCTCTCCCACATAGGAGTGACCACACCTTACCACTCTGCCTCCATCCTATGGAAGGCAGTTTACGATAAAACGATACCCCGCAGTTTAGCCAGTTCAAAGCAACAGCAAAAGCAAAACCTTATAAGACAGCAACCTGTAACCAGGCTTTAAATCTGCAGCAAGCAATCCCAAGGATGCGGTAGCCCATCCATAAGGGCTACCGCGGAACTGATACCACTATCTGAGAATAATCTCAGATGGTGGTATCAGTTCCTCTGCCCTATGACCCAAATCAGCAGTAATGACTGCGCGCCTCCCCACACCCCAGATGCCATGCTTTGAATCCGTAAAAGTGTGGGCCAGTTGAGTCTTTTCCGATAGCTATGAATTTACAAACAATATGATTTCATTGTTCCCTAAATCCTATTAATCGACTACATATCTCTGCATGGACTTCGTGTCAGACTCTTTGACTGCCTCCTGAAGCTTCTGGTGTCTGCAGGTGGCCCGGCGCTGGGGCGCGCAAAAGAACCGCCCTGCCATGAACTACGACAAGCTGTCGCGCTCGCTTAGATACTACTACGAGAAGGGCATCATGCAGAAAGTTGCAGGTATGTGACATTTTGAGGTTGTCCAGCAGTGTCACTGTCATCCTGAATACTATTTTAGACGAACTCGTGTGCTGGTAATTACACTGGCTCTGCTAGCATTGCTGTATGGCGGCTGGATCCTCCACCAGTCGTATCCCTTGACAAAACAGCCTATTAAGTCGATGCTCTAAAAGTGACAAGGAAGGCCAAGATACCTTGAGTCAGTAAGCCATTCGATACTGGCCACTATCGTCCACAAACCCTGGTCGCCAGTCCTGCTGATACTCGAACTGACGCAGTCGTCAGGGGCGACCGAGTTCAAGGAACGTCGGAGGAATATAACAGTTGTCTTATAGCTGTAGGCGACCTCACTATACCTCGTTATCTGAAGTCCTTCTACTCGGTTCTCCTCTGTACATAGACTTTCGACTAATCAGCGTCCATTGCTATGAATTACTGCTCACCTTTGCCACTTAAGTAAACGTCCAGTTTTGGGGCTGACGAGACAGTCCTCGAGTGTAGATCACGATAACGCCCTAACGGGTAAGTGGACGGAACGACGACGAGGGTCTGAGCATGTCGTGTGACTGTCTCTGGATGAGAAAAATTGAAGGTGGGCAGCTTGCGTTCAGCAGTGGAATGATACATGCTTGGGCCCAAGTGGGAACTCTTTTCCTACTTTGACTCTTTACTTCTTTGATTTAATTTCCCTGGGGCCCAAGGTAGCGTAGAGGACTGATCCTCGGGACTCGCCCTGCCTTCACTGGTAGCGTTATGTGTAGCGTACCTCCGTTGATCCTCGCTCAGAGGAGTTGCGGGGAGAATGGGGAGAGGGCGGGAATGCACCTTGGGCCCCAGTAGGAAAGAGTTCCCACTTCCCCTGTGCTCTGTTCCAGGCGAGCGCTACGTATACAAGTTCGTCTGCGACCCGGAAGCGCTGTTCAGCATGGCGAGCGCCCCCCCGCGCGCGCGCTCCCCGCCCCCGCCCCCGCTGCCCCCCGCGCCTCCCTACGACGTGCTTCACCAGCTGTACGGCGCGGGGCCGGGGGGGGCGTACGCGCAGTACGCGGCCCCTCCGCCCCCGCCCCCCGCGCAGTACCCCCCCGCGCCGGCCCCGCGCCGCTACTACCACGCACATATCAACCATCTCGCGCACTACGACACGTGAACCAGTCTGCCAAATACGAACGTACCCAAACTATGTGACACATTTTTTAAAATCTCCCCCCCCCCCCCCCCTCATGGTGACCACCCGTAGTATATATGCCAAGATCCCCCCTCCCCCTCTAGTTTTTACGTAGTTACACATTTTTTGCAAACAGAAAGTTGAAAAAAAATTAATTTGGCTCGTATTTGTCTTTATTAATACGGCGCTTGCCGCGTGACGCCAAGAGTGCGTGCGTACCTATAATTACAAGTGAAAACAATATTATCAAAAACTGTCAGATTTCAATCAGCTGACCTCAGAAGAATTCGTTCTTCTGAGCAGCTGACAATCTTTTTTTTTATAATGTGTTTTACGGCTCTGGTCAGCTGACAGTGCGTCAGTGTTGCCACCTGGGAGTAGATATAGCTCGAAAAAGCGCGAGATTTCCCTAGAGGATATTGACTACGTGACGAAAAGCTAAGCCTACCAAGCGTGGTATTTTGAAGACCCCCCCTGAACGGCTCACGTAGTGTGGGTACATTCCCTAAACCTGGACATGTTTGACACATTCACGATACTCATGCGTTCCGAAAGTATATGACCACCTGATCATGCGCGGTCGATGCGTGTCTACACCATTGTGAATGTAATAAAGTTCCACGTATTTCATAACGACAGTGTGCATGTGTGCGTGGATTCCCCGCGAAGTGTGGCAGAATGTCTCCAATAGATTTAAGATGTACAGTGGCCATGTAATAAACGTATATCGATCAAAAATTAACCTTAATGTGGTAAGTCAATGTTCATTTTAGATTGTACAAAATTGACAGTCTACCTGCTTGTAGCACAAACTGTCTCGTGGTATTAGTGGGTTGGTCCGGTTTTATTATGGAGTCGACTGCATTACGAGGTATCTGGAGTACGTCGAATCTGGATTACGACAAATCTGGAGTACGTCGAATTCGGAACACGACGAATACGGTACAATTGAATTTAAATAGTTGGGGCCCTATTTTTTTTTTGCCCCAGGGCCTTTGGTTATCCAACTACGCCACTGCTTAGTCGCTACAGTCGAGGCGTGGAGACCGACTACTAAGTACTTTGTACAAATTGAATTTTTTTTTTTTTTATGTGGGGACATTTCACATACGGCCACCTGATCCCAAACTAGGCAGAGCCTGTAATATGGGTATCAGACAGCTGATATACATACATAAATACATAATATAATATAATATAATATAATATATCTGCCGGCCCCGTAGCCTAGTCGGTAGTACACCTACCTGCGAAGCTCGGGGTCGCGGGTTCGAATCCCGCCCAGGGCCTACATTCGTGTCATGAGCACTTGTGTTTGCCTTGTGACTGGATGTTATTTATATAAGTACATTATGTATTTATGTATGTATATCAGCTGTCTGATACCCATATTACAGGCTCTGCCTAGTTTGGGATCAGGTGGCCCTGTGTGAAATGTCCCCATATATTTATTTATTATTTATTTATATATATATATATATAAATAATTATAATATATATATATGGGTATGAAGTATTAATATTGTATATGTAACTGTACGTGTAATTCTGGGTCGTGGTCTACTGTGGGGGGGGGGGGGAGTTAATGTCCGAAAAATACAGAAAGCGACTAAGTGACGGAGGCGTGGCGGAGGCGTGGCGATAGCGGTGAAGTTTATACAAATAAAATAACAAAATACCGCTTCCCGCGGCGGTACTCCGTGTGAAGCGTTAAACAATACAAAAATCCTGATGGACCACGCCTCCGCCACGCTTTCGCTTTCTGTGTGTTTCGGGCTTAAAGGACCGTCAGAGCAACGTGACAGTTATCATCACTGCAACTGTAAGTTTGACATTAGATGTGCTGTGGTTTGATGTTCTCATTCGCCGAAGCCCTCTATCTTAGTCCAACTGTATTTGCAAACCAAACGCTTGCGTCATTTTGGCAGAACCACAGTCTCTGATTTGAAATCTGACTATGCAGAAAATGCCTGCCGTGTGGTTTCGGTAGAGTAGAATAGGACCACTCCAACTCTTCCCGTGGATGTCGTACAAGGCGACTGAGGGAATACATTATAAAGCATCAACCGGGCCTCCCTACACGTCTGGCCAGCGCGGGAAGTGTAGGCCAAATCCTCCGTCTGTCTCCGGCAGATGAGAGAGGGTTGTGCTCCTGTAGTGGAGACAAAAATGATGATGATATGCAGAAAATATGTACTGAAAATGTAATGTTTTGTACTCGAAAATTATAATTTGTACTTCAGCCGTTTAAAAGTTATAAATAAATAAATAAATATGTGGGGACATTTCACACACGGCCATCTGATCCCAACCTAGGCAGAGCCTGTAATATGGGTATCAGACAGCTGATATACATACATAGATACATAATATATATATAAATAACATCCAGTCACAAGGCAAACACAAGTGCTCATCACACGAATGTTTGCCCTGGGCGGGGTTCGTACCCGCGACCCCGAGCTTCGCAGGCAGGTGTACTACCGACTAGGCTACGGGGCCGACAGTTATAGGGGTTTATTGGTATCTCTTCAAAATGACGTCAGACTTAGAGTCTGAAACTATAAAAAAAGCTTAAAACGAACAGTAAAGCAGATCATCAGTACAATAGTTACGGACTGACAATCGCTTTTTGGTATCAGCGCCCTAAAGTAACCCTAATCTATTACAATAATGGTGTTATTTACTTAATGAAACTACCAAAATGGCGTTAACTTTCTCACAAAACACAAACCGGCGTCGTCATCGTTCGATTACACTGATTGGCAACACACAGCGTGCCTAACTAATCAATACATTGTGGGTTTGTTGTATTGTCGAGAACGTCTCAGCAAAGTCAAAATCATTTATATTGTTTACATATTATTACGACAATTTACACACTTTCTTAATTCTAACACAACTCATACGAGTGTATGGGCCGAGCATGCGTTATGGAATGACAGTGTGTGTCCAGAGAAGCCCCAATAGGCCATACAGCCCGTGCCGGGGCTATCTCTCAATATTTACGACAGGTTTTAATGTCTAGACGGTCTTTATTCAGACTAGGCAGCACAATATTACAAATATGAGAATTTTATAGGGTCTAGAAGTATATAATATATAAGAGCCAATAATATTAAGAATTATATTAAAAAAAAATATGAGTAATTAATTTATTGCATATGAGTACACTTGGTACATTTATACACGTCATTTTTTTCATCGACTACCGCTTCCTAGGTGTTAGCGCTGTGAAGAACAAACGGCGCAACAAACTTCACGCAACACATCTTTTAAAAATCAAGTTTGCATACAATTAATAAAGATTTTGCGATAGGAAAACGATAGAAAAAAAAAGCAGCCAATAGGAAAGGATGACCATCCAGATATGGGTACTTAGTCTGTTTTTTAAATGTTAGACACGATGTGGCAAGGTGTATTGCCACAAGGCGACCGGAATAAGTGGGTACTTTGGTATTAAACATCATCGGGTTATTTGTGTCTCCACTGCAGGAGCACAACCCTCTCTCATCTGCCGGAGACATTCCCGCCTCCTCATCATTCTCCCCCCACAACTCCTCTAAGCGAGGATCAACGGAGGTAACTGCAAAGACACCTACCAGTGAAGGTAGGGCAAGTCCCAGGTCATGAATTTACGCTACCTTGGGCCCCAGACAAATTTAATTAAAGAAGTAAAGAGTCAAAGTAGGAAGAGAGTTCCCACTTCCCCTCTAGCAAATGGGAGTGTAGCAATGAAACGGTGACCTGCCATCTGCCGGAGACAGACGGAGGATTTGGCCTACACTCCCCGCGCTGGCCAGACGGGTTGGGGAGGCCTGGTTGATGTTTTATAATGTATTCCCTCAGTCGCCTTGTACGACATACACGGGAAGAGTTGGAGTGGTCCTATTCTACTCTACCGGAAAAAACACGGGATAACTTACGACGTAACTATTAAGTCGTCTGTGGTACAACTGATTTACATTTGAAGATAAAAGAATCAGTCACGTTTTTTTTGTTAAGTTTGCAGATATTTAGCGCTAACAAAAACAATAAATACTATGAAAAAATTATTTAAATCGGATCAAAAATGACGAAGATACAGCAATTTCAGTGCAACAGTTCCAAAAACAAGTGACGCAGCACACTAGCGCAGTCTGCGGTTAACAAAACACCGATACCGCTCTGGGGAATGAAATCCGAGCGAGAGGGTGAGAACATCGCGCGCGAGTTGTAACAAGTTACGTCGGCATAAAAAGCGCGCGCATTCTGAAAAGTTGCGTTAAATAAACTTTAATAACTTCGTCATTACTTGATGGATTTTAATAATTTTAAAAATAAGATGCTCTGCTATTTATAGCGCATGCGCCACACTAATAAAATATGTCCATAGATAAAAGAATGGTCTTCATTGTCGCAACAAGTTTTTTTCCTCCATTTAACACGTTCGTGGACAGTACGTCAATAGACGTCCTATCGGTAGCTCCGACCGTGGCACTACGTCTATAGACGTCGTATTTCGAATTGTTTCGTCGTCTTGTGCCGCATCACGAACTCACGTCGAACGTGTTCAATTAGTAACTTTTCAACAACGATCCACGAGTCAATATTTAGAACATTTAATTATTAATTATTACTAATTATTTTTAAGTCAATATTTAGTAATAATTAAATGTTCTGAGTAGTAACTGCACGAGTTTCATTGTGAATGTGAAAGAGTTGTGGCTACTTGCGTGGAACAGAGCGATTGTTTGGAACGCTCCATCTAGTAGTACATAGAGATCGTTGCTTTCCAATAGGTGTTTTTAATGCTGTCGCTTGATCCCAACTGTGTGGTAGAGTTTTGTTTAAATATTTTTTTTATTCTCGCAGTTTGACATTTGATATACTGCCAGCGCCATCTACGAAGGTTTTCGGAACTAATTTTTTTTTTAATCCTTGTAGGCTAAGTAAATTTTATCGATATGCGCCGTGCAATACTATGTTTAGATTATCTTACTATTAGAGTGTTCCACGTGACCTGCGGGTTTGGCCCTCAAATAAACGCAGGGACAGACCCGGGGACATATGATAATATATTATACTTCTTACATTAAGAAACTGCAAGCAATTTTGTTAATAATAAAATAAATAGAATTATTTTGTTGTTTTTTTTATCATTATCACTAGCTGTGCCCGCGGCTCCGCTCGCGTGAACTACAGAAACCGCTCCCATTCCCGCTCCTGCTCCCGCTCCCCTTTTCCCACGCCCACGCCCACTATATATATTCTTTATTGCACAATTTTAAAAACTAAATACAGTTTCAAATTTTGTGTACAAAGGCGAGTTTATCTCTAAGAGAGATCTCTTCCAGCCACCCTTACAGAGTGTGAGACAAGACTACTCTGTTCCGACAAACGAATACGATCGCGATAATTTTTAGTCCGTCTGTCTGTTGATAACTGAAAAACTACTGAAACATGGAAGCTGAAGTTTACTGTGCTCGAGATATTTTAGGTCTTAGCAGGTCAAGACCCGAGGAGACATACCTACGAAATACCCGCTACGCAATAAAAGCAGACTGATGCAACCTACTTCCAAGTTAGGACTGCACTCGTCCAGCCCTCTCGTCATGTCAGTAAAAACATATATCACCTGCCCGAAATAATAAAAGAAGAAACTAACAATAAGATATTTAACAAATACCTGAGACAGCTATTGATTTCCAAAAGCTACTACACATTAAATGAATACCTAAACGATAAATTATGATAAAATTAGATAACGAACAGATATGCAACAAATGAATTAAAAAGAATATTTGTACAAATAATACATAATACGAGTACATTTATGTACATAATGTATTAAACAACTTGATAACGTCGACAATACTGTTGGTCCTCCTCTCTCCTACTTGCTGTGCCCAAATGGGTCCATGAGAACTCTGTCTTTTTATTATCTGTTAACACCATGGAATGCAATAAAGTTTACTGATTACTGACAATAGTACTCTACTCTCACAGGCAAATATGCTGAGCTGGAAACACTGACGCCCCCACGTATAGTTCCCGGCTCAGAATACGGCCACCCCCAATCTTACCGTGTATTTCGTCAACGCGACTAAAGGATCGCACCAGGGACGGACAGCAGCGTTCTACTGTGTATATTAAGATCGCACCCGTACACCGCACCTGCCGGATTTGGTGGTTACGTCAAATCCCCCAATGGACAGTCGACCACAAGCGTCAGTCTACTGGGGAGGCCCAGCGGTGGACTTGTGTAGGCTGATGATAGTGAAATAAAATAAAATATATTTAACAGTAAAAACATTTTATTGACAAATCTGTTCATACATTCTCGAAAACGCCTGACATCAACATTATATATAGTACAAGACATAATTGCAACAAAACATAATATACATAGTCTATCGACTAGACGCCACAGTCCACCACGCAGACCCAGCGCGGGTCGGTGGACCTCACATGCGCCTTGGAGTTAACATTCACACGTCACAGCCACGCACGTCACAGTCACGCACACCGCAGTCACGTAAAGTCACGTGGGCTACGATTAATTGACCAAATTCGTTCTAATTTTAACTTTATCATCACTGGATAAGGTGCTAGAGATGGTCACTTCGGAATGTGACTGCACGTCACAGCCACGCACATGACAGCCACGCGCGTTACAGCCACGCCCGTCACTGCCACGCCCGTCACAGCCACGCCCGTCACTACCACGCCCGTCACAGCCACGCACGTCACAGCCACGCACGTCAAAGCCACGCCCGTCACATCCACGCACGTCACAGCCACGCACATCGCAGTCACCTTAGTATTCCTTCATGCAAGTTTCCTCACGATGTTTTCCTTCACTGACAAGCCTTATAATATAATAATTGATTGATAATATAACGTACTTAGATGATCTGCTCTGAGGATATTGTAAGATTGCTTCAACTGTCCTTTCACACTATAACCTCGAAAAAAAATTACCTTAAACATTAATCTAGTGAATGTGAGAGATTGGTTTTAATTTGTATTGTGTTTGCGATACTTAAATCCTACTAATATTATAAACGCGAAGTTTATAAGTATGGATGGATGTTTGTTACTCTTTCACGTAAAAACTACTGGATGGATTTTAATGAAACTTTACAATAATATAGCTTATACATCAGAATAACACATAGGCTACAATTTATAAAGATAATGGGCCCGATTCTGAAGCCACACATTTAAAATTTGACAGCGCTAAAATTGGTTTCGTCTTTATCTGCATAATACTGTGTGACAAGGATAGCAACAGTTTTAGTGCTGTCAAATTTTAACATTTTGCCTTCAGAATCAAGCCCAGTGTGTGAATTGTCCAAAATATCAAGTAAGTAGTTCTTTTACGCCACGCTAATATAAGCTACTCGAAATATTTATCCTGCGCAGACGAAGTCGCGGGCACTAGCTAGTAATATATACAGACTAGCTGTTGCCCGCGACTTCAATCGCGTGGATTTGTTATTTAAGGACCCGCAGATAGCCGACATGACAATTGACAGCTTTCACAAATCGTCACTCTTCTGATATTATAAAACAGAACTTCCCAGATCATTCTTTTTTCAGAAATTTTGTGAACAATCTAGAACATTCTGGAGCAATTACAGTCACACATTTTCAAAGTAAAGGAGAATGCCCAAAAGTGGGCCTAAGATGCGTCTTCACCATTCATGTACCAAAAATATTGGTCTGAATTATGAATTCCTTCAAATTTTTTTTAAAGCCAATGGAATAGGGAGTTTAAAAATAACATATATGTCGGAGATAACAATTAAGTTAACGTTAGAAGTATCGATACGATTATTAACACCGTTTAAGTCGTAACATAATTTCCTTTAAGTAAACACATGTGCGTGAACCTGGTGGCGCTAGTTGACATCATATCGAATTAATCATTCATTTACGCGATTCACAAGTCAACACTACTCCCTATTTTATGTAGCAACACCTATCTGTCAAACAGCAACCATCGAGATTTTATTTTAGTGTAACAACACTGAGTTATCCTTGAAGGCCTCCATTCGCTTGGTTGGCATATTCCTTACTCACGATTGGATAATTTCACAATACTTAATTGTGATTGGCCCTTGCTTCGCGCACGTGGACAGAGTTGTTTTGGTTGACCGGGCGGTCTCAGCTGATCACTTGTGCTGGGGACGGCCCGCGTCGCAACCTAACAAAACTGTTGGTTTACTTAAAGTACAAGTTCATTACGTTTTATTCGCTGAAAGCCCGACACACCCAATATGGAGTTTGTACCAATGTTTATTGCCCACACGTCGTTATCAGAAGTGGGATCCAATCGGGCTACAGAAATATTTGATAACGACGACCATCATCACGAGGAGATCGCTGTGTCGGTTGTGCTTGCTTATATTTTGACAATCGTCTACATCATTTGATGTTATCCAATAATAACGGTGCGCCCGTGGAGTGTCGAGTGGAGACGTGAAATCCGAACCGTGGCCATCAAACTTACCTACGCAATCTGGTGAGATTTTTCCATTTTGTTATGATTCTGGCACCGAATGATCTGTCATCAAGGGAAGTATCACGAGTCTGGTATCGCTATCATCATCATAATACGTTGGTTTCTATCATTAGTACCTATAGACAATTCTAGTCTGCACAGCACATATCAGACTGAGTGAAATTCCAGTTGATGAAGTTAATTTAGCTTTTGTTTTCATACGTTTTTAAACATGACAACATGCTTCAACGCAATATTTTATTTGGTTTTTCTGTTACCATAACCGAGAATACATTAACTTTGAATAAATATGAAGTAGTAGATTGTTATAATGCATGCGTCCGTCACTCGAGCGAGCCTGCCGCGATGGCCGCTTGTACTTTCGCGGGGCGCCGGTGCCGGCGGTGCTCTCGCTCCGCCTGCCAGACGGTTGGTTTGTAAATGGTAGCGGCGCTGGGTCGGGCGCTTTGGGTGCGTTTATTTGTCGTATTGTTCGTATTGTCTGACAGTGGAAAGAAATGGGTGATTGGGGCCGTGGGTGTATTCGTTTTACTGGGCAGTGGTGTCTGTTGCGTGGTGACTGTTTAGTAATCTGTGGTTGTAATGTAATGAAAGTTATTGATCTCGAAATGATTCCAGTACATACGCCAAAACAAAAACACTGACTTATAATTTTATTGACTGAATTCTCTGAAACATTTGTCGATGGTATGGCACGTACTTATCTGTCACTACTACTCACAGAAACTCAATCAAGATAGAGCTAGTTGTGGCCGCTTGTTTGCTTCAGTTCGCGCGTGCCGGTTTTCGGACGCTGCGCGCCCATCTTGCGTACCTTTCATGCCTTGCTGTCACGTTTTTGGTGAGGAGGTGCAGTTGTGCGGTTGGAAACTGCGCGGTATGGCATATGTGCAGATTTTTGTCGATGTATACCCGACCGTGACTAGGCGCGAAACGAGTGGGAGTTTGATGGTTTCTGCGTTGTGTTGCGGATTGTTAGCACCACGCGGGTCGCGCCTGCTTCACAGTTCTGTCTTGATAGGATTTCTGTGCTACTACTACTGACAGGACAACATGACAATGCATATTAGAGCTCCCACACTAGACCATGCAGTCTGTATCGGGGAGCCTGAGATTACAGGTTACATTGCAAACTGTGGGACAGAATAAATATTGTTAGAAAGAAAAAGAAAGTTATAATTCTATTAGGAGAGTGAGAGAGTGGTACTATGGAGATTATGAGAATAATGTATGTGTGATGTGTGTGTGTGTGTGTGGTGTATGATTAAATGAGTTGCTTAATTAGGCTTTCTGTTTGTGAGTATGTCATTGAGAGTAGAAATTCTAGTACTACCTGTTTTGCCTTATTTACCGTGGCACCCCTGAAGTCACAGAGTACTACCAGGCCTGTCTCACTCCGGACTTTGTTTACAAAAATCGCGGTGCAGGGTCGACCGGACAAAATCAGTCGGTTGCCGCCCGCTCCATGTGACGCACGCTCGAGTGGTGATACGAGAATCCACTTACCTACCGCGAATGGATAAGAAACGAAATTATTACAGGCGATATTGGATCGCTTTCGGTTGTTTAAACACTAATTCGGATTAATTCCATGAAAAAAAGGAATTTTCTGTATTAATCTAGAAAAGCTAAGTATTTATTAATACTGATGGAAAGTTCCCGAACTACAGATGTTAAGTTAGGTGTCTACAAAGTATTCTCGAAAATATTAGTAACAGTAGAACATTGTCGAAAGTTCTAGAAATATCGTTTTGGTGTGCTATGGAAAGGTATGGAAGGTTCGAGAAGTCTGAAAGTGTCTCGAATGTACTAGAACTTTTTAGGTATATCATATGGAAGAATCGAGAATGTTTTGGAAGGTTCTAGAAGGTGATGAACTTTGATGAAAGTTCGATGAGTCCTCCACTCTGATCAGTTCTACCCCCACCATCTTCCACAGTCCGGGGACTATAAGCCGCAACGCAAGCCTTGTCTTGCGATCATTCAGTCATTCAGTACAAATTTAGAATTGAATTCTCTCAAAACTCTCAGCTACAAAACTAAGAATAAAATACAAGTAAAAATAGTAAACAGTCAAAAGTTATCTCCTGCTGACGACCAAGGTGTTGATAATCTGGCAACTCCACCTTCGAGTTTTACAGTCCACTGCAGTCCGTGTCCTGCAGAGAGTCCATACCTACACAATAGTGGCCTTCGTGAAAATAGATAAACCAAAGTTACCTACTACTTATGTAAGTATGCGGCAATTTGTAAAACAAATAGTTTTCGGGTCTAAAACTATATTTTAAAAGTCATTGTTTAAAAAGAGTAATAGGTACTTTTGTACTACCCATAAATACTTAGATTAAATTATGGGTTCACAAGATGACAACCCTAACGTTACACGTGCCACGTCTGAACGAGATAGAGTTATACAATAGAAGGGGAAGCGTAGTTTAGGTATGTTTTTGGTACTTAAACGCCGTTTTATTCGGAAGAGAGACTTCTTACCTACTATTTAGTATTCTGTGGTACTACTATACGATTGTAGATAAATGCGGACATGTAATCCGGGAAGCGCTGTGCGAACGTGGTTTTTACGGCTGTGTTTGGGGCCTTGTACACTCTTTTTGTTATCATTTGAGGGTACTCCGGTGAGTTAATCACACTGCGGTGCATACGTAGCGTAATTCTGTGGATGTAGAGTTGGCGCACTTTAGTTTCCCTGTATAGCAACTCTGTAGGGTACCTGAAGGGCCTTCTGTACATGACCTTAAGAACAGAGCGCTGTGCTCATTCTACTTCTAGCATCGCAGTAATTCCAGACCCTACTGTGTACTACTGTATTTAGAGGTCTGTTTCAAGTACCTAATCGAAATAATGAATAGTTACAGATAGCTTTTCAATTAACTGTCTAATAACAGAACTTACAAGTATGTCCATGATCGTATTCCCAAAATGTCTGAATGCTAAGTTTCCATAGAATTTAATGACTGAGTCGATAATGAAGGGATGCTAGTATTGCACAATAAGGAATAAAGGAAGGTTTAGATGTACCACACATGCATTATTCGTAGTCACAACTGCATAAAGGTTCAGGGCGTGATGTGCGTTTAATGATGTGTGGACTCCATGGTTACGACTATGCTACATAGTCGGCGTCGCTGAGTGCGACTGTTACGGTTTTAATGGAAGCGCCATGCATGCATCAGACGTAGTCATAACTGCGTGAAGGTTCAGGGCGTGATGTGCGGCTGATGATGCATGGGGTCCATGGTTACGACTATGCTATATAGTCGGCGTCGCTGTATGCGGCTATTACGGTTTTAATGGAAGCGCCATGCATGCATCAGACGTAGTCATAACTGCGTGAAGGTTCAGGGCGTGATGTGCGGCTGATGATGCATGGGGTCCATGGTTACGACTATGCTATATAGTCGGCGTCGCTGTATGCGGCTATTACGGTTCTACTTGGAAGCACCATGCATGCGTCAGACGTAGTCACAACTGCGCGAAGGTTCAGGGCGTGATGAGCGGCTGACGATGCATGGGTTCCATGGTTACAACTATGCCACATAGTCGGCGTCGCTGTCTGCGACTGTTACGGCCATTTGATCAGCCGGCGGTATTCTCAGTGAACTGTTTACCTTTCAATTTGCTTTCAAGATCATGATTTTATTTCTAAGCTATGGAAACTATGCAGTCAGTCATTTAGAGAATCATAACCTTTCTTAAACATTTGTCAGGAAAGCCGAGCTACCTGGACACTCTAGTAGTTACTTATTTTGTCACAGATAACACACGAGGACGTGTGACTTGTCAGTCTGGCCGTGTCGGAGATAACAATTAAGTTAACGTTAGAAGTATCGATACGATTATTAACACCGTTTAAGTCGTAACATAATTTCCTTTAAGTAAACACATGTGCGTGAACCTGGTGGCGCTAGTTGACATCATATCGAATTAATCATTCATTTACGCGATTCACAAGTCAACACTACTCCCTATTTTATGTAGCAACACCTATCTGTCAAACAGCAACCATCGAGATTTTATTTTAGTGTAACAACACTGAGTTATCCTTGAAGGCCTCCATTCGCTTGGTTGGCATATTCCTTACTCACGATTGGATAATTTCACAATACTTAATTGTGATTGGCCCTTGCTTCGCGCACGTGGACAGAGTTGTTTTGGTTGACCGGGCGGTCTCAGCTGATCACTTGTGCTGGGGACGGCCCGCGTCGCAACCTAACAAAACTGTTGGTTTACTTAAAGTACAAGTTCATTACGTTTTATTCGCTGAAAGCCCGACACACCCAATATGGAGTTTGTACCAATGTTTATTGCCCACACGTCGTTATATAAGTAATATAAACGTTGATGGATTTCCGCCGGCCGACCGGCATCTTTTCAACTAGAGTAGTGAAAGTAGAATTAAAATCGATATATAGTTATAATCGATATTTGTCAACAATATTTGATACTACCTTTCAGTTACTAGCGCGATAATCCACCCATCATATTTTTCATTTACTGACTGGAAATACACTATTTGTACTGATTTAAAGTGATACACACGTTCTTTAAAGATATTTATGAAAGTATTGTTACGTAACCGAAATATCGATTATTCAATTTGTTAAATCGATGTAGTTGAACCTCACTATTGATATGCACTATGGTTTCGTACTGTGACGACATATCCGATATGATTTCAACACTTGTTTTGGTCCGTTTGTTTACATTGTGTATTTGGGTGACAAAATCTATTTTAACGAGCCTAATGTAGTGTCGAATGCAATATACCGTCGTCGACTAATAACCAGACTATGACATCAATATCTGGAGCGGTTAATCGTGGCTATATACCCACGTTTTGTGAAAACTGCATGCCAACAAAGATTTTATTCCAAGTAAGATTATTGAATTTTCCCACTAAATATTTAAACGATTTTCTTTTTATAATGATCCTGAGTATTTTGCCTGTATTGTGACGACAATTTGATCCAGACGCAAGGTTAAAAGTTCAAGGGCAAACTCCCATACAATTTTGGTCATTCTCCTTTAATAAAAGTTAAAAATATTCTAGAACATTCTGGAAAAATTTGGAATATTCTAGATAAGTTCTCAATACCCACAAACCAAACTCCCTTATTTGCGATGAGTGGGTGGCAGTGGGTGGTTATAGAGAAAGGCTGGACATACATACATATGTATAATAGAGTATTATTCGCAAACGGCTTCCTCATTATGCAAGAACTGTGAAGTAGCCAGTTGAAGCGATCTTATAACAAACAGCCTGTCAGCAGACATCAACATAATATATTATTTATATACAATACTCTTATACAAAACGATTCGAAATTGAGTATACGTTATAATACTAAAGTATAGGACGAGGATGATGGTTTCTGACAGCAGGCAGACCTCACCTGATGGCACGCGGCCACTACCACCCACAAGGCAGTACCTGCCTGCAACAGTTCTGAAGAAAATATTCTTTTACCAAAGGTACTAATGAAGAAGGCTTTACAAAATAAAAGAAATTTTGACTTAATTTGCGAACGGGTAAAGATAATAAAAATCAAATTTCAATACATAGGATCATTTAAAATTTACAAAATCTTTAAATTAGTCAAAATAAAGTGCTACGCGCGTGTTTTGGGTGGGGAGGGGTGGGGGGGGGGGGGGGGGGGGGGGGCAGGTGTGACACCCATTACCCCAACTCTGTCCACGCTTTTAATTTGCGAACGGGTAAAGATAATAAAAAACAATTTACAATATAATAGGTTCATTTAAAATTTACAAAACCTTTAAATTAGTCAAAATAAAGTGCTACGCGCGTGAATTCGTTGGGGGACGACGACACCCATCCCCCCCCCCCCCCCACCCCCACCCCTCCCCCAACTCTGTCCACGCTTGATCTAATAGCGATAAAAATAAAAACAATAAAATTGGATTAAATACAATTTTAAATGACCTTATATTTAAAAAAAACTTATTTAAGGCCAATTCATATGGGGCGGACCTAACGCCACCTTTGAAAGTGTGTGTCCTCGCCCTAAGAGTATCATATATTCGTCTCTGTCTAGACTAAAAAACTTCCAAATATTGTATTTGTGCTTCAAACAATGATAGTGAAAAAAAAATCCACCTTAAGCGAAGAGCCGCGCTGCGATAATCGACTTTAAAACGTTACAATAAAGTTTAAAATTGCATGCAGAAGTAGAATGTTTCCAGCGAATAGAGGCGTATGTTCGCGCTCATGCTTTTGAACTTTATTACTACATATATAAAGACGATTATTGTCAGCGTTAAATCCTGCGCTGACCGGATTTACTCTCATAAAATATAAAAAAAAAAATCTTAATAAATTATTTATTGCACATAACCGAAGTATAAACTAGTGAAACAGGGGGCTTATGCCCAGCAGTGGACGTCTATTTTATACAACATTCCTTGTCATATGAAAACAAACGCATTTGCGTCTCGAAAACAAAATAAATAATAGATCGTGTTCCTAACTGGACCGCAAAGTTGACGTGGTAAAACAAACCTGTTTTTGCTGCTGGTGTACCTTTTACGTGCATGTTGTAGAGACGCAAATAGCGTTGGTTTTCGTATCAAATACAAGGGCTGATATAATTATGAGTACTGATAAGGAAGCACCAGCTATAAGCTGAGTTTACATTTAAAATAAAATAAATAATAAAATGATATGAAGAGATGAGGTGACTGGTAGAAATCCAATATTTTGTCTCAAATTAAATACGTGCACTTCATCATCAGGTCGTATTAAAATAAAATAAAATTATGTACAACTAGTACAAATATTTAATTTGAGTTTTTAATCTGCTTAAAAATTCTATCATCATAATATCATCGCGTATATTTTTACAAAAACAACAAGATTTTCAAAAGTGTCAGTCACTTGACAACTTTTGTCGTACGACTTGCAAGTCGAACAACAAATTGTTGTTAAATGTACGACACACACTAAATACAGTTAAATATTAAAAGGTACGTATTTAACATTCGACTTTACATAATTATTATAAGTCTGACTTTACATAATTATTATAAATCAGACTTTACATAATTATTATAAATCAAACTTTACATAATTATTATAAGTCTGACTTTACATAATTATTATAAATCAGACTTTACATAATTGTTATAAATCAGACTTTACATAATTGTTATAAATCTGAGTTTATATAATTATTATAAATATGGCTTTACATAATTATTATAAATCTGACTTTACATAATTGGTATAAATCTCAACTTTACATAATTGGTATAAATCTGACTTAACATAATTATTATAAATCTCGACTTTACATAATTAGTATAAATCTGAGTTTACATAATTATTATAAATCTAGAACGATCGCGGCGAGGTAAGAGACCAATACATTTATATAAAAGTTTATTGTCACCGTATTTTATTATGTATGTATGATAATATAAACACATGGACACCTCCATATACTACGCCAGCTAAAATTTGGGTCAATTTTGTTTTGATCAAACTCGAGAACTCGAAAATTTAGCTTAAATAAAGCTTTCCACTCTTTGTGTCCACACGTGATCTCCTATGTTACGTGACAGCATAGTCAGGTGCGAGTGCCCGTCGCCTGGCCTAGCTGTGCAGCCCCACGGCGAGGTCCCTGAGCGCCGCCTTGATGGCGTCGTACGACGCGAACGAGATGCCCACGGCGATGGGGCCCTTCACCCAGTTCATGCTCAGCCCCTTGAAGAACCCTCGCCACCCTTCAGACCTGGACAATATTTAAAAAAAAATGTAGTTCAAAGGGTGAGAGCCCGTGTACAGTTCACGAAGACACCCGCTACTTTCGCGAGAGGCGATCGTGGAACGTGGAGAGTTAAACGGATTTATTTATAACTAGCTTTTGCCCGCGACTTCTTCACTAATTTTTGGTTTCCCGTGGGAATGAGATGTTTTTCGGGATAAAAACTATCCTATGTCCTATTCCAGAACCTAACCTATATGTGTGCCATGTTTCATCCCGATCCGTCCAGTGGTTGAAGCGTGATTGAGTAACAAACATCCAAACTTTCTTTATAATATTAGTGGGAAGGCTTTTCGGTGAAGGAAAACATCGTGAGGAAACCTGCATATGACAAAGAAGACATTCTGAGGCGAATGTGAAGTCCATCAAATCGGCTTGGGGTTATTTGTGTTAGTTAGTATATTAATTTACACAATTAAATTTACATACGAATATATAAATTTATAATACAATACATATACCGTACGTGATATTGTAATATTTACTCGTAAAAGTAAAATAGTCGTAAAAGCTTCGTCATTTTGGATTATTTTTGTCAATTTTAGGACTATACAATTTATGCGACTATAAGGCGAATATTTTGTATAAAAATATTGTTATGAAGGCTCTTATTCCTACATTCATATTTGGGTAATATTAATATATATATTTCATTCCATATTAATAGTCCTATGAAAACAAACGCATTTGCGTCTCGAAAACAAAATACACAATAGATGGTGTTCCTAAGTGGACCGCAAAGTTTACTTGGTAATACAAACCTATTTTTGCTGCTGGTGACCCTTTCATGTATATGTTACCGAGACGTAAATAGCGTTGGTTTTCATAGGACTATTAATCTGGAATGAAATATAGTAATATATAGAGTAGTGTAGTAATATTAATGGAGAATGGGGGGAGGCGGGAATGTCTGTCTGTCTGTCTGTGCGCCCAAAGACCGCTCGTTATCAGAAAAATTGTCGGTGTATGTGCTTGTAGATTTGTAATAAAATACCTGCCCATATAAAGAATGTTGGGAATCTTGAAACTTCAGGTGTAGTGCAAAACTTGATTTATTGTTTTTACTTATGATTGAGATGAAATGATTATTTTAACATTAAATATGAATAATTTGCTTGTTGCGTGGCGCAGAGGTCTGGCGAGTCGACTCGATTTTGCGAGCGGAGCGGGGGTCGAGGTGGGGGGCCTCTTTGATGCCTTAGCTACGTTGTTGCATTATTAACATGCCCCCCGACGTTGAAAGGCTGGTCTTTCAACCCTGAAGCATCCTCTTGCTGCGGCAGTGGGCAAATCCTGTTAAAGGCGCGACGGATTATCCCTTTAGAGGTCTTGAGATCAGCAACTCGGCTGACACCATCAGAACCAGGATAAACTTTCATTACCCGTCCCAAGCTCCACTTCATTGGGGGCAGAGAATCTTCTTTAATCAGAACTAAGGTTCCTTCAGCCAAACTGCCCTTAGATATTCGCCATTTTGTACGTTGTTGGAGTTCAGCTATATATTCTTTGTGCCAACGCGTCCAGAATTGTTCCTTCATCTGGTGCAGTCTCTCGAATCGTGTGAGTCGGTTTGGGTTAGCGTCGATGAACGAAGGCGTCGGCAAAGCGGTAAGAGGTCGCCCTACCAAAAAATGCCCAGGAGTTAGAGGGGATAAATCATTGGGATCAGGTGACATAGGAGTGAGGGGACGTGAGTTTAAGATCGCCTCAATCTGTACTAAATTGTATATAAATCCTCAAACACCAAATGAGCGTTACCCAAAACGCGACGTAAATGAAATTTTACAGATTTTACACCTGCTTCTGCTAATCCCGCCATATGAGGCGTGTACGCAGGATGAAACTTGAATTCGATGCCTTCTTCAGACATGTTGTCGATTAACGATTGGGAATTATCTTTGAAAAATTTTGAAAGTTCATTAGAACCACCCACAAATTGAGTCCCATTATCAGAAAAAAGGGTTTTTGGTTTAGAACGCCGAGATATAAATCGTCGTAAAGTGGCAAGAAAAGAATCTTTAGTTAGGTCACTCACTAGTTCAATGTGCATGGATCTTGTAGTGAAGCAAACAAAAATAGCAATGTATACCTTTTCTGTCTTACTTCCGCGACCCCTTCTGTTCAATGCTATGATTGGACCTGCATAGTCCATACCGGTGGTTTGAAATGGATACCCTGGTTGGAGGCGCTGCTCAGGTAGATTGCCCATTATTGGACTTACTGTTTGCGCATTTAGACGAAAACATCGTTGGCAATTATGCACGACCCGTCTTGACAAGTCACGACCTCCTAACGGCCATATTTCCTCTCGGATGGAAGACAAAAGTAGTTGAGGACCTGCATGCATTAAGTGTACATGTTCGTTTTCAAAGATTAGTTTTGTCAGTGGGTGTTTAGATGAAAGCAAAACTGGGTGTTTCTTATCGAAATTAAAATCACCGTTTTTAATTCGTCCACCAACTCTTACAAGACCGTTTGTGTCAATAAACGGACTTAGTGACAGTAACGAGTTTTTGGATGGTAGGCACTTATCATTCTGTAAAATATTGTGCTCTTGAAATGATTCCCTTTGTGATAGTTTTAACAGTGTATAATGTGCGCCTTGTTTCTCCGCGTGTGAGAGCGGTCCCAAATCTTTACTGTTAGTTTTGCGTGTTTGTGTTTTACAATTATTGATAAAACGCAAGACATATGCCATTGTGTTTTTTAACTTTTTTAAATTTGAGAACCGTGAGAATGGAAACAATTCATCAAAGTGATTATTTAGAGCCAGATTACTCTTTACTTCCGGTAACTCCGATTCAGTTTGATCAAATGTCTTGTTTGGCCAAAGACTTTCTTCGTGACTTAAAAATTTGGGACCGTTCCACCACATTTCGAGTTTGTCTGCCTGAGAAGCACTAACGCCTCTGGTTAACATATCTGCCGGATTGCTGGCTGTGGGCACGTGCCGCCATATGAAATCACGCGTTCGTTCTTGAATGTCAGCTACGCGATTCTTGACGAACTCCTTCAACCGGTGAGGTGGAGTTTTTAGCCAGCCAAGTACGACAGATGAATCTGTCCAAAGAAAACATCTGCCAATCGGCATACGCGTTGTAGCTAATACCTTTTGAATTAGTTTTGCTGCCACTAAAGCTCCGCAAAGTTCCAATCGCGGTATAGTTACAGACTTTAGTGGTGCTACTCTGCTTTTTGAAAATAGCAACTGAGCTTTCACACTCCCTTGGTCGTTTTCCGATCTGACATACACACATGCTCCATACGCATCCTTTGACGAATCAGAGAAGGCATGTAGTTGAATGTCTTGTGGATTTTCGCATAACACGAACCTAGGAATGCGCAAATCGTTCAGCTGAACCAAAGCATTCACGAATTTTGACCATGAGTTCAAAATATCGCTCGGCAGTGGATCATCCCACTGCAACTTTTGCAGCCAAAGTCTTTGAAGAATGATTTTGCCTGGAATAATGAAAATACTCAAGAGACCTAATGGGTCAAAGACTTGTGAGATTGTTGACAAAATCAATCTTTTAGTCACTGTTTCATTGTTGCTGGCATGAATTGTAAACTGAAGCTGGTCATTTGCAGGTGACCATTTTAGCCCTAATGTGCTTGATTGCGCGTGCTCACTGAGGTCAACGACTGTGGAATCCTCATTTTTGCCAACACTGTCTCTTGTAGGAAGGTTTGATTTAAATTTTCTCAATTTAAAACAACCAGAATCCAAGACGTCAGTAACAAGTGCGCGAATATGCATTAAACCTTCGGCTGTATCACAACCAGTAAGAAGGTCATCAACATAAAAGTCGTCAACAATGATTTGACGTATTTGTTCATTATTGCACTCATTAGCAAGTTGCTTTAGACAGCGAACCGCAAGAAACGGTGCTGAGGCTGTTCCATACGTTACCGTATTTAAAGCATATGATTGTAATGTCTCAGATGGATCATCACGCCAAAGTATTTGTTGTAAATGCCTTTGATCACAATTGATCAGCACTTGGCGATACATTTTCTCTATATCTCCTGCCATAACGAAGCGGTGCTGCCTGAATCGTAAGAGGATTGATAGCAAATCGCTTTGTATTGTCGGCCCTACCATCTGAATATCATTGAATGATATTCCGGATGTGGTGGGAGCGCTGCCATTGAATACCACCCTTAACTTTGTAGTGCTACTCTGTTCACGCAGCACACCATGATGTGGCAGAAAATATGAGTTCGGTGGTGAATTATTGATGTCACCTTTTGTCATATGTCCCAACTGAGCATATTCACGCATGAAATCCTTGTACATGGCTTTCAGCGTGACTTGTCTCTGCAGTCTTCTTTCTAGAGAGAAGAAGCAATGTTTAGCACGCTCGAAAGAATCTCCCAGCTCAGTCTCATTCTTTTTCAGCGGTATTCCAACTGAAAAACGACCATTGCTTTGACGTGAGACATTTTGCACAAAATCTTTCTCGCACAAATTTTCCTCGACGGATAAAATTGGTTTATGTGAATTTGGTACATCTTCGATCTCCCAGAATTTAGCCAGTTTATCTTGTATCTCATTAAATTGAGAAAAATTGCAAGCAATTTGAGAGCTACGCTTTCCAGTGGGCCCGGATACTATGTATCCGAACTTAGTTTCTTGAAGCACTGGATAATTGTTGCCTAAGCGCAGCTGATTCGTACCAAGCAAATCCCAGAAAATATCTGCACCAAGGAGCAAGTCTAGACTTGATGGATTGTAGAATTCTGGATCTGCAAGTGTAATATATGACGGAATATTTAGTGTGTTAACGTCAAATGATTGATTTGATGATGACGTTATATATGGCAACACTAAACAAGTAACTTTAGTTTGGAATGCGTTGTTGAGCCTGGACTGTATTATTGTATTGCATGATTTAGATATTGTTGAAACTGCATTATTGATACCAGCTACAGAAACGTTAGCATTTTGGGATTGTAGACCTAATTTAGACATTAGGGATTCCGTAATGAAGGAGGCTTGGCTTCCAGAGTCCAAGATGGCTCTCACTTCATGCGGTTTATTGTTGTCGTCCAAAATTTTGATAATAGCTGTTGCTAGTAGTACTTGTCCACACTTGTTATTAACAGATAGTGCGGTAGCTGTCTTTGGAACAGTTTCCTCTTTGTTTTTGTGTAATAATGTATTATGTTTATCTCTTTTGCACGTTTTACAAGGACCTAGGCGACATGCATGTTTATTGTGACCAAATCTGAAACAATTGGCACAAAGTTTGTGATTTTTTACCACTTGTTCACGTTCATCTACATTCATTTGTAAAAACTTGTTACATTGGTATAAAGCATGACCGTCATTACAAAGAATGCATTTGTAGATTTTATTTTGTGGAGATTGCATGATGGCTGCTAAGCCCTTGACGCTTTTGTTTGTTTTGTTTATTTGTGTTGTGTGTTGTGTTTTATTTGTATTTAATTCAATAGTCTCTAATAAATCAGCCCTATTTTTTAGAAATTTAGTAAATGTATTAAATGTTATTTCCTTTAGTTTTACTTTGTGTTCTTCCCATTCACGTTGTGTACGAGCATCTAATTTGGATGACATAATATAAATAACCAATGTGTCCCAGTGATCGGTAGGTTCATCTAAAATTTGTAAAGCGCGTAAATTCTTTGTGTACGCATCTAGAAGTTTACGTATAGCACCGGCGGATTCCCTTTTAATAGGTTCCTCATCAAAAATACCCTTAACATGGTTTTGTATTAGAAGTCGTGTGTTGTCATATCTCTCGCACAATAAACTCCATGCAACACTGTAGTTAGAAGCAGAAAACTCTAATGCACGAATTATGTGAGCAGCGCTTCCCTCCAGAGAAGCACGTAGATAATGAAACTTTTGAACACTGTTGACTGACGCATTGTTATGGATCAATGAAGAGAAAGTGTCGCGGAACTCCAGCCAATTCCCGTATTCACCACTAAATTTAGGTATGTGTATAGTGGGTAATTTTATGCCCTTTACAGATGAACTCGCAGCCTTTACCGTATCATTTTCTTCAAGCTCACAGTCAGATGAAGAGGAAGCATTAGATGCTGGGCTTTTCTTTAACTTTGGAGTTGCACATTTTTGATACAACTGATATATTTCTTGTGCCCTAGCCATATTACGAAAATACTGAGATTCAAAGTCTGCTCGTTGCACAGTTTGTTCCTCAGCCTCGTCCTCATCTGTCAGCTGCTCGATACACATTTGAACTTGGTCAAATTCTGCAAAATTTTCATCAATTTTTGTCATGCGAAGTTTTACCTCTATAGCTTGAACTTCACTACAAGATGCAGCACCCTTAAAGCCATTTAAATATTTTTCAAAATATGTTAGGCGAGTTTTACACGTTCCTCTTTTCTTTATTAATTCAGACAAATTAGTAATATCCATTTCGAATATAAAATTTAATTAAAATTATGTAAACAGCTATGCAAATTAACAAATGCAATTTAAAGACACAAATTAATGTAACTGTATACTACTGCATTGCATACCAACAGTATTGTAGATAACTAAATGCAAAAATAAAAGTAATAATTTTGTTTTACTCTAAATGAAAGGATATCACTGATGCAATTTGTCTGTACACAGATTTTCTATAAATAACTCAATGCAACTAGATTATAAATAGTAATGTGATTGAATTAGTATAATAATTAATTTCAATTGTTTATGTTTCAAAACAATGAAAATTATATTTATTTAATAATATTATAATTATAAATTGTATATTCGATATTATGTCCAACAGTGGACTTCGGCGAATTGATACAACCGTGGGATTGAATTGTATGAACAACCTAGCTATTTTGGATTTAATTTATTCGTTGTTTTATTTAATTTGCACCTGTCAAACTAACTAAACGAATATAATAATTGTATAATAACTGAAATAATTGATGAGTAAATTATTGAATTATATTTGAGAATGAAACCATATGCACTTACTTGTTCTTTGCACATAAATAGAAAGTAAGTATCTAGTATTATTTGTAAAGAAATCTATAATTGCATTGAATTTATTCAAAATGATCTGTGTACAAATTACTCCAATATTGCCACAATATGTATTACTTTCAACAAATATGCCCGGCTATATTGATAACAGGACTAACAACACTTTCAAGTAAATAACTAAATCAAATTACTTGTAAATACGACTACGAAACAAACATTGAAAATCTCGAAAATAGTTCCAATTTGTATTTAGGACCCGATTTTATGACAACCGAAACCCAATTTGTTTTAGGTGAACTATGTTATATGTTTGTTGTTGTTGCTGTTACGTAAGTACGTATGATTGCAAGTTTTTTATTTTGCAATATATATAGTTTTTATTTGAATGGGAAAAGAAATAAATAGGGATAGGGCTAACTTAATGGAATGGACTCACTCAGATGCCAGCCTTGCCTTGCGTATTTTTTACTCGACGATCGTAGTAAACAGGTAGATTATAAACTCCGCTTCGTATCGGTGTATGCAAATCCTTGTTAGATATTCATAGGCACTTCACTATTCGGCTCGTGGACCAATATGTTGGGAATCTTGAAACTTCAGGTGTAGTGCAAAACTTGATTTATTGTTTTTACTTATGATTGAGATGAAATGATTATTTTAACATTAAATATGAATAATTTGCTTGTTGCGTGGCGCAGAGGTCTGGCGAGTCGACTCGATTTTGCGAGCGGAGCGGGGGTCGAGGTGGGGGGCCTCTTTGATGCCTTAGCTACGTTGTTGCATTATTAACAAAGGATTTACCTTAAAACAGATTACAAATATCTTTTATTTGGAATTTTGGTTCACACATTTTATTCTGTAAAAGAATTCTTGGAGCACACGGTCGGATGACGTTTGGCAATACCTAAATTATTTATTTTGACTGTACTTTTTAACTTTCAGTGTTGTTAATGTTTATTGTTATGAATAATTGTATAAATTTGCATGCTATTGATAATGGCTGAATTGGTGTTACTTTAGGCTAATTTTAACATCTGGCATTTGTACCAATTTAAGAGCAAATAAATGATTTCTCTCCCTCCCCCTCCCCCCCCCCCTCCCCCTCCCCCTCCCCCCCCTCCCCCCCCCCTCCCTCTCACTCTGTCTTTCTTTCTTTCTCTCACCTGTAGACCGTGGCGAGCGTGTGCGCGATGCTGGCGTAGGGGTAGGCGCCCGAGGGCAGGCGGCGCGAGGTCTGCATGCGGCGCCGCACGATGTCCAGCGGGTACGACGCCGTCTGCCCCAGCGCGCCGGCCGCGCCGCCGAACACCACGTTGGTCAGCCCGCTGGGCGCGCTGTCGAAGTACGCTGCGAGCCAACGACCACACACCTGACGGAGCTCAGCGGGTACGGGGAAACAAGGGACTCGGTTGGGTACGAAGCGACCCAGCGGGGGGAACATTAAAAAATCATTCGACTGACGTATTCTTCGTTCCCACAGTACCAAAGTCTTGAAACTGATACGAAATGCAGGTGCATCTGGCAACTGATCAGACTCCTATAGCAGATGCTGCAGACACTGCTTTGGCAAGCATGATTCTAGAGATTACCAGGACTACCCAGCGTGGGGAGGGACTTCATCCTTATGTAGTAGACACACCACGTCTCGCACGAAGCGTTTTGCTTCCTCTATCATAATGCGAGCTGCTAAGGAATGGAACTCGCTGCCAGCTTGGGTATTTCCGGACAAGTACAACTTGGATCTTTTTAAAGGAACAGTGAATAGGCATCTTCTGGGTGAGCGCGCTCCACCTCAGGCCTCATCGTCTCTTACCGTCAGGTGAGATTGAGGTCAAGCGCAAACACATCAGGAATAAAAATAAAAAAAAGATTATGCCAATGCAAGGAAGGAAGATTCCAAACCCACATACGTCACATGTCTCATTCTGAAGTAGCAAAAGCGATCATAGAGAGGCAGTATAGATATGCATTGCCGTGTGGTTTCCGGTAGAGTAGAATAGGACCACTCCAACTCTTCCCGTGGATGTCGTACAAGGCGACTGAGGGAGTACATTATAAAACATCAGTCAGGCCTCCCCAACCCGTCTGGCCAGCGCGGGGAGTGTAGGCCAAATCCTCCGTCTGTGTCCGGCAGATAAGAGAGGGTTGTGCTCCTGCAGTGGAGACAAAAATAACCTGATGATGATGATAGCTACGTGTTGAGACGAACAAATTAAACACCGTGGTATGTGATACCTACGTTTGACACCCCCCCCCCCCCCCCCCCTCTCACCACACCTCATTCTCCGAAGCCGTTTAACTCGGTCCCCCGCTGTATAAGTTAACCTTCCAGTAGACCGCCCACCAGGCTTGTGTTCAGCAGTGGACGTGTGTAGGCCGATGATGTTGCGGTTGGTTGGGTGCGTCCACTCACCTAGATACTTGTGCTTGAGCGAGTCGTAGGTGAAGAAGGACACTCCGGCGTAGGGGATGACGCCCAGCACCGTCGCCGGGTACCCCCTGGGGACGCAACACCGAATGGGCGACATACAATATCTATATAGGAGATGGGACCAATGTGTGATTTTCGTAAGTTCGGTTCAGCAATCTAAAGAACCGTGGTGCAGTATACGGTGGTGCGGTGTGGTGTAGTGTAGTGTAGAGTGGTGTGGTGTGATGTAGAGTGGTGTGGTGTATTGTACAGTGGTGTGGTGTAGAGTGGTGTGGTGCGGTGTGGTGTGGTGTGGAGTGGTGTCACAGGGCGGACACTTGTGCCAAAATGTATGCGATGGCGGGAAATCGACTACCTATTCTTACAAAAATACAATAATCGTGTCCGCACACGGCAGCGCACGCACACATGCCTGAGGCAATCGTTAGGGGTGTCAGCCCGCGCGGACCGGCCGTGGGCACCAGTAACTTTGTGATGGCGGCGTAAAGTGTGCGTAAAAATAAAAATAGTTTATATAGGTGGTTGATTAATTGAGATTTAAGTCGTAGGTATACAATCTTTTTTCCAACTTTCGATGTTTACGTGCAAAATACGAGCAAATGAAATCGTCTCTTTTTGTCATTACTGTTAATCAAACAACCACCTACAGCACAATACTTCACCATTATTCTTTTATTTATCTTTCAAGCAATACAAACAACCCTGACGGCTAGTGCTCAAAACGCTACCCAAAACTGCGGCGCGGGGTGAGGAAGCTGTGATTGGCGGGGGGGGAAGGGAGTGTCCATTCTATACGTAGTATTATTAAGTATTCTATGGTGGTGTGGTGTAGAGTGGGGTGATGTAGAGTGGTGTGGTGTAGTGTAGTGTACAGTGGTGTGGTGTGGTGAAGAGTGGGGTGGTGCGGTGTACAGTGGTGTGGTGTGGTGTAGAGTGGGGTGGTGCGGTGTGGTGCGGTGTAGTGTGGTGTGGTGTCGTGTAGAGTGGTGTGGTGTAGTGTGTCGCACCTGTAGAGCGTGGTGAAGCCCTCGTCGCGCACCACCTTGACGAAGACGGCGCGCAGCGAGCGGTACTGGTCGGCGCCGGTGACGGCCATGCGCGCGCGCGCCAGGTCCAGCGGGTACGTGGCGCTCTGCGACGTCACGCCGGCCAGCGAGCCGGCCACCAGGTGCAGCACGGGCCGCGCCCTGCCACAACACGCGCGGTCAGCGGGGGGGCTCAGCGGGACAGTAGGGGGGGAGGAGTAGTGATAGCAAAGCGACTGACTGCGCGGTGGCGGGCGAGTCGACGCCCAGCAGCCGCTTCCACTGCTCGTGCGCCGTGAACTGTATGGCGGCGTAGGGCACGATGCGCGCCATGGTCGCGCTGTTCCCGCGCCACAGCGCCGCCGCGCCGTCTCTCGCCGCGCTCGCGCGCAGGAACGCCACCGCCGCGCGCCACGAGTACGGCGTTTGCCTGAAACGGGGCACAGGTTCGCTGCTGTACTGCTGTACGACTTTGCCACGTTTGAATACAGCGAATCTAATAAATAAAATCGTAAACTTCGCGTGTCTGTACATTGAAGATATTTGCAAAATAAAAATTGGGGGGTCTAAGAATAAGCAACAGAACACATTTCGATCATTTTTGAAATTTTTGTCTGTTTATCTGTTTGTCTGTGAGTTTGTGCACGCATCACTTAAAAAGTACTGAATGGATTTTGATGGACTTTTCACATAAACATGGGGCTTAACATTTAGTCTTTATTTCATCGCAATCGGGTAACTCAATCAAAAGTTATGGACATTTTCAGTTTTCAAATACATTAGTAGGTAAGGTTAGTATGCAATATATGTATCAAATAATAGTATCGGGTATAATAATATAAGCGGGAGCGGGAGCGGGAAGGGAGAGGCAGTGGAGCGGGAGAGGAGCGGAAACGGAAGCGGGAGCGAAAGCTGGAGCGAAAGCGAGAGCGGGAGCAGGAGCGGGAGCGGGACCGAAAGCGGGAGCGGGAGCAAGAGCGGAAGCAAGAACGGGAGCGAGACCGGAGCGGGAGCGGAAGCGGGAGCGGAATTGGAAGCAGAAACGGGAGCGGAAGTGGGAGCGGGAGCGGGATTGGGAATGGGAGCGGATTCTGTAGTTCACGCGAGCGGAGCCGCGGGCACAGCTAGTATAGCATATTATCGATCAAGGGCTGTACGGCCTCCCGGGGCTTCTCTGGACGGACGCTGTCCGTCGTTCCGTAGCGCATGCTCGGTCTACACACTCGTATGAGTTGTGTTACAGTGTGAGTGTAAATTGTCATAATAATATGTAAACAATGAACAAGCTTCTGTAAAAATACATAAATCATAGGATGAAGGACAAGTAATAATATATTATGACCATTTTTGTATGTTTGTCTGTTTGTTTGTGCACGCATCACGTAAATACTACTGAACCAAATCTGAAAGAGTTTTCGGAAAAACATAAGGCTTAATTTGGAGTAACATTTAGCCTTCATTTCATCGCAATCGCAACCGGCGTGTGCACCCGACTCTTATAGTATATTTTTTCTGTTTATGTAATGTTGCACTGTATGTGTTTTGTTGCAGCCAATAAATAAATATTCTATTCTATTCTATTCTATTAAATCTGCTTACTCGATCAAAAGTTATTCGAATTTATAGTTTTCAAAAATTACAATAGCAGGTATACAATGGTGGACCGACGACCTGAAAGTGGCTGGTAGCAGCTGGATGCAGAGGGCGGAGGACCGGGTGTGGCGGTTCATTGGGGAAGGCCTATGTCCAGCAGTGGACGTCTAGGGGCTGACATGATGAGGTATAAAATATAACAAACGACTACATTTGGAGTGGGAATAAGAGAGACAGTGGGAAAGTGAATGGAACAGGAGCGGGAGCGAGAGCGAGAGCGGGATTAAATAATAATTCTGTATTCTGAGCAGAGCAGCGGACACAGGGGGCCAATTCTACTACCGCATTTTCGCTCAAAATGCAATTGAACTGCAGCTGAAACGCAAGTGTTAACACTATTCGTACTCCGCTGCGCACAACGTTCGTGCTCCAGCTGCGTTGTAGCTAACGTTTAAACAAACGTCAGACTTGGATGGAACGAACGTTTGTCTACATTTTGACAGTTGTCTCAGGTAAAAACGAAACGCAGTGCTGTCAAAATAGCGTCTGTTAAAAAGTGAAACTTAAACGTAACTTTAGTTTAAACGAACGATAAATATTGAAAATAGTAGAATTGGCCCCCATGTAGTAATAATAAGAGAGTGTAAGTGGGTGAATGTGTATGATACTAACGAGATCTGGAAGTTGATCTTGGTGCGGTCGAGCGGCGCGATGGCCGTCTTGGCCACGGCGCCGGCGGCCGCGCCCGCCACCAGCGACGTCGCCACCAGCTCGCCGCGCGACAGCCGCGAGTGCGCCTCCGGCCCCGCCCCCGCCCCGCCCCCCGCGACAATCACCGTCGCCCGGGGCACCACCGGCTCTGCGGACCGCATCAACCACACCAATTAATACGTTGTCTGAAGTCCAAATTTTATATGAGATTACATCCGTCCCAATGTTCCCATGTCGTGTGGTTTCCGGTAGAGTAGAATAGGACCACTCCTACTCTTCACGTGGATGTCGTACAAGGCGACTGAGGGAATACATTATAAAACATCAATCAGCCCTCCCCAACCCGTCTGGCCAGCGCGGGGAGTGTAGGCCGAATCCTCCGTCTGTCTCCGGCAGATGAGAGAGGGTTGTGCTCTCGCAGTGGAGACTAAAAAAGAACCTGATGATGAAATGATGAAATTATTTTTTATATTAATTTAATGCTTTCTATTGGTATTTTATTGTAACAGTTGCAACTAGTTTAAGTGTTAAATTCCCCATCCGACGGATTGTTGTCTCTGACCCCCCGCGACACGGCCGGCAGGTCAGCGCAGGCGCCAGATTTGCGAGTGTGAACGCGGCGTTTGTAAATCCGCTTTTGTTGTACGTAACCAATGTTTTTTGTATAATAAAAATATTTTGAATTTGAATAAAAGGATACTACCCCATCCATATATGTATATCTATTGAATGTACCTATTAAAATTAATAACGAACTATCATACACAATTCCTATATATATATACATACATACATATCATAGAATAGAATAGAATAGGTCATTTATTCATAGCTACGACACACACGCACACACACGCACACACACACACACCACTCACACACGTTGTTTATAAGTATGGAAGAGCGAGGCCCTCTGGCACAGACATTTTTATATCTAAAAGAGGGCCCCAACTATCCTCTGTAACCCCCTAAGTTTCTGTAATAAACATTTTTGTATTTTTTTGTATCCAGTTTCCGTAGGAACGTACCCAAAAGGATACTGCCCCATCCCGTTTCCGTAGAAACGTACCCAAAAGGATACTGCACCATCCAGTTTCCGTAGGAACGTACTCAAAAGGATATTGCACCATGCAGTTTCCGTAGGAACGTACCTAAAAGGATATTGCACCATGCAGTTTCCGTAGGAACGTACCTAAAAGGATATTGCACCATGCAGTTTCCGTAGGAACGTACCCAAAAGAATACTGCACCATCCAGTTTCCGTAGGAACGTACTCAAAAGGATATTGCACCATGCAGTTTCCGTAGGAACGTACCCAAAAGAATACTGCACCATCCAGTTTCCGTAGGAACGTACTCAAAAGGATATTGCACCATGCAGTTTCCGTAGGAACGTACCCAAAAGAATACTGCACCATCCAGTTTCCGTAGGAACGTACTCAAAAGGAATTGCACCATGCAGTTTCCGTAGGAACGTACCCAAAAGAATACTGCACCATCCAGTATCCGTACGAACGTACTCAAAAGGATATTGCACCATGCAGTTTCCGTAGGAACGTACCCAAAAGGATATTGCACCATGCAGTTTCCATAGGAACGTACCCAAAAGAATACTGCACCATCCAGTTTCCGTAGGAACGTACTCAAAAGGATATTGCACCATGCAGTTTCCGTAGGAACGTACCCAAAAGGATACTGCCCCATCCAGTTTCCCCCGTCGACAAGTGTGCGTACGTGCCAACCTGCATCATCTGACCCGCCCGATAACACGCCGCGCAGCAGATATGGCCGGCGATAACAAAACAATCAACACACTCTACTTGTGTACGAGGTGTGATAGCAATATTAATACAGGTACGTAGCTAGGTTAGTGTCATGGGGGGCTCCCATCGCAGTTGCTCACTAAAGAAGCTACCCCGCACTAATAACGGCAGCCACACTCGATAGCGCTGGCGCCAGCCATGCTCTACTTTGCGGCGACGGGGAGGTGAGTGTCGCTTTTAACGTACTCATATTTAGTATTCCCTGCTCAAGGTTTATTCAAACGATACAAAGTTCAATGCTCGTCAATACCAACAACCTAAAAGACTGTTAGAAAGACCTACATTTTATTTCTGTAAAGTTCTCTTTTGCGGTTTTTTCTTCCACTCCACACTGTCTTTTTTAGTTTAGAAAATACTATAATGCTAGTTGGTATGTCATCATCATCATCATCAGGCTATTTTTGTCTCCACTGCAGGAGCACAACCCTCTCTCAACTGCCGGAGACATTCCCGCCTCCTCACCATTCTCCCCCCGCAACTCCTCTAAGCGAGGATCAACGGAGGTAACTGCAAAGACACCTACCAGTGAAGGTAGGGCAAGTCCCAGGTCATGAATTTACGCTACCTTGGGCCCCAGACAAATTTAATTAAAGAAGTAAAGAGTCAAAGTAGGAAGAGAGTTCCCACTTCCACTGCCGGAGACAGACGGAGGATTTGGCCTACACTCCCCGCGCTGGCCAGACGGGTCGGGGAGGCCTGACTGATGTTTTATAATGTATTTCCTCAGTCGCCTTGTACAACATCCACGGGAAGAGTTGGAGTGGTCCTATTCTACTCTACCGGAAACCACACGGCAGTTGGTATTTGATCAATTGTAAATATCCCATCCCACTAATATTATAAATGTTTGAACATTTGGATTTTTTGATGTTTGTTACTTAATCATGCTTCAACCATTGGACGGATCGTGATGATACTTGGCACACATATAGGTTAGCTCCTGGAATAGGACATAGGATTGTTTTTATCCCGAAAAAACATCCCATTCCTACGGGAAATACATAACAATTTGTGATGTGAAGTTGTCCACGCGGACGAATTCGAGGGCAACAGCTAGTGTTAAACAAACAAATGATTTTTAAAAGTATTACATTTTGTACAATAACTGAAGTTTATCAGTTAATATTATAGCCCACCCCTGGATTCATCCCTGGCCTCAATCTTATGTCGTAACTGCCGCGAATTGTACACGTATTAAACTCGACTCACTTTATTTCACTCATAATAAGTGATGCAACAAAAAGTGAGATAGCGAACCACGACCTAATGTAGGACATAATACAGTTGTAATTGCGTCACAAACTATAATATAAGGCACACCAACATCAACTGTTTCAAATGCTAACCGCAAGCCAGCTGAGCGATAAATGGTGGTCTGCCCAGCATAACTATTATTGTCATTACTCTTGCATCAGAAAAGGTATTTTAACAAAACAATCGTACAATTCACGAGGGCACGCCCCGCTACTTTTCGCGGGATGTATGTCAGTGTAAGTGTGCGTAACGATAGAACTAACACGGTGACAGTATAACGCATACAGTGACATGTAAGAGATTTAGTGAAGGAATGGGGCGTGCCGTCGTGAACTGAATGAACCAACTGTGCAGACCGTCCACCTCCCGTGGCCTTTCGACATCCAGGTCCCACAGGCCGCATCACGGGGGAGGAGCCCGGCACTTGCTCAGGTGCTCTGTGTCGGAGCACCCGGCTTGATCCCCCTACAAATAAGTAATTCTGTGCTTGGTCCTCTATACGGCCGCTCTCCCCACTCAGGGGCGCGACATCACGACGACGGCTTCGTCGTCGGGCTGCTCAGTCAGTCTGTCGAGTCAAATTCAGTCAATACAGTCGGATAGATACGTAAGTAGATATCGCTCATATCTTTTTTTTTTCTTTTCTTTTTTTGAATGACTGAATGAACAACTATAAAAACCCCATGTATCCTCAAAATATCCTTACAGATTAAAAACACTAAAATCATTCATTCTACTTTAATTTCTTTTTAAGTTCCCCATTTGTTTCAATTATAACTTTACCCAACGATCTCTATGTACTACTAGATGGAGCGTTCCAAACAATTGCTCTATCCCACGCTCCGGGAGCCGCAACTCGGTTAAGCTCTTTCCCATTCACAATGAAGCTTGTGCAGTTACTACGCAGAACATTTAATTATTTACTAAATATTGACATCGTAGCGTCAATATTTAGTAATAATTAAATGTTCTGCGTAGTAACTGCACAAGTTTCATATTGAAAGTGAAAAAGTTGTGGCTACTTGCGTGGAACAAAGCGATTGTTTGAAACGCTCCATCTAGTAGTACATAGAAATCGTTGGGCGTAGCGAAGTCATTTTTAAAATAGTATTTCTGGAAACAAGAAATTTCAACTAAAACAATTTGTGGTCATTTTGGAAAATGGACGCGGAGCGTTCTCCTGTGCACGCCTGCCGCGCGTGGTGGTTATGTCAAATCCCCCAACGGACAGCCCACCACAAGTGTCAGTCTACTGGGGAGGCCCAGCGGTGGACGTGTGTAGGCTGGTGATGAAGTTCAAAGTCACTCGGCTTCGCCTGTATTTCCAGATAACTCGTCTACTTTGCACTTTGGTCGCCCAATAATGCTGTATGATGCGTGTACGGCGAGATATCTTATTATTATCGGCGGTATCTTATCAAATTACTATTATCCCCGTGTAAGGCGGTCGCTTTCTTCTAATTATACCTATATAAGGGGTAAATGATCAATAATTCTTTTGTGGGGCTGTGCGTGCGTTACTACAATAAGGTTCCGAATGAAATTATTAACTTGTCTGAACAAAAATTCAAATCTTCTATAAAAGTTAATCTGTGCAAGAAAGCCTACTATAAGTTAGATGACTACTTAAATGATAAAAGTCCATGGAGTGCTTGATGGCTCGGCATAGGTAGACTTAATGATTGTAATGAATAAGATAAATCAAAGGTAGGGCCCTGTGCCGTTGGGTTTGTTGCCACTTCTTCCCCTCGGTTATACAGGTGGTAGTGGAGTAGTTTTAGGCAGAATTTGACGTCAAAAAGAGAATAATGTATTCCAATTTTGAAAATAAATATTTTGAATTTGATTTTGAATGTGTACAAAAGGGGGCGCTATCAAGAGAATTTATGGCGTCATTTGTCCAGGGGGCGTAAAACCCTTTTCTGAGAATTTGTAAACATACAATACATCGTTCAGTTCACGACGGCATGCGGCACTCCTTGTAGAAATCGCCCACATGTCATTGTATACAGTGACAAGTGATTTTGATTTAGTAACTGTAGAACTAACACAGTAACAATATAACGCATACAATGACGTGCAAGCGATTCAGAGAAGTGAGGCGTGCCGTCATGAACTGAACGATGTATTATAACAACGATCTCTATGCACTACTAGATGGAGCGTTCCAAACAATCGCTCTGTTCCACGCAAGGAGCCACAACTCGTTCACATTCACTTCGAAACTTGTGCAGTTACTACGCAGAACATTCAATTATTTACTAAATATTGACGCTACGGTTAAATAATGTCAATATTTAGTAAATAATTAAATGTTCTGAGTAGTAACTGCACAAGTTTCATTGTGAATGTGAAAGAGTTGCGGCTCTTACGTGGAACAGAGCGATTGTTTGGAACGCTCCATCTAGCAGTACATAGAAATCCTTGGTCACTTCATAGTTATATTTAATGTTTGTTTGTTTGTTATACATATACATAGAGATCGTTGATTTATAACGTCATTTTTTAAATTAAACGCGCGAGTTATTTTTGTTTACCATGTCTGTTACGGCAGAATAACGCCATTTAATAATTTTATTAGCGCTAACGATGGTGGTAATCAAAGTTTAGTATTAACATGTGAAATCGGTACTAAGTAGTATCGTGTCAATCCAATACTGGCAAAGATGACAAATAAGGGGTATAAACACATTTAACTGGTTCGCACGTCAATTGCGCACGTCCTTGTGAAAACAGCGTCAACGGCATCAGCCGAAACACGTCCCCAGCTGAAAATAAGTTTTCATCAACGATCTCTATGTACTACTAGATGCAGCGTTCCAAACAATCGCTCTGTTCCACGCAAGTAGCCACAACTCTTTCACATTCACAATGAAACTTGTGCAGTTACTACAATGTAATATTAATGTGTTTCATTTCTAAATCCCGGGATCCCGGAGGCATGCCCATATTATCATACACGTTTGAGATCATTGACCCTTAATCAATATACCTACTCCGACCACTGCTTATGATACAATCTACTATGTTCTCCATCTCCCTACCTCATCTATCTCTACCCCACCTGATCTACCTCTTTAAAAAAAACGCTAATTGCTGGGCAATTTATATATCTGAATTTTAATAATTATAGCTAGAGAAATTTAAAAAAATATATTAATTTTTATGTTAATGTTTTTTAATAAATATAGGGCTCGATTCTGAAGGCACATCGTTTAAATTTGACAGCACTAAAACTGTTGCTATCCTTGTCACACAGTATTATGAAGATAAAGACGAAAACAAATTTTAGCGCTGTCAAATTTTAAATGTGTGCCTTCAGAATCGGGCCCAATATTTTTTTATTATTAATATTAATAATAACTTTTAGAGTTATACATTTATTTATATTTTATTTATTTATTTTTTAGTCCTGAATATATTTTCGAGTCATCCACGCCGGTGTTTCAAACTATTGGACACTGTTTCAAAGTTTTGTAGCAAAATGTCTGAGAATTAATAAATTAAATAATGGGCCCGATTCCGAAGGCACATATTTAAAATTTGACAGCGCTAAAATTGGTTTCGTCTTTATCCTCATAATACTGTGTGACAAGGATAGCAACAGTTTTAGTGCTGTCAAATGTTAACGTTGTGCCTTCAGAATCGAGCCCAGTGTCTCACCGTGGTGCGTATGCGCCGGGCGGTCTTCATGCAGCAGCGGCACCCGCGCCTCCCCCACCGCCATCGCCCCCGCCCCCGCCCCCACCCCCACACCCCCACACCCCGGGGGCCGCGGCACGCGCTAGCTGGCGAACTGGAACATCACTCCGGCTGACGGGCGGGGAGATCTGCAACTGTTATTATGCAGATTAACAAGGAACCATCTATTACTGTAAATGCGAGTTTGAATGCTTAGTCAAGGGCCACCATCGATGTTCCCGTGGGTGTTGTCAAAGGTGACGACCTCCGTGACGGAAAGGGTAGCTCTCTATCTGCCACGCCGGAGGTTGCGTATTCGAATCCCGCTAGGGGCAGATGTTCGTATGATGAATATGAATGTTTGTACCCAAGTCTTGGATGTTTATATATTTATTTAAGTATGTGTGTCCGTTATCTAGTAACTTAGCACAGGCTCTGCCTAGTTTGGGACTGGATAATTGGTGTGAATGTCTGACATATTTATTTATTTTACCAGGGATGAGCAGCAGCGTTCTCCTATGTATATTAAGATCATTACTGCGATCACCAGTCCGCCTGCCGAGCGTGGTGATTATGTCAATTCCCATAGTGGGCAGCCGGCCTAAAGTAATATTCTATTGGGGAGGCTTATGTTCAGCAGTGGACGTGTATAGGCTGAGGATAAAAGTGAATACTGGTCACCGAATGTTGCCACCCGCACCGACTAACAGCAACCAATTACTGGGTCTTCTAGTACCCACACCGACTAATAGCAAAAATTACTGGGCCTTCTAGTGCCCACACCGACTAATAGCAACCAATTACTGGGCCTTTTAGTACCCACACCGACTAATAGCAACCAATTACTGGGCCTTTTAGTACCCACATGACTAATAGCAACCAATTACTAGGCCTTCTAGTGCCCACACTGACTAATAGCAACTAATTACTGGGCCTTTTAGTACCAACACCGACTAATAGCAACCAATTACTGGGCCTTTTAGTACCAACATGACTAATAGCAACCAATTACTGGGCCTTCTAGTGCCCACATGACTAACAGCAACCTATTACTGGGTCTTTTAGTACCCACACCGACTAAAGCAACCAATTACTGGGCCTTTTAGTACCCACACCGATTAATAGCAACCAATTACTGGGTCTTCTAGTACCCACACCGACTAATAGCAACCAATTACTGGGCCTTTTAGTACCCACACCGACTAATAGCAACCAATTACTGGGCCTTTTAGTACCCACATGACTAATAGCAACAATTACTGGGCCTTCTAGTGCCCACACTGACTAATAGCAACTAATTACTGGGCCTTTTAGTACCAACACCGACTAATAGCAACCAATTACTGGGCCTTTTAGTACCAACATGACTAATAGCAACCAATTACTGGGCCTTCTAGTGCCCACATGACTAACAGCAACCTATTACTGGGTCTTTTAGTACCCACACCGACTAAAGCAACCAATTACTGGGCCTTTTAGTACCCACACCGATTAATAGCAACCAATTACTGGGCCTTTTAGTACCCACACCGATTAATAGCAACCAATTACTGGGTCTTCTAGTACCCACACCGACTAATAGCAAAAATTACTGGGCCTTCTAGTGCCCACACCGACTAATAGCAACCAATTACTGGGCCTTTTAGTACCCACACCGACTAATAGCAACCAATTACTGGGCCTTTTAACCCACATGACTAATAGCAACCAATTACTGGGCCTTCTAGTGCCCACACTGACTAATAGCAACTAATTACTGGGCCTTTTAGTACCAACATGACTAATAGCAACCAATTACTGGGCCTTTTAGTACCCACATGACTAATAGCAACCAATTACTGGGCCTTCTAGTGCCCACACCGACTAATAGCAACCAATTACTGGGCCTTCTAGTGCCCACACCGACTAATAGCAACCAATTACTGGGCCTTCTAGTGCCCACACCGACTAATAGCAACCAATTACTGGGTCTTCTAGTACCCACACCGACTGATAGCAACCAATTACTGGGCCTTCTAGTACCCACATGACTAATAGCACCAATTACAATAAGTGATACACCAAGGGTGATTATATCTGTTTCCTTGTACACTTAATATGTATTGTAGTTCTAATAACAAGGAAAACAAACACCTGTCAACCAAGCTAATCTTTAATAAACAGGTTTACTATCTCAAAACACCTCGTGCAGGAACAAGTTCAGGCCAGTCATCCTTGTTCTGCAGTCTCAAAGTCAGATACATTGTCAGTGGGTACGACGACCCACACGTTTTATTAGCCTAGTTTATTATTAGACTATTACAGATGGCAGATATAAAAGATGATATGGTCTGTCACTGTGGAAATAGCTGGAGGAGACCTATGGGACATGGGAAAGACACGCATGAACATATATTAATTAATTTCAATTTAAAAAAATATTATTTTTAATTGACATTACTTTTATTTTTAACCCCCGACGCAAAAAGAAGGGTGTTATAAGTTTGACCGCTATGTGTGTGTCTGTCTGTGGCTAAATTAAATATAAGTGTCATCATCATCATTAGGTTATTTTCGTCTCCACTGCAGGAGGACAACCCTCTCTCATCTGCCGAAGACAGACGGAGGATTCGGCCTACACTCCCCGCGCTGGCCAGACGGGTTGGGGAGGCCTGACTGATGTTATATAATGTATTCCCTTAGTCACCTTGTACGACATCCACGGGAAGAGTTGGAGTGGTCCTATTCTACTCTACCGGAAATTACACGGCTTAATAAGTGTGTTCAAATAAAAAGAGGGTCTTATTATTAATTTATTATTAATTTATTAATGAAGACAAGACCTTGTCACAAACAGGTTGTGTATCACTATCATATAGACCTTGATAATCATTTCTCAATGAAGTCTATTTACAACACGCCACCGCCGCCGGCGCGTCGAGTGTCGTGTCCTCACAATATATATAATTAATTCCAACGCAATGACCAAAATTATTCCTATCTAGCTGAGGTTTACAAACTACAATTTTTAATAGATAATCTAGTCATGTGTCACAGCACTACATGGCGCTGACTCAGCATAATGCTGTAGCATGCTATGCGAACTGCAGCATTGGTATTCTGTCAGCATCAGGTCAAGTGACCTCACAGATCACTATATCTGTGAGGTCACAAAACAAGATAAGATAAGATAAGATTTATTGTTGAAATTGTGGTTTACAAGGTAGGTCTTACAAAAAATAAATAAATCCTCACAATCTACCCTTTGGGGCATACAATAATTAAAAGTACTATAAAATTTATTCTACATTTCTATAAAAATTTATTTTATATTTCTATATTCATACAAGCAAGGGATAAGGTCACCCACCCTAAAAGTAACGTATTATTTGTATTTTTTTTTTAATATTTTTATTTAAAATTCAAGTTCACATATCACTCACTACACATGAAACCTACAATTTTACAAACTGTCCGAAGATAGACACCTGGAGCCTCTGACACAGGGCGATCTAGTTTAGGCTCCAGTACCACATATTTACACTGTTAACTATTACTTAATTAATTTAAATTACTGTCATAAATTTATGTAAATTTTGCCTTATGTGAAATTACTGCTTGAATAAAGTTTTTATTATTACTATAATAAATTGGTTTTTCTTAGGGTTTGTCTTTTTTGTAATGATTTATCGTGCTAATATTTAAAAAGGGGAAAGTTTAGATGTTTGGATATTTGGATGTTTGGATTGTTACTTAATCACGCGTCAACCACTGGATGGATTGTGATGAAACTTGGCACACATATAGGTTAGGTCCTGGAATAGGACATAAGATAGTTTTATTCCTGAAAAATATCCTATTCCTATGGGAAATACAAAATAATTTGTGATGTTAAGTAGTCCACGTGGATGAAGTCGCAGGCAACAGCTAGTTAGAAATAACTATAAAACTAGACCATGAAATTTTTTTAAACAGCTGTTATTTAAAGAGGTGTCAAATATTATTTGCCGTGGCTAAATAAATCTATTTACATAGTGATCATGAGAAAAAATTATGTAAGCTTTTACTTGGCACCGAACCTGTTTACCTCCAACTGTGTTTGGGGCTGGTGTGTTGTCTTTCATCACTAACCTCATCATAATATTGTCTCTATCAACAACTCAGTCATAACTTCACACTAAAACATGCTATTCATCAATAACTTAGCCTTGTTAAAAAAAAAAGTACAAAAATCCACAAAATTCGTAATGAAAAATGCACCACAATGACGTTTTATTGTTTGTAAACGTCACGAAGGCAAATTTAGACGCAAATGTATTTTTAAAACGTAATTTATGAACATTGCCCTCATAGAGCTGGGATCAAAGTCTGAAAAGAATCCTTGAACTAGTATTAACGGAGCCAACGTGCGATAGTAGAATACTATAAGCTATTTTTAGATAACAGAGCGGTTTCAAGCAAATATACTTCGGCACTTACGCTTACCTACTAGAAATTCCAGCAAAGTCGTGAACTCAGCACCAACTCGATTTCAATTCGATTCTTTTTTCTCTCAGACACGTAATAAAAAAATTCACTGAAAAAATAATGTAGGTAGCTAGTTTTTAAAATTGCCGTTTTATTTATTTTTCAATACTACTTTTCAATATATATTTTTAATAAAAACAACGCAAAACTCCAAGAACTGTACTCATGCTCAGACTTTATTAGCGACTGACTGACAGTTTTTGATTGACAGATAATTTCAAAGTTGCCACAAATAAAAAAGAAACTATTATTAACTAAATTTAGTTAAACTATAATTTAGGCGGTGGTGTAATAAAAAGTTTTTGACATAACACGGACCCGGAATTAATAGGCAGGCTGGTATTGTTGTTCTGTGAGTCTGGCTCTCACTAAGAACCAGCCAGCACCAGAGCCAGACCACCAGAGCCAGACCACCAGAGCCTCTGATCTCTGGTGCACTATGTGCAGCTGATGACGAGCCGGGACTACGTAACAAACAATTGTGAGCCAAGCGCTAAGGCAGAAACACATTTACCACAACGCAACGCAACTGATCTTCTTATAGAAGAGAACTTCCTAACCCCAAACCTTACTATCAACGTTAAGGCAGAAACATATTTACCCCACGCTATGCGACGCGACCCAACTCGCGTAGAGTTGATCAAAACGTACGAAATCCTATGACTAGAAACCTATTTACCCCAACGTGTTGCGTCGGCGTCGCATTGCGTGGGGTAAATGTGCGGTGCCTTTAGAAGGGAATGAACTATAGAATAGTAAAAGTTATCGACATGCTTGCCAAAGAGGATGCTGCTGGCTGCAGAGGGCTCGATCCCAGGGCCATAAAACTTATAATAATAAAACCCTTTTGACAGATATGTCAATGTCACTTGTCGCGAAGTAAACAAAACACTTTCTCCTTCGTTTGTTTTAAAAATTAAATTGTTTTCAGAAGAAATTACTGTTTGAGTGTAAATAATTTATTTTTTCATCACGTTCAACGTCGGTTGGATTAATTGTTTGTCTTGAAAAAGTGTGAGTATGGGTATAATTACTAGCTCGATCAGCATGTGGTGCGGCGCGGCCTGAATGAGGTCATCGACGCTACTTTTTTTTTAATTATTCCACTTATTTATATGACAAAAATAACACAATGAACACGCCAAAAAGTTATAGTGCCCCCTTTTGTACACTCTGACCACGATTTTGCTGCAATAATAGGCAAGAAAGCGAGCTCCCTGATGCGCAGGCTGCGGGGCGGCGCTAGCGGGATCCTGAAAATGATTGACGAGAGATTTGACGGTCCCTTCACTAGACACTGGGTGGTTGGGAGCTGTTGAAACCTATTTCTAGTTACTTAAGAAACTAGTTACTAATTTTCCAACATAGTATTAAGGCTTTTACTCACACTATTAATGTCATCATCACCCTGAACGAGTCCACTGTTGGACATAGGCCTCTCCCATGTGATCCTCGGTTCTTCTCATCAAGTCACTGCAAGTTGCATTACCCAGATCATCTCTCCATCTAGCCAGGGGACTTATGCTTGCCCAGTCACGGTCTCCACTCGAGAACTCGTTTAGCCCTGCGGTAATCGGTTCTCCGACAGATGTGACTAGCCCACTGCCACGTCAACAAACCAACTTTTTGAGCTACGTCAAAGATTATTAGATTAGCTGATTAGTTCTCTGGCGGATGGATGTATGTCTGAATTATATAAATAACCATAATTTTTATAATAAGCCTTTTTTCTGTGGGAAATTCTATTACCACGAAACAAAAGCTTATTCCATCTAACTAGACCTTTTGTACCCTTAGTTAAGACCAGGTGGAATAGAGTATAGGTTTATGAAAGACTAGCTATTGCCTGCAACTTCGTCCGCTTGGACAACTTAACGTTACAAATTGTTAAATATTTCCCATAGGAATAAGATGTTTTTTCAGAATAAAACTATCCTATGTCCTATTCCAGGACCTATGTGGCTGCCAAGTATCATCCCGATCCATCCAGTGGTTGAACCGTGATTGAGTAACAAACATCCAAACTTTCGCATTTATAATATTAGTATGATATACACGGTGCTACTTTGCATTCTTGCCATATTTAGAGAGCTAATAGTGGATAACATTACTTATTATTTTAGATAAACTAGAGACTCCCATAAATAAATCACCCTAAGTTTTTAGTAAACTTTGTTTTGCAGTACAGATAGGAATAAACCAATATTTTCTCGCACGTTCAACAGGCGCAATAGGAATAAACCATGTGGGCGTGGCCAGGCCTGGCGTGTAAATGAATTGATTTCAGATTTTCCTTCCTACTTTACGGTCTTAGGACTGATAACAATACCTAATTTAATATCATTACTTGTTCTACATTTCTTTGCAAAGTAATAAATTTGGTATTTTTGGCGTACCTAGTTAAAAAGCTAAAATCATCTTCATCATCATCATCAGCCTAAATACGTACACTGCTGGACATAGGCCTTCCTAATAGAATACCACTTTTGGTAAGTTGTCCATTGGGGGATTTGCAATAATCACCACGCTTGGCAGGCGGATTGGTGATCGCAGTAATGATCTTAACATACACACACAGGAGAACGCTGCTGCCACCACACGGCAATAAACATCTTATTTACAATTTCCTACTTACAAAATTTACGTGCTGCGAAGCAAATGTTCAAAATGTCCTCCGTTCTGATGAAGGCACAGTCTAGCACGGCGAAGCGAATTTCGCTTTAGTTTTCGCAACACATAAACGTTTTGTTTTACTGTTTCGAACGCTGAAACAATCCTTTCGCGTAACACATTTACACTGTCTATCTCCTCTGAGTATACCAAGCGTTTCACGTCACTCCAAAAATAATAGTCCATCGGAGTTAGGTCCGGAGACCGTGGTGGCCATGCTACTGGACCCCACGTCCAATCCACTGTTCACCAAACGTATTATTCAAGTGTTCACGCACTTGGCGTCCATAAAGTGGAGGAGCACCATCCTGCTGGTAATACAGATGTTGGTGTAAGGCGAGGGGTACGTCATCAAGCATCTCGTCTAAGACGTGTTGCAGCAACTCCAAGTAAGTTAAGCTGGTGAGATGGCCTTGGATGAAATAAGGGCCCAGTAAATACCCGTCGATTATGCCAGCCCACACGTTGAGACTAAAGCGGTGTTGAAACGAGTCTCGCTTAATTTTTCTAGGATTGTGATCACGATGTGACCACCAGTACTCGTTATGGATATTAAAAATTCCAACTCTCGTAAACCGGCTTTCGTCAGTCCACAAGATGTTGACATGTCGGTTGTCCAGTAGCCAGCGACAAAATGTACTCCGTGAGGCGTTATCTCGAGGGAGCAGATCTTGGGCTTTCCGAAAGTGAAACGGATGTTGTTGTTCACTTTTCAAAAGTTTCCACACTGTCTTGTGGCTCACACCGAAGTAACGGCCTGCTTCCCGGGTACTGGCACGAGGCTCTCTTTCAAAGTACTCGAGAATTGACTCTTGCAATTCCACTGAGAGTCCTACGCTGCCTCGAGCTTGAGTGTGGATAGGGACGTCAAACGGGCGATAGTCTCTAAGTCTCTGCGTGGCAGCAAGCATCACCTGACGGGTCGGCCTCGGTCGGTTGGGAAACCTTTCCACAAACATTTCTACGGCTTGTCGCAAACTGTCACCACTTATTGCGTCCAAGCGCACCATTTCTACCAATTCAATATTTGAATACGCTTCAGTAATTTTTACAACAATATTATTGAGAATAATGACAGTTAGCAGTTGACAATCAAATAATATCAATGAATAAAGAGACAAGATTAGAATAAAGAGATCATCTATGTCATGTCGTGATCTTACGAATAAGTGATGTGCATGCATTACGATAATTAGTGGTGTGCTTAACAGATTGTCGATAAAATAAAATACTTAAAACAAAAACAAAAAAAAATAGGTCTTGATTTTTTAATTGATTTGTGTTCAGTATCAGTAATATAGTTACCTCTGTAAATATGGCAAGAATGCAAAGTAACATCCTGTATTTTACTCATAAAACATAAATGTATTTATTAAACAGTTGTTTCAAATTCCAGAAGCCAGCAACAACCACAAAGATGGAGCAGATGATTCACCAGATGGCGCAGACTATAGAGAAGCAGCTGGACAATGAAATTGAAAGGTACACACCAATATAGTATTATTTTTACACTTAAGTGTATGCAGAATAATGTGTATCCAGATGGATTAACTTGCCAGAATCTGATGTATCCGCCACATCAGTAAACATGTTTAAGAACAGACTAGACTGTTAAAAGAAAATTAATAAGTCTACTACTGATATGGAAGCACCCACCACAAATTTAAATCTTAGAAATAATAATAAAATTCAAATACATCATTCTAGATTGTCTAAGATCAATAATTCTTTTGTGGGGCTGTGCGTGCGTTACTACAATAAGGTTCTGAATGAAATTATTAACTTGTCTGAACAAAAATTCATATCTTCTATAAAAGTTAATCTGTGCAAGAAAGCCTACTATAAGTTAGATGACTACTTAAATGATAAAAGTCCATGGAGTGCTTGATGGCTCAGCATAGGTAGACTTAATGATTGTAATGAATAAGATAAATCAAAGGTAGGGCCCTGTGCCGTTGGGTTTGTTGCCACTTCTTCCCCTCGGTTATACAGGTGGAAGTGGAGTATTTTTAGGCAGAATTTGTCGTCAAAAAGAGAATAATGTATTCCAATTTTGAAAATAAATATTTTGATTTTGACCTGCTGTAAGTGGACTTGCATTTAACATAACATTGAAATAAAGAGACCACACCTGTTGGTAAGTGGTCACTGTCCTATATAGGCAGCCTGAATGCCATAAGTGTGGTGCCACCCTCAGGACTATGTTAGACTTTTGCCTTGTCTGCCTGAAGCTAACTACACTGGCTCAGATAGAAATAGCTTCAGTGGTGGTGCCTACTTTACTCTGCACTAGAGACCTGACTGCTTAATTTTCTGTTTTCTTTGAATATTTCCAGTAGATAGATTTATTCTTAAACACAGCTCAAGTTCAATGATTCACATATTTTAACAGGTAACAAACAAACAAAAATGTGTACAGTAGGTAACAGTTTGGGCTGTACTGTGCTAAAGAAAGGGCCCTGACTCAGCAGCATGACTGATATTCTGCCAGGACATTTTGAAGTTAACTTGACACATTTTAAAGATCATCAAAATCAAAATATTTATTTTCAAAATTGGAATACATTATTCTCTTTTTGACGTCAAATTCTGCCTAAAACTACTCCACTTATACATAGTACCCACATGCAAACTTAGTTTACTCTTTAAACATGTTACAGGCTGGACCAAATTGACAGCAGTGACTTGGAAGCGATCCGGCAACAGCGCATCAATGAGATGAAGCTGCGTGCCAAGAAGAAGCAGGAGTGGCTCGCCAATGTGAGGACAGACAAACACTCAGTTAACAGCTTGTGATAAATTCTATTCCGCCCTGCCAGCTAAGAAGCCCACCACGTATTTTGGCATGCTTATGGAAATTGTAAAAAGGGGCCAGACTGGTTTGGCATAAAATTACAATGCTGAAAAATTAACCAATATTTTTTATTACGGAGATAAATACAAATAGGGTAGGTATGTGTGTGTGTATGTGTGTGGTGTGTGTGTGCGCGGGGGTGCGTGCGTGTGTGTGAATATGGTAGTTTTTAAGTGAGAGGTACCAGGCAGTTTTCCACATATATCTATCTATCGGAATGCTCTGTATCGATCATGAGGTAGTCCGTGGCCAGTAGACACTCGGCAGATTTTCGGGGGGCCGCGCCACAATCTGGTTTGACAGCTGGATTCGCCCATCTTAGCGGCTTTCTCTCACACCGAGGCGTGCCTTCCGGCAGGGTCACGGGGAGTACACCGAGCTGGACGGCGAGAAGGAGTTCTTCGCGGCGTGCAACAAGAGCGAGCACGTGGTGTGCCACTTCTACCGCGCGGACGCGCCGCGCTGCCGAATCGTCGATATGCACCTCAAGGTCCTGGCCAAGAAGCACGTGGAGACGCGCTTCTTGAAGCTCGACGCGGAGCGAGCGCCCTTCCTCACCGGTGAGTATGGCAACACACAACCACACACACACACCACACACACACACCACACACACACACACAACACACACACAACACACACACACACACACACACAACACTCACACACATTCTGACATGCACTGAGGAACAGACACACACTGATACAGACACAAACCCCCTCCCCCACACACAAATGCGTACATACAAACACACACCCCCCACACAGACACAAACACACATATACACACCCCCCACACACATGCATACTCCCACGCCCAAACACACGCACAAACAACGAATAAATAACAAATAATTTATTAGAATAATTCACATTAATAATTACACTTGTGGCTATATACACCACGTAGAGACCTCAGGTAGAGACTTAAACGCATTTTTTGTGAAACACAGTTATTCCCTGGCATTGTTTAATGTTTAACTCTGTTGCAATACCAGGTAGGGATATAAAATAAGATAGCGGGTCTTGTGAGGTCTAAGCGAAAGAATAATTTTTAAACCAGTACTTACTGAGTAGTCAAACTGGCCGGTTGAATAACGCTCGCCCGCCATCATATAACTTAGACCTCGCAACCTCGTTTATGAAAGTATCTGTCAACTTGTAATATGTGCATTTCTATTCTATAATAATTTAATATTTTTACTGTCACATATTTGGGCTATATTCCTTTCGACCACAACACACTCACATATTCCCGCAATCAACCCACAACCAAACAGTCATACACACAATGCATACATACACACACAGACACAAACATACACACAGCCAGCATCCAGATCTCACCGGAATCAACCCAACAGCTTAAAACTTAAAACTACCCCATATGTAGGAACACCCTTCGACTTTTCTTCAGTCTTCAGTGTCGTCGTCAAGACCCTCATCATCATCATCATCATGTCAGCCCCTAGAAGTCCACTGCTGGACATAGGCCTTCCCCAACGAACGCCACCACACCCGGTCCTCCGCCCTCCGCATCCAGCCGCTACCGGCCACCTTCTTCAGGTCGTCGGTCCACCTGGCGGCGGGGCGTCCCACCCTGCGAGTGCCGATCCGCGGTCTCCACGTCCAGAACTCGTCTGCCCCAACGGCCGTCGGTTCTGCGACATATGTGGCCCGCCCACTGCCACTTCAGCTTACCCGCTTACCACTTCAGCAAGACCCTCACCTATCCCAAATCCAACACCAAATTCTTTTTCAATTCCTTCACTGTCCGAGCCGCGCAGATGTGGAATAAACTGCCGACGGTCATTCGAGATAGTACGTCGGTGACATCCTTTAAAACTAAACTAAAAGACCACTATCTGTCTCACTCAGTATAATATGGTATGTATGTATTTATGTAACTATGTTTATTATAGTTATTATTACTTATTATATAATATATATATACCTCCATATACGAGTATATATGCCTCCCCACCCCGTCTGGCCAGCGCGGGGAGTGTAGGCCAAATCCTCCGTCTGTCTCCGGCAGATGAGAGAGGGTTGTGCTCTCGCAGTGGAGACAAATAACCTGATGATGATATATATAGTTCAGGTATTTAGTTATTATGTAGTCTATTAGGCACTTATTTTGCTATACACCCTGTAAGGTTGGCTGGAAGAGATCTCTTCTAGAGATAAGCTCACCGTTGTACACACCATTTATTACTGTATTTAGTTTTAAGTTGTGCAATAAAGAATATATGTCGGCCCCGTAGCCTAGTCGGTAGTACACCTGCCTGCGAAGATCGGGGTCGCGGGTTCGAATCCCGCCCAGGGCAAACATTCGTGTGATGAGCACTTGTGTTTGCCTTGTGACTGGATGTTATTTATATATTATGTATTTGTGTATGTATATCAGCTGTCTGATACCCATATTACAGGCTCTGCCTAGTTTGGGATCAGGTGGCCGTGTGTGAAATGTCCCCACATATTTATTATTTATTATTATATCTCGTACTGCCTTGGAGATCTCATTGCGCATGTCGTTCTGCAGGCCGTTTGAAGATCAAAGTGCTGCCGACGCTGGCCCTGATGAAGGACAACAAGACGCGGGACTTCATAGTGGGCTTCACGGAGCTGGGCAACCGGGACGACTTCTCCACGGAGATGCTGGAGTGGCGCATAGCCAGGTGGGTGCCCCGGCCGGCCCGCTGCGGGGCAGAGGCCTACCTGAGATTTTCTGCCATGGTCACTGTTCGAAACCTCCAATCATCATCATGTCAGCCTTTAGACGTCCACTGCTGGACATAGGCCTTCCCTAATGAACGCCACCACACCCGGTCCTCCGCCCTCCGCATCCAGCCGCTACCGGCCACCTTCTTTAGGTCGTCGGTCCATCCATACCTCCAATGAACAACGACTAACTAAAATTTGGGTCCATTATTTTTTTTATTAAAATCGAGTTATCACATACTAATGATAAGACGACCTCCGCGGCGGAACGGGTAGCTCTCGGCCTGCCACGCCGGAGGTTGCGGGTTCGAATCCCGCCAGGGGCAGATGTTCGTATGATGAATATGAACGTTTGTACCCAGGTCTTGGATGTTTATATATTTATTTAAGTATGTGTATCCGTTATCTAGTAACCATACCACAGGCTCTGCCTAGTTTGGGACTGGATAATTGGTGTGAATGTCTGACATGTTTATTTATTATTATTTATTATTATAATGATGATGCGCAGGGTGGGACGCCCCGCCGCCAGATGGACCGACGACCTAAAGAAGGTGGCCGGGAGCGGCTGGATGCGGAGGGCGGAGGACCGCGTGTGGTGGCGCTCATTGGGGAAGGTCTATGTCCAGCAGTGGACGTCTAAAGGCTGACATGATGATGAATGATTATGCTCCCTGAATTTTAAGAAGTTTTGATATTCGATGACTCTGTATTGGTAAAAAGAAAATTTACCTAAATTTTACTTGGCATAGTGTTCAATTCAATTCCTCTTATTGCACGATAAAAAAAAACAAAGATAGAATAATAAAGTAGCTTACACATGTACATCTAGGCGGTCTTATCGCTGAAAGCGATTTCTTCCAGACTTTATATAGTACATACATACATAATGCTCACGCCTTGCTCCCAGAGGGGTAGGCAGAGAGGATGTGTCGCCAGTTTGCGCGATCCTGACACATCAACCTTCTCATGGACCTACTTTTATTCACCTCAATGTGATCTCCGGAATGCTCTCATATCCTCAGGTCTGAAGTGATCGAGTATTCTGGAGACCTGCTGGTCCCTCCGGGCGAGGGCCGCAAGCAGAAGACCCTCACAGTGCAGAGCAAGAAGACCATCCGCGGCCGGGCATCGGACTCCGATTCAGACCTCAGCGACTGACCGTGGAAACTTCAGCACCAGAATACTCCATCTTTTATATAGATCGTTCAGTTCACGACGGCACGCCCCACTTCTCTCAAATCTCTTACATGTCACTGTGTGCGTCATACTGTTGCTGTGTCAGTTCTATTGTTACCAACGATCTCTATGTACTACCAGATGGAGCGTTCCAAACAATCGCTCTGTTCCACGCAAGTAGCCACAACTCTTTCACATTCACAATGAAACTCGTGCAGTTATCTTATCTTTTAATAGACGGCCAGGTATACCCGGCGACACGTCGACCCTGTGGGATCTCTTGTGTCAGCCCCTCTGTCTATGCTGTGCATCCACCCCCCATAGTTCGCTGCATAAAATGTATTATGCAGCTAAGGGGCAGAAGCCTGTAGTCCTTGGGTTCTGGGTAACCCACACCCAGGACACTCATTCACCTTGCAGCTAGTGCATTGCATTCACACAGCAGGTGTTTCACCGTTTCGCTGTCCTCCCCACAGGCTCTCGACATCATTTAACCGTAGCGTCTAATATTTAGTAATAATTAAATGTTCTGAGTAGTAACTGCACAAGTTTCATTGTGAATGTGAAAGAGTTGTGGCTACTTGCGTGGAACAGAGCGATTGTTTGGAACGCTCCATCTAGTAGTACATAGAGATCGTTGATGGTTACGGACTAATTATCAATGTGTGCAGACGTACACTAACATACTGACGTTAGGCCCTCGCGATATGTAGCGGGGCATGCCGTCGTGAATTGAACAATAGCTTTTAACCTACTGCGACACAAAATTCTGTGGTGATCGGACATGGAAGGTTTTGTATGATAAATGAAATGTTGCTTGCTAGCAGAGCCGGATTGAGCATGTCAGGGCCCCCAGGCAGAGCTCGTGGCGGGGCCCCCTTTACCGTGTTTTGACTTCCTGAAATATAGTTTTTCTACCACAATGCAATGCTCCGCACGCGTGGACTGCTCGCTTTCAATCCGACTCCGACCCGAAGCCCACGCCCAGGCCTAGGCCTACTCCTCTTTTCACTCTAAGAAACATGTTCAAAAATGACCCGGGGCGCGGACCCCTTGCCGATGCGGGGTCCCTAGGCAGTTGCCTACACTGCCTAATGGATAATGCTTGCTAGTAATTTCCTGTCGATATTAATTTATCGATAAATTTAAATCACGTAAAAATTAAAAGCTGTATTTTTTCTAATTAAAATTAATTTTTATATTGCGATAGTGTTACATGTATTTAATGGGAACGTACATATATTACGTGACCCGTTCAGATGAAACATGCACCAGATTTTAAGTTAGACCTCCAGCGAAACAACTGAAAACTGCATCAAATTTCGTTCAGTAGTTTTGGCGTGATGAGGTAACAAACATACATACAGAAAGACAGACAAGTATAAAAACAATTATTTTTGTCTTCTACTGGCCCTATAAAGACCCCTCATACACATTTTTCTACAATATCTCCCATGTACAGACAGACATAGACCAGTTACAGTTATATGTATAGAAGACTAAAATATGTGACTGTACTAGACTATGACTAGACCAGAATATGGCTAAAACGGAGCATGACATTGGGACTATAGGATTAAATATGTACCTACTTCATATAAAAACTCCTTGAATGGGTCAGAAATTAAATTTGGTGATTGTACTGTCTGCGGTTTTAATAGTTTTTTTTATTTTGATTGATGTTTGTGCAGGTTTTGAGTGAGTGGTGCTATAGTATAAATAATTGATTGATTGTAAACCCTTTGAACTAATCGGCGAAGACAAAAGTGTGAACGCGCCTTTATTTTTAATTTTGTACGTACGAGGAAATTATTGATAATATATATAATTATATTTAATTCAATTGAAATTGTTTTTCTTTTTCATTTTTATTGTCAGTTCGGTCCTTTGGTTCCAGCGCCAGCGGCCGTGGGTTCGATTATCGATGTAGACAAGGTCTGTGTTGTGTATAGCGATGTGTTTGGAGCAGTCCTTGTTGTCAACTGTGTCCAGCAGTGAAGTTGCATGTCGCTAGAAGGAACCCAAGAGAACCTAGTATTCCCAGCTATGCAAGTGTTGAAAGAAAAAAGTAAGAAAAAACTAAGAAGTGGTTGAAAATAGAATGAGTCAAATCCAAGGGGTCAAACCAGAAGTGGTCGAAAATAGAACGGTTCGAATCTAGAAGGAGTGAAATCCATAAGTGATAGAAAAATAGAACGGGTCGAATCTAGAAGGGGTCAAATCTAAGGGGTCAAACCAGAAGTGGTCGAAAATAGAACGGGTCGAATCTAGAAGGAGTCAAATCCATAAGTGATCGAGTCTAAGGGGTCAAACCAGAAGTGGTCGAAAATAGAACGGGTCGAATCTAGAAGGGGTCAAATCCATAAGTGATCGAGTCTAAGGGGTCAAACCAGAAGTGGTTGAAAATAGAACGGGTCGAATCTAAGGGGTCAAACCAGAAGTGGTCGAAAATAGAACGGGTAAAAATCTATAAGTGGTCAAATCTAAGGGGTCAAACCAGAAGTGATCGAATCTAGAAGGGGTCAAACCAGAAGTGGTTGAATCTAGAAGGGGTCATTATAAAAGTGGTCGTATCTAGAAGGGATCACCGGTCGTCAAATGTCAGTAAATAACAGTATATTATAGCAACTGATACGTAGCATTCAAACACAACCAAAAACTATTTAATAACATTTTATTACTAAAATTTTGAGTTCAAATATCATCACCACCTTAGGCGTGACACAGTCTATTACCTGTTCTATATCTAGACACTACATACTCGAACATTACGTGCACAGCACATATACAAACTTAGACTCGGACCACATTATTTCCAAGAGTATTCCCATATGCCACCTCGGGTCTATCCCACTTTGTTGCAAGTATAGTAGTTTGTATGGTAGCTGGATGAGAAGAATCGGGATCGGGTTCAATGGCGCACCTTGGGAGAGGCCTATATCCAACAGTGGACTCTTTCGGGCTGATGATGATGATGGTAGCAGCACTCCTGCTCTGCGCCATCCAATATTTTTTAATTTGTCCAACAATGGACTCTTTCAGGCTGATGATGATGATGATTCCAGTCTAATGTTGCCCACGGTTGGCCAGACAACGCCGCAAGTCCAAGAGCTAATTTAAAAAACAAAATCCTTATCAAAAACTTACATATTTATACAAATATATAACAAAACAAAACAGTAGACTTCAGTCTTACATACCTAATATACACTACAAAATATAATATACGAAGTAATTTAGACGCCCACACCTGGAATATACCCAACCGTGATACCGAGCTAGGGTCATACATCAGCAACACCCCTCTTCCCCCCAAATGCCAAAGGTTATTCCCAAGTACCCCACCGAGTTGCCCCTATTTGGGAATATATATTTAGAAGTTCCACCAGGATTTTTCGTCCATAAAACAATGTATATATGTAGTTTCTTTTTTAAATCAAGTCGTGTTTTTAAAAATATATCTTATTTTAATAACATACAATTATATTTCAATACACGGCGTTTGATGTAAAAAAAACATATTTTATTTACAAAACAGTACCACGTGGAAATTTTTGGACAAACTTTTAAATATATATTCCCAAATACCCCACCGGTGGGAAACATCGGCCTTAAAAAGATCCGAAAAAATTGTCCTAATGATAAAAATTATTATCACAAAACAACCCCCCCCCCCTCTCCCCTCGCCCCTGTGACAAAGAGTGATAATTTTTAAGACCCCCCCCCCCCCCCCTAAACGGGTCACATAGTATAGGTACGTTCCCCATGGCGACAGATGGGAATACACCAGAAACCTTGGAGGGGGCTCAGAAAGCCACCAGCAAGACCATTTGGAAACAACATGCAGAGGCTCACATCCAGCTGTGGTCGATGAGAAGCCGATGAATAAGACTAAGCGACATCCAAAATCACATTCTAATCCTATTTATTTACATTTATTTCAAATCAACACATACCATGGCAATTTCCATCACAGCTATTTGGAATAACAGAGGTCACACTCCATGCTACTTTGGGCTCCATAAGCAGTTCGGATATCCATCGAAACACACACATTTTGTACTCTCTAATAACTAGTAGTTAGATGCCATACGCTATCAGAACATGTCATATGACCTCATAGAAAGTACAAAATGGAGCCAGCTCTATGCTGACCCTTACATCCAAAGGGAATGCAGTGCGAACAAATAAACCGGTCCGGGCAAGAGGTCCCACGTCAAGTTTTGTCTCGTTCCAACGTGGACAGCAAATACTGATACATATTGCTCAAGTAAATCTGCTTTATTCCATTTCTATTTAGTTTTTAAGTTGTTGAATTCAATAAAATGCAATCAATAATTTAGAAAATGCACCCAAATCTAGCCTGAATTATGGCAACACCCAGCCATTTGACATATTAAATTAAAAATATGTCGAATGCAATTAATGCTAATTGATCCAACTTCCACTCAGACATGAAATCCAGGTCCAGGTCCAGGCCCAGGTCCAGTTCCAGGCCCAGATCCAGATCCTCAACTCTCGCCTCAACCCTCCCCTCAACCATCCTCTCAACCTTCCCTTCAACCCTCCCCTCAAACCTCCTTCCCTCGTTACCAGAATGAGACGAAAAACTTAATGCGGGCCACTCACTCAGAGAAACCCTTCGGATGCAAGGTCCTCGCGCACACCAATCTCTTTTCTTCCTACCAACAAATGTATCGATCGATCGGTTCGTTAAACCACCGTTCACAATATGACCTCCGACGTATGCTCCCACGCGAGGGTCCACACTCACACACTCGATCATTCACGGTCAGGAGTTCATCGCGACAGCCTTGTACAGCCGCAGTCTCGTGTCCGAGATGGTGGCGAGCAGCGAGTCCCCGTTGAGCTGCACGGAGCAGACGTCCAGCGCCGGCTCGGCGGCCGGCAGGCTCGCGCACGCGGGCCGCGCGCCGTCCAGCCCGTTCAGGTACAGCGAGGAGTCGCTCTCGGAGTGCACCGCGACCCAGGCGGCCCCCGGCGCGCGCACCCAGCCCGCGCGCGTCATCAGCGAGGACCGCGCCGACCCCGAGAACGTGGTCTCCGTCTCTATCATCACGTCCCCGCTCGGGACGCTCGCTTTCAGCTTGAAAAGGGCCACTCTCGACCGTTCCCCGTTGGGCCCGGGTCGGCAGGAGACCGCCACTCGGTGGGAGTCGTTGTCGTACGACAGCGACATGAACGTGCCCTCCACCGGCAGCTCCCGAGGTTCCCGCTGCCTCGCGCTGGCCGCCCACAGCCAGCTGGAGTTCAGCTGGCAGGAGAGCAGGCCGTACTCCGTCGAGCACAACGACACGACGGGCGACATGTCCGAGGGGGACTGCAGCCGTTGGACGAATGCGCTCGGATTCCTCACGTCGTACTGGTGTACGACGCCGCCGACGCCGCCGACGTAGAACTCGTTGCTTCGAAGGTAGTCCCACGAACAGGACCACAGGGGCACTCCGGTGGTCACCGTCATACTGAGAATGCCCCTCTCCATGATCCTTGCCGTGCCGTCCAGCCCCGCACTCAGCAGCAAGTCTCTGGGTTGAGAGTATGTTATATCACGGATAGGTTTAGGATGCAGATGCACAAACTGTCCTAATTTATAGTCCACACAGCTAACTTTCCGTATCCCGTAGCCTGGAAACAGATAATTCATACTTTTCTGGGACACATATAATTCGTAAGTCCTACAGTTGTAAGTCAATACGCGGCAACCGCCGTCTTTAGTCACTTCTAAATTCTTCTCCAGCGAGAACCTCCAGGATTTCCTTACAGTTTGTTCTTTGGTTCCTTGCGATTTCATCAGCGTACTCCTCAGGAGTTCCAGCTGCATCATACAAGCGCGCTGCGCTATCCTAGACTTCTGCAGCTCTAATTCTGTTCTGCACTTTTCTGCTTGCATAACTTCAAGCTGCTTCTGCAGAGTGGTGATCTGCGAGGTGTCGACTGCGACTAGCCTTCTGGCATAGATGTGTCGAATGTCTCTTAATGCTGACTTCGTTTTACAAGTGGGGCATGATCTGTCTTTTGCTGTCTGCGCTTTGAGCCATCGCTCGACACACTGAGCTCCGAACAAGTGTCCACATTTCAGGGCTACCAGTCTATGGTCTCCGGAATTGCCCCAGGAGTCTAAGCAAATAGGGCAGGTCTCTCCATCCAAATCATCATTCGAATTGGAACTCAATTTTCTTATCTTCAATGGTGGTTCTTCATTGTCCACCTCATGCTTCCGGACATGTGCTTCTGGTAGCGATAGTAAGCTGTTGGAATCTTCGTTGGCTGATGGGATTGTTGAGCTGGAAGAAGAGCTCGGGCCTTGAGCAGAGTTAGAATTGTCGTTTAGTTGTGCTGGACCATGCCATGCATTTCTCCTGCCACCTTGGTTGACGATGACCACAGAATCATTGCTGCTGTCTTGGTTGGCAACGATCAGGACATCCTGAGCATTGTCATTGGCTGGGCCGGGCTGGGTGATTGTTTCAGAGTGCTCCTGGTGTCCAGGATTGTGTTGGTGACGCTCTGGTGGGGGATCTGGAGCGATAGGAATGACTAGTGAGTCCTCTTGCTGGTAGTCTGTGGCTTCCCGCCAGACGTCCTGTGGAGCAACACATTGCTGGTTCAGAAACTTTAAATTAATGAAACAGTAACGCTATCCCTATCATCATCATCATCAGGTTATTTTTATCTCCACTGCAGGAGCACAACCCTCTCTCATCTGCCGGAGGCAGAGGGAGGATTTGGCCTACACTCCCCACGCTGGTCAGACGGGTTGGGGAGGTCTGATTGATGTTTTATAATGTATTCCTTAGTCGCCTTGTATGACATCCATAAGAAGAGCTGGAGTGGTCCTATTCTACTCTACCGGAAACCACACGGCTAACCCATCAATGTCGCTTTAGTATCCGAACGCGATTGGCCGCTTCCGCGCATATGCAAACGCGTTAAATGTCAACGCAAAAAAACCCTCCAAAAATAATATTGTGTTTATCAACAATTAGAATACTTATAGTACAGTTTGTATTTAGTTTTAGGACTGTTTGACTAAGACCAAAGAGTGACTGAGTACGGACATGAAAAAATAAAGAGATCAAGTTAGGAATCAGCATGGATATTTTTATTTTCAACCGACTTCAAAAAAAGAGGCGGTTTTCAATTCGACGGTAGTTGTTTTTTCTGATAATTTAAAAAAAAAATTATCTGAGCTGAAGAGAGAGAAGCTAGGAAAATAACGAAATTGTTATATATGGACATTGGGGGTAGTCACAGAAGTGTCAGTTTTGGTTAACACAGGTCAGTAGCTACATGTACTCTCACTCTGCTTTCCAAGTATATAGCGATATATAATAGTGGCGCAGTCGGAAATTATAGAAAAGTGTGTAAGAATAAGTGTATTTAACAATATTTATAAAAGTGTTACAAGTGACAGTGAAAAATGGGTGTGAAATTTGATGAGTTTGATGTGGCACATGGGTGTTGGGAGAACTACATTACAAGGTTTTCTTTTTGTTTACAAGCAAGTGATATAGAAGAAGATTCTAAAAAAAAAGCAAACTTATTAGCAGTATGTGGCTCTGAATTGTTTGATTTGATGTTGTCGCTGATTGCTCCTGCAAAAATAAGTGAAGTTGCTTTTACAACGATTGTAACTAAATTAAACAGCCACTTCCATCCAACTCCTAATGAGATTATAGAATCATTTAAATTTCATACACGGAACCAAGAAGAACATGAAAAGATCAGGGATTACATTGCTAGTTTGAGGAAGTTGAGCATCCATTGTAATTTTACAGATTTAGACCGTACATTGAGAGATCGTCTAGTATGTGGGATTCGAGACAAAGAAATACAAAAGAAAATGCTTCAACATACAACATTAAAATTTGAGCAAGCATGTCAAATAGCTTTGTCACATGAAACTGCAAATCTGGATTCTAGTCTTATTATAGTAGCAGGATCGAGTAAAACAAAGATGGATCTGGAAATACCCATGGAGGTAAACAAAATATTATATAAAAAAAATGATAAACAAGTTGATAAACAGGTAGATAAAACTTGTTTTCGATGTGGTAGACAACACAGGGGAGAGTGCAAATTTCGCTGGAGCAAATGTAATTTTTGTTCAAAAATAGGTCACATAGAGCCTGTCTGTATGCTTAAAAGTAAACAGAATGGTAGTATGTTGAGATCAAATTGCAATGGTCTATATGAAACATCTATCAACAACGTGAGACAGGACAGAGTGGAAGCATTTATAGTGAAAGTATTGTTGAATGGAATAGAGATTGAAATGGAGGTCGACTCAGGTTGTGCCTTTACATTAATTAGTGAAATGACCGCCAGACTCATATGGAAAAGGAAAATGCCAGAAATAAAGGAAGTAGATGTTGCATTGAAAACATGGACTGATAATAAATTAAATTTATTAGGAAAAGCTGTTGTACCAGTGCAGTACAAGGAAACCAAGAAGGATTTAGTTGTTTTCATTGCCAGAGGAAACGGGCCTAGTCTAATTGGGCGAAACTGGTTTGAACAGTTGAATATACATATAATGGGAGTTCACAGTATAAAAGTAAACATGAATGATGTAACAAACTTACTAAAGAAATACAAAAACGTATTTCAAGAGGGTTTAGGGAAATATACAGGCCCTGTAGTAAATATTACACCAAAAGATGGTGCAACACCAAAATTTTTAAAGAGTAGACCAATTCCCTTTGCAATCAAAGAAAGAGTTTTCAAAGAAATAGATAGATTGGTAGCAGAGGATGTTCTTGAACCAACACCACATTCTGAATGGGCAACACCCATAGTACCCGTACTGAAACCAAATGGAAGTGTGAGACTATGTGGTGATTATAGATCCACAGTAAACACAGTCACTGATACGGACACATACCCCCTACCTACTGCCAATGAAGCATTTGCTGAACTACAAGGAGGTGTGTTGTTCACAAAAATTGATTTAAAAAGCGCATATACGCAAGTAAGTGTAGATGAATCTACTTCCCAGCTTCTTACCCTCAACACACCCAAGGGATTATATAAGATGAAACGCCTGGCGTTTGGAGTAAAAGCATGCCCAGGAATTTTTCAACGTTTGATGTCATCATTGCTAGCAGGCATTACAGGTGTAGCTGTTCTGTTGGACGATATTGTTGTGAGCGGGACCAGTGTCGCTCAACATAATCAAAAGCTTGAAATAAGGCTACAAGATGCCGGTCTCAGAGTAAATAAAGAAAAATGCAGATTTGCTGCTAAAAATGTAGAATTTTTGGGTTTTGTCATTGATGAATTAGGTATCCACCCATGTAAAGAGAAGATTCATGCAATTGAAAAAACACCAGCGCCCCGTAATGTGAAAGAACTCCAAGCATTCTTGGGATTACTCAACTTTTACGATAGATTTTTACCACACAAAGCCAATATAGCAGAACCATTGTACAGACTGCTAAACAAAGACACCAAATGGAACTGGGGGAAACAACATCAGGAAGCATTTAAAAAATTAAGAAACATGCTATCAAACGAAGATACTTTAGTGCACTATAATTTAAATAAAAAGTTAATCCTTTCATGTGATGCTTCACAATATGGACTCGGGGCAGTGCTGGAACATCAAGAAGATGATGGCAGCATAAGGCCGATTATGTTCGCCTCTAAGACAATGAATGTCCAGGAAAGAAATTATGCTCAAGTAGATAAAGAGGCGGCAGCGATTGTATTCGGACTAAAAAAATTTCACCAATACATAAGTGGTAGGAAAGTCACCATAAAAACAGATCATAAACCATTATTGGGCTTATTTGATCCAAAGAAACCAATCCCCAATATTATATCGCCAAGGATGTTACGATGGGCACTGCTACTAAATTCATATGATTATTCAATAGAATACGTAGAAGGGAGGAAGCTAGGCAATGCTGATGCATTAAGTCGTTGGCCATCACATGATCAATCAGAAGAAGAAGAATATTCGGGAGTACTACTGATAGAAGAGACGCCAATCGAATTAGAATTTTCAGCAACAGAAGTAGCAAAGTGGACACAAAAAGACACTACACTGAGTAAAGTTATATACTGGATTCGCAATGGCTGGCCAACTAAAATAGAAAATGCATATAAAGTGTATTGGCAAAAAAGGGATGAGCTGTCCATGTTTAAAAATTGTATATTGTGGGGCAACAGAGTAGTTATGCCAGAAAAAATGAGACCCTATGTACTTGAAGAATTGCATAGGAATCATGATGGAATTGTTATAACGAAAGCAATGGCTAGAAGTTATTTCTGGTGGCCAGCGATCGATCGACAGATCGAGGATGTTGTAAAGAATTGTAACATTTGTGCAGAACATCGTAATATGCCACCTCAAACTACACACCAGTGGATAAGACCGGATAAAGCATGGTCTAGACTGCATATTGATTATGCTGGACCTTTTCAAGGGAAAACATTTATTATTTTGATAGATGCGTATTCAAAATGGCCAGTAGTGAAAATTGTACCGGACATGAGCAGTGCTACACTAATCAAAGTAATGAGGGAAGTTTTTGCTGAACAAGGCCTACCGGACACTATTGTCAGCGACAATGGAAGAAGTTTCATTTCTGAAGAATTTAAAAATTACTTAAACGCAAATGACATCAGACAAGTATTAGTACCACCATACCACCCAGCATCCAACGGGCAAGCAGAGCGGACAGTGCAAACAATTAAAAACAAGCTAAAAAAACAATCTACACAACCTTGGCATATCAGGTTGCCCATGATATTGTATGGTTTACGCACCACACCTAATAGTGTGAATGATAAGACGCCAGCTGAACTATTGAACCACAGGAGGTTTAGAACGAAGCTGGATCGTCTCAATCCCCTCACATATAAGAACCAGGAGCAACTGGATGTCATTGAAAGGAATGAAAATACCAAAATCAGAGTATTTCAAGTAGGAGATACCGTCTATGTCCGAAATTACAGTTCAGGACCTCGTTGGCTGAAAGGGATTGTTGAGAGAAAAATGGGAGTTTGTAGATACTTGGTAAGGTGGAATGGAAGACTGCTGACGAGACACATTAACCAGATGCAAAGTTCTGGGGGAAAGGATGGAGAACAAGAAAACATAGCGTTAGAAAAAGAAACAACACAAACTGCTAAGCGGAATACGGACTGTAGAGAACAGGTTGTGAAAGTTAGAAGTTTTAAACAAAATAATGATTATGATGATGATGACGAGGAAGACGAAGTAATAATACCATCGCCAACTAAATGGGCAGCTATAATTGGAGTATCAGGCCCACAGGACATAGCAATACAACAAGGGCTAGAAGAATTACCCTCAACCTCGGGATATAAAAGACCCTGGTCAAATTCTCCTGGTTCACCGGAACCAAAGAGGGTCGCTTTTGGAAGTGAGTCAGAAGAGGATGTGGTTACCGTAGGGGTAGAAGAGGAGGATAGTATGTGATAAAAATATATAAAAACAATAACTAGTATATTAATTAGTATAATAGGAGTATTAAGTGAATTAGTGTAAGTGAGTGGACTATCTCGAGGGAAAGGCATGTTATATATGGACATTGGGGGTAGTCACAGAAGTGTCAGTTTTGGTTAACACAGGTCAGTAGCTACATGTACTCTCACTCTGCTTTCCAAGTATATAGCGATATATAATAGAAATCCTATTGACTGATTCACACATCTCTCCGCTCAGCTTTGGTGGACTCCAGGCCTTAGGCCTATCTCTTACTCCTCTAGAAATTTTAGATTGTCCTCGACGTCACCTAATAACAAATCATGGATCAAGCCTTCGGACCATACTGGCTACCTGTGAGGTAGACGAAGACCCTGGACCCAGGATCTCGGGGCCGTCCAGCACCTCGAAGATCAGGACCCTCTCGTTGGTGGAGCTATTTGTTAACTCATCCATGGCTCTGCCCTTGTAGCTTGCCACTGTCACCTGGAAAATATTGCAATTTTTTATATTTGCTTTCGGTTCCCTGTGTGCCATGTGCTGTCTTCACTCTGCCCAAACGGCTTTCAGTTCTGTGGCCTATAAACCTTGAGAGGCAACATATAAACCATGAGAAAACACCTTGGCCTAAACAATATGTACTGGATGTTCAATAAACAGTCGCATCTGACACACTGATAACAAAGTTCTGCTTTATACATCTCTGGACACATGGGATACGGCTATGGGGAGCAGCTCTTCCATTCTAATCATAACAATGAAAACAGAAAAAGGAAAAAATAAAGAACCATTAGAGGAAACCTTTAGAAACATCTCTGTTTTTTATTGCTACCATCTAATATATTCATCATCATCAGCATCAGGTTATTTTTGTCTCCACTGCAGGAGCACAACCCTCTCTCATCTGCCGGAGACAGACGGAGGCTTTGGCCGACACTCCCCGCTCTGGCCAGACGGGTTGGGGAGGCCTGATTGATGTTTTATAATGTATTCCCTCAGTTGCCTTGTACGACATCCACGGGAAGAGTTGGAGTGGTCCTATTCTACTCTACCGGAAACCACACATCTAATATATTGGATAATATAAATAAATAGACTTTTTATTTCCATTTTTCTTAAATTACATTTCCAAATGGTGTCAGCTTGCTTAATCACTAGTTGTTAGTATGGTTAGTTTTTCTCTATTTGTAAATGGACCCCTCTTTGGGTGAAGGGCTCCTCCATTACTCTGCCTATAATATATCCAAGATATTAACCAATATATGAGATAGTAGCACCTTTATCTCCCCATAGTGATATTTGCTGTTACGGTTTATGATTAGTACAGCAGAGCTTCTCACTCCAAAATTAAGTTCATCCAGAGATTTCTATCTAAAATCCTGCAACAATCACTGATAACAAATGACATACCTAATCCACAATTACCTCAACATTCGCACTGTAAGGGATAAAATATTTAAACAACTGACAGATATTAGAAAAGGTTCATGGATTGTCTTAGAAGATTGGTCAAGATCATGACATTTTGGCAGGCAGTGCAAGTCAGGTGCTCTGACCAGGTTAGGTAGAGCCGTGGTAGTTGTGCACTCACCTCAGGAGGTCATCGGTTCAAACACAGCCCGTACCAATGAGTTTTTGAAATCGAAGTATGGCTTACATCAAAAGAAAGGAGCACATTGCATGGAAACCTGCATATGCCAAGAGAAATAATTCTAAGGTGCATGTGAAGTCCACCAAACTGCCTTTGGGGCATCGTTGGTCCGTGGTTTGGCACAAGAGTCTGGGTCGAAATGTAGCTAAGTCTTCCTGGCCCCCTAAGATGAGGTAAGTTGGCATTTTTGGTTCTGGCACTTATGTGGCACAGTCCAGCTCTTTCGTACAACTGTCTAGAGTAACCAGACCATTCAGCAACAGTGGCCAGAGTGTACAAAAGGGGGCACTATGGAAAAAATCTCCGATTGGCGTAAAAAAAATTCGGCCCTCTTTTGTACACCCTAACCGCAAGTTTGAATGAATTTGAAAACTGAAGAACCTCCGTGACTATACATTCATCATGAGTCCATTGCAGGACTATCAAAATAATAGTCAATTAGTATTATTAATTAATAATAGTCAATTAATATTAGTAATTAGTCGAGGGAGGGTTGGTGATCGCAATGTATGCTCTTCATCTGCAAATCAGAGAGCTCCCGTCGTGTACAAACTAAACAAGAGGGTAGGAAGTATCATGGTGAGCGCAGAAAGATCACACTGAATACGACCTCCTGTTATCATTATTGCAAAAATCCTATCAATTAAAAATCTATAACTGCACAAAACAAACCTTGCTACAGGATTCAAATACGGCCTTTTCAGTTTCACATCACGACATTTAAAAAAAGAACACCAGAAAGACAGAAATTTTAAATCTAAGAGCATGAGTTACATACTCAGAATATAATGTATTAATAATAATTTTATTTCAATTTTACAATAAATATTACAGCAAAAATTTCGTAGTGTTGGATGGATTAGTATAGTAAGTGATTAAATCAAACAGGATAGTAATCGATAACTTCTCATAATCTCGATGCGATTTGACGAATCGATACGAGCTTACATGATAACAGGTTTCAAATCGTGACAGGAATCACTTAAATTGATTTATAAAGAATTTTGGAATCAAGAATTTACAAGTTATGTTATGTGCTGTACGACTTAGTTATTATCAAACTTACATTATTGTACCAGTATTGTAACAGTATTACAAACAAGTATTATCAACTAATATAAAAACGCGTCACAGTAAGAACACTTAGTTATTATATATTTTCTAACAATTTTCGATAATCGATTATCGAATTGCATATCTCAATTTGATAGCCTCTCCATCACTATTAAACAACTGTCAATTCGCACTAGCGTAGTTCCTATTGGCCACTGGATATTTCCAACCAATCATGATTTTTTTACAACAATTATGTAACCAATAGCAAGAAAGTTGCAAAAAGTTAGTAAGTTCATTCCGAAACTAAGAAGTAGTAATACCGATACAGAATATTAACATTACTTATTTATTTATTTTTTATATTTTGTCCCTTTTAGAATGATAAGGAAGATCCATATTTACGGTCACATCTATATTATTCATTACATCAGTACAAGTTTACACTCTCCATTGCTTCTTTACAAAACAAGGTTTATTAATGATTTTGATATTAGAACGCTACCACATCTTTTTATGAAGTTGGTACGCCTTGTATTTATTTATATTTTTGTTCGGTTGGCAGTAGTGTCCGAACAGCGAGAGAACGGGAAGGTATAACGGGTCGGTTGCCTTCCCAATTTTTCAGTTTTTTTACACGACGAGCTTTATTCGGTGACTTATTTGTGTAAAAGTATGATAAGGTTATAGCTTTAATTGTTCAGTGTGTGATTGTAAATGTAACCGACGCACTGTGATCAGTGAAATCGTGTTTTACAAGTTGACATAAATTGTTGATAATGGCGGTCCGCTGGCGGAGGAGAATCGAAATGTTTCCGTGAAAATCTGCTGAATTATTGGGATCATTCTGCCGTGATGCCTTTTGTCGCCAGTAAGTGTTACAGATACGTCAAAATTACTTCCGAGAAACCTAAAATTCCTGTTAAATAAAATAATGTTCACACTTTAATTTTCTATCTACAAATAATGTAAAAGAATGAGTTAAAATGATCCTTAAATACGAGTTAATGGGTCAGAAATGGCAATTGTGGGTCAACGTTGCTCAACAGACTCATTTCTATACGTGTGTTGACATTTAGCAGGCAATAGGTATAAAATGTCGCAAACCTGTATGTAGGTCAATTCTCTCGGGGTCAGATGCGCGCGCAGCAGTGACGTCACGCCCCGCCGCCCGCGCCCCGCGCTGAAACCGCGCCCCCGAAACCTTCACTTTCAAAATGTACCCACACATGCCTGAATGTAGGACAACCTACATCTTAGGGTCAAGCCTAGCAGGATGGGCGCTTGCATCTAGGCCTTGTTTACTAGGGCTCCCCTTACTATGTTTACTCTGTTGAGTTCTACTTCCCACAAGTTTGTATAAATGTAGCCTCTTATCTAGATTATGGGTAGCCTCACACATGCCATCTGATCCCAAACTAGGCAGAGCCTGTATGTACTGGGGTATCAGCTACAGCTGATATACTTGTACACACTTAGACACATCCAGACACAACGCAAACACAAATGCTCATCATTCATAATAATAATAATAAATATGTCAAACATTCACACCAATTATCCAGTCCGAAACTAGGCAGAGCCTGTGGTATGGTTACTAGATAATGGATAGACATACTTAAATAAATATATAAACATTCAAGACTTGGGTACAAACATTCATATTCATCATACGAACATTTGACCCTAGCGGGATTCGAACCCGCAACCTCTGGCGTGGCAGTCCGAGAGCTACCCATTCCGCCACGCAGGTTGTCAAATAAATTCATTGCATAAATGTTTGATCTGGGCGGGATTTGACCTAACGACCCCGAGCTTTGCAAGTATGTACACTACTGACTATTCTGTGGTTCTGTAAACTGTGTAAGTTATGCAGTAGACTTTGAAGAATACGTGTGAGTGTAGACAGACTTCATTTAGACCTATTAGTTTTGTCACAAATGTCTGGGTTATATCTAAACACAGTGCCAGGCATTGAGTTGTTTGGCAGCAGAATATGAGAAAACGCTGGTGACACCTGTGACCCTAATCAAAATATAGAAAAGTATATTAAGTGAAAGTATATCTAGTCCTAATGAAATTATCATATTTGTAATATCTCAATAAAGACCGTCTAGGCATTAAAACCTGTCGTGAATATTGAGAGATAGTCCTGGCACGGGCTGTATGGCCTATTGGGGCTTCTCTGGACACACACTGTCGTTCCATAATGCATGCTCGGCCCATATACTCGTATGGGTTGTGTTAGAATTAAGAAAGTGTGTAAATTGTCATAATAACATGTAAACAATATTTATCTCTAAAACACAGTCAATTCTGTCATCTCCATTGTTAGAGGTTTATAAACATGCACTGCCAATAAAGCAATAACAAATTATTGTTACCCAAAAATTATTTTTAAATTCTCTAATTTCGGAAGAGTTTGGCTTTCCAGTGCTTGTTGTAGATTTTGTCGCTATAGACTAAGAGCAGAGAGTACTAAATATTACTTGTAAAGAAGTGATGGGGGCCCCGTCAGTTTAACATCTCTTTCGTCTCACTTAGAAATGCCTGGTGCCACTTCGAATTCCTGCAGGATCTTGTGCCAAACCCCGGCCCACCAATGGTGCCTCAAGCCGATTTGACTTTACATACATTCTATAATGTCTTCTTTTGCATATGCAGGTTAAATTTTGGTAACATTGTTTGTTTGTTGCAGGTGTGAGTGTGGGCGGCGCGGTCGCTGGTATGTGGGGCGGCGCGCGGTGATGCCGGGCGCCCCATGAGCCGGCTGCTGTGCTGCCTGTGCGTGCGCCGAGTCGACATGGGCGCCGCGCTCTCGCATCCCCAGGTAGGCAAACACACTGGTAGCATCCTCTGGACTACCCACCATGACCAGTGGGCGGTGGTCCGAACGTTGGCAACCCAGGTGATAAACACTATCTTGACCACAAAATACTGTGGGGAACAGCCCTCCAGCGACAGTAGGAGCCTCCACTATGATACGACTGTGATGGTCCCCGCTATAATAAGCAAAACACAGCTTTTGAAACAGCTTTACAAGGCAACTGGTTTTAGTTGTGGCCAATGGCAGGCGGGCTGAATTTTGGCAAGCTAGTTGTTGAACTCTATCTTAAACTCAAAATTCTTTTAAAATGCACTATCAGTAACAAACTTTAATAAATAAATAGATAAAAAATTCACACGTGACAACAAGAAATAGAAAAATAATGATGTGTGAACAATAACTGGATATAAGCAATATCAGTTGCACAACTGCCTGCTTATTAATAATAATAATAATAGCATTTATTCGCTGACCATTACTTAAATTAACTAATTATATTAGATGATGAGGAAGTGTAGACCCAATCCTCCGTCTGTCTCCGGCAGGTGAGAGAGGGTTGTGCTCCTGCATTGGAGACAAAAATAACCTGATGGTGATGATGAGATGATGCTGGCATCAGCATCTGTTTGTAGACGGCCAGGTTGAGACTTTAACACATCTGTTTTAAATAAGTGTCTGTGTGCGCAGGAGGGCGACGCGTGTGAGGGCGGGCCGGCCGCGCCGCCTACCATGGCCGACGTTATACGGTAAGTCACTTTCATGAATGATGCCTCTTGATTCCTGGGCTAGTCCTCTTGGCGGTTACTGCATCCAGTCCAGCTCAACTGAGTTTGTTCACATTCCGCAAACCTTTGGGAGTGGCCTCGGCGTGCTGGGGATTGTACCCCATTGTTTAACCACGACCCTGAACTCCAGGAGCACAAACGCAGAGGTTTCTTCTGTGTCCATGCAGCTTCTGCAGGGAGCTGTTGGTTATGCCTAGAAAATACACTTTATTGCACAAATACAGTTACAAAGAGATTAAAGGGACTGTTTCCTGTTATTCATGCTCGAGCTCGGCTGCGTCAGCTTCAGGCTGATAAACGCTGGCATATAATAGACAACGCCTCTAGTCTGCCGACAGTGCAGTTTCCTGTATTCATAGTGTAGCCTAGCTGTACATTGTAGGGCAGAAAGGGCTCAGTTCCGACGCGGTCTGATATGATGTCTTCCTGTATAGTATACCAACTCACTCTCAGAGAACTGTCCTTAAGTAATACCAAAAGAACAATGCTGACTTTCGATATTTCTCAGTGTTTTAGTTTGAATGCAATAAACATTGATTTTAGACTTTTGCTTAGTATGGATTTCACACAAGCTTTTTGTCAGATAAACTTTAAGAAAATTAACACATAATTTGCATTTTTGGGAATAATTTCTCATTCCATTTATCTTAGAATGAAGAATATGGGTGCAACACTAATTTCTACTGTTAGATCATCTGTTTTAAACCCAATAATGGTTAAATTATGCACCAGTGTTTGTTTTATATGGATGATTTTTTACTTTGATTCCCATTTGAGTCCGACATGCAGGTTGTTTGAGTATTATATTTATGAAGTGTCGTGGTCTTGCTTAATGCCATAACAGAGGGAATCTTTGCGTTTAGACATGTTTATACATAGTTGTTGTATACTGTGCGACAGGGAGCGCAAGAAGAAAGCTGGCGGAGCGGGCCTGGGCACGCTGCGGCGCCGCCTGGCCGCCGCCGCGCGACGCCCGCGGCCGGGGGACTCGCGCCCGGACAGAGGTGACCACTTCCTTACCGACATCGGCACCACCTTATTGGAGGGTGGTTAGAAATCATGTGTACCTATAGCCTATAATAGGTGATCAGGTATCGACGAGGCGAATTGTCTTCGCCGTGTGGTTTCCGGTAGAATAGAATAGGACCACTCCAACTCTTTCAAAAGTCGATAAAAAAAATGACGTGTATAAATGTACCAAGTGTACTCATATGCAATAAATGATTTTGACTTTGACTTGACTTTGACTTTCCATGGATGTCTTACAAGGCGACTGAGAGAATACATTATAAAACATCAATCAGGCCTCCCCAACCCGTCTGGCCAGCGCGGGAAGTATAGGCCAAATCCTCCATCTGTCTCTGGCAGATGAGAGAAGGTTGTGCTGCTGCAGTGGAGACAAAAATAACCTGATGATGATGATGACGATTGATTGTCTTCGTGGACTAAAACCCATTCAGTTCTTACAAAGGTATGCTGTAAGCTTTCACCGAAACATACGCGTCAGTAACTGCGTGGCCGTTTTCACTTAAGTTGGTCTACAGGTTGCAATATAACTTTTCGCACCTCATAAGTCACCTCAAAGTTTTTACCTTCATGACTGGCACTAATTCGTTATTAAATTATATAACAAATGATCTGTTATCTAATTTAATAACTAATTCGTGTCAATCATGAAGGTAAACACTTTGAGGTGCGAAAAACTATTTTGCTTCGTGGTATGGACCTGTATCTTCTTTTTCTAACGATAGAGCGTTATACAAACTGGTCACTTTCGATATGTATACCTACGTTACCATGTCTCCTTACGGTTCGTGACCATAATGAATGTTCAGGTGACATCCTTTTCATTGTCGCATGCTACAGTTCCACGGCTGCAAGTTTCTTGTATGTATGTATGTATGTAAATAAGCAATGATTCAGCTGCAGAAATGGTCCAGATGGTGGTGTAGATCGTCCACTTCACGACGGCACGCTCTTTCTCTAAATCTCTTACATGTCATTGCATGCGTTATATTGTTACCGTGTTAGTTCTGTCGTTACGCACTAATCAAGAATTTATGCATACGTACACTGACCTACTGACGGATTAAAGCAGCGGGGCGTGCCATCGTGAATTTAACGATCTATACCTATGTAGAAAGATGCGTGTTGTTGAGCTTCGGTACTGCTCAGGCTGCGAGCACGCGCGGTTCATCCGGTCCGTGGTGGGCTCGTGGCGGCTGGCGGAGGTGTTCCTGCTGGGCGAGGAGCTGGAGGGCGGCGCCGCGCTGCGGGACCTGGCCACGCAGGCCGAGCTTGCTCGCGAGCCGGCCGCCGCGCTGCACGCCGACCTGCAGCGCGCATACACCGACAGGTCAGCAGGGCTCCGAGTGATCGTATATACCTTTGTAATAATTAATATCATATAACAGTATTAAACGCTATCAATATCGCTTTACGTGTATCCTAACGCGATTGGCCGCTTCCACCCATATCCAAATGCGTTGAAAAAAAACTCAAGGAAACTGTCACAGACTTAGTACAATATATATTTGTGTTTAGTTATAATTAAGTCAAACATTAAAGAGATCAAATACAAAGAAAAGTGCTGAAAAGTTTCCAAATGGACCAGATAGAAGTAGTAGACTGAATCAGCTGCATAAGAGCGAATTGCAGCTCCCCGCCTGTCATACTGCACTAATGCAAATAACTGCTAAGTACAACGCGGTCCGGGCGTATAACGCGCTACCAGACGATATCAAGTCCCTGTCTGATAAACTATTTCTTGAAAAAGTCAATGAGCTATTGCTCGAGCTCTGTCCCTGTGATATCAATGAGTTTTCAGTAGCAATAAATAATGTGACTTCCATTTATAATTTTATTCTTTAATTTAATTTTAAATTCAATTTATAATGTAGTTTCTGAGTAGATAGATAATTATAATATGCTACACTCCGAAAGGGGTCTGATTGTGCCGAAACTTTAAGTATAAATATCCAATACAGTATGTTGTATGTACCTACAATTTATGGCAAGTAAATTTAGGAAATTTATAAAGGTTGGAATTAGCATGGATAATTAATTATTTAAGGAAATCATTGGGCCCGATTCGAAGACACACATTTAAAATTTGACAGCGCTAAAATTGGTTTCGTCTTTATCTTCATAATACTTGTGTGATAAGGATAGCAACAGTTTAGTGCTGTCAAATTTTAACGTTATGCCTTCAGAATCGAGCCCATTATCTTGATAACTTGGAACCCTGCAGGTCAGTAATACTGACGCTAGCGGCTGGATGATGTGGACGACTTGTTGCTGGAGTGAGGGTCACGTTTGCGTGATGGTTGCCTGTGTTTCTGCAGATGGTGGTGCGACGTGGAGCTGGTGGGGGGCGGAGGTGGGGGCGGGGGCGGCGGCGCGTGGGCCGTGCGCGCGCACCGCGCCGTGCTGGCCGCGCGCTGCACGTACTTCCGGGACCTGCTGCAGCGGTACCCCAGGTGCCGATCTCTCCTGCACACATCACACATCACACTTTCTGTTGGAGGACGAGCGCATTCCAATTCAATTAATTTATTATTATAAATTACCAGAATCATAGATTTTTACAGTCATCCTTAAAATTATATGATTCCATCAATTGAATACGATTTAAATATAAAAATTAACAGGACGATGCATATTGGAGCTCCCACACTAGACCATGCAGTCTGTATCGCCTCTAATAGGATCCATGATGTTCTAGGAAATGAGACCTGAAATCAGATGATCCAACTAAAAACTGAATTCTCAAGTCAAAAACCTATCACGTTATCCCTTATTGAGTGTCTTGAATGACTGAAAGGAACTAAAAAGTAGTTGACCAGTGTGAAGGAAACAAAAATAGTGATGAGTGAATAATAACTTGGTATAGGCAAAATCAGTTGCACAACTGCCTGCTTATGAACAGTAATAATAACAAAAAAAATTACCACATTGAAGTACCACATCTGTCGCTGATAAAATAAAGAATAAATACAAAAACATCAAAACTTATATGCTGTAAAAATTGCATTAATTGTCAACGTTTAGGACATCACACAACAAAGTGTCCACTGATTATCGAACGTTTACCTTTGAGGGTCCGAAATCTCACTTCCCCTGGCTTTTAGAGCCTTGATGCCTGAATATGAAAAGAAGCTTATGGTATTAGCTTTTATCGGGCTGATCTGCCCAGCTTTGTTTCCGATAGTTTGTTGTATGTATTGTTGTCTGTTCCAGCGGGGCGTGCCGCGTGCCGCTGGAGGGCGCGGGGGCGGCGCTGTCCCGCGAGGAGGTGGAGGCCTGCGTGCTGGCGCTCTACGCGGGGCCCTCCGCCCTCGCCCCCGCCCCCGCCCCCGCACACACCACACACAGCGCACACAGCACGCTCAGCTCCAACACCGGCTCGCGCCGCGCGCTCTGCGACCTGTGCGCCAGCGCTAACGACAGTGAGTAGCCTGCCTTGTCGAACTTCCTTGGATGTTATATTATATTTTCTTTATTGCATACATAAACAGAGTGTACAGAGTCAGCCAACTCTTGCGATTACTAAAAAAAAACGGGAAACCAAAGGAAGTTGCGCCTAAAAAAAAAATAAAAAAAAATGCACATACGTCATGACAAATTTGGAAGGTAATTCTCTTTTAAAGTGTCTAACAGTAGGGTCTAACGCTGCCAGACTGCCCAATGCTTCATAGCGACTGTGCCAGACTTCCATACTTTATTGCCACCCTGCCAGACTGTCCCAAACTTTAAAGCGACCCTGCCAGGCTGTCCCATACTCCATGGCGTTTCTATCAGGCTGTCCCATACTTTATAGCAACCCTGTCAGACTGTCCCATTTTTCGTGGCGACTGTATCAGACTGTCAGTACTTCAAGGCGACCCTGCCAGGCTGTCCCATACTTCGAGGTGAGCCTGCCAGACTGTCCCATACTTCGAGGTGAACCTGCCAGACGCATACTTCGAGGTGACCTGCCAGACTGTCCCATACTTCATGGCGACCTGCCAGTCTGACTCATACTTCATGGCGACCCTGCCAGTCTGACTCATACTTCATGGCGACCCTGCCGGTCTGACTCATACTTCATGGCGACCCCGCCCGTCTGACTCATACTTCATGGCGACCTGCCAGTCTGACTCATACTTCATGGCGACCCTGCCAGTCTGACTCATACTTCATGGCGACCTCCCAGTCTGACTCATACTTCATGGCGACTCATACTCCATGGCGACCCTGAAAGGATGTTCCATTCAAAGCATTACAAAATATATAAATGCTTATTTAATTGCAGAGTGGGAGCGCGGAGGGAGTGTGGAAGGAGATCTGGACATCATTAATATGGACAACTCGAGCAGTGAGTGTTACACTATGAGGATCTTGGATTTAGACATGAAAGGCATAAGATTTCGAAACGATAAGTAAAATCACATGAATAACTTGATCGAATCCATGCTCTCGAGGTGGAATTACTGTGGGCCAATCTTGTTGTTGGTCCGCGACTCTACCACTGCTTCAGAGGAATAAAGTTGGTCGTTGGACAGGCCAGCGATTGATTTAGGCTAAAAATTAACCCAAATGTATCAAAAATAACATCCACTATGTCCATGAGTGTATTTACGTATATTATTGTCTACACGCAGAATGATCAAATTCTGGTAATTTGCGAACACAGAATGTTTTTATTAAGTTTTACTGAGAGAGGGGGACAGTTACAGTCACTGTTAAACTGCAGTCCGTCCCATACTTCATGGCGACCTGCCAGACTGACTCATACTTCATGGCGATCCTGCCAGTCTGACTCATATTTCATGGCGACCCTGCCAGTCTGACTCATATTTCATGGCGACCCTGCCAGTCTGACTCATATTTCATGGCGACCCTGCCAGTCTGACTCATATTTCATGGCGACCCTGCCAGTCTGACTCATATTTCATGGCGACCCTGCCAGTCTGTCCCATACTTCATGGCGACCCTGCCAGTCTATGTCATACTTCATGGCGACCTTCTCATTGTGCATGTAGATGTGTATTAATGTTTGTGTGTGTGTGCAGGCTGCAGGGGTGTGGGCGGGGGCGGGTGGCCGTGCGTGTGCCGGGCGGGGGCGGGGGCGGGGCGCGGCGGGGCGGGGGCGGGGGCGGGCGTGGAGGGCGCGGTGGTGCGCCGGCTGGGCGCGCTGCTCGGGTTCTCGGTGGACGCGCTGCATCGCGACATGACGTACTTGCTGGACTCGGGTACGTACGCAATAATACATATTCGTATATAGTGGACACTGACAGTGCGGCTAGGCCGAGAACTCAATGTCGCTCAGCACCAGCTGTGGAAAGAGCGATGCTCGGAGTTACTCTAAGGGACAGGATCCGGAATGAGGTGATCCACCAGAGAACTAAAGTCCTCGACGTAGTTCAAAAAGTCGGGTCACATCTGTCGGAGAACCGATTGCAGTGGGCGTAGACGAGTTGTCGAGTGGAGACCGCGACTGGACAGGCGTGGTATGGGTAAATTAATAAAATTTGGATAAATAAAACAGAAGGTGTAAAGAAGAGGAAATTTGTGGCTTATTGAAACATTTTAAGTTAATTTAAATAAGGATGTGAAATAAATTTGGATCAGAGATCAGTCGGTTTAACATCGGTCTATTTCCAGCTGTGGACACTTGGAGGCTGATGATGATGATATAAATATTACATATATACACAAACCCATATGAACCTTTACCAATAGTTAGGCGGTTCTAAAAATGGACTTTATTGCATGCTTATAATACGTCAAAGCCAAAATCCTTTACTGCACATGAGTATACTTGGTACAATTGTACACGTAAATTTATGTGATTTGTCACTCGTCGGCGACGCTATGGTGCATTTATTGTCTTTCGAACCCAGAGAGGCGTTGGATATGGTACCTATGTGTTCTGTTGACCCTGTCGAGGCGTTGGAGTGAGCAGCGTGTGTATACTTGCAGGCGAGTACGCGGACTCGCGGCTGGTGTTCCGGCTGGAGGGCGGGTGCGGCGCGCAGTACGGCTTCCGGTCGGCGCTCGAGCTGCCCTGCCACCGCGTGCTGCTCGCCGCCAGGTCGCGCTTCTTCAGGTACCACACAATACATAATCATAATAGGGTGTTTCCGCAGGGTTGTATTTTGAGTACTCTCGTATTTTCCATATATGAATATTATAAAATACTCGAAGCTATTTGATCCCACAGGGGAATAACTATGAATATCACAAATCCATACAGTTTAATTCCAAAACCAATGGCGTTTGAATGCTCTCGCAAGTTATTTTTAATACCTCACTTTTGTAGGACTTTCATTGTTGTACCCTTGTAACCTTCATTTGTAAATGAAAAACTAATTTATAATAAATACTTCAAGAAATAAATCTTTACACGTATTATTATTTGTTAGTCATGATGTTTTACTAAATGGGTCAAAAACAATTACAACCAATACATTCGAGTTCTCCAGTACCTTCCGGTACTTCATTTACCTCAGTAATTTATCTTCGTCATCTGCTCTAATGGTACTATCATCAGGGCCGAGAGGATTGAATCCTATATATTCCCTAGGAGTTCCACAGGGCTCAATCCTGGGTCCGCTTGTATTTCCTATATATTCCCTAGGGATTCCACAGGGCTCAATTCTGGGTCCGCTTGTATTTCCTATATATTCCCTAGGAGTTCCACAGGGCTCAATCCTGGATCCGCTTGTATTTCCTATATATTCCCTAGGGGTTCCACAGGGCTCAATCCTGGGTCCGCTTGTATTTCCTATATATTCCCTAGGGGTTCCACAGGGCTCAATCCTGGATCCGCTTGTATTTCCTATATATTCCCTAGGGGTTCCACACGGCTCAATCCTGGGTCCGCTTGTATTTCCTATATATTCCCTAGGGGTTCCACAGGGCTCAATCCTGGGTCCCTCTCGTAAGGTGTGTAGTGTCGCAAGGCTGTACTGTGGGCCCCATTGCATGTGTTGTTCTTGTTGCAGGAGCGTGATGTCTCGCCGCACTGGGGCGGGGGCCGGCGGTAGCGGCGCAGGCGGAAGCGGGGGCGCGGTGTGCGTGGACGAGAAGGTGTTGCCGCGCAGGTTCGCGCGCGCGCTGCTGCACGCCGCGTACACCGACCAGGTCACTTGGCTGCACTACTGTACTCTAAAATGACTCGAACACAGATAGCCCTTCCCCGTAAGGAGGACTAAAGGAGTTTATATTGAAAATTTGTAAAGTTCTTTTCACACTCTAAGCCCTCTTGTTATAAAATTGAGCCTGTAGTTATGTCTGTGTATCTAGTGATATGTTATGTACTGTGCAGGTGGACCTGAGCCTGATCGGCCGCGGCCCCCCCTCCCCCACCAACTCCGCGCCCGCCGCCACCACGGTCAGTATATACCACGGTACCCACTAACCAGCCGCTAGTACTAAACTGTATATAAGGATCATATACACGTCACATACTTACTACTTCTGCCTAATTTTACTCTATTTTAGGCTGTATTTGTAATTCAGAATTGTTCATCCTACTAATATTATAAATGCGAAAGTTTGGATATTTGGATGTTTGGATATTTGGATGTTCACGCTTCAACCACTAGACGGATCGGGATGAAACTTGGCACACATATAGGTTAGGTCCTGGAATAGCACATAGGATAGTTTTTATCCCGAAAAACCATCCCATTCCTACGGGAAATACATAATAATTTGTGATGTTAAGTGGTCCACGCGGACGAAGTCGCGGACAACAGCTAGTCCTACTAATATTATAAACGCAAAAGTTCGTAAGTATGGATGGATGTTTGTTACTCTTTCACGTAAAAACTACCGAATGGATTTTAATGAAACTTTACAATAATATATCTTATACATCAGAATAACACATAGGCTACAATTTATAAAGATATTGTGTGAATTGTCCAAAATATCAAGTAAGTAGGAAATACATAATAATTTGTGATGTTAAGTTGTGCACGCGGACGAAGTAGCTAGTAAATTATAAAATTTTCGAAGCTCTCCCACACATGGGAGGAGTACGGCGAATTCCTTAGCTGGGTCAGTTTCTCAAAAACTGCCTAAAAAATTCAATGCAAGCCAAATTGAATCCCACGGTGTCCCATGGTACCAACGCTTTCGGATTGTGGAGCAGCACAGGACCGAGGCGACTATGGGGTTGCGCCAGCGTTCTCCTGTGTATATTAATATCATTACTACTGCGATCACCAGTCCGCCTGCCAAGCGTGGTGATTATAGCAAATCCCCCAATGGACAGCCCACTATAAATATCATTCTATTGGCGAGGCTTATGCTCAGCAGTGGACGTACCTTTCATTTCTCGACGTCACGTTTCTGAACGTGTGTATGTTGCAGGGGTGGAGCGGGGGCGGGCGCGGCGGGGGGAGCTCCCCGCGCGCCGCGACCGCGTCGCAGCTGGAGGACGCCTTCCAGCTGTACGAGATCGCCAGGTGAGGACGGACGTGCAAACGATTATTTGAATGGCAAAGATGCCTGGTACTAATGTTGATTCAGCTTCGCTGCTTAGGCATTGCAATCTTTTAATATGTGGGTATATCTACAACACCGGTGTCTGACAGAACGCTCTCGGCTCGGTAGCGATCGCATCGGCGGACACGCTATATATAATACTATATTAGCAATAATTTCGGATTTTACTCAAGTAATCTTCATCATCATCATCAGCCTGTGTAGTGCAGGGAAACAGTGCCGGCCGGCAAATAAACTTTCAGTGAGGAATGTTCAGTGGCCACACGGTGGCGGGGTGACCACGAGCTCCAAGTCAAGGTGAGTGGATCACCTCATATTTGGGAAAGCAATGCCTGATATTTTGAACCCGTCGAATAACTAGGATTACTCTCCACTGACTATCGAAGACTCCACCACAGAATCATTAAAATCATTATTAATTGTATGCGAGCTTGATTTTTAAAAGATGTGTTGCGTGAAGTTTGTTGCGCCGTTTGTTCTTCACAGCGCTAACATCTAGGAAGCGGTAGTCGATGAAAAAAATGACGTGTATAAATGTACCAAGTGTACTCATATGCAATAAATGATTTTGACTTTGACTTTAAGGATACAGTTGTAACATCCAGACTGAGACTATATTGCACACAGTCCCGGGTGGGAGTCGAACCTACGGTCTCTATCACTCGATCTCCAAACCAGTATACCAACTCTAACTCCAACTCCACATATAACTTTGAGTGTTATGTTATTTAGATTTACCATAATAATGTCAAATCAAGTGTTTGCCGTGTGGTTCCCGGCTTAGAATAGGGCAACCCCTATCTTTTCCGTGGGTGTCGTCAAGGCGACTAAGGGATGGCACCAGGGACGGGCAGCAGCGTTCTCCTGTGTATGTTAAGATCATTACTGTGATCACCAGTCCGCCTGCCAAGCGTGGTGATTGTGGTAAATCCCCCAAAGGACATCTAACCAAAAGTGATAATCTATTGGGGAGGCCTATGTCCAGCAGTGGACGTATTTAGGCTGATAGTGAAGTATTGAAAGCTGATACATCTGAATAATGTTAACTTTTAAAGGAACAGTGAATAGGCATCTTCTGGGTAAGCGCGCTCCACCTTAGGCTTCATCACACTTAGTATCAGGTGAGATTGAGGTCTAGCGCAATCCCATCAGGAATAAAAAAAACTACATATAAACCACATATAAAATAGTATGGAGTGTGCGCTAAACATTGCAGAGCATTTTATTTTTTAAATTATTAAAATCCATCAAGAAATGACGAAGTTATTAAAGTTTATTTAACGCAAGTTATCAAAACGCGCGCGCTTTTTATGTCGACGTCACTTGTTACAACCCGCGCGCGATGATCTCGCCCTCTCGCTCGGAGTTCATTCGCCGTTCTGTGTCGCGCGTTTTTTGTTTACGTCAGACTGCGCTAGTGTGCTGCGAAAAAAATAAATGTCAGATATTCACACCAATTATCCAGTTCAACACTTATACACTTTACACTTGCAACGACGCGACGGATGACGTCACTTCCGTTTTTTGGTTCTATTGCACTGAAATTACTTCATCGTCTAAATCTTCGTCATTTTTGATCCGATTAAAATATTTTTTTTCATAGTAATTATAATTTTTTTAGCGCTTAATATCTGCATACTGAACACAAAATGTAACTGATCCTTATTATGAAAAAATCAATTTATGACAGACTAGCTGAGCCCGTGGCTCCGCTCGCGTAGACTACAGAATCCGCTCCAGTTCTCACTCTCACTCCCTTTCCCACTCCTACTCAGACTCAAATCCAATCCCGCTCCAACTGTAGTACAAACCAATCGCAATATGAATTGTACCGAACATAATAATATACTTCTTTGTTATATTGCATATTAACACCTTCGGTTACATTATTGCAGTTTTAGTAGGGATTCCTAATATTTTATAGTAATAAATATATCCTATGTTACTCAGGGATAATGTAGCACTCTAATGGTGAAAGAATTTTTGCAATCGGCCCAGTAGTTTTTGAGTTTATTCGTTACAAACACATTCGGTACAAACATACAAATCTTTACTCTTTAAAATGGCCGACTGGATATCCACATGACCGTTGCAGCGCGGGGCAGGGTAGCGAGTGGTATCGTGTAACACTGTGCGCGCGGGTGTGTGTGTAGGTTCGTGGAGATGCCGATCGTGGTGCAGGGCTGCGAGGACGCGATCGTGGAGGCGCTCTCGCCGGAGTCGCTGGCCGGCGTGCTGCGCTGGGCCGGCGCGCCGCACGCCAGCGCCTGGGTGCACAGGTACCATACCATGCTCGAGGCAGGCTGTTCGCATTCACATTTGTCGCAGTCTGCTACTTATGTCGCCGGCTACATTTGTCACCGGCTGCATTTGTCGCTGCCTGCTATGTCGCCGGGTACATACAAGTGTTTGTTCGGTTGCGCAGACAGGCGATGCGGTACCTGCGCGACGAGTTCCCGGCCATCATGAGCCACGCGGCGAGCGCGCGGCTGCCGCGCGCCGCGCTGCTCGCCGCGCTGGGCTCGCCGTTCCTGCAGGCCAGCGAGGCGCAGGCGCTGCGCGGCGCGCTGCGCTGGGCCGAGCGCGCCGCGCTCACCAAGCACGCCGCCGAGCACCGGGGTACGGCCGCCATACTCTGTCGCTCATCGTCAAGATCAACTGCATGCATATTTCTGGATGCTGTATTTTAGATGTAATCGTGGAGCAATGAATGAAATGTCTACGCATCGTCTACTGCACGAAATGGAGCGCAACGACGGTGGCGCCCTCACACGTCAAAAGCTAGCCCAAGCTAGCTGTCATTCAAAATCGACTCCATGAAAGTCATCACATGTACTGTTTTATCTATTTTTCATTATATACTAAGTAATCTTCAAACAACAAACTTTTATTTGTGTCTCGCAATGGACAAACTCACTACATTTTAAACTGAGGTTTATCGGACTGCTGTAGATGCAAATACAGACTACAATAGAATAGCCCTTATTATCTACTTCTTCTTCTCTGTCGTTCCCTCCCTGCTGAGGATCGCGACCGTATAAAATGCGCCTCCACGCATAGCGGTCATTGGCCAGCCGCACCGCTTCATATAAGGACCCGCCAGCCAACCTCCTCACCGGGTCTAACCTCCTAGTAGCTCTAGAGCTCGCTTCTTCTCTGTCGTTCCCTCCCTGCTGAGGATCGCGACCGTATAAAATGCGCCTCCACGCATAGCGGTCATCAGCCAGCCGCACCGCTTCATATAAGGACCCGCCAGCCAACCTCCTCACCGGGTCTAACCTCCTAGTAGCTCTAGAGCTCGCTTCTTCTCTGTCGTTCCCTCCCTGCGGAGGATCGCGACCGACGCGCCTCCACGCATAGCGGTCATTGGCCAGCCGCACCGCTTCATTATCTACTTACATATTCTTATATACTAACTTAAATTCAAATTCAAAAAACTTTATTACGATACACAGGTGTTAGTGGTAGTATATTTGCATAATGGGCTCTGTGATCTGCCTTGGAGCATGCAATAATTATTACTATTTCTAGTGTACATAAGAAACCGCTAAAAATCTTAATCGTCTAATTATTACAATTTATTATTGATAAAATTATTATAAATATATTGGGTAATTTTCTCATCATTCCCACACATACAAGTCAGTAATTATGTATTATGAACGCTATAATATTCCTCCATACAGTAAAATTCAACTCATACAACACTATGTGCCGTTAACTACTATAACTCTACGTGATATTATTTGTCATTACTATATTTATTTAATCATCTACTAATCTCACGCCGTGCTGTACCACATAGATAGTCGAGCCGGCTCTCGACCCAGATATTTGATGCGACAAATGCATATGTGACGTATGTGTTGCAGAGCCCAACGTGGTGTGGCACACGGCGCACTCCGTGTCGCGGCGCGGCGCGCGGCGGCGCGAGGTCAGCGACCTGGCGCTCCGGGAGACGCTCGCGCCGCTCGTCGCGCTCGTGCGCACAGAGCATCTGCCCCCAGACAACGAGCTGCTGCAGCAGGTCGCTGACACACACCCCCCCACACACACACACCACACCCCCCCCCCACACACACACACACCCCACACACACACCGCACAAGTGAACAGACTTAATCACCTACTACTATTACGGGCGCACCCGCCTGGCCGTTTATACACGTGCTGGTGCGCGCGAAAACTATGGACAGACAGACGGACAGACAACGTTGAATATTTGTTGTTGACAACATATCGTCAGTGGAAAGGTAAAAACGCTAAAGCGCCAGTTTGACAAGTTTCCTGGAGAGAGGTTTAAAGTTATTTAAAAATACGATTGTATAATAACTGCTTAATTATGTAAAACAAAGAATCATTATAGGTATTTTATTTTACGAGATATTATATGTCGCATTAGCGAAAATCACCTGAACATATAAAAAATGTTGGTCAGGTAAAAAACGGTAAACATATACATAGACAGATCGACGCAGAAAAATAATACAGTCGAATGGAATATATTATATCTTATTTTCGACCAATGTTATAGCGTTTTTACCTTACCACTGACGATATGTTACCGGCTGCCGTTGTCGCCGCCTATATTCGTTACCGGTTATATTTGTCGCTATCGACATTGTTACCGGTTACATTTGTCGCTGCCGGCATCTGTTCTCGGTTGCCTATGTCGCCGACTGCGTTTGTTACTAATTATGTATTTATTATTTGTCGCCAAATTCTCTTGGGAGTCGTAACCTTATAAATAAAACCGTTATAAATCGCCTCGGAACGGATTAAAGTCAACGTACTGGCTGTTCAGGGTTGACGCCCCGCCTAATTGTACGTGTACTATGTTGTCAGATGGTGCGTCGCGGGCTGGTGTCCGCCGGCGGGGGCGGCGGCGGGGGCGCGGGCGCGGGCGAGGAGGGGGCGGGGTGCTCGGCGGACGCGTGGCTGGGCCGCGGGTCGTACCGGCCCGCGCGGTGCTTCCTGCCCTACCTGGACGAGATCAAGGTAACACACACACACACACACAGAGACAGACACGCACATCTCCATACTAGTGAACAGATCTAATGACCTACTACTATTATTATACTGTGTTAGTAGATGACATTAATGACATATCCTCGGGGATACTGCAACAGGTCTATGTCGAACAAAGTTTCGTCTATCGTGTGAAAATTTGTAGATTTTTTTACTAAAGAAGTTTTTAAATACTCTGCAATTCGGTGATCAAATACAATCGTCCCTAACAATACTGGATTCTAGAATGTACAGATAAAATAACCTTTTTGTGTTTGTTTTAAAGCCGTATTTTGAAAGCATAGAACCTATTGATAGATTAGATATATTTATTTCACTTTTACATCTTAAAAATTCAATTTTACATGTCATTCTAATATGGTAAAAGGGATCGTCATAAAATAAAATAATATACAAAATATAAATATACATACATAGTACTGTATACATTATTTCTTCATTTTTAATAATTGAACATATATAATAATATTTTAATAATGTTGGGCCATCTCCTGTGTATATGGCCCCGTAGCCTAGTCGGTAGTACACCTGCCTGCGAAGTACGGGGTCGCGGGTTCGAATCCCGCCCACGGCAAACATTCGTGTGATGAGCACTTGTGTTTGCCTTGTGACTGGATGTTATTTATATATTATATTATGTATCTATGTATGTACATCAGCTGTCTGATACCCATATTACAGGCTCTGCCTAGTTCGGGATCAGGTGGCCGTGTGTGAAATGTCCCCACATATTTATTTATTTATATTAAGATTCTTACTGCGATCACCAATCCGCCTGCCGAGTGTGGGTGATCATGGCAAGTACCCCACCGGTGAATGGACGGTTTACCAAAAGTGACTTTCCATTGGGGAGGCTCGTGTCCAGCAGTGGACGTATTTTGGCTTATGTTGAATGCCCTAACTGGTCTGTGGCAAAGGAAGCTCGTAGTGTAGTGACGAGTTGTTCGCGGCAGGCGCTCCTGGAGGAGCAGGCGGTGCCGGAGGCGGAGCTGGCGCGCGCGCGCCGCGCCCGCTACCTGCACCGCATCCCCGACACGCTGTACATGGTGAGACCTATCTCTGTCACTCTGCACTAACACACATGAGACAGCAGCCGCGACTTGGCGTACCTTATTGTTTATTTTGTTTACATATTATTACGACAATTTACACACTTTCTTAATTCTAAGTATATAGGCCGAGCATGCGTAATGGATCGACAGTGTGTGTCCAGAGAAGCCCCAATAGGCCATACATGTTGGCGCAATTGTCGGCATTTGTTAACGGTTGCCTTTGTCGCTGACGGCATATATTAGCCGCTGACATTCTTACCGGTTGCCTTTGTCGCTGACGGCATATATTAGCCGCTGACATTCTTACCGGTTGTCTTTGTCGCTGACGGCACTTGTTACCGGTTATTTTTGTCGCTGATGGTATTTTTACCGGTTTTTATTGTCGCCAACGACGATTACTGATCTGATTGAGCTGACGTTTGAAACGTTACAAATATGATGTAAAATTGTCTGTCAATGAAAGAAAATTTAGGAGAAAGCAAGAATTTATTTAGTTTTTAAGATATCAAAGGAAATTTAAAAATTCAGACCGTGGCAGGATAAGGGAATTTATTGTGGTCTTAATATAGATTTTTCGTAATGAGGGCTTCTTAATATCTAGTACAAATATTATAAAGTAAAGTAAATTTTTGAGGTTGTAGCGGGCAATCTCTGGATCTACTGAACCGATTTTGAAAATTCTCCTACCAATAGAATGCCACGTTATTTGTGAGTGTCATAGGCTATATATTAACCCGAAAAAAGAAAACTCGTGGTAGTCGGATTTGCAAAGTAAGTCGGAGAAAAAACGGTCGAACGAAAATGTTTCTTACGAACGCGGACTTATCTTCTCAGGGGGCCAGGAAGACCTGGCGACACTTCGACCCTTCAGGCTCTTTTGTGCCAAACCCTTGACCACCGACGGTGCTCCAAGCCGATTTGGTGGACTTTACATGCGCCTCAGAATTTCGTAGTTTTTTTATATTTAAAAAAAGCGCTAAATGAATTTCGACAAAATTTATATGGGACCACCTCTGAAGTATGACCTACCATACAAAAGACGAACCATCAAAATCCATTGAAAATTGGCGGAGTAATCGCGTAACAAAACATACAAAAAACAAACATACCGTCGAATTGAGAACCACCTTTTTTGAAGTCTGTTAAAAATAATTAAAATCGTTAGGTCATGTTTACTGGTCATATTATCAACAGTATATATAATAGATAATTAATTAAATATAATAATGACAAATAATATCACGCAGTGTTATAGTAGTTGACAGCACATAGTGTTGTTATAAGTTAGTATATAAGAATATGTAAGTAGATATTTATCTGAGTACCTATATTTATATAATTAATAACTTACTAAAACTGCAGCAAGTACAGGAATATTGTACATATAATTGTTATTCGCTCTACTGTACAGCATGCCACCTTAAAGTACATGTAACTAGCCCTAGAACAGGCCAAGGTCTTTTTGGGCTGTTACTGCCATACCATGTCTCGTTTATATACGCTTGCCCAAATATGAATGTGTACCTATAACTATGGTGTAATATATTGTCTGTGATTGTTGTTTACTAAATAAATAAAATAAATAAATAAAATAATAGGCCCCATTCTATTGTAATTTGTATTTGATTATACTTGGTCTAATAAACCACCCTTCACATTATATAGTGAGTTATTATTCATAGCTCCACCAACGCATTCAACATTACATCGCAAGCAAAGATGTTTACCGCGGGCCGGCCGGTGCCCAAGGAGCATCTTAAGCAAACATACAATGGTCGGTACTCTGTCGCAGGTGTCGGCGGTGTCGCGCGCGGAGAGCGCGGGCGGGGGCGGGGGTGCGGAGGGCGCGGGCGGGGGGGCGGAGAGCGCGTGCGTGCCGGCGCGCGTGGTGTCCGTGCTGCGCGCGCGCCTGCGCGAGCTGCTCGCCGCGCCGCCCGCGCGCCGCGCGCTGCTCGCGCCCGCGCACAGGCTGGACGCCGCCGCCGTACACACGCAGGTAGCCCGCCCGACCGCCCGACCGCCCGACCGCCCGACATACACACGACTAGCTGACGACTTAATACCACAAATTATTATGTATTCCCATAGGAGTGGGATGTTTTTTCGGGATAAAAACTATCCTACGTCCCTATCGCCTTGAAAATATTATACTATCTACCTACCTGTAGCCCGCGGCTTCGTTATTTTCGTCCGCGTATGTTTCGATATTTATCTTCACTGCTTTTAACGATTAATTTGGTTTCTCGTAGAAATGAGATGTTTGTTCGTGATAAAAACTATCCTGTGTCCTGTTCCAGGCCCTAACCTATATGTGGGCCAAGTTTCATCCCGATCCGTCCAGTGATTGAAGCGTGACTGAGTAACAAACATCAAAACATCTAAACTTTCGCATTTTTAATATTAGTAGGATAAATAACTCGTACATATATACATTTGTCTAATCCCAAGCTAGTATTTTCTCTTGTGCTATGGAAATTTAACAAGGATAGTGTGTGTATATATATTTCTATATCTAACTAATTAATAATTCTTACGATTTAAATGTGTCCCCTAAAAAAAAGTAGAAGAAAAAATAAATAACCCAAATACTAAATAAAAAAAAAAATACAGTAAGTAAATTGATACCACTGTTCGAGGGTGGATCTAGACTAGAGTGTAACAATTATAGACCTATTGCTATTCAGCCCACTATCAGCAATTTTTTTTGAAAAAACAATGTTTAAACGTGGTTAGGAAATTATACATCGTCCACGTCACGACGGCACTCCCCACTCTAGTAGTAGGAGCGGGGCGTGCCGTCGTGAATCGTACGGTATATACATGTCTCTTATACTAGCTCCTGTGTATATATACAGCTGTGCCTGCGCGCCGTCCGCGAGCGCGCGCTGCCCGACGCCTGCGCGCACCTGCTGCTGGCCGAGCCGCACTACTGGGACGACAGGTCGGACACTCACTCGCTCGCTACCCCCTCGCTCACTACTCACTACCCACTCGCTCACTACTCACTACCCCCTCGCTCACTACCCCCTCGCTCACTACTCACTACCCACTCGCTCACTACTCACTACCCCCTCGCTCACTACCCCCTCGCTCACTACTCACTACCCCCTCGCTCACTACTCACTACCCACTCGCTCACTACTCACTACCCCCTCGCTCACTACCCCCTCGCTCACTACTCACTACCCACTCGCTCACTACTCACTACCCCCTCGCTCACTACCCACTACCCCCTCGCTCACTACTCACTACCCACTCGCTCACTACCTATCCCCTCGCTCACTACTCACTACCCACTCGCTCACTACTCACTACCCCCTCGCTCACTACCCCCTCGCTCACTACTCACTACCCACTCGCTCACTACTCACTACCCCCTCGCTCACTACCCACTACCCCCTCGCTCACTACTCACTACCCACTCGCTCACTACCTATCCCCTCGCTCACTACTCACTACCCACTCGCTCACTACTCACTACCCACTCGCTCACTACCTACCCCCTCGCTCACTACTCACTACCCACTCGCTCACTACCTACCCCCTCGCTCACTACTCACTACCCACTCGCTCACTACTCACTACCCACTCGCTCACTACCTACCCCCTCGCTCACTACTCACTACCCACTCGCTCACTACTCACTACCCCCTCGCTCACTACCCACTACCCCCTCGCTCACTACTCACTACCCACTCGCTCACTACCTATCCCCTCGCTCACTACTCACTACCCACTCGCTCACTACTCACTACCCACTCGCTCACTACCTACCCCCTCGCTCACTACTCACTACCCACTCGCTCACTACTCACTACCCACTCGCTCACTACCTACCCCCTCGCTCACTACTCACTACCCACTCGCTCACTACTCACTACCCACTCGCTCACTACTCACTACCCACTCGCTCACTACCTACCCCCTGGCTCACTACTCACTACCCACTCGCTCACTACTCACTACCCACTCGCTCACTACCTACCCCCTCGCTCACTACTCACTACCCACTCGCTCACTACTCACTACCCACTCGCTCACTACTCACTACCCACTCGCTCACTACCTACCCCCTCGCTCACTACTCACTACCCACTCGCTCACTACTCACTACCCACTCGCTCACTACTCACTACCCCCTCGCTCACTACCCACTACCCCCTCGCTCACTACTCACTACCCACTCGCTCACTACCTATCCCCTCGCTCACTACTCACTACCCACTCGCTCACTACTCACTACCCACTCGCTCACTACCTACCCCCTCGCTCACTACTCACTACCCACTCGCTCACTACTCACTACCCACTCGCTCACTACTCACTACCCACTCGCTCACTACCTACCCCCTCGCTCACTCGCTCACTCACTCGCTCACTCGCACACTACTCACTCGCTCACTGTTTAATAGCTCTGAGTTCGGGACACAATCTGGCACAAGTTATTTTTAACTAGATACCAGTTTCTCTAAACCCAGACCGTTCTTAGTGGTCCCTCTGAGCCGGACCATTCAACAATTATTTTGTCTTCTACTGGCCCTATAAATATACACATTTTTCTACAATATCTGCCATATACAGACATAGACCAGTTACAGTTTTATTATAGGTATAGATAAGGTAAGAGACGACTGAAGTAGGGCTCTGTGACCGACTTACACTTCTGTACTGAGTGCAGTTTTGCACACAGAGTCATCGTCCCCCTCCCCCCCCCCCTCCCCCCCCCCCCTCCCACCCCCCCCCACACAATATGTGCCCCTCCATAATCCCTTGTCTTCACCGCAGGTTAGCTGGAATCCTTTTGTATAATTTTCTTTTCTTTGTGTTGTTCTTTGTATATTTGTGTGTACAATAAACTATTAAATATGTTAACGAATCAAGCCAGAGATACCCGACACCCTTCCTTGTTAGAAGACATTTCGTTTATTAATATCAATGTGTTTATTAGTGTCAGAGAGCGCAGCAGCGGGGAGTGGGACTCGCCGCGGCTGGAGCGGCGGCGGTCGGAGCAGTGGGGGGGCGGGGGCGGGGGCGCCGGGGGAGGGGGAGGGGGCGAGCAGTGCTGCGGCGGCGCGGGGGGCCCCCTGCGCGCGCAGCCCTCGCTGCACATACCCATCGGTGCGTACCACACACGTTAACTGCTTGGCTGTTGGCCGTTAAAAATAATGTGCAAATGGCCGGAAAGAAACAAATGACTTGTAGTTCCTAGAGAAACAAGCAACTGTCCCAATATATGCGAGTCATATTCAAAAATAATTTAGAAACATTCATAACTCGGCGTGAATGACAAATAATAATTAAACTTTATTTCAGAAAATAATTTTCCATACAATTTGTTAGTACCCCTAACCCCTAGTGCACATATTAGGTTTAAAATTAATAGATATTTCTGGGGAGAAAAATAGCGGGAGGTATCTTCAACAGCGCGTAGCCCTAGCCGTCCAGCGGGGAAACGTAGCGAGTGTCCTAGGCACTTTGCAGCACCATTCGCTGGACAAATTAGGCGAAATTTTTTATTTAAATTAGATGTGTTTCATATTTGTTAATTTTCAGCTTGTATTTTATACTCATATTCAATAAATTAATACATCATTTTCTAAAAAAATAAATTGGTGGCTCCTCATTTGTTAGTAAACCTTATACTATGTTAGTTAATTACAAATACAAATCTATAATGCACAGTTATAGCAGGATCCGTAGGGACTCCACGGCGCCTGGCTGCCCGGCCACGTGCCGGCGTATCCAGTGCCGCAGCATCGGAGAGTCCCACCTGTCTGGTATTGTGTTCAGGATGCTGTCGGGGCTGGTCCGGTAGTAGTACCCTCTGCGAACATGCCAGACGCGCTGCAAAACGCTGAAAGCCTCAACAGCATCCTGAACGCATTATTCTATTGAACGCGCAGGGCATTGTATGCCTTCTGCGTATAGTTGGTCCACAGGCTGCACGTGTAGAAGGACTGGCAGTACGCTTTAAAAAGAGTCATCTTAACCTGTTTGACAATTGCATAACTCGTATTACTGAATGGCTCGGGCGCGTAACTCGTACTCGTGGTGCAATTTTGTAACGTGTCGCCTCTGTAATAAGGTACTATTTGGTTTGTATTAAATATATGTGTCGTGTTGCAGACGCGTCGCTGGGCGCGGCGGCGCGGCGCGACCCCGCGCGACTCTCAGACGGACACACGCACAGGTAACTAACTATATGTATTACTAGCTGTTGTCCGCGACTTCGTCCGCGTGGACAACTTAACATGACAAATTATTATGTATTTCCCGTAGGAATGGGATGTTTTTTCGTGATAAAAACTATCACATGTCCTATTCCAGGACCGAACCTGTATGTGTGCCAAGTTTCATCACGATCCGTCCAGTGGTTGAAGCGTGATTGAGTAGCAAATATCCAAACTTTCGCATTTATAATATTAGTGCGATGTAGGATTACTTCACGCGCCCTGCCGCATACACAAGTGATACCCCTCTAAATCGCTCACATGCCCCGCTTAGGGGGGAGGGCGGTCTTCTAAATACCACGCTTGGTCACGGTGGGGGGGGGGGGGGGGAGGTTTTCGTCACGTAGTCAATATCCTCTAGGAAAATCTCGCGCTTTCTCGAGCTATATCCAAATATGGCGCGCAGCGCAGGTGGCGACACTGACGCACGTATCGTCAGCTCAAAAGGACTTGGCATCCAGAGCCGTAAAACACATTAAAAAAACATCGTCAGCTGATTGAAAACTTTTTTCTTGATAATATTGTTTTCACTTGTAATTATAGGAATGCACGCAAGAGTGCGTGCGTTCCTATAATTACACGGCGTCACGCGGCCAGCGCCGTACTAATAAAGACAAATACGAGCCATTTTTATATATTTTTTTCAACTTTCTGTTTGCAAAACATGTTTTAAAACCATATTTATTAATCACTACGTGAAAACTAGAGGGGGAAGGGAGGTATTGGTATATATACTACGGGTGGTCACCATGGGGAGGGAATTGTAAAAATGTGTCGCATAGTTTGGGTACGTTCCATTAAGTATTTGGCAGACCGGTTCCCGTGTCGTAGTGCGCGAGATGGTTGATACTCGTATGTGCGTGGTTTCAACTTTCTGTTCGTAAAAAATGTTTTACAACCACATTTATGAAGTACTACGTGAAAACTAGAGGGTAGGGGGGGGGGGTGTATTGGCATATATGCTACGGGTGGTCACGGGGGGGGGGGGGGGTGGAGTCACGTAGTTCCGTATATTAGTATACCTAACGTGGGGAGTCGGTAATGCCTGCTTGTATGTAGTGTCGGTGTGCTATACAATATGTTTACTCTCGTTGCAGACAAGTGTGGGACGAGTTCGGCGAGCCGGGGGCGCGCGCGCGGGCCTGCCCCGGGGTGGGGGCGGGGGGCGGGGCGGGTGCGGGGGGCGCGCTCAGCCTGTCGGCGGCCGTGCCCGACGTGGCCATGGCGCCCAACGCGAACACGCACCTTCTGACGGCGCGCGACTACTTCCGCCCCGCCCCCGCCCCCGCACCCGCCCCCACACCCGCACCCACCCTCGCCCTCGCCCTCGCCGCGCCAGCGCTGCACACAGGTACCGACAGATAGTTCATAGTTCGTTTATTAGTATAATTAAATACACGTCGTACATAAATAAGTCATCATCATCATCAGGTTATTTTTGTCTCCACTGCAGGAGCACAACCCTCTCTCATCTGCCGGAGACAGACGGAGGATTTGGCCTACACTCCCCGCGCTGGCCAGACGGGTTGGGGAGGCCTGATTGATGCTTTATAATGTATTCCCTCAGTCGCCTTGTACGACATCCACGGGAACAGTTGGAGTGCTCCTGTTCTACTCTACCGGAAACCACACGGCACAATTCACGTTCACTTTCAATATGGCAGTATTCTGGCCTATACTAGTCATGTACTATACAAGAGACTAGCCAGGCACGCGATCGAACGCCGCTCGCAGCAGGCCAAAGCACAAACCCATAGACACCACGCTGAGTAAACTGACGTCGTGTATCAATTATGTCTATGGAATAAGCTCTGTGGACTTCGAGTTCGTCATACACGTCCACTGCTGAACACAGGCCTCCCCAATAGAATGACACAGTGGTGGGCTGTCCGCTGGGGTATTTGCCATAATCACCACGCTCGGCAGGCGGATTGGTGATCGCAGTAATGATATTAATAAACGTCCCTGGCGCAATCCCTTAGTCGCTATGACGACACCCGCGCGAGGACAGCACGCTGTAGTGTGAAGGAACAGCCTCGTTAGTCTAGCGGCTTGGTATGTAATTTTTTTTATTCCGAATTAAGCCCTATGTTTGTGTGAAAAGTCTTATCAGAATCGGTCCAGTAGTTTCTACAATGCGTGCGCAAATTGACAGACAAACACGGAAATTCCAATCTTAATGTGTTCTATTACTTATCTTTAGACCAACATTTTTTTTGCTTGGAAATATATTCGATGTACAGACAAGCAAAGTTTACGTTTTTATTTATTAGATAACTAGCTGCTGCCCGCGACTTTGTTTGCGTGAATCACTTAAAATCACATATTATTATGTTTTCCCGTAGGAATGAGATGTTTTTTCGGGTTAAAAACTATTCTATGTGGACCTAACCTACCATGTGTGCCAAGTTTCATTACGATCCGTCCAGTGGTTGAAGCGTGATTGAGTAACTAACATCCAAACTTTCGCATTTATAATATTAGTCGGATTTTTACGTACACACTGTGTACACCTCTGTTCTGATGTTCCGTCTGTATTGACGTCTGTTTGTTTGTGTGTTGCAGAGTTGGGGGGCGGGGCGGCGGCGGGCGCGGGCGGGGGGCTGCAGCTGGACCTCGGGGACGGGGCCACGCACACGCCGAGACCAGGTGCCGACCGTACATTGCACATTATGAGCCTTACGAACATGGAAACAGAGCTTTTTCAAACGCTTGCCAAGTTAATTATTTAAATCTCGGCTTCATGTACTATACTACCTCGGCTCCGGCTCGGGCTCAGATCGCACTCGTTTCGTAGATGTCATATTGTACTGTTACTGTTGTTTGTTGGCGGCAGGGTCCCGCGCGGCGCGCTCGGCCGCCCACTGCCGGGAGCGGGGGCGGGAGCGGGGGCGGGAGCACGCGCAGGCCGCGCGCCCGCGCCCGCCCCCGGGCCCGGGCCCGCCCCCGCCCGACGCCGGCACAGGTGCGCCCCACTCCCTCCCGCCTCGGACCTCACATCTGACCCCCACCTGACACGTGACAACGGTCACATTTCGCATTTCACACCGGCTCCCGGACCACTAACACTTCATGCCTGACACCTACCTCGCCCCGGGCACAGGACACTTCACTATTCATACCTGACACCTACCTCACACCGAACACCTGACACCCACCTCACACCGGACACCTGACACCTACCTCACACCGGACACCTGACACCCACCTCACACCGGACACCTGACACCTACCTCACACCGGACACCTGACACCCACCTCACCCCTGACATTTTATACCTCACACCGGACACCTGACACCTACCTCACACCGGACACCTGACACCCACCTCACACCGGACACCTGACACCTACCTCACACCGGACACCTGACACGCACCTCACACCGGACACCTGACACCCACCTCACACCGGACACCTGACACCTACCTCACACCGGACACCTGACACCCACCTCACACCGGACACCTGACACCGACCTCACACCGGACACCTGACACCCACCTCACACCGGACACCTGACACCTACCTCACACCGGACACCTGACACCCACCTCACACCGGACACCTGACACCTACCTCACACCGGACACCTGACACCTACCTCACACCGGACACCTGACATCCACCTCACACCGGACACCTGACACCTACCTCACACCGGACACCTGACACCTTCCTCACACCGGACACCTGACACCTACCTCACACCGGACACCTGACACCCACCTCACACCGGACACCTGACACCTACCTCACACCGGACACCTGACACCCACCTCACACCTCACACCGGACACCTGACACCCACCTCACACCGGACACCTGACACCCACCTCACACCGGACACCTGACACCTACCTCACACCGGACACCTGACACCTACCTCACACCGGACACCTGACACCCACTTCACACCGGACACCTGACACCCACCTCACCCCTGACATTTTATACCTCACACCGGACACCTGGCACTTGATCGTTTGGTTGTCGTTGCAGCGTACTCCTTGTACCCCGGGGGCTCCGGCCGCCCGCACTCGGGCACGCTGCCGCCCTGCTACCGGGCCCACGCCCACGCCCACGGCTTCGCCCTCGCCCACGGCGCGCCGGGCCGGGCCGTGCTGGCGGGCCCGGGGCTCTCGCCAGGTGAGTGCTGTTCGATGCAGTAACAATGCCCTTTTTTATATAATTATTGCATTAAAAGATATATATTTCATTTCATTTATTTAGCCATAATTTATAGGTACATACATGATCTTAAAAATACAACACGGTTCCAGTATAAATTTACCCAGGGGTGTAGCTTGCAATATTCTTTAGGTACCTAATCTAATTTGTACAATGTCAATATGTTAATTTTAGAAATTAATTCATTCTGGAATAATCCAGTTCAATAATCATCATCATATCAGCCCCTAGAAGTCCACTGCTGGACATAGGCCTTCCCCAATGAACGCCACCACACCCGGTTCTCGAGTGGAGACCGCGGATCGGCACTCGCAGGGTGGGACGCCCCGCCGCCAGGTGGACCGACGACCTGAAGAAGGTGGCCGGCAGCGGCTGGATGCGGAGGGCAGAGGACCGGGTGTGGTTCAATAATATCAACAATAAATTCATTAAATATAAATATATAATGCCTAATAGTACATTTTTCACTACAAAAGAAAGATCTTGTTCACACAGGATGTCAGTTTAAAATCTCAATTAAAATACTAAATCAATGTACCTAATTAGTCGAACTACCAACTATTACCACTATTATTCCTGACCCAAAAATTCCTTCATGTTGTAGGGGCATTTTTTGACTAGCATCAATTTCAGTTCTCTTAGGAACTTTTTGCCTGTAAGAGACTAACTTCCTCTGGTAATTTATTATAAACTAAGGCTGCGTTACGCCAACAAGTTCGCTGATAGGCGACAGTCCTACACCTAGGAACCTGTAGTTCTCGTTTGTGGAGTGAGTTCAGCCTATCACTGCTAAATTCCGGCCTGTATGGGAATTTCACTGCAAATATGTATATTCAGCAACAGTTAAGCATTTTTAGGACTGTTTTAATTCAGTGTGAAAAGCCTTGACATTTTATTATTTTATCAGTACCGAAATTTCTACATCAACCTGTAGATGACACGGAGAACAAACAGTCGGCAACAATCATCATCATCATGTCAGCATTTAGACGTCCACTGCTGGACATAGGCCTTAGGCCATAGGGCTTCCCCAATGAACATATTCCTAGGCAATATTCATAGACCTTCCCCAATGAATATTGTGTGTATGTGTGTTTGTAGCGGTGCGCACGCTCAGCACTCCGGGGGGCGGCGCGGGCGGCGCGGGGGGCGCGGGGGGCAGCCTGCGCGTGTCGCTGGAGCCGAGCATGCTCGCCGCGCGGCCCGGCACGGCGAGCATGCTGCACTCGCCAGGTACGGGTTACGTCACGCACAAACATCTTTACGATAGATGGCGCTGAAGATATCGTCCGTAAATAAAATGCAGAGTGTTATTGTGCGGGTGATAACAACATGTCTGTGGGTGTTTTGAGAACGTGCCCTGTAATTAAAGTAAAAAATATGATTTCTATTTTTTTTATTAGGTAACAAAATAAAAAAGTTACGACGCTTCCAAATTTTCCGAAAAACATGAGACTTTATGGACAATAAATGGCGCGCGCGCGGAGGTCGATGACCGGATCCGCAACCCCCGGCGGGCGCGGGGCCGCGGGGGGGGGGGGGGGGGGGGATGCCGCACAACTCAGGGATGATTTAGATGTTTTGATTACAAAATTGCCATTAAAATTAACTAAATAGAAAGGATGGAGTCCAACAAAATCCGACGTGTTTGATTATTTCTCCAGCAATAAGTCCTGATTATCAACTGTGCTCGTAAAAAATGTTGAATTTGAGTGTTTGTCATCAGCGATGCGCGCGGGCTGCGCTGCGGGCCCCGCGCTTGTCGGGGGCGGAGCGCCGCGCACCCGGAGCCGCAGCCGCAGCCCGAGCCCGTGCCGCAGCGCCAGCCCGGGGCCGGGGGCGGGGGCGGGGGCGGGCAGCCCGCGGCGCGCGCTCGCGCACCGGGACCTCGCTCTCTACCGGCACCAACACCACCGACACGACTACAGGTCTCGACAACTGCTTGTACTCTCTCTGCTTTAATGGGGGAGGCTGCTGCCGAGGGCGCGTAGACTCAGTCGCAGACACTCGCCGGCCTTCGCTGGTATGTGTTATGTGGTAGTGTACCTCTGTTGATCCTCGCTCGGAGGAGCGGGGAAGCGAGGTTGGTGAGATGGGAATGCTGAGGCATCAAGACACATCCCCGATGTTGGGGCGCAGGCCTATTCTCTCACTGAGCGGTTTCCCCTGGTCGAGAGGGACCGATTTCCTTTGCGTTGTATGAATTGCACACTCGACACCCAGTTCCAAGTGTTTAGGCGAACTGTATCAGAACGTCTACTGTATCAGATCGTCCATTGTGTCAGAACGTCCACTTTATCAGAATATCCACTGTATCGAGACCATCTTATGTATCAGAGCGTTCACTGAATCAGAACTTTTTTTTCATTGTTGATGGGTTTGCACTTGACCTCAATCTCACCTGATGGTAAGTGATGATGAGGACTAAGGTATAGGTAAGGCACTGTATCAGATCATCCATTGTATCAGATCATTCGTTGTGTCAGATCATTCGTTGTGTCAGAACTTCCATTGTATCAGAAAATCCACTGTATCAGCTCGTCCATTGTATCAAAAGTCCACTTTATCAGACCATCCTATGTATCAGAGCGTTCATTGTATCAAAACTTCCACTGTATCAGATCGTCCACTGTATCAGATCGCTCATTGTGTCAGAACGTCCACTCTATTAGAATGTCCACTGTATCAGAGAAAGTCCATCAAAATTTTCATCTGAACGTCCACAGTTCTCTGTATCAAAATGACTTTGTTCGTATTACCCCCAAACAATTTTTATTTTTTATTTAAAACTTCTTACAGTTCAAACAAATGTCATACAACGCCTACAGTTTGAACTGGGGGCCAATTCTACTAACGCATTTTCGCTCAAAACGCAACTGAACTGCAGCTGAAACGCAAGTTTTAACACTATTCGTACTCCGCCGCGCACAACGTTCGTGCTTCAGCTGCGTTTCAGCCGTAGCTAACGTTTAAACAAACGTCAGTCGTAGACGGAACGAACGTTTGTCTACATTTTGACAGCTGTCTCAGGTAAAAACGAAACGCAGCTGCTGTCAAAATAGCGTCTGTTAAAAACTGAAATTTAAACATAACTTTTGTTTAAACGAACGATAAATGTTGAAAATAGTAGAATTGGCCCCCAGAAGTGGATTGCAAAGACTTATTGATAATGTGTCGTGTGTAGACTGGAGGGCAGCTACGGCAGCTCGACGTCGGGAAGCCGCGGGCCCAGCCCCAGCAACTACGCATGAGGCGCGCCCGCGGGGCCGCCGCCCCCCACCGCCCACAGCGCCACCGCCGACAGGTCTGAAGAAGAACGAAGTGCTTTTACGTCGCTGCCTTTTTTTAGCGGTTTACGGCTCTGGAAGCGATGTCTTTTTGAGCCAAGTCTCTTTGCTTCTATTCTACAACTGATATAGCCTGTGGATAGTGTTTTTAACGCTTTTTTGTTTGTTTTTTACAGGTATGACACGTGACCATATGCTGGCGGCTTCGGGGAGCCTCTGAGGCAGTGCGAAGCGTTGCGAAGCAATGCGGAGCATCCCGAAGCATGCTTCGGAGCACCGGGGCGGTGTCCGGTGACTGTTGTTATGTCATCGAAAGCCCGCGAAGTATCCCGAAACAAGTTTGGAGCGGTCAGTGATAATCAACAATGATATTGTAAAGGACAAGCTAACGTGATGATCTCATGGATGTATGTGTGTGTGTGGCAGTTGTATGGTGACCATACAGCGTGTGTTTTTATGTATGAAGTGTCGCCAGCGCCCGGCGGTAGTTTAGTTGACTGATATACCACCTTGGGTGTGGCATTTTTTTTTATAAATGCGTTTTAATTTCTACTGTAGTGCTCCTGGCACGTTTGCTGAGACGTTCAATGCTAATGGTATACAGTGAAATAAATAGAGTGCCTTCGTCGAAAACCTATGGTACCTAATTAAAAAGTATATAATGGGCTAGATTCTGAAGGCACAAAGTTAATTACGATCCCTTGTAAAGAGATTTCAATACTTTTGTCGGCCCAACATTTTTTCCATAGACAACTTGACATCTTTGCAACTCCTCTATAAACGTGACATTATGACATCTCTAAATTTTCCATAGACAACTTGGCATCTTTGTAACTCTATAAACGTGACATTATGACATCTCTAAATTTTCCATAGACAACTTGGCATCTTTGTAACTCTAAAAACGTGACATTATGACATCTCGTATGACCCCCACCCCTGGTGGTCACGCAACTAAACTGCCAGATACAAACGCGAAGCGTGGCGACACGTCTGCACGTTCGACTATTATTATAAACAAACAATGAATACATTTGTAAATAATTATAAATATATCTACTTAAGTGATGTATTTGTTCTGGTTCTCATATCATTTTGTGGTAATTTCGTCTAAAGAAGACTGATTTGGTCTTGAAGGTTAATAATTTCTTGGGGCGCTGGTTGTAAATTGATACGTTCTGGTACATTGGACATTCTGATTTGGTGGATGATTCTGATACAGTGAACGTTCTAATGCTGTAAACATTCTCACACTGTAAACATTCTCATACTGTGAACATTCCGATATTGTAAATGTTTTGATATTGTGAACGTTCTGATGTTATGAACATTCTGATATAGTGGATGATCTGATACAGTGAACGTTCTAATGCTGTAAACGTTCTCATACTGTAAACATTCTCATACTGTAAACATTCTGATATTGTGAACATTCTGATATTGTGAACGTAAATTGATACGTTCCGATACATTGGACATTCTGATTTAGTGGATGATCTGATACAGTGAACGTTCTAATGCTGTAAACGTTCTCATACTGTAAACATTCTCATACTGTGAACATTCTGATATTGTGAACGTAAATTGATACGTTCCGATACATTGGACATTCTGATTTAATGGATGATCTGATACAGTGAACGTTCTAATGCTGTAAACATTCTCACACTGTAAACATTCTCATACTGTGAACATTCTGATATTGTGAACATTCTGATATTGTGAACATTCTGATATTGTGAACTTTCTGATACTGTGGGTGTTCTGATACAGTGAACGTTATGATACTGAGAACGTTATTCGACTAAAGGCTTTAAACAGTATTTCTGAAGTCTTATATTCTAGCTCTTAGCGTGGCTAGGCACTTGTGACTTTCGGACTTGGCCTCTGTCCCGTTTGCTTCATCAGACATTTAAAATAAACAAAATCCCAATCTAAACGGTAGTTCCTTCTTGACCATGCCAATAAGAGGTTATAATTTTCCATGGAAAAAATTTAAGAATAAATGTAAAAATGCGCAAGCGACGACGAAATCTACAACTTGGTTGGCACCAGAATGTTATACCATCTGTAACGTGTGGGCAGCCTTCGCCTACACGCCGGGAAGGACGCGTGGACAGGAGCCGTCCAGCAGACCAGAGTCGCTACCCTGAGGCTATGTGTGACCACACTGGCGATCTCGCCGAGGCACCACACTGTGACGTGTTCGTGGACGGCATAGGACGGCTGATGACGGAATGTAAGGGAACGCTAGAGAGAGGAATGCCTGTTTCGTCTATACCATAAAAATTATTCTCGACGACCTGCGTGGCAGAACGGGTAGCCCTCGGACTGCCACGCCGGAGGTTGCGGGTTCGAATCCCGCTAGGGGCAAATGTTCGTATGATGAAGATGAATGCTTGTACCCAAGTCTTGGATGTTTATATATTTATTTAAGTATGCTGTCCGTTATCTAGTAACCATAGCACAGGCTCTGCCTAGTTTGGGACTGGATAATTGGTGTGAATGTCTGAGATATTTATTTATTTAATATTATTATTAATAATTATTTATTGTAACAAATACATGAAATACAAAGTTTAAAGAAACTTAAAGAAATTGAAGTAATTAAGACTAAGTGATTGAGTATAAAACTTAGAATTACAAATAATCAGAAGAGTACTTTCAAATTGTATGCTTAGCTGTGAAGTCACCTATAGTTCCTTCTCTGGTGTCAGTGGCTATAAGTTCTGTTTGCATATCTTTTATGACTCCGATCATGAATGGGGTAAAAACCCAGCCTCTAGCCATCATGAATTTGGTCCATTTGACCGGATTGTTGCTCCTGAGTGTCTGTTGGTCAATTTCTGTATCAGGGGCAGAACCATCAATTACTACAGGAGCTCCACTCACAGTAAATTGAAGCTGTTGTTGATGGTTGCGCTTGTGAATGTATGCAACCAAAAATGCATTCTGAACAGCTCCAGCCAAACCATACTCCAAGGACATGCGGGCATTTCGCGACCTAGTGAGTCCTAAAAGGGATCCCACTGCATGAACAAAGAAAAAGTATGATGGGTTAGCCACTGTTGAGTAGGCCGATTTCCTAACAAGCCCCATATCGGCCTGATAAGGAAAATAAGACTCTCCAGCACCGGCTTCTTCGTCTGTCTTTGTCATTCTTATCAAGTCATGTGCAATGGCCTCATAGGTAATCCAGGCCACAGCATCATTGAGTACATCAGATCCTATCATTTGTAAGAAAAATCTTATAGATAAAAGGGATGCACAGTCTCTATACCGGGAAGATATTGTACTAATTCGAACTTGGACACAGATGGATTTTGGGAATTTGTGAAGAAACATGTCAATCCCAGCAATCATTTTGAGGTAATTTGCATCTGACACCCATCTACCTACTAAGGCTACCATAGCTTCTGGTTTTGGTATATCAGATGGCAACATTAATGCCTGGGATGAAATTCGCTCAGCAACAGCCGCCAGATATGCAGGGTCTCCAATGGCTGCAAGACGATAAACGGAGCAAAACAAGATTAAAAACCCAAGATCGACTTCCGGTTCCAATCTGTAGATTCCTGCTACTGTAGGTGTAACAGTCTTTTCAGTCACTTCAAACAGATCCCAACAGCTGACCTGAGATTGAGAACCACCGATAATTACACCGTATGATTTCCATTCCTCCTCCAATGACTCCTTCTGTTCTTTCATGAACCGATACACAAACTCCTTCCCGGCATCTAAATCAGGCTTCGATGTTTGAATGCTAAAGGCGAATGCATGCCTTACTGACTCCAAGTCTGCATGTGCAAGTGGTATGACCAGACTTGGTTTGTTTCTCCCACTAAATGCTTGTGAAGGATACTCGACATCTAATCCTGATTGGGGTGCTTGGACATTTACGGGTTTAGCTCCTCTGATGAATTTTAGGACAGACATCTTGAAGGCTCTAGAATTCTGTTGACCAAATTATGTTTGGGGAATTGACTTCGATAGGCAACAGGAAATGAACTTTTAGCACTCACCAGTGGACGCCGCTGCGACTCCTCGGGGGCCCCCTGTGATGCAGTCCAAAGAGCTGGTTCGATGAGGATATACTTCGATTGGCACTTTGGGTTAATGGTTTTGTCGTTTTATAACACTCGGCGTTAGTTATATTATTATTTAGATTTTAATTAGACGCGAATAGCAATGTTGCGGGTTGGCCGTAACGCAATGGAATAATAATCTGTAATGTTTCAATATCTAATAAATAAAATCGTAAACTTCGCGTGTCTGTACATTGAAGATATTTGCAAAAAACCAAATTGGGGGGTCTAAGGATAAGCAACAGAACACATTTCGATCATTTTTGAAATTTTTGTCTGTTTGTCTGTTTGTCTGTTTGTCTGTTTGTCTGTGAGTTTGTGCACGCATCACTTAAAAACTACTGATCGGACTTTGATGGACTTTTCACAGAAACATGGGGCTTAATTTGGTGTAACATATAGGCTTTATTTCATTGCAATCGGTGCAGTCATTCAAAAGTTATGCGAATTTATAGTTTCCGAAAACTGAGTGTAGGGTGTAAATGCTCGATTGAATTCGTGAGCGGTAGCGGGAGCGGGTATCGTATCAATGTAATGTGAGATTTTGAAAACTATAAATTCGCATAACTTTTGACTGAGTTAGTTGATTACGATGAAAAATCTGGAGCTGGAGCTGGATCTAGATCTAGAGCTGTATCTGGAGCTGGATCTGGAGCCGGAACTTTAGCTAGACCTGGACCCGGACCCGGACCCGGACCCGGACCCGGACCCGGACACGGACCTGGACCTGGACCTGGACCTGGACCTGGACCTGGACCTGGACCTGGACCTGGACCTGGATTTATAGTCTGAGTGGAAGTGGGATAGGGAGCGGAAGTGGGAATGGGAGCGGATCCTGTAGTCCACGCGAGCGGAGCCGCGGGCACAGCTAGTTTTAAATAAATATTTACTTTAAACCAGAACACAGCTGTTGGATAACAGTCTCTACAAAGTAGTCGGTCCACCCACGGCCTCTGACGCCCGAGTCCGCCCGACCCAACGAAGCTTGAGTTGCTATATTAATTCTAAACCACCGACGGTGGACAGACTACTTTGGAGATACTGTTATCCAACAGCTGTGTTCTGGTTGAAGGGTGAGAGAGCCAGTGTGGTCACACATAGCCTCAGGGTAGCGACTCTGGTCTGCTGGACGGCTCCTGTCCACGCGTCCTTCCCGGCGCGTAGACGAAGGCTGCCCACACGTTACAGATCTATGTACTGTACTGATATTGTAAAATAAAATAAAATTAACAAGACGACCTCGTGAGTTGTCGATCATAGATATTGATGATTCTTGGTATATATGTAGCTCTGGTAAATTGTCAGCCGTGGGGAGGGACTTCATCCTTATGCAGTAGACACACCACGCTCTCGCACGAAGCGTTTTGCTTCCTCTATCATAATGCGAACTGCTAAGGAATGGAACTCGCTGCCAGCTTGGGTATTTCCGGACAAGTACAATTTGAATCTTTTTAAAGGAACAGTGAATAGGCATCTTCTGGGTAAGCGCGCTCCACCTCAGGCCTCATCGTCACTTCGTATCTAGCGAATAACGTTGTATAATATTATTGAGATTTCGCTTCTGAACTTCATTGCAACGCTTTTAAAGACGATTATTGATTGTCAGCGTACAAATACTGCGCTAGTACGTCGGTGAATTAACTATTTCTAGTTTTTTTGAAAGTTATTTTTATAAAAATGTAATTAATTTGCGAAAACTTTGACAGAAAACTAATTATTAATATAAAAATTACCATCAGGTGAGATTGAGGTCAAGCGTGAACCCATCAGGAATAAAATGGGGGGCTTTTAAATTCTACTCCCCCATTTCCAAAGACATTATGCAACCAAGTAGATTTTACATGATAATATTTTTTTTTTATTGATTGCTTGATTGAACACTGGTCGCCTCGTTGGTCTAGTGGTTGGACCAGATCATGGGACCCGAGCCCCAGAAATCGTGGGTTCGATTCCCACTGCGTACAGACAACTTTTGTACAAGCTGGTCCCGGTCTGGATGTTATATTTGTGAATCTTCCTATCCTTGTTTAATTCCCATAGCACAGGAGAAAATTAGTATTTTGTACTCGAAAATTATAATTTGTACTTCAGCCGTTTAAAAGTTATAGGGCTCTGCCGAAATGACGTCACTACAGTAGGCCGCACAACGATCTCTATGTACTACTAGATGGAGCGTTCCAAACAATCTCTCTGTTCGACACAATATTGAGTAAATAACTAACTGTTCTGAGTAGTAACTGCACAAGTTTCAAAGTGAATGTGAAAGAGTTGTGGCTACTTGCGTGGAACAGGAGAAAATACTAGCTTGGGATCAGACAAGTGTATGAATATGTAATATTTATAAAAAAAAACTACAAGAGCGCCATCTGTACCAAGTTTTATGAACTTCGTGGAGCGCCACCTGGCGGGGTGGTCTTGTAACTGTTAGTGTATAATATTTCCAAAATCGTTAGTTGACGCGACCAAATTCATTCCCCGGTTTGTATCATGTAATGTATAGACATGTAGAGTTAATGTTATAAATATGTAAGTATGTCGGGAGGTCTGTACGTATGTAAGTTATGGAGCTGAAGAGTCGCCGCAGACAGCTCGGGTTGGCGATAGGTGGCGCTGCTGTGTTACAAAATCGACCCTATTACAAATGATTAGAACTCACCTCTGCTTGTAACTAGAAACCCAATCATTATGCCATCCCTTAGACGTCCACTGCTGGACATAGGCCTTACCCAATGAACTCCCCCCCCCCCCCCCCCCAGCTCCCACAAAGAACTTTATAAGATTCATAGTTCAGTGTTCCTCGCCGTAGAGCACGGAAAGTGTCAGTTTTCCGGCCGCTCGCGGCGCAGAAACAAACTAGCTATTTTTGTTTCCTCGGATAGTTGGAGTGAAAAGCATAGTGTCTAACTTGCAAAGAATAACTTGTGACTTATGTTACTCTCACAGTGGCGCTATCTACGCCCGTCCATACAAATGTATATACAAATGTTAATATACTGCCGCCATTTTGTTAAAAATATGTACATTAAAAAAAATCCAGTTTTATTTATACTTTAGTGTGTCAAAGGCATGGGTTAGCAGCTTCATCGTTCCATACTTCCTGTTTGTTTGTTTGTCCCTCTTGCCATAACCCACTGATTGTAATTAAAAGAAACACGTTGGGCGACGTTTGCGTTCAGTTACTGATTTTCCCGTGGGAAATTCCCCTGTGCCATCATTGATTAAGCATTTATAACTGTTAATAAGTATTAAGTGTATGACGTACATTATAAAACATCAACCAGGCCTCCCCACCCCGTCTGGCCAGCGCGGGGAGTGTAGGCCAAATCCTCCGTTTGTCTCCGGCAGATGAGAGAGGGTTGTGCTCCTGCAGTGGAGACAAAAATAACCTGATGATGATGATGATTAAGCATTTAAAAACTGTTAATAATTATTAAGTGTATGACGTATAATAAGTTAATACAGGTTGTTAGGAAAGCCGATTAATTTTTTTTAAAGAGCTCGTTTGAAATATTTTAACTTAACTTAGGTCATTTGGAAAACTTCATCTACTTACATGTATAACACATCGTTCAGTTCACGAGGGCATCCGCCACTCCTCTAATATGTAATTTGCTTAAGTGGTAAGACTCATGCATACTGCAGTTTTGCATCGACGATCCCGACACCCTGTATATGTTTTACCACGGGAAACACGCGCCGTTCCCGCGGGAAATTCCAATAACGATGTTGTGCCGTCGCCCGGACGAAGCTGCGAAGACTGAACGAAATTATTTTAAAATAGTTCTATCGTTTGTTGTAATGTAAAATATTAATTCTAATATTAATAGAGCGACGGGGCGCCGGCGCGCGACACTCTCTGTAAATAATCCATTTTAATTTAATTTAAAACAATTGCGGTTCATTTTTTTTTTCTAAGTTACTGCAATGATATTATTGACAGATATTTGCTTTTGATTTTTTTTTTTAGTATTTTAACTCACGTTTTAAGCTTCATTCGCAGGTATCAAGTGCCGTCTCAGTGTCGGATCCGTTCCGTCTCAGTGTTTTTTTTTAAATATATATATATGTAATCGCTTTATTGTACCAAAATGAACAATAACAAAAGATTGAAGTTGTGTACAAAGGCGGACTTATCCCACTTAGGGATCTCTTCCAGATCTATTTTATAAATGCTAGAAAGAAAAATATGAAAAATGAATACACGCTAATTTAGTTCCTGATGCAATGACATAAGGTATATTTTAAGAAGTTTCCTAAATTTCACGGAACTGAACCGACACTGAAGGACCACTGACGGATCGATAACCTTTACCGCATTTGAAATATGACACATAATATATTTTTTGTACAACTGTTAAATTCACTATAACAAAAGTTGTACAAAGGTGGACTTGTCTCTATAAGAGATCTCTTCCAGCCAACCTCCACTGTAAGAAAAGCTAAAACAAGCGGTGGATAAAAGAGAAATGTGAATGGATATTGAAGTTTTATAAAAAAATATTGTACTATACATGGGATCTATCTCTCTCTTTTCTATAATTAAACAAGACTGACTCAGGACTGAGACGGCACTGATAAGTCCGAATGAACCAACGATCTCTATGTACTACCGAATGGAGCGTTCCAAACAATCGCTCTGTTCCACGCAAGTAGCCACAACTCTTTCACATTCACAATGAAACTTGTCCAGTTACTACGCAGAACATTTAATTATTTACTAAATATTGACGCTATAATGTCAATATTTAGTAAATAACTAAATGTTCTGCGTAGTAACTGCACAAGTTTCAAAGTGAATGTGAAAGAGTTGTGGCTACTTGCGTGGAACAGAGCGATTGTTTGGAAAGCTCCATCTAGTAGTACATAGAGATCGTTGGAATGAACTTAATTTTTTTTAGACATAGACATACTTTATTGATAACTTCCGTTACAGGTCAAATAAAAATTATACTCAAGTTAAATAAAATCAAATTATAGACAGGCAAATTAAACACAATTAAATATAAAAACATCAATAACTAACATAAATATATAAATGTCAAATAAAATTCTTATATATACAGGGTGGAACACAAAGCTATTTCCCTGAGCTAATTCCTTCGCTGGGACCAGCCACAAGTCTAAACGAATGCATTTTCTAAGCTAGTCTCTAACGCTGCGCACGCGCCGGCGCCCGCGCGACACGATTCCATACAAAGTGAACAACTAGCACTGTATCGATGATATATACAAAGTAGCGAGTAAGTCTGTCCGAGCCGATCGACGCGTCTCTCTGATTGGTGGGAAGGAAAGTGTGTGTTTTTTAAATGTGTGCGAGAAGTTCACTGAGTTGTGTCGCGACCAATAGGACTCCGTTGTAACGTGGCTGCAGAACTCTGATGCACTGGCTATGGGAACGTGACCCGTTTAGGGGGGGGGGGGGCGTCCAAACACCACGCTTGGTCACGGGAGGGGGGGGGGTTTCGTCACGTATTCAATATCTGATGAAAATTGTAAAAAAAAATGGGTCACGTAGTATGGATATGTGGCAATTTCATACCATAGTGTGGTATACTGCTACGCTTTGAATTTCGAAACGACCTAAAGATTTGGATGCGAAGCATCGGGTGTGATGATGCTCGGCTCAGCAGTTTAGTAAAGTACAAAGTCACGTGCCATTCTCACTCGAGTGACTTCGCTCACTTTTGGTTCCAGAGCACTATCCAAGTGAAGTAAACAAAGAACTCGCTTCACTTCGACCGTGCTCTGGAATGTTTACAGAATGCCAACGGAGTAGGTTTCGAAGTGAGTGAGACTCGCACGTGAGTTTGTATTTTAGAGAATAGCACTGTAGCTTCGATAACGAAGTCCAATTGGTCGATAGCCCAGCATTGGTGGACTCCGGGCCCTTGAGGCCTCCCTACGCTTATTGACGTGGAATCGGCTGAAGGCAAACGAAAGCAGCTTTGTCATTTTGTAACGTCGACGTAAGGTCACCTCGAAAGCAGCTTTGTCATTTTGTAACGTCGACGTAAGGTCACCTCGAAAGCAGCTTTGTCATTTTGTAACGTCGACGTAAGGTCACTTCGAAATCAGCTTTGTCATTTTGTAACGTCGACGTAAGGTCACTTCGAAATCAGCTTTGTCATTTTGTAACGTCGACGTAAGGTCACCTCGTCAAAATATAGTGTATATTAGTCTCTCGACGTATATAGCCTTTTAAAGCCTCAATAAATGTGGGGAGATCCTTGAAGAAACGCGATGGCGCGCTCTTTAAGTATTATTTTATTGCAGTATTAGTGAAAGCCAACCGCAAAGTTGTATTTGCGGTCGGTGTCACCTCTACTGTGTATTTGTGATTTGTTAACGGGGCGCAAGATAAAGTTTGTTATTGTAGAAGGTATGAGTTGTGGCAAACGCGTGTTTGTTTGTTCGTTTGTTTGTTTGTTCCGCGTTCGGTCGGTCGTTGTTAAAGCAAATATAATGTATAAATATAATATTTATTCACATAAACTGCCTTTTCATTTATATCACTTGCGTCATTTTGGCAGAGCCACAGTCTCTGATTTGAAATGTGATTATTAAGAAAATATATACTGAAAATGTACTATTTTGTACTCGAAAATTATAATTTATACTTCAGCCGTTTAAAAGTTATAGGGGTTTATTGGTGACTTTGCCAAAATGACGTCACTACAGTAGGCCGCGCAACGATCTCTATGTACTACTAGATAGAGCGTTCCAAACAATCTCTCTGTTCCACGCAATATTTAGTAAATAATTAAATGTTCTGCGTAGTAACTGCACAAGTTTCATATGAATGTGAAAGAGTTGTGGCTACTTGCGTGGAACAGAGCGATTGTTTGGAACGCTCCATCTAGTAGTACATAGAGATCGTTGAGGCCGTAGGCCTTATTCTGTAGACTAATTCGGGTACATATTTTGTATTATGTTGTAGAACAGGGCCCCGCCATATCTCGGGAACTCCGGAAACTTACAAGAGATATCATAATTCTGTAACAGTACAAAATATGGACCCGAATTAGTACTAGACATGTCCAAAATTCAGGTCACATACCTTTTTTTGAGATATTCGGTTTTGAGTGGTAGAGATAAAAAGAGCGGGCCGCATCTGCCGCAGAACCGACGGCCGTTGGGGCAGTTTCCCACCTCCTCACCATTCTCCCCCCGCAACTCCTCTAAGCGAGGGTCAACGGAGGTAACTGCAAAGACACCTACCAGTGAAGGTAGGGCAAGTCCCAGGTCATGAATTTACGCTACCTTGGGCCCCAGACAAATTTAATTAAGGAAGTAAAGAGTCAAAGTAGGAAGAGAGTTCCCACTTCCCCCCTAGCAAATGGGAGTGTAGCAATGAAACGGTGACCAGAGTAGTCAGGTTGGGGCAGACGAGTTGTGGAGCGGGGACCGCGGGCCGGCGGGGGGACCGACGACCTGTAGAAGGTGGCCGGTAGCGGCCGGATGCGGAGGACCGGATGTCGTGGCGTTCATTGGGGAAGGAATGTCCAACAGTGGACGTCTAGGGGCTGAGATGATGATAATGAGAGAAAAAAAAGTTACAATATTTTTTTTTTACCATCAGCTTACATACGTCCACTGCTGAACATAACCCTCCCCAATAGGAAGACGCTTGTGGTGGGCTGTCCGTTGGGGGATTTGACATAATCACCAAACACGAGACATTTTACCAGAGGAAAACAAAATTTACTAAAGGAAATATTCTAGCGGGTAAGGAAGCTTGCCATGTGGTTTCCGGTAGAGTAGAATAGGACCACTCCAACTCTTCCCGTGGATGTCGTACAAGGCGACTGAGGGAATACATTATAAAACATCAACCGGGCCTCCCCAACCCGTCTGGCCAGCGCGGGGAGTGTAGGCCAAATCCTCCGTCTGTCTCCGGCAGATGAGAGAGAGTTGTGCTCCTGCAGTGGAGACAAAAATAACCTGATGATGAAGGAAGCATAAATGAAACCAGCATGTAGTCGTATGTTATATTTATAATATAATCGACCCCTCCCCTCTCTTCCCCGCGTCCCCCACAATATAACAGACTATACTTAATACATACATTTTTACATTTGCTCAAGCCTATGTCCAGCACTGGACGTTTATACAGCGCGCTGTAAGCGCTAGCAATTCTGATTAATCATCCTATACAGAGTGGAAAGAGCAAACGAGCCCTGGGGGGCAAGTACCTTAAGTATAAAAGATATCAAACTTTACTGGAATGAAGAATTCATTTATTTTTAACTAGCTGTGCCCGCGGCTCCGCTCGCGTGGACTACAGAATCCGCTCCCGTTCCCATTCTCGCTCCCACTCCCGCTCCCCGTTAGACCTCCAGCAAGACAACTGTGAAAACTGCATTAAATTTCATTCAGTAGTTTTGGTGTAGTTATGGAAGAACGTGAAATGCCAATCTCCTCTGACAATTCTCTTGTCTTTTTATAATTTAAAATATAATTACTACCCCCAAGTCCTCATTTAACGATCTTCTTTAATTTAACGATTTTTTTGCATTTGTGACGGTTCGATTCCCGACGGGGGCGAGCGACTTCACAATAACGCAATTTAATTTGAAAAACTTTGCTATATTTATTACTAGCTGTTGCCCGCGACTCCGTCCGCGTGGACAACATAACATCACAAATTATTATGTATTTCCCGTAGGAATGGAATGTTTTTTCGGGATAAAAACTATCCTATGTCCTATTCCAGGACCTAACCTATACGTGTGCCAAGTTTCATCCCGACCCGTCCAGTGGTTGAAGCGTGATTGAGTAACAAACATCCAAATATCCAAACTTTCGCATTTATAATATTAGTGCGATGTAAGGTACTTTCTCTCGAGGGCCTGTTCGTTCTTACCACATATATCCCACAGTTGGTCTAGCCTAGTGCCGTGTGGTGGACTTCCTTCGCACTAAAGGCTTGCCTCACAGACGCGTCGGTAACGCAAAGTCCACCAACAACGCACAGGGCCGGACGCACTCGTTATGCATGTCCAAACAATGACAAACTACACCGAGAAAAAAATAAGTAGCCCTCCTACTTATATAAGGATAAAAATATACCACTATTACGTAAGTAGCCGCCCCGTTTATAATTGGTGTCGCCTACAACTGATTCAGTAGCCGGCCACATTATAATTGGTGTCGCCTACAACTGATTCAGTAGCCGGCCACATTATAATTGGTGTCGCCTACAACTGATTCAGTAGCCGGACACATTATAATTGGTGTCGCCTTACAACTGATTCAGTAGCCGGCCACATTATAATTGGTGTCGCCTACAACTGATTCAGTAGCCGCCCCCATTATAATTGGTGTCGCCTACAACTGATTCAGTAGCCGGCCACATTATAATTGGTGTCGCCTACAACTGATTCAGTAGCCGGACACATTATTACGTAGTGTGGTTACTTAGTAATGTGGCCGGCTACTGAATCAGTTGTAGGCGACACCAATTATAATGGGGGCGGCTACTTACGTAATAGTGGTATATTTTTATAATTATATAAGTAGGAGGGCTACTTGTTTTTTTCTCAGAGTACTCCTTTCAGCTGCTCAAAGGCTGACTGGAAGAGGTCCCTATGTGGGATAGTCCGGCTTTGTACACAAGTTTATAACGTCGTTAGACACATTTACGTACACAACGAGAAATGCAACAATTACAATAAATGCACAGCATAGGCATCGTCGGATATCACATTATAATATACATAATATCACGAAAACAAACGCATTTGCGTCTCGAAAACAAAATAAATAATATATGATGTTCCTAAGTGGACCGCAAAGTTGACATGGTAATACAAACTTGTTTTTGCAGCTGGTGACACTTTGGTATAAATGTTACCAAGACGCAATAGCGTTGGTTTTCGTTTGAATATTGGTTTGGAATTAAAAGAATACATAGATGTTATAAAAAAAACTTGTTAATTTGTTGATTCGACGAATTAAAGATATTTTAGATATCTATTTAGAATTGTAATCCGAACAACGCATAATGCGTTACTTGACGAATACGCTTTATTCGGTCTCGCGAATATCACGGATTGCCATTCTGAATAGATATCCAAAAGGACGTGAATTATTTGGTAAAATGAATTCCTCATTCCGAGGATTACTTCTCATTAAGAATCACTTTCTTAGTACATTACTAGTAATGTAACTTGGTTATGTATGGGAAACAAGCGAATTCTTCGAATAAAATTCGTAGAACGCAATATGGAGAAAAGCTGGCTGAAGATGTATAATAATTTTGATTTTGCCGTGTGGGATCCGGTAGAGTAGAATAACTCCAACTCTTCCCGTGGATGTCGGACAAGGCGACTGAGGGAATACATTATAAAACATCAACCAGGCCTCCCCAACGCGTCTGGCCAGCGCGGGGAGTGTAGGCCGAATCCTCCGTCTGTCTCCGGCAGATGAGAGAGGGTTGTGCTCCTGCAGTGGAGACAAAAATAACCTGATGACGATGATGATGAATTTTGAAGATAGCTAAATGTAGATACTTTATTTGATACTTAAGTACTGCATTCCCAGATTTTAAAGTTTGGAAGAAATCGCTTCTAGCGATAAGACCGCCTGTACATGTGTAAGCTACTTTATTATTGTATCTGTGTATTGTTTATCGTGCAATGAGGAGTCATCATCATATCAAGACTTTAGACGTCCACTGTTGGACATAGGCCCGATACAATAAAGAGTAATTGAATTGAATTTAAAATGTATCTTGCCTCAGCCGGGAATCGAAGACACAAATGCGAATAATTAGCAAGATTTGCAAATCAATTCAATACGACGGTGGAGAAAAATCTAAAAGAAAATCTATAATATATTAAGGGGGCTGATGGGGCTGCGACGTCACTGCAGTGCGTCAGGGATGCTGGCAGAAGCTGGAATAAATAGCTTGTCTTCTATGATTAGAAAGCGTATCGCTTCCCTGATCCAGCGGGTGAGGGGCAGCTCCAACAGCCTCCTGCAGACTGTGGCGGCGAGGCTGGACGTGGACAGTGCTGTTATGCAGCACTGGACCCGCGTCCACCTCGTCAAAGATACAAAAATTTCATTTTTATTATTTTAATATTAAGTTACTAACATAGTTATAAGGTATCTTTGTTAACACTCTATGGGCAACGCCTGAAATAAATGATTTTTATTTTTATTTTTTTATTAAATGTGACACGACTTGACTAAAACCGCTTTGTTCCGGGGAAAACATACTGTTTTTTTTCTCTTAAGGTCGTTCACTCGTCATTAGGGAAGATCTATTCTATAATATTATGCATTATAATTCCATTTATAGTTTAGTAAAAAAAACTTAATAATATTAAAACTATACAAAATTATAATAAGAACTAACTGTATTTGGTATCAACTATATTTCCATTAAGAACATCTCTATAGCAGCGGTTCTCAAACATTTTTACGCGTACCCCTTACGTAAAGTATCTTTGGGGGTACCAACGCTGACCTGTTCAATAAATCATCAGGATGCTACGGTTATAGGTGTCTCAAAATAATTTAATTTATTTTTTAATGATAATTTATTGTTCGTTTTCCCAATGATAATAGTGAGCCTGGTGATCTCTCAAGCCTTGTTACTTGCCAGGTTCGAGCCTTGTACGGACACAGTAAGGATTTCAAATAATATCCCTTTAACTACAAAGTACCACACTTTGAGAACCCCTGCTCTATACAGTAATAATTAAAAAGCTAAACAGATTTTGATTGTATTCTACTATTTCAACACGTTTTCAATGTTTAACAAAATATCTGTATTCGGTTTCAAATACTTAACAACTTTGTTTATACCAGAAACTATATTTAGGGTCCGCTAAAACGTAAACCCCTATAGCAAAACTTTTCTATCCGGCAAATAACTCGAAATACTGTATAAACAAAAAAAAACTGTCCAGTATTCGATAGCACGTGACAGTACCTCTGCACAAAAGATCACTGACCCGATCTGTACCGAGAAGTCGAATAACTTTCGAATAAAGTCGAATAATTTTCGAATAAAAGTTTTATTCGTAAATTATTCGACTTGGTACAGACCGGGTCAATGCCCTTTTTTGCAGATTTATCTGGTATTTTGTTACATATGGTAATAACAAAATAAAACTCTACAGAAATCTATCTGTTACTTAAAATCACGCAAGCGAACGCTGGGCATAAGCTATTTCAGATAAGCCTCATATAACAATTATTCGATGCATTTTTCGGATGAATCCAAACTCAGCTTTGCGTCATTAGGATTCCCGTGGGAACTTATTTTCCAAGAGGAAATAATTCCGTACATAAGCACATAATTTAATGATATTTTTGTTAATAATTTTAGTGTGATTTTTTTATGTTAATTTTGAATATTTTTTTAAAATAGAATTTAAATACAATTACAAGTTTTATCCGTAAGTTTCTTTTTCTAGTAACACTTTCGAATAGTTGCTGTACCGTTTTGGATAAAACTCTATATAATTTGTTAACATTATTTTACAATATGGCTATTAGACTTTGTTTCTAACTAACTATATACAGGTGAATGAATTTGTAATCATATAAAAGTCTTACACGTGACATATAAGAGATATAGAAAAAAACTTTGGAACTGATATCGAAACTACACGAGTAAAAGGACATCAATTTCTTTTTTTTATAAAAACCAAAATACCAATTTTTACCAGCGCGCGTCTCGAGAATATACCACACAGCTGCGGCATAGAAGGTCCGCACCGGTGAATCGTTACAGTAAATCCTCCCCCCGGATACATTATCATCATGTCAACAACGTCCTGCGGGATTGGGAAGTAATTTGATACATAATTAAGATTGATCGATAGTCTGGAGGAGATCGCTTAAAGCGACAAACCTCCCGTTATGTTGGAAATTTCCTGGTCCATCTTCAAAGACATTACATGATTACAATTTCAGTCTATAAGGGCGGGATTCGGTTTCCTTAACGAATGAATACAGCGACTTTCCAGTAGGTACTACATTTTAGTTACTAACGTCGGCAACAGATGGCGTTACACTTGGAAACTCCAACATCAACGTTTCACAATTTTACGGCCTGGCCCCACGGCCTTTTGCAAGCATTCTCGTGTGACATTGGATGATGCAGTCAGTGCCATCTATAGAGGGTATATGTAACTATGTTCAGGACACATTCAGCATATTTTTTTAAAATATATATTTGGGATAATTTTGAGCCTATGAATAGACTTAGTCCTTATGCAGTAGACACACCACGCTCTCGCACGAAGCATTTTGCTTCTTCGTTCATAATGCGAACTGCTAAGGAATGGAACTCGCTGCCAGCTTCGGTATTTCCGGACAAGTACAACTTGGACCTTTTTAAAGGAAGAGTGAATAGGCATCTTCTGGGTAAGCGCTCCACTTCAGGCCTCATCGTCACTTACCGTCAGGTGAGATCGAGGTCAAGCGTAAAGAATTGCATATACGAGTAAAATGTATCTAGCGAATAACGTTGTATACTATTATTGAGATTTCGCTTCTGAACTTTATTACAACGCCTTTAAGGACGATTATTGATTGTCAGCGTACAAATACTGCGCTAGTACGTCGGTGAATCAACTGTTGCTAGTTTTGTTGGTATTCTTCGAAAGTTATTTTAAATTTTTTTTAATTAATTTGCGAAAACTTTGAGAGAAAACTAATTATTAATATAAAAATTTATAGTAAAAAAAATTTTGGTAACACACAAGCTGGGACAAGATGGCCTCCAGGTCACTTTTTAAATGATTAGTTAGGGAATGGTTTGTAGCTTTTCTTTATTTGTTTTGATATTGTCGTAAGTACCCATTGACATTTATATAATTTACTGAAATATTTGTGATATTATATGATGACGAAACTCACCGACATAGCCGAAAGGATTACCAAGCTGAAGTGGCAGTGGGCGGGCCACATATGCCGCAGAACCGACGGCCGTTGGGGCAGACGAGTTCTGGAGTGGAGACCGCGGATCGGCACTCGCTTGGTGTGACGCCCCGCCGCCAGGTGGACCGACGACCTGAAGAAGGTGGCCGGAAGCGGCTGGATGCGGAGGGCGGAGGACCGGGTGTGGTGGCGTTCGTTGGGGAAGGCCTATGTCCAGCAGTGGACGTCTAGGGGCTGACATGATGATATAATGATTAGTTATTCTAATAAAGACTCGTCCCCGGCTCAAAGGTGCCCATGACGCTGGCTGCGTTACCACGTTGATATTTAAATGATTAATTATTAAAAAAAAATTAAGTATATAACATACTCGATCGACCATGAATCTAAACATGACCTAGAAACAGAAAATATTTAATGCTTATTATTTTACTAGTCATTTCAGTTACTCTATTTGACTGGAAGAGATCCCTAAGAGAGATCCATAACATACATATATTGTATTTGTTAAAACAAACATACAGCCTCGTCGCTTCGCCCACGTGACACGAACGACGGTCAAGATAGTAAGTTTTCAATACAGCAGTTTGTGTGCGAGTCCCGGCGGCCAGCAGTGGGCGTGGGCGTGGGCGTGGGCGTGGGCCGCTCACAGGTCGGTCTCCGAGGCGCGCGCGTCCAGCCAGTGTCTCTCGCGCCGCCGCCGCTGGCGACAGTACGAGTTCTGGAATATATTTAAAAAAAAATCTATAATACGTCACTCCGTAGAAATTAAATAATTGTAGGGCTACTGCGCCCCGCGCGCGAGGGTAGTCGATGAATGAATGAATGCATATACGTAGAAATTAAATACTTGTAGGGCAACTGCACCCCGCGCGCGAGGATAGTCGAATGAATGAATGAATATACTTTATTGCACACAAATTACAGAAATATACAGTGACTGTGCAAGTGGCGGTCTTGTCGCTTCCAGCGATTTCTTCCAGGCAAGCTTATGCTAGTGAGAAATAGTGAATTTAAAATCAAGATGCGGGCGCAAAGATATAATTTCATGAAACTCATGCTAGGGCTATATATACATACACTAGCTTTGCCCGCGACTTCGTCCGCGTAGGTTTCGATATTTAGACATCTACACTATTTTTAACGATTAATTTGGTTTCACTTACTTTGGTCCACCTACGAACACCATATATTATTTATTTTGTTCTCGAGAGGCAAATGCGTTTGTTTTCATTGGAAAGTTAATTTGGAATAGCCAACCTTCCAGGGTGTGGGACAAGGCAGTAAGAGCAGGGGGGGGGGGGGGAATAAGTGCATAATAGACGATGTATGACGATAAATAGACTACATAATAACTAAATATCTGAACTATATATATATATATATATAATCATCATATCAGCCTTTAGACGTCCACTGCTGGACATAGGCCTTCCCCAATGAGCGCCACCACACCCGGTCCTCCGCCCTCCGCATCCAGCCGCTTCCGACTACCTTCTTCAGGTCGTCGGCGTCCCACCCCACGGTCTCCACTCCAGAACTCGTCTGCCCCAACGGCCGTCGGTTCAACGATAGATGTGGCCCGCCCACTGCCACTTCAGCCTGCTAATCCTTTCGGCTATATCGGTCACTATAATACATAATAACTATAATAAACATACTTACATAAATACATACATACCATATTATACTGAGTGAGACAGATAGTGGTCTTTTAGTTTAGTTTTAAAGGATGTCACCGACGTACTATCTCGAATGACCGTCGGCAGTTTATTAGAGTAAAAAAAACATAAATACTGATTCCCTTCCTACCTTGTGTTCCTTAACATGCTCCTTCTCCTTGGTGTCGTGCGGGGGGCCCCCCGCGGGCCCCGGGGGGCCGGGACTCCCCGCGCCCCCCGCGCGCGCCGCCGCCCGCACCTCCCGCGCCAAGAGCACCTCCTAGGCAATTAATACATCGTTCAGTTCACGACGGCACGCCCCACATCTCTAAATCTCTTACATGTCATTGTATGCGTTATACTGTTGCTGTGGGAAAGTTAGGATGAACTAGGATCAATACCCTGAAGTCCTTTGATAGCTGCTAATAGGTATATGCGGTGGTTAGGGTGTACAAAAGGGGGCGCTGATCAAAATGTATGTATGTAAACGGTTTTTGGACCAAAATTAACAACAACAAAAATAAATAAAAGAAAAAAGTAAGTTGTGTACAAAGGCGGACTTATCGCATTTAGGAATCTCTTCCAGTCAAATGTCTCAAAAATGTAAAAATGTTGACGCCACACCTGCATCATGACCGCTGCCTCCATCTCGGCCATGCTCACCGCGCCCACGGACTTGGGCATGTCCTCGTCGTCGGTATCTGTCGATAAATAGAAATGCCAGGTTACATGAGGAGATATGAAGAATCGATGACAGCAACCTAAAGAAATAGGCTGTTCTTAGCTAGACGGCCATGATAATAAACAGTCATGACCTAGACGACCATGATAATCAGCAGTCATGACCTAGACGAGTGTGATAATAAGCAGTACCGACCTAGCCGACTATAATACTAAGCAGTCCCGACCTAGACGACTATAATACTAAGCAGTCTCAACCTAGACAGGTGTGACAATAAGCAGTCCTGACCTATACAGGTGTGATAATAAGCAGTCCCGAGCTAGACGACCATGATATTAACCAGTCCCGGTCTAGACGGCCGCGATAATAAGCAGTACCCTAACTAGACGAGTGCGATATAAGCAGTCCCGGACTAGACGGCCGTGATAACTATCCCGCTTCGTAAACCTTGATAACTGTTATCATCATCAGGTTATTTTTGTCTCAACTGCAGGAGCACAACCCTCTGGAAGCTGTGTTTGTGTTGCTTCTTCACGTAGTCGTATGTAGTAGTATTGTAGGTTGGTGTGTGTGTGTGACACTGTACTGACCGTGGTAGGAGAACATGTGCGGCGGGGGGCGGAGCGCCCGCAGCGCGACCGTGTCGGCCTTGAGCCGCGCCGCGTGCCCGCGCAGGCGCGCCTCGCTCTCCGCGCTCCACGACTCGTCCGCACTGCATCTGCGCAACAGGTAATATACTATCAAAATAAAAATAAAAATATTTATTTTCAAAATTGGAATACATTATTCTCCTTTTGACGTCAAATTCTGCCTAAAACTACTCCACTTCCACCTGTATAACCGAGGGGAAGAAGTGGCAACAAACCCAACGGCACAGGGCCCTACCTTTGATTTATCTTATTCATTACAATCATTAAGTCTACCTATGCTGAGCCATCAAGCACTCCATGGACTTTTATCATTTAAGTAGTCATATAACTTGTAGTAGGCTTTCTTGCACAGATTAACTTTTATAGAAGATTTGAATTTTTGTTCAGACAAGTTAATAATTTCATCTATACATCATGTATATAATCACCTGGGTGGAGCACGGGTCCGCAACCAATAAAACAGTGGAAAAACAATAGAAAAGCGATTCTGTACATTGAAGTTAAAAAAAATGCCCAGACATTACTAAATACCAGTAGAGTCCGAAAATATAATTTCATGTCTGTATGTATATTTCATTCCAGATTAATAGTCCTATGAAAACAAACGCATTTGCGTCTCGAAAACAAAATACACAATAGATGGTGTTCCTAAGTGGACCGCAAAGTTTACTTGGTAATACAAACCTATTTTTGCTGCTGGTGACCCTTTCATGTATATGTTACCGAGAAGTAAATAGCGTTGGTTTTCATAGGACTATTAATCTGGAATGAAATATATGTATGTATGTTTGTACAGGCTAACTTTGAAAACTACTGAAAAGTATTGGACGGGGTTTCACTGTTTAATAGCTTTGAGTTCGGGACACAATCTGGTGTAAGTTATATCTCAATAAAATGTAAGGAGGCTGCTCCAGAAGATGAGCTCTCATTTCGTATCATTTATATAAAAGTGTAGTTCAACATTATTGGTCATAGCAAAAACTTGACAGAAATGTTTTAAAGCTCGTTATTATAGCCATTTTTATTATAGCTGTTGGATTTTTGAAAATAATAGTATTCGATAATTAGTGGCCCTGTATCGGGCCTGAGATACATTTTGTTGTACAGTACAGAATTAGGGTATGCAAAAAAGGGGGTATCAGGAAGAAGGGAGGTTAAAGCGAGGGGAAAGGGAGGCAAAGAAAAAAGGGAAGGAAGGGAGAGGAGGGAAGGAACAAAGGGAGGAGCAGGTTGCAAGTGGGAAGGGAAGGAAAGAGGACGAGGTTAGCGAGAATGGGAAGTAGTAGGAGAGAGGGAGAGGAGTACTGGTGGGAAGGGGGTGAAAAGGGTAAAAGGAAAGGTGGGGTATAGGATGGGTCTGGGTGGGGGAATGGGAGAGGTAAGGGATCAGACAAGGGAATACAATTAAAACTTTGGAATACATAATTAGATTAATACATTTCTTTTGGGGAATAAGTAATACATGATCATTTGTAATTTTAAGTAGTCCACGCGGGCTAGTACACAAGTAGGCGGTGAGTGGCGATACTGACTGGGGGTCGTGCTGCAGCCAGGGCCCCGGCGACAGCAGCGGCTCCCCGATGGCGGCCCCCGGCCCCGCCCCCGCCCCCGCCCCCGCGCCCCCCGCGCGCTCGCCCTCCAGCCGCGACAGCAGCTGCCGCGCCACCAGCTCCGCCGACTCGCGCTACACACACACATATACACTTATGGACATACAGCCAGAGCGACGTAACTCTCCCCCCCCCCCCCCCCCTACGAGACTCGCTGCAGTATATAGTGTCCGTCCCCCCCCGTTTTCACGTAGTATTTGCCACAGTGTGAGCGCTAGGCGCTAACTTATTTCGAAAATTAAAACTCACTAGATTTCTTTTGACGGTAGATATGAAACTATTTATATAATAATAATAAATATGTCAGACATTTACACCAATTATCCAGTCCCAAACTAGGCAGAGCATGTGGTATGGTTACTAGATAACGGATACACATACTTAAATAAATATATAAACAGTCAAGACTTGGGTACAAGCATTCATATTCATCATACGAACATTTGCCCCTAGCGGGATTCGAACCCGCAATCTCCGGCGTGGCAGTGCGAGCCCGTTCCGCCACGGAGGTCGTCAAATCTTTACACGTATTATTATCTGTTAGTCATGATGTTTTACTAAATAGTTCCTTACAATTACAACCAATACATTCGGATTCCCCAGTACCTTCCGGTACTTCATTTACCACAGTAAGCTCTGTCATCTGCTCTAATGGTACTATCATCAGGGCCGAGAGGATTGAATCCTATATATTCCCTAGAAGTTCCACAGGGCTCAATCCTGGGTCCGCTTGTATTTCCTATATATTCCCTAGAAGTTCCACAGGGCTCAATCCTGGGTCCGCTTGTATTTCCTATATATTCCCTAGAGGTTCCACAGGGCTCAATCCTGGGTGCGCTTGTATTTCCTATATATTCCCTAGGAGTTCCACAGGGCTCAATCCTGGGTCCAAATCCGCCACGGAGGTCGTCAAAACTAGCATATTAAGTGCAACGAACAGCTCCCCCCCTCACCTGGCCGTCGCGCGCGCCGCTGGTCTCTGCGAGCGCGAGCAGCACGTCGTAGGTCTCGAGCGCGCGGTCGGCCGCCCGCAGCGCGCAGCACAGCGACACCGACGACGACTCCTGCACGGCGCACGCGCACGACAGCCTGCAACACCACATACGTCTTAATGGATTTCGCAGCCCTGGAAACGTACTCTTTGGGATGACGAGCTTCGAGCGAGTTTCGGCCGCAGCCGGTAGACGTTAAAAAAAATGTTTTTACTTTGACTACAATTCATGTTAGCCCAATTTCATCTTATACAAATTAAACAGACTCTCCACCCGCGCGGGGTATGTTTTCCATCGATCACCACGGAAGACAAACGCATGTGAAACCATAGACAATTGTCTATGGCCACGTGTCTTTGGACGTTTCTGCCGCAAGCGCAGGAGATACTAGCGCCTTCTAGACATATACATACTTTATTGATAACTTCCGTTACAGGTGAAATAAAAATTTTACACGAGTTAAATAAAATCAAATTATAGACAGGCAAATTAAACACAATCAAATTAAACATCAATAACTAACATAAATATAAAAATGTCAAATAAAATTCTTAAAACTAAATAAATTAAGTTAATGCGTTCTGAAAGAACTCTTCATAGCAATAAAATGCCTGCTTGACAAGCCAGGCGCACAGTCTCTTTTTGAAAATAGGTAGACTCGGAGAGCTGGTGACCTCAGCGAACGGATGTTACAACTCAATACAGTGTGAAATCGAAATCTTCAGAATCCTTCTAAGAAAGGATTTAAAAATAGCCCATTCAACGGAACAACATTTACTGACCAACCATGAAGTCTTTAAAATACAAAATGGTTGGCTGGTATTGGATCACTTTGTCTGTCGTACGGCGCATCGCAACATGGAGCGTGCGCAGTCTGCCGTAAACAAAACATGCACGACACAGAGCGGGAATGAATTCCGAGTGAGAGGGCGAGAACATGGCGCGCGGGTTGTAACAAGTGACGTCGACATAAAAAGCGCGTGCATTATGAAAACTATTTAACAATAAACTTTAAAAATTTAGTCATTTATAGATGGATTTTCATAATAAAAAAGAAATGCTCTACTATTTATACTAATTAAAAATCAAAAATTTTATGTGAATGATCCTCATTTAGTTCGTAATGCAATCAGCATAAGGTATATTTTAAGAAGTTTCTTAAGTCTCACAGAACTGAACGAACACTGCACGGCTGGAATACTGACGTATAACGGTCGGATAGTCTTTACTGCATTTGTAATATGACACATTATTCCATAAACTGACTAAAAAGGACGGACTCAAGACTGTGGCGTCACTTATATGTCCGGATGAACCTTAAAAACTTTTTTTAAATCATTTATACTCCGGGCTTTGGTGTTTAAAAGTGACAGAGTATGCGTACTTCTTAACTTCAAACCTTACTAACAACTTTAGTAATAGGTCTACCGAGTGTGACGCTGACGGTTCAATAACTATACGGGAGAAGGTGGATAGTCCAATACTCAGGCACTGGGTGACTATTCACCTTCACAAACAAAACTAATTATAATTTTATTTTATTATATTGTTCGCTTTCTAACATAGACTTAAGTTTTATTGATACTAACAACATTTTATGGACTAACGTCTGATTTATTAAATGATTTGATTTGAATAAAGAGATAAGACTTAAGATCACCGAAGACATGGCTGTATGGTCTCAGATACCTTTGTCTCTCCGTCATGGATTACTACGTAGACCACAAGGTATAAAGACTGAAGACAAGGCTGGACGGTCTCAGATACCTCGGTCTGTCCGTGATGGGTCCCTACGTAGCCCACTGTGCGTACCTCTGCGCGGTGTCGGTGGCCCTGGCCAGCGCGCACTGCAGCACGCGGCAGTCGGCCTCCAGCCGCGCGCAGCGGGCGCGCCAGAGGCACGCGCGCGCGCTCAGCGCCTCGCCTGCCGACAAGGGAACAACGTACGTTTCATACACGTCTCATGCCTCGCTACTGTTGTAAAGTCCAAATACTTACAAATAGTAGCGAGGGATGAGACGTGTGTGGGAGTATCTGTGTGTGTGTGTGGGGGGGGGGGGTGCTTGTGTATGTGGGAGTGCGCGTGTGTGTGTGGGGTGGGTGTGTGTGGGTGTGTCTGGGGGATGTGTGTGTGTGTGGGGGGGTGTACGGACCGTCGTTGGCGGCGGCGGCGAGCGCCTCCCGCAGGCCCGCGTGCGCGCACACCTCGAGCGCGGCGCGCTCCGCCCCCGCCGCCCCCCCCGGCCCCGCGCCCGCCCCCGCACCACCGCTCTCCACACTCCACACCTGACGGAAACACGCATATCATTATTTATAAAGCGAATTTACACCGTAATATGCTACACCATATGACAGACGTTTCTTCTAGCCTTTGACATGATTAAAACAAGATAATGAGAAGAATTGGAGAGTTAGGGCTAGCCTTTAGCGGAAACCTCCCTGGCTTTATTCGCATCTACCGTTTCATGCACCTCCTTATGTTTATCTCATTGCAGGCACCGCCCTTTTTAGACAAGATTTTATCTATACCTTTTTTCAACGTGGAACTGTGAATTTATACAACTGTAAGCAATATTATTACAAAAAACAATTAATGGAACTACTTGGACGAGCAATAAATTACTATGTATTGGTACAAAAACATCCCCCCCACATATCCCCCCCTCCGCGCACACACATACCCCCTCCCCCGCACACACACACACACACAATCACTAAGTATACTGTAATATATATATATTATTAATTCGTTATTAGCAGGAAGAACTATAAATTAGATAAAAAAAAATTTTAAGTACTGTGGATTTTGTAAATAAATATTTAACAGTAATGGCCCACCTCGTCCTCGGCAGCGGTCAGGCCGGGCTCCGCCGCGTCCGTCCGGCGCAGGCGCACGCGGGCCGCCAGCCGCGCCTGGCGAGACTCGCACCGACCTGAATAAGAGTTCACAATAAGGAACAGTCAATTTTTTATTAAGTATGCAGATATTTAGCGCTAAAACCCAATAAATACTATGAATAACTTATTTAAATCAATAAAAATTACGAAGACACAGAGCGGCGAATGAACTCCGAGCGAGAGGGCGAAAATATTGTAACAAGTGACGTCGACATCAAAAGCGCGCGCGTTTTGAAAAGTTGTGTTAAAAAAACTTTAATAACTTCGTCATTTCTTGATGGATTTTAATAATTTAAAAAATAAAATGCTCTGCAATGTATAGCGCAAACGCCATACTAATTTAAAATCAGTCATATTTTTATGTGGTTGGTCCTCACTGTATATACGTACTCGTATATGAATAAGCTAAACTCTACATGTTCTAATTAATGTACAGGGGAAAATCCTAGTTTGAGTTTCTGTTTAAACCTCCGTTGGTTATGAAATTTCATACTTTACAGTTGAACTGCAGTTTCAGTTAGTTGAACTGCCGTTTCAGTTAGTTGAACTGCAGTTTCAGTTAGTTGAACTGCAGTTTCAGTTAGTTGAACTGCCGTTTCAATTACAGTTGAACTGCAGTTTCAGTAAGTTGAACTGCAGTTTCAAATTCAAATTCAAATTCGTTTATTGCATAGCTATAGGTACAAAATGATATTAAGTTCTATGTATAACCTCTAAAGCTTACCGTAATGGTGTACAATATTTTACAATAATCTAAATAAAAAAATAATTAATTAATAAAATTGTTAATAAAATTATATCAATGTCAAGTTATGGGACGAATACAAACACAATTAATAACATCAAATATGTCAACAATATCCCAATAACTTACACATGTCAAATAAAAAAGAGAAAAATCTACTCCAAACTATATACAAACATCCCTACCATTAGGTGATACTCTTATCGTCTAGAAGCTCCTGCACACTATAGTATAATTTCGAGATCAGCCACTCATTCAAGGCTTTTTTAAACTTTCCTACTTCTAAGTCTTTAAATCTATCTGGGATGCTGTTGTATACCCTTATGCACATGAAATATAGACTTTTGTGGTACAATGCGGATACATGGCCACCCTTGTAAAGAAGCTTATGGTTCCTTCTCAGATTCCTGTTGTAAATACTGACTGTTTGAAAGAGATGTAAATGTTTCTTTACAAACATGCTAACTTCCTTTATGTACAAACTAGGGAGTGGCAGTACCTTGTATTTTGAAAATAATGGTTTACATGACTGTCTTTGTGATAGGCCACCAAGCGCTCTTATGCAACGCTTTTGGATTCTAAACGCTTCTACAAAGTTTACTGAATTACCCCAGAATATTAGACCATAGCTTAAAGTGGACTGCACGTAACCAAAGTAGGCCATTAGCCCCGCTTTCTCAGATGAACAGTGCACTATCCGTCTCAAGGGGTACGCAAATCGTGATAATTTGTCACATAAACTCTGAATGTGTGCCTTCCAGTCACAATTACTATCGATAATGAGACCTAAGAACTTTGTTTGATTTACTTGCTCTATCTGTTCAGAATGGTATGCAATATTTAAGTTTAAGGGTTCTCTTTTGTAGGAGTGAAATTGCATAATATGTGTTTTTGTTACATTTAAGTGAAGCTCGTTTCTGTCCATCCATTGTATGATATCCCTCAACGTATTATTTATGTCCTGTTCGTATTGATTCCTACAGTCACACTTAACTACAGCCGTGCTGTCGTCAGCAAATAAAATCATTTGACTTTTAGTAGCTTTTGGGAGGTCATTTATATAAAACAGGAATAGTAGTGGTCCCAGGATGCTCCCCTGTGGTACGCCTCTATTATTTGCCCTATAGTTTGACCTAATTTTAGTTAAAGTCTTATTTTTTTCATTAAAATAATTTATTTCTGTGCACTGTTGCCTATCACCCAAGTAGGAACTCAGCCAGTCCAAAGATTTCCCTCTTACACCATATTTCTCTAATTTATCTAAGAGTATTCTATGATGGACACAGTCAAATGCCTTTGACATATCTATACATATAATAAAATCGTAAATGCAAAAAAGTCTGTACATTGAATATATTCGGAAAAAAACCAACCAGGGCGACTTAAAATAAGTAACTGAACATGTTAGAACAGTAAAAAAAAATTTTGTTTGTTTATTTGTTTGTTTGTTTGTTAGGGCATCACGCATAAACTGCCGAACGGATTTTGACGAAACTTTGCAAAGTGACAGTGTATATCCCGGAATAACATAATATATAAAAAAAATCTCCATAATTATCCAAGAAATAGATAACCAGCAACAAAAACTTTAGTGCAGTACAAAGATAATAAATTTCAGAGGTCTACTAAAACCAGCTAAACTGATCTTTGATTTTCAAAACTGATATAAAAAGAAAATAATAATTGAGAAATCTGAAAAGAGATTATTCCGAGGAAAAGTATTTATTCAGGGAACATGTAGAAAACTCTATGCAGACCACACTTCTAGCGTTCTTCAGAAGTCGTATGACGAGTTGCCGCGCTACTTATACAACCATCAGGTTTATTTAATCGACGTCGACGGGGTCCATTGGGGGCTGGTGTCTGCACAGAGCATACTTTAGGCAGGGTGTACACTGTTCATCCCAGTAACAGTGAATGGTATTTATTAACGACTAGCTGTGCCCGCGGCTCCGCTCGCGTGAACTACAGAATCCGCTCCCATTCCCACTCCCGCTCCCGCTTCCGCTTCCGCTGGCGCTTCCGCTTCCGCTCCCGCTCCCGCTCCGGTCCCGCTCTCACTCTCGCTTCCGCTCCCGCTTTCGCTAAATTTTTGTTTCTGTCTGTATGTATGTATGTATGTACGGGCTAATCTTGGAAACTGCTGAACAAAATTTGACGGCGTTTTCACTGTTTAATAGCTTTGAGTTCGGGCCTCATACTGGTATAAGTCATATCTCAATAAAATGTCAGAATGCTGATATACAAGTTGACCTCTCATTTCATATCATTTGTATGAAAGTGTAGTTCAACATTACTGGTCGATGCAAGAACTTGACAGAAAGTGACAGAGATGTTTTAAAGCTCATTTATAGATTTATTTTAGCTGATGTATTTCAGGTATTTCCACAAGTCTCGATACAAAAAGTTCGCTATTCGATAATTAGTGGCCCTGTATTAGACCGGTGATCGTCGACAATGTCAATATCGAAGCTGTTCAGGAGTACGTCTGCCTAGGACAGACAATATAGTTGGGTAGGATCAATTTCAAAAGCTGACAGAAGAATCCAGTTAGGGTGGGCAGTATTCGGAAAACTGCGTCAAGTCTTTACGTCACCTATTCCACAATGTTTAAAGACAAAAATCTTTAAACAGTGCGTCCTGCCTGTCATGATTACAGCGCGGAGACGTGGACACTGATGGTGGGCCTGATCCACAAGATTCAAGTGGCTCTGCGAGCTATAGAGAGGGCAATGCTCGGGGTCTCTATTAGGGATATGATTCGTAATGAGGAGATCCTATGAATAACGAAGGTGACCGACATAGCCGAAAGAATTAGTAAGTTGAAATGGCAGGCCACATCTGTCGTAGTACCGAACGGCCGTTGGGGCAGACGTGTTCTAGAGTGGGACGCGACGTCCCACGGGCAGGGTGGGACGCCCTACCGCCAGGTGGTCCATCCACATCGACCATGGTGACCGGAAGCGGCTGAATCTGTAGGGCGTTGTGGCATTCATTGGGGAAGGCATGTCCAGCAGTTTGACAGACATTTTGTTGTACAGTTAATTGGATATGCACAATAGGAAGGGAATAGGAGGGGAAGGAAGTCGGATGGGAAAGAAGAGAGGGATTAGGGTAGGAGATGAAAGATGAGGGGGCAGTGGTAAATAAAGGGCGTAGGAAGGTGTGGGTTAAGGGAAGGGGGAGAGGTAGGAGTAGGGAGAGGGAAGGGGTAGGGGAAAGGGTTTTCAACGTTGTGGGAAGGGGGTGGAGAAGGAAAGAAAGAAAGGGTATGGAAAGGACAAATTGGAGGGGGGGGGGAGGAAATATCACCTAATTTGCACAAAATGTAAATGTCAACTTTATTTTAAAAAAAGCGGCCAAGTGCGAGTCGGACTCGCCCATGAAGGGTTCCGTAGCAGCAAGTAACATAATATAAAAGTTATTGTAGTTCGTTGTAACTTTGATCGATGTTTTAATAATAGTATTGGTTTACGATTTATGACGTATTTAAAAAAAACTACTTACTAGATCTCGTTCAAACCAATTTTCGGTGGAAGTTTGCATGGCAATGTACATCATATATTTTTTTTGTTTTATCATTCTCTTATTTTAGAAGTTACAGGGGGGGGACACACATTTTACCATTTTGGAAGTGTCTCTCGCGCAAACTATTCAGTTTAGAAAAAAATGATATTAGAAACCTCAATATCATTTTTGAAGACCTATCCACACGTATGGGTTTGATGAAAAAAAATATTTTGAGTTTCAGTTCTAAGTATGGAGAACCCCCAAAATTTAATGGTTTTTTTTCTATATTTGTGTGAAAATCTTAATGCGGTTCACAGAATACATCCACTTACCAAGTTTCAATAGTAAGTTCTTATAGTTTCGGAATAAAGTGGCTGTGACTTACGTACGGACAGACAGACAGACATGACGAATCCATAAGGGTTCCGTGTTTTGCCATTTGGCTACGGAAACCTAAAAAACTGTAGTCCAACGGGCGAAACCGCCGCCGGAACGCTAATTTTTACCCGACTTCAAAAAAGGAGGTTCAATTGGATAGTATGTTTTTTATGTATATAAATATTTTTAATGCATAACCAGATTAATAGATTTCTTTTAGGATTTAGTAATACACGTAATACATAAGAATGTGTTATGTTAAGTTGTCCACGCGGACGAAGTCGCGGGCAACAGCTAGTCAGTAAATATAGATGATACATGGACCCTTTTGTCGATACATTGATATATAGTCTGCAAAAGTTGATAAATTGCTAAATTTGTTGACCTATCCTTCCTGAAACCGTTTTGCTCATTCACAATAATACCAAATTTGTCAGAAAAATTTACTGAAAATTTGTTGAACTGCCGTTTCAATTACAGTTGAACTGCAGTTTCAGTTACAGTTGAACTGCAGTGTCAGTTCAATAACAATCTTTATTCATCTATACAATTATAGATGAATAAAGTATACTCAAAATTAATATCAAGACAAGATGAATTTTATCATCTAAATAGTGTACTTAATCCACCCAAGTAGATCTATCTAAAGAAGTTGGCGGCAAAATAACTATCATTAAAGCACGGGTAACGCAGGGGGCAGCACTGGGTGGCTCTGGGTGGTGTCGGGAGTCAGGCTGGTGCCAACAGAGGGTGTGTTTGTGTGTTTGCCTGTCACCTGTGTACAGTAACATATAACATATTTAAAAAGGTATATAAAAATTGTTTTTCTTTAACGATGTAATTTTTTTTTTATTGTATTCTCTAGTATTATAATATTTATTTAATTTTTTTCCTTTTTCTTGCTTTGTTGGTTTTTTCTTTGTGTGTGCCAATTGTGGTAGTAAATAAATGTTTTTACTTCCTTTCTTTCTTTCTTACCTGTGCTGGCTGTGTAGACCCTGGCGCCGTCCGCCGAGCCGTGCTCGCGCTCGCAGCTGCCTCCCCCCGCGCTCCCCCCCTCGCCCCGCGCCGGCTGCGCGTGCGCATGCCGCGCAGACTGGCAACACCTGAGCACAAAAGATGAAATAATCGCACACACATACACACGCATCGGCTATCCAGTGTAGAGAAATGATAAAGAAAAACTGCTTTTTTCTTTGTAGGTTATTATTTTCCCGTCTTAGAATAGGAGCAACCCCCGATGTTCCCGTGGGTGTCGTCAACTAAAGGACTGCACCAGCGAGCTGCAGCGTTCTCCTGTGTATATTAGGATCTTTGCTGCGATCGCAAATCCGCCTGTCCAGCGTGGTGATTGTCAAAGATTTCATTCTTTGTATTTTCTTTTAAATGTCATTCTCCGTGTTTGGTTTTTTCTGTTAACGTCTTTCGATTTTATTCAATGTACTGATAATTATATTATTCATGCATTTTAATTAACTTGTTTCGTTTAACCACGAACAGTGATTATGGCAAATCCCCCAATGGACAGCCCACCACAAGTGTCATTCTTAAAAAAAACCAAAATAAAAATACATTGTGTCCCGGGGAGGCTTGTGTTCTGCAGTAGACGTGTGTAGGCTGATGATGGACGGCCTACCTGGCGGTGTTGAGACACAGCTCCGAGTCTCTCTCGTTGAGACGCAGGCACGCGTCGCAGTCGGCCGCCGGCGACTCCCCCACGCTCGGCGGGCCCACTCTGAAACAATACATTTATAGATCGTACAAATCACGACGGCACGAGATTGGTGCGGGAAGTTAGTCCGAATGTCAGTATGTTACGGAACGTATCCAAACTACGTGACCCAATTATTTACAATTTTTCTCCCCCTCGGTGACCACCCGTAGTATATATGCCAATACCCCCCCTACCCCTCTAGATTTCACGTAGTAATTCATACATATGGTTGTAAAACATTTTTTTTCAAACAGAAAGTTGCAAAAACTATGATTTGGTGACGCCAAGAGTGCGTGCATTCGTAGTTAATAATCTAAGGTGCATTCCTATAATTACAAGTAAAAAAGAAAAAAACTGTCAGTTTTCAATCAGCTGACTTTTTTTTTTAGGTTTTACGGCCTTGGGAACGAGCCTTTTGTAGCCTGTCTGGAACTTCCACTATTCACTATTCTTTACCAGCTGACGTTATGCGTCAGTGTTGCCACCTGTGAGTTCAAAAAGCGCTAAACGCTGCGCGCCATATTTGAATATAGCTCGAAAAACCTGCGGTGACAAGCGTGCAGTGCCCTCCTCTCTCACCCCTCAGTACTTTGACAGAATTGTTTGCAGCATTAGAGTCTACTGGGAAAACAGAAAACAGCAAGTAATTAATAAATACCTGCAGAGAACCTCTTGAGTGCTGGTGTCTGTGGTGTCATCGGGTAACTCATGAAGATCCACCTTCTCCTGAGGAGTCGGCAGGTCTGCCGGGCTGAGCATTGATGATGTATCGTTCTGAAACACAGTTATATACATTTAACTTTGGTATTTTTACCAATTGTCGTGTGGTTTCCGGTAGAGTAGAATAGTACCACTCCAACTCTTCCCGTGGATGTCGTACAAGGCGACTGAGGGAATACATTATAATACTTCAATCAGGCCTCCCTAACCCGTCTGGCCAGCGCGGGGAGTGTAGGCCAAATCCTCCGTCTGTCTCCGGCAGATGAAACGATGACCAGAGTGGTCAGGTTGGGGGGGTTGGGGGGTTTGGTGTGGCCAAGATAAGCCTCATTTCGTTGCTACACTCCCATTTGCTAGAGGGGAGGTGGGAACTCTCTTCCTACTTTGACTCTTTACTTCTATAATTAAATTTGTCTGGGGCCCAAGGTAGCGTAAATTCATGACCTGGGACTTGCCCTACCTTCACTGGTAGGTTTTATTTATTTGTCAAAATTTTCTGTAGATACATATAGTATACTTAGAATCGTCAATTTAAACATTGGTACCGTATAAACATAACATTGGTAGGTCACAGTTAGTACCTACTAAACTATCGTGGAAGAGTGCCACAATAAATTCTTTCATTCATTTAGTCAAAGTCAAGTCAAATCTAATAAATAAAATCGTAAACTTCGCGTGTCTGTACATTGAAGATATTTGCAAAAAAAAAATTGGGGGGGTCTAAGGATAAGCAACAGAACACATTTCGATCATTTTTGAAATTTTTGTCTGTTTGTCTGTTTATCTGTTTGTCTGTTTGTCTGTGAGTTTGTGCACGCATCACTTAAAAACTACTGAACGGATTTTGATGGACTATTCACAAAAACATGGGGCTTAACTTAACTTAACATTTAGTCTTTATTTCATCGCAATCGGCTAACTCAATCAAAAGTTATAGACATTTACAGTTTTCAAATACATTAGTAGGTAAGGTTATTATGCAATATATTGCATATAGTAGTATTTCCGTACTATTCAGATTGCGATAAGTTTGGATTACATTTGGAGCTGCGGGTGGGAATTGGAGTGCGAGTGGGCGTGGGCGTGGGAAAAGGGGAGTGGGTGTGGGAGCGGAAGCGGGAGCGGGAGAGGACCGGGAGCGGGACCGGAGCAGGAGCGGAAGCGGGAGCGGAAGCTAAAGCGGGAGCGGGAGTGGGAATGGGAGCGATTCTGTAGTTCACCGAGCCGAGGTCACCTGGACCTATTCCTGGACCTGGACGATACACTGCGAAGAATATAGGGTGTAAATGTTCGACTGAATTCGTGAGCGGTAGCGGGAGCGGGTATGGTACCAGTGTAATTTGAGTGTTTGTAAATTAGTTAACCGATTACGATGAATTTGTGGTATACGTATGCAACAAAGTAATGTTGGTCGGAATTTGGATTGCAATGGATTAGTTACGAGGACTACATTTGGAGAGACGAGGGAAAGAGGTTTGAGGGGAGGGTAGAGGGAAGGGTTGAGAATCTGGACCTGGACCTGGACCTGGCCTGGCCCTGGACCTGGACCGGGACCTGGACCTGGACCTGGACCTGGACCTGGATTTAAAGTCTGAGTGGAAGTGGGATATAGAGCGGAAGTGGGAATAGGAGCGGATCCTGTAGTCCACGCGAGCGGAGCCGCGGGCACAGCTAGTTAGAAATATATATACATAAAATTTATGTAAATGTCAAAATTATGTAAATAAATTTATTATTAAAAAAATAATAATAATTATGAGTACGATTTTGGCTGTATAAAATATAATTTAAAGTGTCATGTCTTATGTTTGGAAAATTCATCTAATGAGTAAAGCTCGTTTTTGGTCATAACTGTTTTGCATTTGAGTTTGAAAGCATTATTGTTGCATTCTCCCAATTTATCAGACAGCATATTATAAAACTTAACACTATTCTTTATAAAACTCTTTGATTTTTTTGTCAATCTGCATTGGACCTGTGCAAGTTGATTCTTATTTCTAGTATCAATTTGATGTACATCTGAGTTCTTCGGCGTATTGGCCAAATTTCTACGAGCATATAATAGGTTATGAAATACATAGGCAGAGTAAAAAGTGAGTATGTTAGCCTCGGCGAATTTACCTCGGCAGGAAGTTAATGGGGTGAGCCTATAAAGTGTTCGCACAGCCCTTTTTTGCAGTATGAATATCTTATTAACAGTTGCAGCATTACCCCAAAATTTAATACCATAATTCATTAGGCTATGAAAGTATGCATAATAGACTAATTTAGCTGTTTCCAAACCACATATTTGCCTGATTTTAGATATTGCAAAGATAGCTGAGGCCAGTCTTGTAGCTAACTTGTTAATATGTATTTCCCATTTCAATTTGTTATCCAAATACAGTCCCAAAAACTTCACTGATTCTACAAACTCAAGTGATTGGTTGCCTATTTTTACATTAGCAGGTAAGATTGTGCTACGCGTTCCAAGAAAAAAGTGTACAGCCTTAGTTTTTGTAACATTGAGTAATAGATTATTGGACGAAAACCAGTCGCTAAGACTTTCCATGGAAGAATTTACTATTTTAATGAGTTCCGCCAAGTTTTTATGCTTAAAAATGATTGAAGTGTCATCAGCAAACATAGTGACATGACCGTTTTTGCCTATGCTAATAGGCATGTCATTAACATACACTAAAAATAAGAATGGGCCTAGTATAGATCCTTGAGGGACACCATATTCACATATTGTTGATCCAGATTGAGTACCACTAATATCTGTGAGATGTTTTCTACCAGATAAATAAATAAGAACCCACAAGATTTAAGGCAGCATCTCCAACCCCATAGTGTTCCAACTTGCCCAATAGGATCCTATGATCAACACAGTCGAAGGCCTTGGACAGATCACAGAAGACACCTATGGTCTTCTGTGATTGGTCCAAGGACTCAATTATGCAACTCAACACTGAAGCAATAGCATCATCAGTACTTTTATTTTTTTGAAAACCAAACTGGTTTGGTACCAGTAATTTGTAGCAGTCAAAATGTTTGATAAGTTGTTGTAACATGATTTTTTCAAAGATTTTACTGATGGTATGCTGAATAGCAATGGGCCTATAGTTGCTGCACTCTAACCTAGATCCACCCTTGTACAATGGTATTAATTTACTACATTTCATTTCGTCCGGGAAGGTACCACAAATAATGCATGTATTAAAAATATCAGACAGTACAGGTGACAACTCATGTATAATATGCTTTAAGAGACTTGTTGAAATGCAATTTAAATCAAGACAGTTTTTAATATTAAGTTCCTTGAAGATTTTCAAAACTTTTTCTGGATTTACAGGATTAAATTGAAAAGACTCTGAAATTCCAACAGAGTGTTTCTTTGTGTATTGCAACGCTTTGTCAAAATAACCTATATTACTTGTTAATTTGCTTGCAACAGTGGCAAAGTAGTGATTAAGGGTTTTTCATCGGGTTTTTTTTCATCGTTCCCTGATGATTTGTTTGTTTTACCGGTTTCTGCGTTGATTACTTTCCACGTTGTTTTAATTTTACTGTTTGATTTATTAATTTTTGCGCTAATATACTTTTTCTTTGCAATAATACATACACTTTTAAAAATCTTACTATATTTCTTCACGTATTCAGCTAGGCTATTGTCTGTTGTATTGTTAGGTGTCTTTGCAGTTACCTCCGTTGATCCTCGCTTAGAGGAGTTGCGGGGGGAGAATGGTGAGGAGGCGGGAATGTCTCCGGCAGATGAGAGAGCGTTGTGCTCCTGCAGTGGAGACAAAAATAACCTGATGATGATGATTTTTACCAATACCGCCTCTAGCTACCGCTGACAGCGGCAATATCGTGGCCGAGTAAGGGTTGCATAGTTGAAACCCATGATAGATCCTTTGTAAGACTATTTTGAGAGAAAGCTGCTTCAGCAAAGGACAGTCAAGAAGGTGTAGGGACAGAAATTGATATTTGTACCTGGTCAGTGCGAGATCTGTCTGCATCATGGTCCAGCTCGCCAGCGGGCTGCGTCGTCGACTCGCACTCATCTGCGAATTAATAACACAGGTTTTTGAGGTCCCTCTATATACTTGGTAGGGGCAGGGAAAAGGTACCGGACCACGTGGAACAGGGGGAAATCTAAGCTTGGGTGTAGGCGTTAGAAAGGGTCAAAGAGTGACCAGCTCAGCTATGACCCCATCCAGCTAGGCGAGCATTACACCTACGTCCACTGCTGAACATAAGCCTCCCCAATAGAATGGGACTTTTGGTGGCATGGCGAGCCTTCGCTGCAGTGGAACAAGCGGGAATCTAAGCTTGGGCCACCATGGCGAGAGAAATCGTCAAAAAGTGATCGAAGAGTGACCAGCTTAGCTATAACTTCATGCAGCTAGGCGAGCCTCTGTGATAGAACAGTCCCGCCACCTCCCATGGTCCTTTCAACCTCACGGTTATACGGACCGAATCACGGGGGGGTGCCCGGTACTTGCCGTAGAGCTCTTTCTCGGTGCTCCTGCTTGATCCCCTACAAGTTCTTTTTTGCCCCTTCTATTGTACTGGTGCACATTCCGGCAGCCAGCCCCTTTCTGGGGATTTTACTCTACACCACATCTCTTCGCCGTCGGGCGGCTCTTTTCTATTCTCTGCTCCATCTTCCGTACTCTTAGGCTCTCTCGGGCAGCTCTGCGATAGAACAGGGGAAAATCTAAGCTTGGACTACCTGGGGAGAGATTTTGTGAAAGAGTGATAAAAGTATGGCCAGATCAGCTAGCGATCATCCCGCGTAGCTAGGCAAGCCTAGTTACGTGAGCTCTCATTGTGGTGGACCAGGGGGTGGGCACATGGAATTTCTGAGGGGGATCTAATGGAGGACACGCGCAGGCACTCATTCCCCTCTAAACACACCACGTGTCCAACTCACCTGAGCCCTCCTCCTCGGGAATGGCGCTGGTGTGCTTGTCGGCCGCTCTGCGCCTGACCAGCTCAGCTATGACCCCGTGCAGCTCGGCGAGCCTCGCGTCGTGAGCTCTCGCTGCGGTGGCCGCCCGCTGCCTCTCTGCTGCCAAGGCTCGCACGAGTGCGTCCCTCTCCGTGCGCAGCGCGGCGGCGTCGTCCGGCCGACCGCTGCTTTGAGTTGTCATCTGGAACCAGGTTCGTAGAAGACACTTAGTAAGATCGTTTTCTGTATATCCCTCCCTATACCTGGCTGCAGACAGTTGAAGAGTAAACACTACACAAACAAGTCTCTATGACTGTAATTCAAAAGGAAAAGAATCATATATTCCATAGTCGCCGAGCTGGTACTGGAAAAAAGTATGACTATGGGGCCTTCTTCATAGATTCGAGGTCATTGTAAGCCGTTAGATCTCCACCGAGGATATGGTTTGGGCGGCATCTGATGCTGTCTGTCCAAAGTATGGATGGAGTGCCAAACATACCTCTTCGACTAAATAGACTCCTAAACACTACGTCTATCTAAAATGTCATCAAAATCAAATTAACTAGGATTCTGAATAGTCTCTGGTGTGAACTGCTTTCCTCATCCATACTCCGGACCACCAGCATCAGATGTCACCAGCATCAATCCTCAGCGGAGATCGAAGGGTTAAACTGACCTCGAAAAGGCCCCCGTGTCCAAATTTCTACTCAATCGGGCCAGTAGTTTTATAGTTTTCCGGCGAATAGACCCTGCTGTCTCCACCAGATTAGCATCGATATCTGTTGGCCCCAGGGAATCCCCTCCATTTAGGAAGACCTAAAAGCTTCGCTATAAGGGCGTCCGTTTTGTCAAATCCAAAAAGACTCAACTAAACCCACCATGATCATCCCATTCCTGCCCGGTAGCGGCGGCGCGGTCACCGGCCTGAGACTCGAGTACCGCCACGAGGAATCCCTCGAAATCTCCTCATCCCCCACATTGGGACAGCAGAGGTACCAGCTCCTACTCCTGCGTACTCCTGACGTGGACTCCAACTGCGTTAACGGCAGTCTTCCGACGACCTCTAACTCTGCTAATAAAGGCTCCTTCTCCCTCGGCTCTGGCATTGGAAATGTCCCAGCTGTGGAGTACGTTTCCTCAGGTTTCCTGTTTTCTGGAGTGCTGTACTCCGGGAGGCTCCATTGCCGATCGCGGAGAGGTGGCACTTCTCTGACGGCGCCGTCGTTGATGACTTCATTTGATTCTAAATACTCACTTAGTTCGTTTGGGTTTTGGCGGTCATCTTCGCTGGTCAACTCGTTTCTGCCCAAATCGCGAGAGTTTAGGTCGTTTCGGCCCAAATCGCGAGAGTTCAAGTCGTTTCGGGCCAAATCGCGAGAGTTCAAGTCGTTTCGGACCAAATCGCGAGAATTCAAGTCGTTTCGGATTTCTGGACCGTAAGGCCCGTTGGGTTCCAGTTGCTCGATGGGCGCGTTTTTCCGCTTTAGGCGTTCCAAGTCGGCGTAGTAGTAAGCGGTGGAGCGCGGTGGCTCACCGCTCAGCGTTCTTCCCGCCAGCGTTTGGATTTTCATTTCATTTTGGGCATTGTCGAGTACTTTGTTTGTTGATTTGGTTTTAGTTGCATCGGTCACATATTTGTCTACATTACACATTAATTAAGGGTTTGTTAAGGGCAATGTGAGTTTCAACATACATCTTACTACTAGGTATTTTAAAACGGGGCCGACCCGTGGTACAACTGAAATGTCCAGCTGGTTGAACCACGGGGAGGTAAAATTACCCATGGTACAACCAGTTGGACGACGGGAAAGTAAAATGACCCAGGTACAACCAGTTGGACCACAGGGCAGTAAAATTACCCATGGTACAACCAGTTGGACCACAGGGCAGTAAAATTACCCATGGTACAACCAGTTCGACCACAGGGGAGTAAAATTACCCACAGTACAACCAGTTCGACCACAGGGGAGTAAAATTACCCACAGTACAACCAGTTCGACCACAGGGGAGTAAAATTACCCATGGTACAACCAGTTCGACCACAGGGGAGTAAAATTACCCACAGTACAACCAGTTCGACCACAGGGGAGTAAAATTACCCATGGTACAACCAGTTCGACCACAGGGCAGTAAAATTACCCATGGTACAACCAGTTCGACCACAGGGGAGTAAAATTACTCACGGTACAACCAGTTCGACCACAGGGGAGTAAAATTACCCATGGTACAACCAGTTCGACCACAGGGGAGTAAAATTACCCATGGTACAACAGGATATACAAGCTGTAATGGATTTTTCATTATAACTCTAAGCGGCTCAAAAGGAAACGAAACCTTCCAACACAAAATAATGACCCTTTGTATGTATATAAAAGTCAAATGACCCCTAGAAGTCTCTTCATATCAGCCCTTTGACGTCCACTGCTGGACATAGGTCTTCCCCAACGAAAGCCACCACACCCGGTCCTCCGCCCTCCGAATCCAACCGCCTCAGGCCACCTTCTTCAGGTCGTCCCACCCCGCGGTTGCGACAGATGCGGCCCGCCCACCGCCACTTCAGCGTTGGCGGTGGTGTTCGTTGGGGAAGGCCTATGTCCAGCAGTGGACGTCTAAGGACTGATATGATGATGAAAGTGGTATTGTCAAACAACACAGAATAAAAGCAGCTAAGTGGTAGTGTAAAAAAAATGTAACAATGTTTTCTTTTTATAAATAACTAGCTATTGCCCGCGACTTCGTCCGCGTGGACAACTTAACATCACAAATTATTATGTACTTCCCGTAGGAATGGGATGCTTTTTGGGATAAAAACTATCCTATGTCCTATTCCAGGACTTAACCTATATGTGTAACAAGTTTCATCTCGATCCGTCCAGTGGTTGACGCGTGATTGAGTAACAAACATCCAAATATCCAAACTTTCGCATTTATAATATTAGTAGGAAGTAGGATTCTTAATTTCACTTCGTTGAAATCTGTATATTCATCTATTTATTTAATTATTTGTGTCATTCATTACTCTTTTACTAATACGGTATTGTTATGCCGAGTGGTTTCCGGTAGAGTAGAATAGGACACTCCAACTCTTCCCGTGGATGTCGTATAAGGCGACTGAGGGAATACATTATAAAACATCAACCAGGCCTCCCCAACCCGTCTGGCCAGCGTGGGGAGTGTCGGCCAAATCCTCCGTCTGTCTCCGGCAGATGAGAGAGGGTTGTGCTCCTGCAGTGGAGACAAAAATAACCTGATGATGATAAGGTTTAAATTAGAATTAACTTTGTGATTAATCACAGGGAACTGTACTATTGTGACTCCATGACGGCGGGAGACATAAAGGGTGCTCTAATTGTGTTTGTGTACGATATACTTTGCCGATGGTGACACAGTCACGTATATTGAATTAACTAGTCATTTGCTTCGAGGGAAGGGTGTGGCGTGTGTGTTGTGAGACACCATAGTCTATTACAGAACGACAAAAACGAACTCAATGGCAGTTTCCGCATAAATTTTTCTTCATCATACGTCCACTGCTGAACATAATCCTACCCAATAGAATGACACTTTTGGTGGGCTGTCCATTGGGGGATTTGACATAATCAGCACGCTTGGCAGGCGGGTTGGTGATCGCAGTAATGGTCTTAATATACACAGGAGGAGCACAATCCTCTCTCATCTGCCGGAGACAGACGGAGGATTTGGCCTACACTCCCCGCGCTGGCCAGACTGGTTGGGGAGGCCTGATTGATGTTTTATAATGTATTCCCTCAGTCGCCTTGTACGACATCCACGGGAAGAGTTGGAGTGCTCCTATTCTACTCTACCGGAAACCACACGAGAGAACGCAGCTGGCTATCTTTGGTGCAGTCCTTGGCGACACTCACGGGAAGAAAGGGGTGGCCTTATTCCAAGCCGGGAACCACACGGCTAAAGTAAAAGAAAATATAAATCGTGAAACGTAAGCATGCTAGAGATTGACAGGGAAATATAGAGCCCATAGCATCATAGCATCATTCCTAAGAGGTTGAAGACCCCTGGCGCCCAGCCAAGACTCAAGTCGTGACGCCGACGACGGACGTCTGCAAGACGTGGGTTGCTGTTATGGACCGCATGTAACGTTGCGCCTAGGGCCGTTACATTAAAAAAACGAATACACTAATAATAACTAAAACGTTACATATTAAATCTTACTAATATTATAAACGCGAAAGTTTGTAAGTATGGATGGATGTTTGTTACTCTTTCACGTAAAAACTACCGAATGGATTTTAATGAAACTTTACAATAATATAGCTTATACATCAGAATAACACATAGGCTACAATTTATAAAGATATTGTGTGAATTGTCCAAAATATCAAGTAAGTAGGAAAAAATCTACCATCTGCGAGCTCTTCTGGCGTGCGCTGCCAAAACCGCTAGAGTTACACATCCTACTTGTTATATTTGCTATATTTGAATGTTTGTTACTCAATCAAGCTTCAACCACTGGACGGATCGGGATGAAACTTGGCACACATATAGGTTAGGTCCTGGAATAGGACATAGGATAGTTTTTATCCCGAAAAAATATCTCATACCTACGGGAAATACATAATAATTTGTGATGTTAAGTTGTCCACGCGGACGAAGTCGCGGGCAACAGCTAGTATTATAATTACTAACAATAACTAAAAATAACACTACTAACCTATTTTTTTACATAAACTACACTGCAAAACTACTTAAATTATAAATAAACTAAACTACACAGCAAAACTACATAAACTACTTAAATTATAAATAATAACTATATTCGGAACCTTAAATTATAGCTGCATAATCTATCCCTCGCGAAATGGTTTCCAAACCGTCGCGGATCCCTACATTAAACACTCGCATATTTGCTAAACGGGTGGATTAAAAACTTCGCTGGTCATACGCGCTCACACCATCGCTGGGCACGCTACAGTATTTAATAGCTTTCTAATCTACGAAAATATCTACACATTTCTATCGTATCTATCTCTAAAGTATTTTATAGTGCTGGATAACCCACTAGGGTGTTTTTTTCTAATCTCAAAACCAGGGGGCCAATTCTACTAACGCATTTTCGCACAAAACGCAACTGAACTGCAGCTGAAACGCAGGTTTTAACACTATTCGTACTCCGCCGCGCACAACGTTCGTGCTCCAGCTGCGTTTCGGCCGTAGCTAACGTTTAAACAAACGTCAGTCGTAGACGGAACGAACGTTTGTCTACATTTTGACAGTTGTCTCAGGTAAAAACGAAACGCAGCTGCTGTCAAAATAGCGTCCGTTAAAAACTGAAACTTAAACGTAACTTTAGTTTAAACGAACGATAAATGTTGAAAATAGTAGAATTGGCCCCCAGGACGAACGGAGGAAGGCAATAAATATCTAGAACTTAAACTACTTTTCTTTTGAACCCACTACCCTACCTGCTGCCCGGAGGGAACTAAACACCCTACTGCCACACGCACTTCTAGCCGTTGCAAGGCAAACCGAATCTTTGGGATCATTTGTGTCTACCAGCCCCGCTGTCTATACGATGCTTCCATCTCCGATAGTCAGCTATTATGCAGCCAAGTGATTTTAGAAGATGTGTAGCTGAAAGCGCCGTTTGTTCTTCACAGCGCTAACATCTAAGGGGACGTACCCATACTACGTGCCCCTATCAGGGGGGAGGGGGTCTTCAAAATATCACGCTTGGTCCCGAGGGGGGGGGGAGGTTTTCGTCACGTAGTCGATATCCTCTAGGGAAATCTCGCGCTTTTTCGAGCTATATTCAAATATGGCGCCCATTTTTTTAGCGCTTTATAAACTCACAGGTTAAAAAACACGGACGTCAGTCAGCTGATTGAAATCTGACAGTTTTTATTACTTGTACATATATTTTTTTCACTTGTAGTTATAGGAATGCACGCACTCAAACACGAAACAGCAATATACGGAGCGTACACTTCAGTTCTACAGCGCTGGTAAAATAATGATCCATCACAGAACCACTCTTATTACAAAAGATTATCGTGCAATAACACAATCTCGAGCTATAATCCCGGTTAACTCATGAATGAGTCAGTCTTGGGGGGGGGGGGGGGGGGGCAGAGGAGTGGAGGAGGGGCAACACACCCCTCCCCCTTCCCCCCAATATAACCTCCTGACGGAGAGGTTAATGCAATCAGCGCGTTCCGCAAACATGGCACGTTCGGTGTAAGAAGTGAGAGGTAGCGGATGTCTGACGTTATTTTAAGGCTACTCTTACCTTAATTGTACCTAATTTAATATAGTATATCACGTACGGTATATGTATTGTATTATAAACTATATATGTATGCATAGGTATGTATTTAAATATATTTGTATGTATATTTCATTCCAGATTAACAGTCCTATGAAAACCAACGCTATTTACGTCTCGGTAACATATACATGAAAGGGTCACCAGCAGCAAAAATAGGTTTGTATTACCAAGTAAACTTTGCGGTCCACTTAGGAACACCATCTATTGTGTATTTTGTTTTCGAGACGCAAATGCGTTTGTTTTCATAGGACCCTTAATCTGGAATGAAATATAAATTTAATTGTGTAATATTATTACTAAGTATTTACCATGTTCTAAAATTATAAATTTCTCCTCTTTCACCTGCAATGCTATATCGCTATGTCTTTCTCATTTTCCTTCTGAAAGGTTGCCTGGAAGCGATCGCTTTAAGCGACAAGGCCGCCTTTGTACGCTTTCCGAAAATCTGTACCTATTTTATTGTTATCCTTAATTTGTGTGCAATAAAGAGTTTATCTATCCATCTATCTTACCTATGAAAACCTGCAACGAGAGCAACAAATCGGTTGCCGTCTTGAGAAGCCGAATATATATCGTGCAGCTCACGACGGCACATCCCACTCCAAGTCGCTTGTTACTGTGTTCGTTACACTCTAACGTTCAAGATACTGACGTTCGGAGCTCACCGCGTCCCGTGCTCACCTCTAGCGAAAAGTTGTCGGGAGTGCCATCGTGAATTGAACAATCTATACCCCGTGGTTTTCTTTTAAATAAATAAATAAATATGTCAGACATTCACACCAATTATCCAGTCCCAAACTAGGCAGAGCCTGTGCTATGGTTACTAGATAACGGATAGACATACTTAAATAAATATATAAACATCCAAAACTTTTCTACACTACATCAACTTATAATCAACAAGAGAGCCTGTCATTGAATATGAGTACATTTTTAAAAAATTTACTTCTCTCCTTAATACTGCCTTCATCACTACGCTGGGCAGGCGTGCGAAAGGCGGATTCGTGATCGCAATATATGTAGTTTAATTCTCAAGACGATACTGCTGCCCGTCACTTGATATTATCCTCGTACGACATCCACAGGAAGACTGCTTTATTAGAACAGTACTACAGTTAAAGCAGATCAGATCCAACTACAAAATATTGGGACAAGTCCGCATCGCAGGCAGTCGAGACAATGTAACACTTAACCCGCCCCCTCCTCTACCTTACACCCCCGTCTCCCTGCGAGCCCCCTACCCCAGTGACCTTGACCGTTCTCTGCGCAGCTGAGCCCCCCCCTAACAAAACAGATGTTCAGTCTATCTGGAAACATATATCTTGGGACTTTGTGAATGCGAGTCTAGGACGAAATAGATCGTGGCACATCCCACACCGCCTCGTTGGTCTAGTTCTAGTAGCATGGCTCGAGCGCCAGATGTTGTGGGTTCGATTCCCACTGGGTACAGACAACTATTATATATTCTTCATTGCACATCTTAAAACTAAATACATGGTGTGTACAAAGGCGAGCTTGTCTCTAAAAGAGATCTCTTCCAGCCTTTAAATAACTATAAAAAACATATGTAAATAAATACATACATACCATATTATACTGAGTACTTTGTATAAGTTGGTCCAGGTTTGGACGTTATATTGTCCTATCATTGTTCAATTCCCATAATACAGTAGAAAAGGTAGTACAATGAAACTTGTGCAGTTACTACGCAGAACATTTAATTATTACTAAATATTGCAGACGCTACGGTTAAATGATGTCAATATTTAGTAAATAATTAAATGTTCTGCGTAGTAACTGCACAAGTTTCATTGTGAATGTGAAAGAGTTGTGGCTACTTGCGTGGAACAGAGCGATTGTCTGGAACGCTCCATCTAGTAGTACATAGAGATCGTTGGTGATAGTAAAATATTTTCAAGGCGATGACATCACCGATCGTTACGCCGGCCGCGTGTAATCAGTAAATACTGTATTTTTTATTGCTCCGTTTTCCTGGAATGGGGGCGTTCTGTTATTTGAATAGAGGGGGCTTCAAGGACAAGGCAGCGGCAGCCGGGACTCTTAAGGAGCTGGAGGGCCGCGACCCTGAGTACCAGAAACTGGCTATAAAGGAACTCATTGGCAGCGCCAAGAGAGTTCTCACAGGTGGGATATCAGATAGATTTCCTGAGCAGCTTATATGGTTTCAGGATTGAGACTGCGAGAAGGGTTGCAGATGATGCTGTAAGAGTTTGGGTAATTCAGGTGGCAGTGATGAAGATTTAGGGCTCCAGTGCAGGGTGTACTTTGACGACCTCCGTGGCGGAACGGGAAGCTCTCGGACCGCCACGCCAGAGGTTGCGGGTTCGAATCCCGCTAGGGGCAAATGTTCGTATGATGAATATGAACGTTTGTACCCAAGTCTCGGATGTTTATATATTTATTTAAGTATGTGTATCCGTTATCTAGTAACCATAGCACAGGCTCTGCCTAGTTTGGGACTGGATAATTGGTGTGAATGTCTGACATGTTTATATTATATAATATTTGCAAGAGAGAGAAGCGGCAACTAGTTTTGTAAGAGAGTCCAGTCCTGAAGCTTTGGACTCGAGTTCTCTCTGAAGACTCAGTTCTTTTTAAAGACTCGAGTCCGAGTCATTTTGAATTATGAGTCTTTATAAGGAAACTTTTATTATTTTAATGCTTACGCAAGCTGATTTTGTGATTTTATACCTTAGACTTTGTTAACATGGCGTGTGGTTCCCGGCCTAAAATAGACTTACATACATTATTACACAGATAGATAAAATAGATTTACATAGACGCTAACCGCTGGGTTAATTTTACTCCTACATGCAAATTTGAACTTTATAAAAACACTATTAAAGACGATTATTAATTGACAACGTTGCCGTGTGGATCCCGGCTTAGAATAGGGCCACCCCCTATCTTTCCCGTGGGTGTCGTCAAGGCGACTAAGGGATTGCACCAGGGACGGGCAGCGGCGTTCTCCTGTGTGTGTATGTTAAGATCATTACTGCGATCACCAATCCGCCTGCCAAGCGTGGTGATTATGGCAAATCCCCCAATGGACATCTAACTAAAAGTGGTATTCTATTCATCATCAGGTTATTTTTATCTCCACTGCAGGAGCACAACCCTCTCTCATCTGCCGAAGACAGACGGAGGATTTGGCCTACACTCCCCGCGCTGGCCAGACGGGTTGGGGAGGCCTGACTGATGTTTTATAATGTATTCCCTCAGTCGCCATGTACGACATCCACGGGAAGAGTTGGAGTGGTCCTATTCTACTCTACCGGAAACCACACGGCACGGTATTCTATTGGGGAGGCCTATGCCCAGCAGTGGACGTATTTAGGCTGATGATGATGATGAGGTGATTAAGTTTTTACTGGGGAGTGATGTGTATATAGTGAGAGAGTGAGGAATGCAGTGATACCAGAGAAGTGTGGTTTAAAAGAAGATGTAGTAGCGAAGGTAGAGAAGGGTATGTTGCGTTGGTTTGGACATTTAGAGCGTGTGAGTGAGAGAAGAGTGACAAAATTAATATACAGTGCGAATGTGGAAGGAACTACAGCTAGAGGTCGTCCTAGGAGGACGTTCAAGGATCACGTTGGTGACGTCCTCAACAAGTCTGGGGCCCGCAGTGAGAAGAATAAAAGGTGCATGAGAAGGTTGATGGAGGTGCGTGAGGATTGCCGTGCGGAAGGTTGATTGAGGTGTGAAGTGGCGACACGTCGTCTCTGCCTACCCCTCTGGGACCAAGGCGCGAGCATTTTTTATATATGTAGTGATGTGATACATTATAAAACATCAACCAGGCCTCCCTAACCCGTCTGGCCAGCGCGGGGAGTGTAGGCCAAATCCTCCGTGTGTCTCCGGCAGATGAGAGAGGGTTGTGCTCCTGCAGTGGAGACAGAAATAACCTGATGATGATGATGTATATAGTTATCTGTTCGTTTACTCACACATCACCTCCAATTCTATCAAATGCTGTGGAGCGGAGTTAAATATATTAATTTGCGTAACTATGATAAATGGTTAAATAAATGCAAACTAATGAACGAATGCTACGAATGGCCTGAGCAATTTAATAAGGGTTGAGTTACATACGCACGCCGGCATTAGAATTACGAGTATAGCGGTCGATCGCGGTCGCCCGCGGCGGCGGTGATAGGCAGCGCGCTCGCATCCACGCCACGAATAAATCTATATTTCATTTTAAACCAATAGCCAGAGCCGGATTAACCATGTCGAGGCCCCTTTACGTGTTCTAACTTCCTGAAATACATATAAGTAGTTTTTCTACCACAATGCAATGTTTCGCACGCGTGGAGTGCTCACTTTCGATCCGACTACGACTCCGACCCCGAAGTCCACGTCCACGCCCACGCCCAGGCCTAGGCCTGCTCCTCTTTGACGACCTCCGTGGCGGAACGGGTAGCTCTCGGACTGCCACGCCGGAGGTTGCGGGTTCGAATCCCGCTAGGGGCAAATGTTCGTATGATGAATATGAATGCTTGTACCCAAGTTGGATGTTTATATATTTATTTAAGTATGTGTATCCGTTGTCTAGTAATCATACCACAGGCTCTGCCTAGTTTGGTACTGGATAATTGGTGTGAATGTCTGAGATATTTATTATTTTTTTCACTCTAAGAAACATGTTAAAAATGACCGGTGAAGGGCGCGGGGCCCTTACCGATGCGGGGCCCCTAGGCAGTTAACTACACTGCCTAATGGATAATCCGGTCCTGCCAATAATCGTACGAAAACCAACGCTATTTGCGACTCGGTAACATGTACATGACAAGGTCGCAAGCAGCAAAAACAGGTTTGTATTACCAAGTAAACTTTGCGGTTTACTTAGGAACATCATCTATTATTTATTTTGTGTTCGAGACGCAAATCCGTTTATTTCCGACTATTTAGATATGTAGTCCACGCGAGCGGAGCCGCGGGCTTAGCTAGTTATTAATGAAATCTATTCGACTGTGAGCCTATAGTACCGACAGCTCATTTGCGTTGCCGTTTTTCGCTGCAGTTTAGAAATCCAGATCCTACTAATATTATAAACACGAAAGTTTGTATGTATGGATGGATGTTTGTTGCTCTTTCACGTAAAAACTGCTAAATGGATTTTAATGAAACTTTACAATAACATAGCTTATACATCAGAATAACACATAGGCTACAATTTATAAAGATATTGTGTGAATTGTCCAAAATATCAAGTAAGTAGGAAAAAATCTACCAACTGCGAGCTATTCTGGCGTGCGCTGCCAAAACCGCTAGAGTTACACATATGTAATGTATGATGGAAATGTTTATCTTAAATAGTCCTACAAAAAAGCTACTCGAAATACTAATCGTGCGCAGACGAAGTCCGGGCACCAGCTAGTGTAATATAATACGTAATAATATTAGAAGTAGTTCTCTGTTGTGGAGTTCAACCTTTGCGGATGGTATTAATGAAAGAATCGTGATATTACAATTTAGTACAACGGCTGAGAGTTTTACGTCTTATAATAGGAATGGCAGAACGAGAGGGGAGCCAAATGAGGGTAACGTTGTAAACCGGGGTCGGAGATCATGTAGGTCATTGTTATCCTACTAATATTCATCATCATCATCATGTCAGCCTTTAGACGTCCACTGCTGGACATAGGCCTTCCCCAATGAACGCCACTACACCCGGTCTTCAGGTCGTCGGTCCACCTGGCGGCGGGGCGTCCCACCCTGCGCGTGCCGGTCCGCGGTCTCCACTCCAGAACTCGTCTGCCCCAACGGCCGTCGGTTCTGCGACATTTATGGCCCGCGCACTGCCACTTCAGCTTGGTAATCCTTTCGGCTATGTCGGTCACCTTTGTTCTTCGTCGGAACTCTTCATTTCGAATCATATCCTTCAAAGAAACCCCGAGCATAGCCTTCTCCATATTAATAATACTAATATTATAAATGCGAAAGTTCGGATGTTTGTTACTCAATCACGCTTCAACCACTGGGCGGATCGGGATGAAACTTGGCACACATATAGGTTAGGTCCTGGAATAGCACATAGGACAGTTTTTTATCCCGAAAAATATCTCATTTCTACGGGAAAATTAATAAATAAAAATGTAAACTTCGCGTGTCTGTACATTGAAGATATTTGCAAAAAAAATTAATTGGGGGGTCTAAGGATAAGTAATAGAACACATTTCAATCAATAATGAATTTTTTGTCTGTTAGTTTGTGCACGCGTTACTTAAAAACTATTGAACCAATTTTGATGGACTTTTCACAGAAACATTGGGCTTAACTCGGAGTAACATATAGGCTTTATTTCATCGCAATCGGTTTACTCAATCAAAAGTTATGGACATTTTTATTTTTTTAATACATTAGTAGGGAGCGGGAGCGGAGGTGGGAAAGGGAGCGGATTCTGTAGTCCACGCGAGCGGAGCCGCGGGCATAGCTAGTATTTAATAGTTTGTGATGTTAAGCGGTCCACGCAGACGAAGTCGCGGGCGAAAGCTAGTGTACTTATATAAAAAGACGAGTCGTAGAGACTGGTAGAGAAGTGCAGGTGGGTCGATATCGTACCGCGCTCGCTCCACTGTAACAAAGCTCCGCCGGATCTCTCCATTTTAGGTATCCCTTGGGGAAGTTACAAACACTACTCAAAAGTAATGCAAGGCAGCGCAAAAACTGGCGTTCCAAAGGCACCCAGCTGATTGACCAACGAGGCCCTAGCAGCCGACGTTGGCGGTGTAACCAAAAATGCCAACGCCGGACAAGAACTTAAAAAACCCCGGACATACTCCTTCCTTTAACTACCTGTTCTGTTATTCTTATCCCCTACCCAAAGGTTGTCTGGAAGAAATCGCTTTTAGCGACAAGACCGCCTAGATGTACATGTGTAAGCTACTTTATTAACCGACTTCAAAAAAAGGAGGAGGTTCTCAATTCGTCGGAATCTTTTTTTTTTATGTATTTATTGTATCTTTTTTATTTTTTTACGTGCAATAAGGAGTCATCATCAGCCTAAATACGTCCACAGCTGGACATAGGCCTCCCCAATAGAATACCACACAAAGAGTAATTGAATTGAATTGATTTGACATTTGGGTGAAATTGAGTTATGCAGAGCCTGTAATATGGGTATCAGACAGCTGATATACATACATAAATACATAATATAATATACAAATAATATCCAGTCGCAAGGCAAACACAAGTGCTCATCACACGAATGTTTGCCCTGGGCGGGATTCGAACCCGCGACCCCGTACTTCGCAGGCAGGTGTACTACCGACTAGGCTACGGGGCCGATCATATCTGTTCGCTTGTATAAGTGTCGGGGGTGTGAAATGAAATGAAATATATTTATTTGCTAGAGCAGGTTACAAGTTAGACCGGAGGTCGTCAAATTTTAAGTCCGCGATTCAGCTACCATACATTAGCATGCAAATTATAAAAAGCGGCCAAGTGCGAGTCGGACTCGCCCATGAAGGGTTCCATAGCAGCAAGAAACATGATATAAAAGTTATAGTAGTTTGTTGTAACTTTGATCGATGTTTTAATAATAGTATTGGTTTACGATTTATGACGTATTAAAAAAAAACTACTTACTAGATCTCATTCAAACCAATTTTCGGTGGAAGTTTGCATGGCAATGTACATCATATATATTTTTAGTCTTATCATTCTCTTATTTTAGAAGTTACAGGGGGGGGGACACACATTTTACCACTTTTGTAGTGTCTCTCGCGCAAACTATTTAGTTTAGAAAAAAATGATATTAGAAACCTCAATATTATTTTTGAAGACCTATCCATAGATATGGGTATGGGTTTGATGAAATTTTTTTTTTGAGTTTCAGTTCCAAGTATGGGGAACCCCCAAAATTTATTGTTTTTTTTCTATTTTTGTGTGGAAATCTTAATGCGGTTCACAGAATACATCTACTTACCAAGTTTCAACAGTATAGTTTCGGAATAAAGTGGCTATGACATACGGACGGACAGACAGACATGACGAATCCATAAGGGTTCCGTTTTTTGCCATTTGGCTACGGAACCCTAAAAAGTAAAGGTTGAGTTTAAAGTTCAAAACAATTCATTGATATTGTGAGGGCTATATTGCGGTAAGGGCTATATCCGTTTGACGGAGCCCTAAAAATTAACAAGCATCTCAGAGTAACCATGAAGTGAGTTAAGCGAGAAGCAGACACCTCATTACAGACAAAGTTAACAGTTAACACTATTAACGCCTGTGGTCGAAGCACTTACGATCTACTTGTCTCGCCAGTGATACTCTATACAGTAGAGATAGAATAGAATAGAATATTTATTTATTGGCTGCAACAAAACACATACAGTGCAACATTACACATGAACAAAAATAATATAAAGCTACAACTAAGAGTTGCCATCGCTGAAATCTGCCAGTCAGGACAAGAAGCATAACCCCAACGATCTCTATATACTACCAGATGGAGCGTTCCAAACAATCGCTCTGTTCCACGCAACTGAGGCTCCGGGAGTATCAACTCGGTTACATTCACTATGAAACTTGTGCATTATTTACAAAATATTGACGCTATTTAACCGTAGCGTCAATATTTAGTCATAATTAAATGTTCTGCGTAGTAACTGCACAAGTTTCATTGTGAATGTAACCGAGTTGCGGCTCGGGAGTCGTAGTTTCGTGGAACAGAGCGATTGTTTGGGACGATCCATCTAGTAGTACATAGAGATCGTTGCATAACCCCGGATTTTGGAGCTCACAACTTTTTTTTAAGTAAATTAGTTTAAATTGTTATAAATCAACTTTTTAATGCACCGCTTTTAATTGAATAAATTTATTTATTTATTTATTTTAAATGGAAAGGCAGCTTTTAGCTGGTGCTTCCATATCAGTAGTCGACTTATTTTCGAACAACAAACGGCGCAACAAACTTCACGCAACACATCTTTTAAAAATCAAGTTTGCATACAATTAATAAAGATTGTGCGAAGCTGAATTAACATTAGTACCAGGCATCTTTGTCATTCAAATAATCGTTTATTTTATAATAGGCTTTCTTGCAAAGTTGTTTTTTAATGTGAATCTCAAACTTTCTGTCCGTCATATTTAAGATTTCCTCTGGTAGTTTGTTGTAGAAGCGTATACATTGCCACGTGAACGATTTACTGACCTTCATCATCATCAGGTTTTTTGTCTCCACTGCAGGAGCACAACCCTCTCTCATCTGCCGGAGACAGACGGAGGATTTGGCCTACACTCCCCGCGCTGGCCAGAAGGCCTGGTTGATGTTTTATAATGTATTCCCTCAGTCGCCTTGTACGACATCCACGGGAAGAGTTGGAGTGGTCCTATTCTACTCTACCGGAAACCACACGGCAACGTTTAAATATTTGTGCCTTGTAAACAATACTATGTTTCGAAAAATTGCTATAAACTGATAATTCCTGTTGCGTTTACTCCAGCTGGTGGCCGATCGGTATAATCCACCGCTGCCGTGTAACTGTTCTGCAGGGTGTGCTCCTGCAGTGGAGACAAAAATAATTTGATGATGATGAAATATTTAAACTACCTTTCGCAAATGCTTATTTTGGCAAGACAATGCTTCTGACGAAAAATTACACGCTACACAGCGGCGGTGGACAATATCGATCGGCCACCAGCGCCGGCGGGCGCAAGGTCAAGTCGGCAGTATCGCGAAAATGGAGCATTATACGACGTTACAACGTTACACACGACGACACCGGCGCTCAGATAACACTATCGAGAAAGACTGCAAAGCAAATATTTAATACGAGAAGCCTTCATTTAATACAAGCTGTTGCCCGCGACTCCGTCCGCGTGGACAACTTAACATCACAAATTATTATGTATTTCCCGTAGGAATGGGATGTGTTTCGAAATAAAAACTATCCTATGTCCTATTCCAGGGCCTAACCCATATGTGTGCCAAGTTTCATCCCGATCCGTCCGGTGGTTGAAGCGTGATTGAGTAACAAACATCCAAACTTTCGCATTTATAATATTAGTGGGAAGTAGGATTATCCTCTGCTGTAGATCGTTCAATTCACGATGACACTTTTCTTCAGTATGTCAGTGTACGTACGCACACATTGATGGTTAGTACGTAACGATAGAACTAACACAGTAACAATATAACGCATACAATGACATGTAAGAGATTTGGAGAGAGAGTGGGGAGTGCCGTCATGAAGTGGACGATGTATAGATTAGATTAGATTTATTTATTTCACTTTTACATCTTAAAAATTCAATTTTACATGTCATTCTAATATGGTAAAAGGGATCGTCATAAAATAAAATAATATACAAAATATAAATTACAATGTCAACAATTCAAATAATGGGCCCGATTCTGAAGGCACACATATAAAATTTGACAGCGCTAAAATTGGTTTCGTCTTTATCTTCATAATACTGTGTGACAAGGATAGCAACAGTTTTAGTGCTGTCAAATTTTAACATTGTGCCTTCAGAATCGAGCCCATTGTCACAGTATATATAACATACAGTCTATGTCAGTATATACTATTAAAATAAAAATTTCAAAATACACTTGGTATTAAATTATCACAAATTAAATTAAACGTCAGAGGGCCCACCAATTTAATTTTTTAGAAAATTCATATACGGAACAATGTTCTATTCTATGTATATTGTGTGAACGATTTCCTAACCACGTTTAAAATCTCCGTTTAATCTGTCGGTTGAGCAGCTCTCAGCTTATGAATTACATCATAGGCCAGGCATGTGCGGGGATTGCAAAACGTAAACATTGCAAGTGCGCGAGTCCGTCTGTCTGTCACTCAACTCTACATGCGGGTTTCAAACGAGTAAACAGGAACACGCTCTGTGAGAGAATTTTGAAGAGCCTTCTTCCACTGCTGAACATAAGAAGTGGGTCTACTGGAAGAAATCTCTCTCAGAGATAAGTTCGCCCTTTGTACTTGTGTTTCTTTTTAATGTATTATTTTCTTTCGTTATTCGACGAATAATACAAAAAATGACGTATAATGTTAAATATCGAATAATACTCGCGGCATAGGGAATCCAGCTCGCGTCTTACATACGAACGATAGATACATTATTTATCGAGTGCGCACCTGTTTAGGCGCGGCCTCGCGCATGCGCACGCGCACGTCCTAATTTGCATTGGCTGGACTTCTTTGTTCGTTGATATCAACGATCTCTATCTACTACCAGACGGAGCGTTCCAAACAATCGCTCTGTTCCACGCAAGTAGCCACAACTCTTTCACATTCACAATGAAACTTGTGCAGTTACTACTCAGAAAGTTTAATTATATACTAAATATTGACATTATTTAACCGTAGCGTCAATATTTAGTAATAATTAAATGTTCTGCGCAGTAACTGCACAAGTTTCATTGTGAATGTGAAAGAGTTGTGGCTACTTGAGTGGAACAGAGCGATTGTTTGGAACGCTCCATCTAGTAGTACATAGAGATCGTTGGTTGATATACTAAAGTACTAGCTTTTGCCCGCGACTTCGTCCGCGTAGGTTTCGATATTTTCACACCTTGAAAAGAGGCGTCACGTTGTGAGCAAATTCACTGCTTTTAACGATTAGTTTGGTTTCCCGTAGGAATGACACGTTTTTTCCGAGATAAAAACTATCCTATGTGCTATTCCAGGACCTAATCTATATGTGTGCCAAGTTTCATCACGATCCGTCCAGTGGTTGACGCGTGATTGAGTAACAAACATCGAAATATACAAACTTTCGCATTTATAATATTAGTAGGATGTCACATGCATAGTGTTGCCATCCATCCGGGTTTTCCCGGATATGTCCTAGTTTACGGAGCGTCCGGGAGCGTCAGGGCGGGGCTTCATTTATAGTCCGGGTTTTAAATTTTTCAATAAAAATTTGATTTATAACAATTAAACTATTTTTTATTTTACTGAGAAACTTAAAAAAAACGGTTTACATTTCCGGGTTGTAAGCTCCAAAATCCGGGGTTTACATGCTTTTTGTCCCGGCTGGCATACTTTAGAGATGGCAACCCTGAAGGAAACATTCATATATTTTTAAAGGTAAGTAACGCTGCATTCATATATCTTGTACTTCTGGCTTGGTCTAGACTGGAGCGCCTTTCTGGAGTTTTTTTTAGCTGCACACCGCCAAAAAAAAAACATTTTCACCCAAAAACTCAATTACAAAACTCGATTTCACCCAAATGTCCGCGGTTTGTAAGTTCTTGTCCGGCGTCGGCAATTTTGGTGATGGCAATCCTGCACATGCATGACCCGCCAGAGAGTAAAAATTGCTTTATATGTCAACTAATATATCACGAAATGCTTATAGAATAGGCGGCAAGTTTCTACATGATAAAGTTAAGCAGATGTAATGTTGTCCACGCGGACGAAGTCGCGGGCAACAGCTAGTATTTTATAAGCGTTTGGTTACAATTACTAACTGCGTCTGCCAACCCTTATGGTCAGCGTGTACTAAAGGGGGCGCTATCGGTAAAAAAAAGCTGACTGGCCTGAAAAAAATTTCGGGGCGTTGTTAGGGTTTACAAAAGGGGGCAATTTTTTTTACTAAGATTTTTTTTATAAACTTCAATATAACAACGTATTTTTTTAATGGCATTGGATGTTGGTCTGGTAAATTGATTAATTTTGGCGTTCATAGTAATCCAAAAAATTAGTTAAGTAGGTACTTCGATCAATATCAATTGATTGCATAATGTCTTTGGAGGGCGAATTTTTTTTATGAATAAGTATATGAATGAATATACTTTATTGCAAACAAATAACAGTACTTAAATACAAAGTAAGTATACAAATCGATACCTAAGATACACTAATCCTACTAAAATTTTGGTCAATTTTGTTTTCATCAAAATCGAGTCATCAAATCTCAAAAATATAAAAAAAAACTTTTTTCTTAAAATTCTGAGAGCTTAATAAATTAGTATAAAAATTGAATTTAAATTAAAGATTTTTTTTGTTGGAAGTGTACCTAGTGGACCTTGGAGGTGTCGAAATATGCAGTACTTAAATGTACAAGAGCAGCCTCGTCGGTTTGAGCTAAAGTTAATTAATTTAATAGGCTACATCTGTGCCTAATTTTATCTAAATCAATGAGTCTCGGGGTTCCATAGCGCTAGAATTGTAGGATTAAAGAGGTTTTTGTTTTTCATGTCTGGTATTATTACATGTAGACCGCGATTTATAGCTGAATTTATTACAGACTACAAAACTCACATTACCACGAAGTTATTTCTGGCGCTCGTTTAATTAAAAAAACAAAACGGGCGCCAAAAACAAACGCACAATCCACAGAAAAACAAATCAAAAATATAGCGTGTGACGTCACGCTGCACAACACGGCACGCAAGTAGGTCACCAATACCGTTGCACCGTTCATAAATGGAACACTAAAATTTTCGAACTTGCGAAACGCAGTGGCCAGTAACGAGAACCGGTTCCACGGAGTTCACATTAGAAAAATCACTGTGCACTATTCGTAAAGCCTTCACACACGGAACTGGTGTTTTTGGAGTTTATTATTTTTTTTTAAATTGCAAGGCTCGTGCGGTATTCGTGTTGTATTTATTTTGATGACGTATGAACGGGACGCGGAGGCGGTACACGTCTGCGCGTGACGTAGCGCGCCGCGAAGTGGCGCATATGACCAGTGTTGCTGTGTTTCTGATGCATTTTATGCAAAAGAATTTATTACAACGAGAAAGGACAATGCCCAAAACTGGGCCTAAGATGCGTCTTCACCATTCATGTAGGTACAAAAATATTGGTCTTAATTATGAATCCCTTCAATTTTTTTTTGGAAGCCAATGGAATAGGTCGTTTAAAAATAACATATAATATTAACGCTAATTGATATCCGCCGGCCGACCAGCACCTTGTCAACTAGACTAGTGAAAGCATAATTTAAATTAATATATATTTATAATCGATATTTTTCAAAAATATTTGATACTGCCTTTCAGTTACTGCACGATAACGCAACTTATCACGTTTTTCATTTACTGACTGGAAACACGTTATTTATATTGATTTAAAGTGATACACACGTTCGTTAAGATGTTTATGAAAATATCGTTAAATATCGATTAATCTATTTTTTAAATCGATGTAGTAGATCATCACTATCGATATGCACTATAGCTTGTACTGTCACGTTATGTCAGATGTTATGTCAACATCCTGTTTTGTCTCGGTTTGTTTACATTGTGTATTTGGGTGAAAAAATCTATTTTAACGATTTTAATGTAGTGACGTACGTAATATACCGTTGTCGACTGGAGCGGTAATCGTGGCCATATACTCACGGTGCTGTGAAAACTGTGCGTCAAAGAAGATTCAAGTTTAACGATTCTTTTTATAATAATTCTTAGTATTTAGCCTATATTTTGACGACAATTTGATCTAGACGCAAGGTTCAGAGTTGAAGACCCAACTTCCATACATTTTGGTCATTGTCCTTTTCAAGTAGGTAGGTCACGTAGTGTAGTGTTAGTTTAGTACATAGCGGTATAGGGTCAGAGTGTACAAAAGGGGGCACTATGGGAAAAAAACTTTGTTTTCGTTTGATTGACGACCTCCGTGGCGGAACGGGTAGCTCTCAGACTGTCACGTCGGAGGTTGCGGGTTCGAATCCCGCTAGGGGCAAATGTTCGTATGATGAATATGAATGTTTGTACCCAAGTCTTGGATGTTTGTATATTTATTTAAGTATGTCTATCCGTTATCTAGTAACCGTACCACAGGCTTTGCCTAGTTGGGTACTGGATAATTGGTGTGAATGTCTGACATATTTATTTATTTATTTATTCGACCCATTTGTACACCCTAACCCGGTATAGATCGTACCATTCATGACGGCCGGTAGCCCAGTAGTAAGTACTGCCAGTCATGCTCTATTTTGCGGGCGACGTTAAACTGGCGGGGAGGTGAGTGTCGCTTCTTTACGTAGTCATATTTAGTAATAGCTTTTACCCGCGACTTCGCGTTAGTTTGGTTTCCCGTAGGAATGAGATGTTTTTTCGTGATAAAAACTATCCTATGTCCTATTCCAGGACCTAACGTATATGTGTGGCAAGTTTCATCCCGATCCGTCCAGTGGTTGAAGCGTGATTGAGTAACAAACATCCAAACTTTCGCATTTATAATATTAGTGGGATTCTTTGGATGTAGTGTGAAGATATGTTGATAGGCTCATCATCAGTTAAACAGTTCAACAAAATAGGTAGAATTTCATTTGAACAAATCTCCACAAACCGTACATTTTCTTGCTACATGGCAACATTTCTCAAGCGTGGTCGAACCGGCAGCGGTACCACGACCCGCTAACACACTCCGTTCTCGCTGGTAAGTATCTAATCTCTTTGATCGAGTTTCAATAGTACCGCTAAGTTTATTCAGGGTTGCCCACGCATAGTGTGTGAATTATTGAGCAAGTAGAGATTATAAATATGTTATAGGCTGATGGTTTTTGTATTGCCGATTGCGGGGGCGGGCGGCAAGGTGAGATGCTTAGATAATACTGGCCTAGATAACATAATAATAAAAGGTTGTTCCCGCGTTTTTGGAGAACAGTTTGTTGTGTGTTTTAGTATATTATTCAACAAATGTCTGTGCGTGCTAAGCTGAACTTCTTAACCTCAAGCCTTACTAAAGCTTACTATCAACTTCAGTAAGGGAAGTCTGTGACTCTATTAGGACCAACGTTGGTCTGAGGTACACTGATACTAATAGTGAACAGAAAATAAAAAGATATCGTGCTGAGGGCGTTGTTGCCAGAGTATTAACAAAACATAATAATGAAGTTATATAGCGATCTCCGTTGCGAAATAGGTGGGGTGGAGAAAATGGACCGGGGATAATAATAATAATTTATTTCAAATAACTTAAAAATACATATTTCTTTCAGATTACAGTGGGTACTTATATATAACAATGTATATATGGCATGCGATAGGGATCCCTGCTTCCTAAACTAGGTATAAACCTGTGTCTTAGGAGACGGTTCCTCCTCAAGTTAGTTCAGCATTAGAGTTACATTTGGCCATCATCAAAAGTTACATTGTTCTTTTCCTTCTTTACATACGTTACCATTTGCTAGCTTCAGGTAGGTTGTGTTTATGCCTATGTGAGTGTGTGCGTGTGTAGGTATGTGTGTGTGTGTAGGTGGGTGATGTGCGCGCGCGCTTGGGATGTGTGTGGAGAGGGATTTGTGTGGGTGTATATGTGTGTGTGTGATTGGGATGGTGGTGATTGGGATCAGGTCTATAGTGTTTTCAGCAGAGACGTTTTGCAGAGGACAGCGAGACGATGCCCTCGATGTCAGGACTCGATAACGGTTCCAAAAATATACATTCATACACACATACATAATGCTCACGCCTTGGTCCCAGAGGGGTAGGCAGAGACGATGTTTCGTCACTTTGCGCAATCTAACGTCCCAAAGTGGCTTTCTTTCGCCCGCTGTTCGCCCCGAAAATATAAAACAAAAATTATATAAATATTACATTGTGAGTGACGCTAGTGAGGTATGTCAGGATCGCGCAAAGTGGCGACACATAGTCTCTGCCTACCCTTCTGGGACCAAGGCGTAAGCGTTATAAACATACACTTATCTAATCGTAAACTAGAATTTTCTCCAGTACTATGGGAATTAAACAAGGATTGGACAATCTAATAAATAAAATCGTAAACTTCGCGTGTCTGTACATTGAAGACATTTGCAAAAAAAAATTTTTTGGGCGTCTAAGGATAAGAAACAGAATATATTTCGATCATTTTTGAAATTTTTTTCTGTTTATTTGTTTGTCTGTGAGTTTGTGCACGCATCACTTAAAAACTACTGAACGGATTTTGATCGACTTTTCACAGAAACATGAGGCTTAACCTAACTTAACATTTCGTTTTTATTTCATCGCAATCGGTTTACTCAATCGAAAGTTATGGACATTTTTAGTTTTCAAATACATTAGTAGGTAAGATTAGTATGCAATATATTGCAAATAATAGTATTTCCGTACTATTATACACCGTAGATTGTGATTGGACTTGGATTGTGATTGGACTACATTTGGAGCTGGGAATGGGAATGAGCGTGGAAAAAGGGGAGTGGGTGTGGGTGTGGGAGCTGGAGCGGGAGTGGGAACGGGAGCGGATTCTGTAGTTCACGCGAGCGGAGCCGCGGGCACAGCTAGTTCTCTAATATAACATCCAGACCGAGAGCAACTTGTACAAAGTTGTCTGTTTCAAGTGAGAATCCAACCACCTCGGGCGTTCGAGTCCAATGACAAACCCATTAAACTTAAATTATATATATTTAATATTATTATGAACACCAATACATTGACGGCCCTCTAAGCACAATTTATAAACTAAATCTGTGAAGTCACTTGACCTGGTGCTGACAGAATACCAGCGCTGGAGTTCGCGTAGCGTGCTGCAGCATTATGCTGAGTCAGCGCCATTTTGTTGCTGCGACACATAGGTACCTTGATTATTTTTAAATTGTAATTCTGTTCTGTTTATTTCTCATGTATGTGTGTATCGTAGCTATGAATAAATGACCTATTCTATTCTATTCCATTACGCCAACGATACAGTCTTGCTGATGGATTACGAATAGCACTTGTTGCAACCCTATCTAGATAAAAAGAGCAAAGGAACGGCACCGCACAGCCTGTCGGCAAAAATTACCGTCACCGGCGATCAACGATCTCTGTGTACTACTAGATGGAGCGTTCCAAACAATCGCTCTGTTCCACGCAAGTAGCCACAACTCTTTCACATTCACTTTGAAACTTGTGCAGTTACTACGCAGTACATTTAATTATTTACTAAATATTTACATTATTTAAACGTAGCGTCAATATTTAGTAATAACTAAATGTTCTGCGTAGTAACTGCACAAGTTTCATTGTGAATGTGAAAGAGTTGTGGCTACTTGCGTGGAACAGAGCGATTGTTTGGAACGCTCCATCTAGTAGTACATAGATATCGTTGCCGGCGATAAGTAATGTCAATAAAAAATGACTTCCGGTGAAATGCACGCGCACTGCCGCTGAGCGAGACAGAGAGAGAGATATACTGTAATATAATAAATTACGGATCAAACAAACTGGGGTGATGTAAGTGAGATCTAATGGTGGCTATAAGCAGAGAATCTAATAAAACGTAAACTCCGCTTGTCTGTACATTGAAGATATTTACAACAAGAAAAACGATCATTAAAAAAAAATTGTCTGTTAGTTTGTGCACGCATCATTAAAAACTACTGAACCGACTTTGATGGAGTTTTCAATGAAACATAGGGATTAACTCGGAATAACATATAGGCTTTATTTCATCGCAATCGTTTTTTTTAGTTTTCAAATATATTAGTAGGTAAGGTTAGTATGAAATATAACAAAGAAGTATAATTTTAATCGCAGCTATAATTTTTGACGACCTCCGTGGCGGAACGGGTAGCTCTCGGACTGACACCTGGTACCTCTGTACCAATATGTGACCTATTTGTAACATTGTATTTGTGCTGTGTCTAAGAATAAATGAATTATCTATCTAACGTGAACTCGGCATCACGTGGAAATAGCATGAGAACTCGAGATATACGACAGTGTCTGATTTCCGTGTGACCCACTCCCGAACCGAACGTTGTTCCGCGTGCCAGACGCCGCCAAATGGGGGAACAATAATATCCATGGCGCCGATTACGCCATTGGGGAACAAACATTTTTATAGGGTTCCGTCGAAACAGATACCAATTTAAAAGCCAACATAGATTACAAACTCAAAGCCTCTCAGCGGGCTATGGAAAGAGCTATGTATAGATTCTCTAAAGGACAGGATCAGAAATGAGGTGATCCACCAGAGAACCAAAGTCTTCGACATAGCTCAAAAGGTTAGGCCCAACGATCTCTATGTACTACTAGACGGAGCGTTCCAAACAATCGCTCTGTTCCACGCAAGTAGCCACAACTCTTTCACATTCACTTTGAAACTTGTGCAGTTACTACTCAGAACATTTAATTATTACTAAATATTGACATTATTTAACCGTAGCGTCAATATTTAGTAATAATTAAATGTTCTGAGTAGTAACTGCACAAGTTTCAAAGTGAATGTGAAAGAGTTGTGGCTACTTGCGTGGAACAGAGCGATTCTTTGGAACGCTCCATCTGGTAGTGCATAGAGATCGTTGGTTAGGACAGTGAAGTGTCAGTGGACTGCTCACATCTGTAGGAGAACCGATAACCACTGGTGTAGACGAGTTCTCGAGTGGAGACTCGACAAAAGTTATGGGAAATATTCCCATAACTTCTGATTGAGTAAGCCGATTGCGATGAAATAAATACTAAATGTTACTCCGAATTGAGCCCTATGTTTCTGCGAAAAGTCAATCGAACTTGGTTCTGAAGTTTTTACGTAATGTGTGCACAAACAAACAGGCAAAATTTTCATCATAATCATCATCAGGTTATTTTTGTCTCCACTACTGGAGCACAACCCTCTCTCGTCTGCCGGAGACAGACGGAGGATTTGGCCTACACTCCCCGCGCTGGCCAGACGGGTTGGGGAGGCCTGACTGATGTTTTATAATGTATTCCCTCAGTCGCCTTGTACGACATCCACGGGAAGAGTTGGAGTGGTCCTATTCTACTCTACCGGAAACTACACGGCAAAATTTTCATAAATGAGCTTAATGTGTTCCATTACTTAGCCCTAGACCCCCCCCCCCCCCCCCCCATTACCAATGTTTTGCAAATATATTCAACGGGAAATTTACGTTTTTATTTATTAGATTGCACAAATATTTAATTGATGTTTCGCGACAGAAGTACGTATAGAGGGTTCTTACGTATCGTCCACTAGAATCCTCCCATCGGTTAAAACTGGTTAAATTTTATTAAATGGACATGTTAAATTACCCTTCTAGGCTCTCGGTGTACCAGCTGGTATCTGCGGTAAACATGCGGTAGGTCTCTCAGTTATAGGAAGGTCGCGGGAAGCCAAAGCGAGACAAGTATAGGCATTGTGCTTCTCACATATGTTTTGATGTATCGTCTGTCTTCTGGTAATCGGCAAATCGGCAGGGGATTTTAAGTTTCGAAAAAAGATATGTCAAATGTATTAATGTATCTTATCTTCTCAGGCAACGATCTCTATGTACTACTAGATGGAGAGTTCCAAACAATCGCTCTATTCCACGCAACTCTTTCACATTCACTTTGAAACTTGTGCAATTACTACTCAGAACATTTAATTGTTTACTAAATATTGACATTATTTAACCGTAGCGTCAATATTTAGTAATAATTTAATGTTCTGCGTGGTAACTGCGCAAGTTTCATTGTGAATGTGAAAGAGTTGGGGCTCCTTGCGTGGAACAGAGCGATTGTTTGGAATGCTCCATCTAGTAGTACATAGAGATCGTTGTTCTCAGAGGGCAGTAAGACCTGGTGAACCTGCAACCCCTCAGGATCTTATGCACAAAACCACTGACTACCGAGTGCCCCGAGCCTTCACATACGCCTTAGAATTTCTTCTTTGTCATATGCAGGTTTCCTCACGATGTTTTCCTTCACCGAAAAGCCTGTGGTATCTAATAAATAAAAACGTAAACTTCGCGTGTCTGTACATCGAAGATATTTGCGGAAAAAAATTTGGTCTAAGGATAAGTAATAGAACACATTTCAATCATTTTTGGAATTTTTGTCTGTTTATCTGTTTGTTTGTGCACGCGTCACTTAAAAACTACTGAACCGTTTTTTTTTTCTTTTTCACAGAAACATAGTGCTTAATGCGGTGTAAGATATAGGCTTTATTTCATTGCAATCGGCCCAGTCAACCAAAAGTTATGCGAATTTATAATTTTCTAAAACTCGCATACACTGCATTAGTATGCAACAAAGAAGTGTAGAGTGTAAATGGTCGACTGAATTAGTACTGCATTGAGTGAGAAATACATTTGAAAGATAGGTAGGTGGTCATGGAAGTGTAGGGGGAAAGTAGTAAGTGAAGTGGTGGGGAAGGGGGGGGGGGGGGGGGGGGAGGGCAGGGGGTAGGTGTACGAGTACATTAGTAAGTATACATACACAAAACAACAAATTCAGATTACAATGACATTACAACTAACTACATTTGGGAGTGGGAGTGGGTTTGGGATTGGGGTTGGACTTGGAAGGAGGAGTCGGATTGCGGGCGCAGCTAGTTAAAAATAAACCGTACTTAAGTTTCGAAAAACCCAGTGGTATGATAAGATAAGATACTATAAGATAAGATAAGAAGATAAGATAAGATTTGCTATAGAATAGGGTACAGTTCATCAGATGGGCGGGGTGTGAACCCACGACCTCAAGAATGTGAGGCGAGTGCACAACAATCCGGCTACCACAGTTCTATGTATTAATGTAACTATGCTGAAAAACAATATATGAACACCGCAGCACTCACCTCCTCGAGCTGGCTGAGTGTGGAACGGCTGCCCCAGTCCTCCCATGTCTCCCTCTCACCTGCACACAAATATACAAGAATGAATCGAAATTAAATCATATAGGTTCAACGATTTACTTGTGCAACAATGAAACTTGTGCAGTTACAACTCATATTTAAGTTAAAGCTAATAGGCAGACAGCAGTGCCCCAGGGGAAAAATAATAATATAGCAATAAGAAATTATACATATTGTTAAAAAAAACACAGTGAAGTTAGATACACTTACAGTAGCTGGCCTCACTGCTGGCCTCCATGCTGCGTCGTTGTGTTTGCATTTTGTCACGCATCTAACTGACAAGTAACATCTGAAATACAAACATACATAATTAGTCAGAACCTGGGTGCTTCCGCCAGGTGGACCAACGACCTAAAGAAGGTGGCCAGAAGCGGCTGGATGCGGAGGGCGGAGGACCGGGTGTGGTGGCGTTCATTGGGGAAGGCCTATGTCCAGCAGTGGACGTCTAAAGGCTGACATGATGATGATGATGATGATGGGTGCTTCACTAATCTAAAATAAATTGCTATGGGAATGAAACAAGGCCCTCCACTGCAGAATTGTATTAAAATAATATTTTGTAAGATATTAAACTTTTACAGGTAAATGATTACTTGCCCACCTAACAAATGACTCTTACATGTGAATTATTGTTGGTATGTTGAGAAATATAACATTTAAAATAAGCACTTATCATTAATTCACATTCGCTATACCGACCTCGAAACATCACTTACAGTTAATAACAGTTACAAAATAACGTTAAAATGATAAAATAATGTGGCTATAAACAATTTCTAAAGTTTATTTCTTTTAGGAAAGTTTAAAAATAGCTAGAAGATGCGGCAACACGCCCACTTTTCTTAAACACGAAAATCACGCAATTGAAGGCTTGGTATTGACTAAAATTTATGTTAAGCACATCTATGGCACTGAAAAGGACACTTTTAATTAATAATTTATATTGTTTCATTGATAATTATCGCGAAATTCAATGAGTTCATTGTACTTTCTGTTTACAATGTTATGTCAAATCGATGAACTCTGAAAGAGGTTCTTTATGGTACCATAATCATGTCGTAACAAAAATAATAATGAATATCGTTCCGTTACCCTATTCCTTAACAACATTTAATCAAGTATTTGCTGATGAAGGCTAATTGCCGGTGTATTTATATAAATATACTTTTATTTAATGCAATAAGATATAAATGAACATTTTCGTCTACTGCCTGTAATGTGTCCGGTAAAGAACTCTTTTTTTCTTTTAAATATGGAGATGTAGATATAAGCAAAGATATCTTTCTATACAGCTACATGTCAAAAACGATTAAAATATTCTATTGAGTAAAATCAATTTATCGCCATAGGATATCCATGCACTCTTGTACGCTACGAAACGGTCACGTAATAAACCCAACAATCATATCGTCTAGTAACTACACATGGATCCATGTCAACATTATGATGCATAGTCCTATTCGTTTTTCTGAGCATAGTCCAGTTATCTTGTTTGATGATTCAGTTCACGACAGCACGCCCAACTTCTCTAAATCTCTTACATGTCACTATGCGCGTTATATTGTTACTGTGTTAGTTCTATCGTTACGTACTAACCATCAATGTGTGTATACATACACTGACATACTGAAGAAAAGTGTCATCGTGAATTGAACGATCTACAGCAGAGGATAATCCTACTTCCCACTAATATTATAAATGTAAAAGTTTGGATATTTGTTACTCAATCACACTACAACCACTGGACGGATCGTGGTGAAATTTGGCACACATATAGGTTAGGTCCTGGAATAGAACATTTATCCCGAAAAAACATCCCATTCCTACGGGAAATACATAATAATGTTAACAAAGTCGCGGGTAACAGTTAGTCTTATGATACTAGCTGTTCCCGCGGCTCCGCTCGCGTGAACAAGTAACGGGTTGTGCCTTATGCAAAACTCACTGGAGAACAAATTAAACGAGCAAAATATCAACTCAATGTTTATTTCAAATACAATTAAATGCTCAACAAAACTTATATCACAGCGTTAATCGTCCCTGTGTTTTTTACTTGAAGAATCATCGTGTCCGCTGCTCCTGCGTTTCCTAGAATCTCTTTTGTCCTCGTCGCCATCTTTGCTTTCCTTCTTTGTCTCGGCAATGACTTTTTTGACCCTCGCCGGTTCTGGGGAGTACGCCCAGAGAAGCATCTCCAAATGCTCCTTGGTGGGTTCATCTTTATCATTGAAGAGTTTAGCTTCAGCATGCTGAAAAAAAAACAAATAAGGATACTTTAATAGCTTGTTTGCCGTGTGGTTTCCGGTAGAGTAGAATAGGAGTACTCCAACTCTTCCCGTGGATGTCGTACAAGGCGACTGAGGGAGTACATTATAAAACATCAGTCAGGCCTCCCCAACCCGTCTGGCCAGCGTGGGGAGTGTAGGCCAAATCCTCCGTCTGTCTCCGGCAGATGAGAGAGGGTTGTGCTCCTGCAGTGGAGACAAAAATAACCTGATGATGAATAGCTTGTCGACGCATCCTATGGAGATTTCTTGTTGGTCCTTCGACCGTATGCTCTGAGGTGATCCGTCTTCGACATAGCTCAGGAAGTTAGTACGTTGGAGTCGCAGTGGGCTGATCACATCTGTCGGAGAACCGATTACCGCTGGGGTAAACGAGCTGGCGTAATGTGTGACGGTCGTCCTGGCTAGATGGAGCGACGATCTGCGTAAGGCGGCTGGCAGAGACTGGATGAGAAGAACCGAAGATCAGGTTCAATGCCGCACCTTACAAAGGGATATGTTCAGCAGTGGACTCATTCTGATGATGATATATTTCCAACGATCTCTATGTACTACTAGATGGAGCGTTCCAATCAATCGCTCTGTTCCACGCAAGGAGCCGCAACTCAGTTACATTCACTTTGAAACTTGTGCAGTTACTACGCAAAACATTTATTTACTAAATATTGACATTATTTAACCGTAGCGTCAATATTTAGTAATAATTAAATGTTCTGAGTAGTAACTGCACAAGTTTCATTGTGAATGTGAAAGAGTTGTGGCTACTTGCGTGGAACAGAGCGATTGTTTGGAACTCTCCATCTAGTAGTATATAGAGATCGTTGTATATTTCTAAGATTTTTCTCTTATTCTAATGTTAAATACGTACTTCATCTCCTATCATTCATTCTCGGTGTACGAGTTCTACAGTGGCAATACAAGAGTGACAGAAGGGTGGTATAAGAGCTCTACAGTGGCTGTCCTCTGCTGCTCACCTTCTCCTTGAGCCCCTTGAGCGCCGCGTTGCGCACGATGTCCCAGGTCTTGGCGCCCTCCTTCTCGGGCACGGTGCGCAGGCGTTTGTACTCGCCGTTCACGGACTCGTACGCAGCCAGGAACGCTTTCTGTCAATAGTTCAATAAAAGATTTATAGATAGCCGTGTGGTTTCCGGTAGAGTAGAATAGGATCACTCCGACTCTTCCCGTGGATGTCGTACAAGGCGACTGAGGGAATACGTTATAAAACATCAGTCAGGCCTCCCCAACAGTGCAGGCCGAATCCTCCGTCTGTCTCCGGCAGACGAGAGAGGGTTGTGCTCCTGCAGTGGAGACAAAAATAACCTGATGATGATGGGCTACCTCGAATCTTCCCGTGGGCGACTAAGGGATTGCACCAGGGACGAGCAGCACCGTTCTCCTGTGTATAATAAGATCACGCGGCGTTGCCTCTCTGAATTTCGACACTGATGCGGCGAACGAAGAAGACCCTGGATCCAGGGTCGCCGGTTTGTCTTTTAATAAACGTCCAATGAGGCTGTCGAAGCTCCGGTGACCACGCGCCAAAGGTCTAAAAAGGCAGAAACTCGAAGAGTTCTCGCAGCGAGGAATATTTCTGAGTTTTGTTGGTTGCTGCGCGCCTGTCGGAGGATCCAGCAGAGTTGGAGACGAAGCTGGGGCTCGCGAGTCCGTACAGTGGAGCTCCGAGGCACGATGCCCAAACGCCAGGTGGCTGAGGAACACAGGGAAGCCCGCCGAAGACAGTGATCGTTTGATTACGCAGTTCAAAAAGCTATGGCAAGAAACCTGCCCTGCGATCTTCTGACTCGACAAAGCGTGGTGTCCGGGAGGCTGAAAGGCAGAAACTCGAAGAGTTCTCGCAGCGAGGAATATTTCTGAGTTTTGTTGGTTGCCGCGCGCCTGTCGGAGGCTCCAGCAGAGTTGGAGGAGATGAAGCTGGGGCTCGCGAGTCCGTACAGTGGAGCTCCGAGGCACGATGGCCAAAGGCCAAACGCCGGTTGGCTGAAGAACACAGGAAAGCCCGCCGAAGACAGTGATCGTTTGATTACGCAGTTCAAAATGCTATGGCAAGAAAAATGCCCTGCGATCTTCTGTCACGACAAACCGTGGTGTCCGGGAGGCTGAAAGGCAGAAACTCGAAGAGTTCTCGCAGCGAGGAATATTTCTGAGTTTTATTGGTTGCCGCGCGCCTGTCGGAGGATCCAGCAGAGTTGGAGACGAAGCTGGGGCTCGCGAGTCCGTACAGTGGAGCTCCGAGGCACGATGCCCAAACGCCAGGTGGCTGAGGAACACAGGGAAGCCCGCCGAAGACAGTGATCGTTTGATTACGCAGTTCAAAAAGCTATGGCAAGAAACCTGCCCTGCGATCTTCTGACTCGACAAAGCGTGGTGTCCGGGAGGCTGAAAGGCAGAAACTCGAAGAGTTCTCGCAGCGAGGAATATTTCTGAGTTTTGTTGGTTGCCGCGCGCCTGTCGGAGGCTCCAGCAGAGTTGGAGGAGATGAAGCTGGGGCTCGCGAGTCCGTACAGTGGAGCTCCGAGGCACGATGGCCAAAGGCCAAACGCCGGTTGGCTGAAGAACACAGGAAAGCCCGCCGAAGACAGTGATCGTTTGATTACGCAGTTCAAAAAGCTATGGCAAGAAAAATGCCCTGCGATCTTCTGTCACGACAAACCGTGGTGTCCGGGAGGCTGAAAGGCAGAAACTCGAAGAGTTCTCGCAGCGAGGAATATTTCTGAGTTTTATTGGTTGCCGCGCGCCTGTCGGAGGCTCCAGCAGAGTTGGAGACGAAGCTGGGGCTCGCGAGTCCGTACAGTAGAGCTCCGAGGCACGATGGCCAAAGGCCAAACGTCGGATGGCTGAAGAACACAGGGAAGCCCGCCGAAGACAGTGATCGTTTGATTACGCAGTTCAAAGATCTATGGCAGAAAAATGCCCTGCGATCTTCTGACACGACAAACCGTGGTGACCGGGAGGCTGGCACCAACATAGATTCCCGTGTAGATTCTGTGGGTATGGTGTGTCTGTCAAGAAGAGTACCAGGGAGAGAGCAATGAAGGGAAGTACAAAAAGCTACGGCAAGAAACCTGCCCTACGATCTTCTGACACGACCAACCGTGGCGTCCGTAGGCTGGCACCAACCCGCAGGCTCGTGTAGATTCTGAGGGTATGGTGTGGCTGTCAAGAAGAGTACCAGGGAGAGAGCAATGAAGGGAAGTACAAAAAGCTATGGCAAGAAACCTGCCCTGCGACCTTCTGATACGACCAACCGTAGCGTCCGGGAGGCTGGCACCAACACGCAGGCTGTATAGATTCTGAGGGTATGGTGTGGCTGTCAAGTGAGCAATGAAGGGACAGTTCACCTGCTGGGGGGTGACGTCAGCGGCCAGCTTGAGGCACGTCCGGACGATGCCGACGCTGAGGTAGGGGTTGTTCTGCCGGCTCATGTGCAGGGAGTCGAAGTCGTCGAGGAACTTCTCGAACACGGCCACAGCCTCCTTAATGTTAGACAGTTTTGTCTCGTCCCTAGTACCTGCAATGACAGATTATTCAGTTGGTAGTACATACATACATGCTCACGCCTTGGTCCCAGAGCGGTGGACAGAGATGATGGCATCCTGACACACCTCACCAGCCTCCACATCCATCATCTTTGTCATGCACCTCCTTTTATTCATCTCACTGCGGACCCCAGCCTTGTTGAGGATGTCTGCAATGTGATCCTTGAACGTCTTCCTAGGACGACCTCAGCCATAGAATACTTAATAATACTATATAATCATCATCAGGTTATTTTGTCTCCACTGCAGGAGCACAACCCTCTCTCATCTGCCGGAGACTGACGGAGGATTTGGCCTACACTCCCCGCGCTGACCAGACGGGTTGGGGAGGCCTGATTGATGCTCTAGCTGTAGTTCCTTCCACATTCGCACTCAGTTGATAGCAGGTACACTTTAGTCGATAATATTGGCAGTAAATGGTATTGATCTCAACGAGGGTTGATTTGGCGTTTTTTGGAGAACAGCTTGTGTATTTTTTTCCAAAATAATGTTTATTTAGGGCTCTGGTGTTTAGTAGTAATAGTATATAATGCAACAAATGTCTGTGCGTGTGTACACTGTGAAGGAAACATCAGTAAATGTTACTAAGCTGATCTTAAAGCAGAGAACTTCCTAACCTCAAACTTTACTAAAGCTTACTATCATCGTTAGTAAGGGAAGGCTGTGTACTATATCAGGACCAGCGTTGGTTTGAGGCACTCTAATACTGAGAGTAAACAGAAAATAAAAGGATATTGTGATTAGACCTGAACTGGCGTTGATGCCAAAGTCTTAAAAAAAAGATTTCAGCTGTCAATGTCATGTCGTAGTCGAGGGCGCTGGCAGGCGCTGGAATCTACCAACGAAACGCGCCTTCATTACTAACTAGCGTGAAGTATCGTTGGTCCCCCGCCTGGCATTGGTTGAACATTTTCGGAAATAACAATTAACTTCGGATCAAAAACGGACAGTGACATTCGTTGACATTGACAATTGACATCAATGTGCTCTTTTTGAAACGGCGGTTTAACCGAAACCTATACCTATTCGTAATTTGTGATTTTATCTTTATTTAATATAATTTGTGATATTATAGTTTTAGTAAAACAAATTAATACAGATTTCTAAACTTATACTAAATAAACTAAAATTAATTTGTGATTGTGTCTAATTTGTAACCGAACTATTTTTTATTTTAGTTTTTGTCAGTGAAAAATTTACTTCTAAATATCATGGTTTGTACTTAAACACATGCTTCAGAAATTCTTGATAATCTGTTTGTATTTGATTAGTCTTGACTTTCTCAACCAAATAACTTTATCATGGCAAAAATTTGAAGGTTAATGTTTCGCGTACGTACTTTACAGGCTATGCCCAAAATATTGAAATGCTGCATCCCAGGATGCCCATCGACATCTATTTCTACAAAGATGTTTGTTACGCCAAGGGAAAAATCCCATCTACAATTATGGAATGACGTCATTAGTGAGAAAACTTGCTATCGTCTAAAGTGTAACGAAGACCGCGAGAGATACTCCAAGCAAAGAGTCTGCAGCCTTCACTTTGAGGCTAAATATTTAAAGTTTGATGGCGGTAAGGAGTACAACTCCATCCCAACACTTTTTTCTGAAATGGAGATTCAATCCAGAACCCCTGCACAACCTATTTCAATTGGTAAGTTCTTATGATTAAAATAACTTTAATTAATAGACTACAGCGTAATATTATACTGACTGATAATTTTCATTTTAACTTTCAGACTGGGAAACTGGATCTCCCAAATTATCATATCAAATGGTCACTACTAGCACACTGAAGCGAGCTTTGTTTTCAGGTAAATTATCTATATCCAAGTATTTTATAAGTAGAACTTAAGAGTCCTCTTACCATTACCAGTATAGGAGTTTTCCTGACAGACCTCTAATTGGCACCAAGAATTCTCCTACTCTTTCACTTGTCTATCACAGAAGGAGGAGCTAGGTTGTCCTACTATTACTCTCCGATCATCATCATCACAGCCTATATACGTCCCCACTGCAGGGGCACAGGCCTACCTTCTCAACGAAGGCTATAGTCCATCACGCTGGCCCAGTGCGCATTGGTGAACTTCACACATGCGCCTTAGAATTCCTTCTTTGGCATATATGCTGGTTTCCTCATGATGTTTTCCTTCACCGTTTGAGAGCAGTTAGATCAATCATCTTTAAATACCTATGTAGAATTTCTTTCTACCTAAAGTTACTACAACTACAAAATCAATTACTTTATTTCATCTTTTTTTATTCATTCACAAGGAAAACTACTACACGATAATAACTGTTATTTATTTATACTCCGCAGGTGGTAGCGGTAGGTAGCAGATCCCGGGCCCTGTAGGCTGGGGCGACGAATACAGCTACGGTAACCCCTGCCTGTCGTACGAGCCGACTACAAGGAGCACCGGGGCCGCGGGCGGCTGAGGCGGGGGCCTCAGTCGTCCTTCCATCCATTTTGGCGACCCCGGGAGGGCGTCAGCACTGGGTGGCCTGTGCTGCCGCACGCACGGCAAGGGGGGGATGGAGCCCGTCTCCCCCTTAGGCGGGCCGCATAATGCGGCGGGGCGCCGACGACGGGGGACACCGGACGTGTGAAGCCTAGAGCCTCCTCGGAGTCCCCCAGACAGCGCCGAAGATGGCCACCGCTGGGTTTTAGTCGGTGAGAGTCCGACATAACCCACTCGTCCCCCCGGGCGGGTGGTTTCCATAATGGATTTCCCCGCGTGAAAAAAAAAAAAAAGCAGATCCCGCATCGGTCGCACGTAGCACAAACTCTGACACCCCTCCCTAGGAAAAATAAAATAAAAATACGATAATAACTGCAGACTGTTCCGTATTGTGATAAGAGCGATAAATAATTCCATTAGAAATTTTCTTGAATCCCACAGTTCATTTCATTCTAGTATGTAATCTGTTTCAATATGAGTATTAGTATGTTATAAATCATACACTAATATGTCTTATAAATGTACCTGCAGTACAAGAATGCGATAAATATTATTATGATTATAACTTGCAATAATATTAGGTATATGTAGGTACTATGTACATTTATAATGGACTTAAGTAAATTCTCTATGTATGTAATTTGTCCAAATTATCTAGATAACGGTTTGTTCCAGAATCTGCCGTCGCACGCAAGCACCTCGCCACCCGCATCGGCCAAGACGAACAATTATTATTAATTAGTTTTATGTATAATTTATCTTTTGCTTTGTATAAATTAGTGATTTTTTTTTGTTATGATAATTGTATTACATATTGTATTGACATTTTAAAAGAAAATACCTGTGGGTTTTCTTGCCGTTTCTTTTTCCCGCAGATGATGACTTTGACGAAACGGCAACACCGACAGACTGACTAATCGACTAATAAAAAGGTCTCAATAAATAAATAAAGTTACTTTGGACTTGACTTTTTAATTATCCTTGTAAAATAATTAAAATATAAAATAATATAAAACTATTAAGAACATCCCTATGTCGATATTTCAATGCCTAGTATCGATATCGACGGTCTAGTGTCGATAACTGAGGTACATGACTATCGTTGGTCCTCTTACTGTCACTGTCAAATTCACTAACTAGAGTGACGCTATTGGTCTGTTACGCATCTGTCCTTGGACATACTCTATCTAATTTGTGGGCGCTGGTTCGTTACCCGTCCAGAGAAAACATTTATGTTTTGCTTTGTGTCTGGACGTAATGTATGTATGAATGACATAGGTATGTATTTAAGTATATTTGTATGTAAATTCAATTGTGTAATATTGTTACTAAGTATTTACCATGTTCTAAAATTATAAATTTCTCTTTTTTCTCCTGCAATACTCTGTCGCTATGTCTTTCTTATTTTCCTTCTGAAAGGTTGCCTGGAAGAGTTAAGGCCGCCTTTGTATACTTTCCCAAAATCTGTACCTATTTTATTGTTATCCTTAATTTGTGTGCAATAAAGAGTTTATCTATCTATCTATCTATGACTATATCTGCTGACCGATACAGTCTCTCCTAGTTGGAATGAAAATTTTGTTTACGGCAGACTGCGCTAGTGTGCTGCGCACAGCTCTTCCCGCGACGCGCCATATGACGTCACTTATGGTCAATTCCGTTTTTGGAGCTATTACACTGAAATCTTCCGTCATTTTTGATCCGATTTAAATAACTTTTTTTAAATTTATTGGGTTTCAGAGCTAAATATCTGTATACTTTACGATATACGTGACATCATTTTTTTTAATAATAAATATGTCAGATATTAACACCAATTATCCAGTCCCAAACTAGGCAGAGCCTGTGGTATGGTTACTAGATAACGGATACACATACTTAAATAAATATATAAACATCAAGACTTGGGTACAAACATTCATATTCATCATACGAACATTTGCCCCTAGCGGGATTCGAATCCGCAACATCCGGCGTGGCAGTCCGAGAGCTACCCGTTCCGCCACGGAGGTCGTCAAAGTACACCCTGCACTGGAGCCCTAAATCTTCATCACTGCCACCTGAATTACCCAAACTCTTACAGCATCATCTGCAACCCTTCTCGCAGTCTCAATCCTGAAACCATATAAGCTGGTCAGGGAATCTATCTGATATCTCACCTGTGAGAACTCTCTTGGCGCTGCCAATGAGTCCCTTTATAGCCAGTTTCTGGTACTCAGGGTCGCGGCCCTCCAGCTCCTTGAGGGTCCCGGCTGCCGCTGTCTTGTCCTTGAAGCCCAGCCCTGGCACCTTGTCAGCTGCCGGCGGAGGCTCCTTTTTCTCCGGCTTCTCCGCTACTTGCATCTCTTCATCTGAGCTCGAGTCCTGGAGTCAAAGATGATAAGTTTATCAATGAGCGGTTTTCTGAAAAGTCTTTAAAAGAAGAAATCTTTGGTCTTTACTGATAGTTTAATTCACGAGGGCACGCATCAACGCGGGGAGCTAATCCGAACGTATGTTAGTGTACGTATGGCACACGGATTGGCAGGCGGATTGGTGATCGCAGCAATGATCTTAACGTACACAGGAGCACGCTGCTGCCCGTCCCTGGTGCAATCCCTTAGTCGCCTTGACGACACCCACGAGAAAGATTGGGGATGGCCCTATTCTAAGCCGGGAACCACACGGCAACATTGTCAATTAATAATCGTCTTTAATAATGTTATTATAAAGTTCAAATTTGCATGTACGAGTAAAATTAATCCAGCGGTTAGCGTCAAAACATTATATGACGGCCTCCGTGGCGGAACGGGTAGGTCTCGGCCTGCCACGCCGGAGGTTGCGGGTTGGAATCCCGCTAGGGGCAAATGTTCGTATGATGAATATGAATGTTTGTACCCAAGTCTTGGATGTTTATATATTTATTTAAGTATGTCTATCCGTTATCCAGTAACCATAACACAGGCTCTGCCTAGTTTGGGACTGGATAATTGGTGTGAATGTCTGACATATGTATTATTATTTATTTATTTATTTTACCTCATCTTTCTCCCCATTCTTGTCACTTCTCTCCTTCTTGTCCTCCTTCTTGTCTTTCTTGTCAGTCTTCTTGTCCTTGCCGGCGTCGAGCTCGGCGAGCCAGCTCTCGAACACTTCCATGGCTTCCTTTATGTTCTTTATTTTGTCCTCTGCCTTTGTCACTATGGAGTAAACCAAATTCTAATAAAAATATATATCTGCGGGTCTAACGATAAGTAATAGAACACATTAAGAGCATTTTTTGAATTTTTTGTATGTTTGTCTGTTTGTTTGTGCACGCATCACGTAAAAACTACTGAACCGATGTTGATGTACTTTTCACAGAGACATGGGGATTAACTCGGGGTAACATTTAGTCTTTATTTCATCGCAATCGGCTAACTCAATCAAAAGTTATGGGGATTTTTAGTTTTCAAATACATTAGTAGGTATGCAATATAACAAAGAAGTATGATTATAATGTTCCCCGCAATTCAGATTGCGATGAGTTTGAACTACATTTCGAGCTGTAGAGGCGTGGTGTGGGAGTAGGAGTGGGAGTGAGCGTGGGGGTCGGAATGTAAGTGAATAGTCGCCACGCGAGCGGAGCCGCGGGCACAGCTAGTACTAGCTATAAAATGGAGTAGCACACCGGGAATTCATTCGTTCAAACAATTCGTACACGACGGGACTATGATCAGCATGACTCGGTAAGGCTAATAGTGCCCGGAGTTGTCCAGCTCCGGGATGTCGGCACCCTTTCGACCAGGCTAGCTCCTTGACACGCGTCCATCGGCACGGCAGACCTTGGACTGGCGGAGGGGACAGGGATCGGAGCGAGAGACAGATGGCATGGGTAAGGAGTATAGGAGTAACAGCTCCATAGTAGGGGTATATTGGTGTAACCAAACACCGATATACCCTTACTAGCGAGTCGTTACGAGGTCATTCCTCCACTCACTGGAGAGCACCCTCTTGGCGCGGCCCAACAGCCCGCGCACCGTGAGCCGCCGGTAGTTGGGTTCATGCGCCTCCAGCAGACGCAGAGTCTCCTCCGCCTTCGCCTTGTCCTTGAACCCGAAGCCTGTATCCTCTTTATCGTCTTTTCCCATTGTTCTGCAACAAAACATGAGCATCGTCATATCTGATCTGCCTTAGACGGACCATAGGCCTTCCTCACCACACCCAGTCCTCCGCATCCAATCCAAATAGAACGGCTGCCGGGACCTGACCATTGATACGAAATAAAACATGATCACCATCAGAATGGGTCCACTGCTGGACATAGCCCTCTCCCAAGGCGCGCCACTGAACCCGAACCCGAACTGCACAAGTGTCAAAGTGAATGTAATCGAGTTGGCATTCGGAGCCGCAGTTGCGTGGAACAGAGCGATTGTTTGGAACACTCCATTTAGTAGTATATAGAGATCGTTGGCAACAGCTATTTCTTGTAAATCAACCAGCTGTGCCCGCGGCTCCGCTCGTGTGGACTACAGAAATATTTTTTTTTACTTAGGTAAGTACTTGTTCCCCTCCCCTTTTGTGTAGAGGTCGACATGAACACTGATAATTTTCGAGTTAGACTGTGCATATCGTCACCAGCCTATACACGTCCACTGCTGGACACAAGCCCGAATAGAATGACACTTGTGGTGGGCTGTCCGCTGGGGGATTTAACATAATCACCACGCTTGGCAGGCGGATTGGTGATCGCAGCAATGATCCAACAGATCGCTGCTTCCCTTCCCTGGTGCAATCCCCTAGTCGACGGTAAGATTGGGGGTGGCTCTATTCTGAGCCGGGAACCTCGTTTTAATAAGACCGGATTGGATTTTTTAGGGTTCCGTAGCCAAATGGCAAAAACGGAACCCTTATGGATTCGTCATGTCTGTCTGTCTGTCTGTCTGTCTGTCTGTCTGTCTGTCTGTCTGTCCGTCCGTATGTCACAGCCACTTTATTCCGAAACTATAAGAACTATATTGTTGAAACTTGGTAAGTAGATGTATTCTGTGAACCGCATTAAGATTTTCATACAAAAATAGAAAAAAAATCAAAAATTTTGGGGGTCCCCATACTTAGAACTGAAACTCAAAAATTTTTTTTTCATCAAACCCATACGTGTGGGGTATCTATGGATAGGTCTTCAAAAATGATATTAAGGTTTCTAATATCATTTTTTTCTAAACTGAATAGTTTGCGCGAGAGAATCTTCCAAAGTTGTAAAATGTGTGTCCCCCCCCCTGTAACTTCTAAAATAAGGGAATGATAAAACTAAAAAAAATATATGATGTACATTGCCATGTAAACTTCCACTTAAAATTGGTTTGAACAAGATCTAGTAAGTAGTTTTTTTTTAATACGTCATAAATCGTAAACCACAATAATATTATTAAAACATCGATCAAAGTTACAACGAACTACTATAACTTTTATATTATGTTACTTGCTGGTACGGAACCCTTCATGGGCGAGTCCGACTCGCACTTGGCCGCTTTTTTCGTGTAAGTATCTATATTTCATTCCAGATTAATAGTCCTATGAAAACCAACGCTATTTGCGTCTCGGTAACATATACATGAAAGGGTCACCAGCAGCAAAAATAGGTTTGTATTACCATGTAAACTTTGCGGTCCACTTAGGAACACCATCTATTGTGTATTTTGTTTTTGAGACGCAAATGCGTTTGTTTTCATAGGACTATTAATCTGGAATGAAATATACAACCGAAATAGATTTAGTTATTTATAAATCGTATAGTTTACGACGGAACGTCCCACTCCTTATCTCTTAGGGCTAAAACACTGCAATTTTATTCGCCGCCATTTTTTCCGCAGAATTCTGTGACATATGGAAGTTGTATGAAGCTGCGCGCACTGCGGAAAAAACCAAATCAAACCCAACAATCTCTATGTACTACTAGATGGAGCGTTCCAAACATCAATAGTTCCAAACAATCGCTCTGTTCCACGCAAGTAGCCACAACTCTTTCACATTCGTCAATATTTAGTAATAATTAAATGTTCTGCGTAGTAACTGCACAAGTTTCATTGTGAATGTGAAAGAGTTGTGGCTACTTGCGTGGAACAGAGCGATTGTTTGGAACGCTCCATCTGGTAGTACATAGAGGTCATTGTTTGCTGCAGATTTCACCACGCCGCGCCGCGGATGCGGAAAAAATCGCGGCGAATTAATTCGCAGTACGCGTTAGCCCTAACATACTGACGTCCGGAGTAGCTCCCCGCGTCCCGCGCTCCGCGCCGTCGTGACTTGTACAATAATCTATACACAAACCCTCCCCTCTTCACCCGCGCGGGGAATGACCATCGGCCACGGAAGTAAAAACATGAAACCAATAGATAAATGTGTATATGTCCACGGCAATGTTTGGATATTGTTTGTTACAGAGTTAGTTCTATCGTTACGCAGCACTATTGTTTTTAAACCGCACTTTAAATAGATTAAACTCAAAACTTACTCCATCATGGACTATACCTATTCTGTGCCCGAATAGACGATCCCCAGAATGCATGCAAGCGAACAAAAAGATAAATTAGCCAATCAGAAGAGGCGCTGCGTGAGCATCTGCAGCTGGAAAGTTGCTCTACTTCATTATATTTTTTTTCTAACGATCTCAAATTGACCATGGGCCCGATTCTGAAGACACAAAGTTAAAATTTTACAGCACTAAATCCCTGTCAATGGTATTGCGAAGATAAAGACGAAACTAATTTTATTGCTGAGAAAAATGAAATGTGTGACTTCAGAACCAGACCTAACGTTTAGTTTAAATGAAGTACATAATAAAAGACAATTTAAGTTTATACAATATATATATATTTAAGTATTACATGTTAATTAAACTTGGACTGGGGACTTGTAATCAGCATTTTTTTATATTTACATTGTTATTTATTTTGTAATTTGTCTGTAAGTCTTCCTCAAAGTAAATAAATAAAAAAAAAAGGTAATATTATTCCGAATCGTCTAATTCTGACATAGTTGATTCAGAATCTGATGAATCACATGCACTGATGACAAAACTATAATCTAAATCTGAATGTCTCATATATTCGTCTTCAATCTGTTCGACATGCCGACACATGTTGGCCCACACGTCACTATTTATCTGGCTAAGGGCTTCATGTAAAATGGGCATGATTGAAGCATAATCTTGGTCAACATTGCTACTGGCGACGTAATTTTTCACTATATCCCAAATATTCTGTATTGGATTTAAATCTAGGTGATAAGGTGGTATTCGCAATACTGTTACACCTTGTTCTTTAAGTAAATCATCAACTTTGTATGTGCGAAATTTATCTTTATTTTTTAAAATTAAATCATATAGCTCCACTTTTGTCATACTTTCTGCAAATGTAATATTTTTTGAGGTCAACCAGGATCGCATTTCTGATTTATGAGAGTTGGATGTCGGTATTTTTTCTGAACCGGTGTTATGATGGGGTGCGTTATCCATGACTATGACAGCATCTTTGGGAAGGTTGGGCATAAGTTGAGTTTTTAACCACTTCAGGTAATTTTCTGTATTCATATTATCATTGTAGTCTCCAGTTTTTGTCTCAGCCTGGTATGTTAATAGAGCATTCGGTATAAAACCTGTAACACTTCCAGCATGAACTACAATTATACGCGCTTTTGCTAGTTTTTGTGCAGCTCCGGTTTTTGAATTGTTTTCTGAACAGGAATTTTTTTGGAGCTGGTTCGTGAGAATGTATGTCTCGTATGTGTAGACAATAGGTCTACCTGCATTGCGAAAAGCTTTTACTTGCTTCAAGTATTTCAGTCTCAACATTTGCATATCATGCCTTTCCGTTAGCAACTTCCTGTGGTTTTCGACTCTCTTCCATTTAAACCCAATTTTACGTAACAATGTACTTAAAGTTGATTTACTTCCATCAAACTGTACCCGATCACTCAAAACATTTTTTAGTCGTGATAATGTTGGTAACTGATTAAACTCTCTATGGAAGTCTCGAATAGTTCCTCTGATTACTCCAATATCTAATTCGTCTAAGTCTATTTTTCTGGGTCTCACTCTCCTTCTTTTCATTGGTGACGTAAACACTGCAGTACCTGCAATCGCCTTCCTTTTTATCGGTGATGTAACGACTGTAGCACTTGTACTAGCCACATCAGCATCTGCAATACTTGTATTCCCCACATCAGTGTCTGAAGTGGACAGCTCGTTGAAATACGTTGCCCTTTCTTTTAAAATTCTGGACACCGTTCTTTCCGAGGCTCCAGTAGCCTGAGCAGTTCTCCAACGGGCATCGGTAATTTTTTCCGCGTAGTTATTAACAGCCTCCGTTTTCATAAAATCGTATACTTTAGATATTATTTCCCTTGCCTGAAAAGGAACAATACGAGTGTTAATCCAATTCAAACGAACATATTTTTAAAGCACATTCAATAGTTTAGCAGACACTTACCTGGCTCTTGAGCACAGTGCGTTCAGTTTTTCTGGACATTTTGAAAAATGAAGTAGAGCAACTTTTACGATAAGTCACTATACGCAGCGACGCAACCCACAACGTATGTACTGAGCCATGGCCAACTGGATACTGAACTGACGTTCGGTCGGATTCCCCCTCGCCCCCGCCCCTCGCGAAATGTTGCGGGGCGGGGGGCGGACGTGCCGTCGTGAATTTAACGATCGTGTACATCGGCAGACATCGTTAAAGGCCCCTCTTCACGATATCTGTGACGATATCGGCCATAGTTCGGCGAGTATGCACGCACTGACGATGGTATAGAGGGCATACTCGTCTGTGGTCGGTCATTGTCTGTTTAGACTTTAGTACAGCCACAGGCGCAGCTCATTTCATTTCATTTATTTAGCCATAATTTATAGGTACATACATGATCTTAAAAATACAACACGGTTCCAATTTACGTTAGCTGCAACGATCTCCATGTACTACTAGATGCAGCGTTCTAAACAATCGCTCTGTTCCACGCAAGTAGCCACAACTCTTTCACATTCACTTTGAAACTTGTGCAGTCACTACTCAGAACATTTAATTATTTACTTTATTGACATTATTTAACCGTAGCGTCAATTTCTAATAATTAAATGTTCTGTAATAGTAAAAAATATCAGTGGTAACCAACGATCTCTATGTACTACTAGATGGAGCGTTCCAAACAATCGCTCTTTTCTACGCAACTGCGGCTCCGGGAGTTCCAACTCGTTCACATTCACTTTGAATCTTGTACAGTTACTATGCAGAACATACTAAATATTGAAGCTATTTACCCGTAGCGTCAATATTTAGTAATAATTAAATGTTCTGCGTAGTAACTGCACAAGTTTCATTGTGAATGTGAAAGAGTTGTGGCTACTTGCGTGGAACAGAGCGATTGCTTGGAACGCTCCATCTAGTAGTACATAGAGATCGTTGGTTAGCTGTCGGTTATTCACTATGCTATGACTAGGGAACGCCCTTCGAACATAAGAATTGAGTGTAGTGCGTAGTTCAAAATTCCATAGCAAACAGAAATTCAATTTATAATTGAATGCGGAGGAAGTCGTTTGTTAATATTATTATGTGTATATAAGGAGACTTGGATTATATTTGTGAAACGATTTCCGTTACGCAAGTCTGACTTGAGCTCAAGTGAACGCGGGCGTGACGTCATCACCAAAATATTTTCAGTGAAGTTTTTTATAGACGTTATATAACTAGCTTTTATGCTTAATTGGAACACTGAACGAATGTTTAGCTATTTACTTATTCTGAATACATTAGTTTTGCAAATCATCTTACTAATTAACAAACTTCTGTTAACATTATCTTAATACCATAAATTTAGGAAGTCAATTTACTATGTCTATGCTTATTACCTTTGCCAAAGTCTTGACTTTTAAAAAATAATTTTAGTTTTTAGGGTTCCGTAGCCAAATGGCAAAAACGGAACCCTTATGGATTCGTCATGTCTGTCTGTCTGTCTGTCTGTCTGTCTGTCTGTCTGTCTGTCTGTCCGTCCGTATGTCACAGCCACTTTATTCCGAAACTATAAGAACTATATTGTTGAAACTTGGTAAGTAGATGTATTCTGTGAACCGCATTAAGATTTTCATACAAAAATAGAAAAAAAATCAAAAATTTTGGGGGTCCCCATACTTAGAACTGAAACTCAAAAATTTTTTTTTCATCAAACCCATACGTGTGGGGTATCTATGGATAGGTCTTCAAAAATGATATTAAGGTTTCTAATATCATTTTTTTCTAAACTGAATAGTTTGCGCGAGAGAATCTTCCAAAGTTGTAAAATGTGTGTCCCCCCCCCTGTAACTTCTAAAATAAGGGAATGATAAAACTAAAAAAAATATATGATGTACATTGCCATGTAAACTTCCACTTAAAATTGGTTTGAACAAGATCTAGTAAGTAGTTTTTTTTTAATACGTCATAAATCGTAAACCACAATAATATTATTAAAACATCGATCAAAGTTACAACGAACTACTATAACTTTTATATTATGTTACTTGCTGGTACGGAACCCTTCATGGGCGAGTCCGACTCGCACTTGGCCGCTTTTTTTAAATATACGGTTGATCATGTGGGATATTTATTTACTAACATAGGGTTCTGAATGATGAATATTAATAATTTCTTTCTCAGGTTTTAAAAACAATTTTATTTTTTGAAAATATTTATTTTTTGCGCGCGCACTGCAGCTGCCCGGCCCCTGCTCGCCGAGGCACCACACTGTGACGTGTTCGTGGACGGCATAGGACGACTGATGACGGAATGTAAGGGAACGCTAGAGAGAGGAATGCCTGTTTCGTCTATAGCATAAAAGTTATTGTAACGGAATGGAATAAATAATCTGTAATATACCTATTTTAAACATCTAAATGTCTTTCTTAGTTATTCACTAAGTATAACTACTTTTAAACTTTACCAATTTTATGATGTTGTTTCATACAAATAACGAGTTATACTCATTTGTATATATATTTATTTAATCTCTAGGTATATAAATTACACTTAGATCATTAAGACCAGTCAGTGGGGAAGTCAGAAAGAGATAGAGTTTATTGTGTGCTGGAACAATGACGTCGAGAGACGAGAGAGACAGCGTTATACGTCAACAAAATAAGTGACGAAAAATGAATATCTTATCACTTATTTCAATCCCTCCAATTATTCTTGTACAGACACGCTTACAGTTTTATAGTTTTTATTATATACAGATATGAAAAATGACCTTGAATGTTGTTTCAAGACATTTATTCGCAATACTTTATATGGCTGACCATATTGTTTGCGCTTCCGTCATGCGGGCAGCGTGAGCTTTATGTCATTAAACATAAGTCACACATTGTAATAAACTATGATGACACTTTTGAGATACTGTAGTAAGGTCACTATGCCACTATGTCGTAAGTGTAGGCTTTTAGTATGCTACTCGTATCATAAAATAATACATACATTACCGGAACATCCTATCTTATTTTGTTTTTATTATTATTTCTTTTCAACGATCTCTAAGTACTACCAGATGGAGCGTTTCAAACAATCGCTCTGTTCCACGCAAGTAGCCACAACTCTTTCACATTCACAATGAAACTTGTGCAGTTACTACGCAGAACATTTAATTATTTACTAAATGTTGACATTATTTAACCGTAGCGTCAATATGTAGAAATAATTAAATCTTCTGCGTAGTAACTGCATAAGTTTCATTGTGAATGTGAAAGAGTTGTGGCTACTTGCGTGGAACAAAGCGATTGTTTGGAACGCTCCATCTAGTAGTACATAGAGATCGTTGTTTCTTTTATTATTTCTTGACGATCACAGTAACTCTGACCTTTTACGTAAGTTAATCTATGTATTAAAATTTCTAATGTGAAATAAAGAAATCTAATCTAATCTATCCTACACTATGAACCAAAGAGTATATAATATGAACACTAGACATGTATGAAGCTTATGAAGTCCATCGTAATCGAATTATCAAATAAATAAAAACATAATCTTTGCGTGTCTGTACAATGAAAATATTTGCAAGAAAATATATATTTGAGAGATGAAAGATAAGTAATAGAATACAGAAGCGGGTACGGGAGCCGGAGCGATTTAATTTATTGTCATAATTTTCACCCTAACAGTAACAATCCATAACGGTTAAAATTTCCACGATCTGTTGATAGAACAATGTTATTATAGTTTGGAAGAATTTCTTGGTGACGGTTCAAATTAAGGTTTCAATTTGTATGAGTATCTAAGTAATTAACTTTTAAATGATTTTTTTGTAACTTTGTTTTTAAATGCACGCTTTACTACGACACAATGTTGTGTGCCCCGTGGGAGGACATAGCTGAGCTTTAAGTATGACATGTAATCCTTTATATACCTATGATCCACAATAAAGATTTATTTCATTTCAGTGAAATACAAAGATAAAAAAAAATTAAAACATTTACAGCGATTGCGGGAGAAAAGGGGTGAAGGGGAGGCGGAAGGGGAGACGGAAGGGGAGGCGGAAGGGAAGGCGGAAGGTAAGGGGGAAGGGAATTAACACTAGTTTTCAACTTAGTAGTACACGCGAGCGGAGCCGCGGGCACAACTACGAGAAGGTAAGCGTTTGGCGTCTAACTACAACAAACGCAAAAAACTTCTCAGCATATATCTCATAACCCGTTAGACAGTAAAAATCTCTTTGTAATTCCATGTTTACCCAGAATAAGTAAGTTCCCAAGTAGCATTTTACTCCATTTAAGAGTACACATTTAGTTCCAATGTGAACTTAAAGCATTATTACAGTTCACTCGTGATGTATAAGCTGCATTATTGCGATTAACACCACCTATACCTGTCTAAGGGACTTATAGGAGTGTGGAGTTATACTTTTATACGGTTGTTGGTGTTATAATACTCTAACAACTGTCCTTTAGTCAGCCGTCTGACTAAGAGCCGTATAGGAGGGTAGAGATACGGCAATCGCTGTTTAACGGTCTACTTGTACGATGTTATACAGCTAGCATATTAATAGAACACATGTGGTCATTTATACAGCCAAAGGCTGTTATGTTTACTTGTTTTAGACTGTTATACAGCTAGTAGCTGTAGTAGGAGTTGTTTGTGGTCGGTCAAGTTGACGTGTATTGTATTTATTACGTCGCGTGCAAAAATTTGTGAAAATGAATAAAAAATCTTGGAAAATAAGAGCGAGAACCGGTGGAATAAGAAGAAAAATTGCAAAAGAATATTCGCAAATTCGTCCCTCTTTATCTAGTTTGTTTACATTCTTTTAAATACCTCCTTGAACAACGTAGTGTCTTTGTAAGTGTAAATACTCTGACACCAAACTGTGTGGCTCACACGAAAACAAAAAGTGTTTTTTGTTAGTTTGTTACAAAATTTGTACTTTAGGTATTCATACTTGACTTAGTATCTGGGCTAGGCGATTTAACGGACAATAATTATTATTGCGGATCTCTAAAATTTCAGTATATGAAAGAATAAAACGATGATCACAATTGACCTGAATTACATCTTAAAGCTGTACATAAGTTCACATTAGAATACATTTATAGACATTGGTTCTGTAGTGGTACAAATGTGGGACTTTATATAGCCAACAGCATTCTAACAGAACACATGTGAACCTATATACGCTCTAGCCGTATTTCATTTCCACCATTTTGTTCACGTAACCTAAAATATTTACCATATAAATCTCCAAAATTATCATGCAGATTTATCACAAAATACGCAGATAGAGCGAACGAGTTTTGGTTTCATGTTTTAATTAATTACCGTAGTATAATTATAATGCCAATATAATATCAAAAACTGAAAATTGTAGATTTCCTCTCAGCCAGTTTTAAATATTTTAAAATGAATATCGCGTTTTTACAGAGGCGCGTGAATATTTTAGCTGTAAATATGTATACATTTCACGATAAAGTTGCATTCCCATGGCATTTAACATTATTAAGTATTTAAAACAGGTATACTTACCGCGTGTTATCATAAATTTTTATCCAATTGATATCCGCCGGAGTTAATGTTTCTGATGGCCGGGCGTACACACAAAACCAAACTAAATGAGGAAAATTAATAAATAAAAGAAATAATTTAGGACACACGTGAACTTTAGGTAGCACTGGAGTACTTTTGTGGGATTTTATAACTGTGAAGGCTGTGTATTTAGCCACTTGTTACTCTTTATTACGCTCATGGACGTTGTATGGTTCACATGTGTCCCATATAGCGCCGTAAGTCAGCCTTTAAGCCCGATGTTACTACTTAAACTGCTAATATAACGCTAATGTACAGCCATAGTGAACTTAAGGCTGTCTAATTTGTGCCCAAACTGGTTCTATAAGAGCTGTATAGCAAGCTATACAGCTCTTATACAGCTGACTTACACAGCTTGTGGAGTACATGTGAACCACTATACATCTTATATAGAACCCCGAATGCCACTTGGGTTTCTATCACAGATTTTGCATTGGTGAAATATTTAATTAATATTCTTTTGCATCAACTTTTGTGGGTGGAGATAATAATAATCTCCATACAAGAGCCTGTCTAGAGACTCCAACTCTTCCCGTGGATGTCGTACAAGGCGACTGAGAGAATACATTATAAAACATCAACCAGGCCTCCCCAACCAGTCTGGCCAGCGCGGGGAGTGCAGGCCAAATCCTCCGTCTGTCTCCGGCAGACGAGAGAGGGTTGTGCTCCTGCAGTGGAGACCAAAATAACCTGATGATGAAGAGCCTGTCAGTACACGTGCGTGTGTGAGCGTAAACTATCCAGAGAGGGACAACGTTAACACATAAGTGCTTCTCTTTCGTACTTCGAGCCGTGCTTTATTGTTGCGGGCGACGCGGGTGGACGGGGGGAGGGGAGTGTCGCTTCTTTACTTTAGTATTATCTGCTGTAGGTATGGGAATGAATCTCGTATCAGGGCCGAATCTAAAATTATGTAATTCCGAGTGACTTTCGTATTATATTTTGTTTACTCACACGCTCTGTCGGCAACATGCTCGTGTGTTGTATGTTTAATTTATGCAATGATGTCATTCTCGCGTGTAAAGAAAAAACAACGAATTTTGTAGCTTCATTTTTTTGGGTTTAAATGTTGGAGACTTCAAGAAAATATATTTCTTATCTCGTCAATTGAAAAGGAAAGTAAGCTTGAACGATCTTCGTGTAGACGGAAATATTTTAGCAAAACAAATTCGCGTAAGCACGTTTGTTATTTACTAGCTGGTGCCCGCGACTTCGTCTGCGCACGATTAGTATTTCGAGTAGCTTTTTTGTAGGACTATTTAAGATAAACATTTCCATCATAAATTACATATGTGTAACTGTAGCGGTTTTGGCAGCGCACGCCAGAATAGCTCGCAGATGGTAGATTTTTTCCCACTTACTTGATATTTTGGACAATTCACACAATATCTTTATAAATGGTAGCCTATGTGTTATTCTGATGTATAAGCTATATTATTGTAAAGTTTCATTAAAATCCATTCAGTAGTTTTTACGTGAAAGAGTAACAAACATCCATCCGTACTTACAAACTTTCGCGTTTATAATATTAGTAGGATTGTTGCTCAATGCCGTGCGCGGCGGCTTAGAATTGGGCCACTCCCAACGTTCCCATGGATGTCGTCAAGACGACGAAGGGACTCCCTGTGTATAATAGAATCAATACTGCGATCACCAATCCCCCACCCGTGACCTCCTACACGTGCTGATTATGGCAAATCCCCCAGCGGACAGCCCACCAAGAGTCATTCTATTGGGGAGGCTTATGTTCAGCAGTGGACGTATTTCGACTGATGGGTGTCATGTCAACCCACGCTACGCCGCAATTGAGTCTATGTCCAGCTGTGGACGTTGATAAAGCCCTTAGCCCATCATATTAGCCCTTAGACGTCCAATAATAGACATAGGCCTTCCCCAATGAACTCCAAATTAGAGGCTGCGTAATTTTCGTGATCCCCAAGGCATGCATAAACCTAATAATAAAAAATATCAGTGGTAACCAACGATCTCTATGTACTACTAGATGGAGCGTTCCAAACAATCGCTCTTTTCTACGCAACTGCGGCTCCGGGAGTTCCAACTCGTTCACATTCACTTTGAATCTTGTACAGTTACTATGCAGAACATACAAAATATTGAAGCTATTTAACCGTAGCGTCAATATTTAGTAATAATTAAATGTTCTGCGTAGTAACTGCACAAGTTTCATTGTGAATGTGAAAGAGTTGCGGCTCCTTGCGTGGAACAGAGCGATTGTTTGGAGCGCTCCATCTAGTAGTACATAGAGATCGTTGGTGGTAACCTAGATAACATACAGACACGCCCCCGGCACTATATACAAGATAACTGATTAATTACCCACTTACTACAAGCGCACCAACCTGTCCCTACACGTGCGTGTGTGTGCGTAAATTATGGCAGGGCTACTGCACACAGCGCGTGAACATAGTCGATAGGGACATCAACATTAGACAACAACATAAGTGCTTCTCTTTCTAACTTATAGCGTCGATCTCTCGGCGCCGGTCGTGCCATGGGCCGGTAGTGCGTGTATACTGCCAGCTGTGCTCTATTTTGCGGGCGACGTTAAGCTGTCACATATGTGTAGTATTTTACACGTTGTATAAGTCAACGTCTTAGTCAACCTAAATGACGGTTTTATGAAATATGTTGAGGAACCATAAAAAGTTTAAGTAAATTATTACTAAAATATATCAAAATTGCAAGGTTTTACTTACGATTCAAATAATTACACTTAATATCACAATAAATATGCAGTAAGAATCACTTTTGATCACTAAAAACTATATAATACTTCTAAGTACGTTTGCTCCAGACGCGGTTTTATTTCAACTGTCCAAATTCCAAACAAAATCGCTAGAAGCGGGAATATTTATAATTTACCCGACCAAATAAAGAAGTCGTCGACGCGGTCAGTGACTTGCACAAAATGAGGTGTGTTGCATTTGGTCGGGTAGCAGCGGAGACGAGAAATCGACTAAAATAACGGAATGACGTCACTCAAGAGTGCCGGCCCGCTTACCAACGGTTTTGGTCAAGGCCGAGGTTATTTCTTTTATGTGACATCATCATCACCTTGTGATGAGGCACCGATACCATCTAATAAGTTGACAAAACAGACATAATCGTAAGTCCAGTAACCTTGTCTCCTAAAAGGTAGTCTTTTGTCAGATCCGGCGGTTCTAAATTTTTGCTCGAGCGCCGAATGCAACTTCTTTGCTAAAAATCCTAAAAACCCAGACATATTCAACCTCTCTTTAGTTTTTGGCAATTTTAACCCTGAAAGACTAGTTTTCGATAATAATTATTTAGTAGGTAAGTACGTTTTAAAAAAAGACTAGATTTGCTGCTGTTTGAGACAAGAATTGTCTCTGTAGAGTCCATAGTGTCCGAATTATAAAAAAAACGAAATAAGTACATATAAGTATGTAACTGCTGGATATTATCATAATATGAGCATCCAACTTAGTTGATAAAAAGCGTTGGTCCTAGCTTCGATTCCTGATCCAGAAAATGTTTCACGGCCCACAAAGGACGGAGGTTTTTTTGTCACGGACATTAATTAAGGTCTCTGTTTTAAATAAAAGTTTTGACTTTTGAATTGCGATTTGTAATATGCCTTATAAATCGTCTTTGACTGAAGCAGGATTCTCAAATTGTAGATCACATAGATACAAAAATACTTGGAAAAGGCCTTGAATAATAACACATTAGATTCATTTTAGGTATCAGTTACTTTATTATGAATGGTAGGTACAACTTCAACTCCAAACAGCCGAACATGTTCAGAAAGAGCATATAAAAAATAATTATGATAAATGTGAAAATACACAAATATATCTCACAGTTCGTAGCAATTCTCTTGTCAATTCTCGAACATCGTCTTTGCTGCATTCTTCAGTTTTCTTGCAGCGCGTACCTAATGTGCTGTATGATATAAATATTTTTGCCTTGACTGACAGCAAACATTTATTGATATTTGACATTTGAGTTGACACAGTGTTGCCAGATGCACTGTAATTACAGTAGATTTACTGTATTTTTACGTCATTTACTGTACACTGTATTACTACAATTACAGTGTATGGAGAACACTGTAATTTCATTGAGCCAAAAATTCATGATATTTTGATAAAACTAAACGCTACATATGAATGGTTTTGAAAATTATGAATGCGACTAACCAACATAGGAGATTCCTATGGTATTCCCCATGCATTACGATTTCTGGGTAGGTATTAATTGGCCAAATTGTAGTGCAGCACGTGATAACATAGATCTATTGTATAATGTGTTATTTAAATCGGTTACACTTATGACGAATTCAATAGAAACTTACGTGTTTCATTTTATGCTCTGTAAGTAGAGCTTATTTCACAACTTAGTTATTACGCGAGTGATTATTTTTACGTATGTTCTTATCGTTATAATATGTCTGGTTCTACGGTTGATAGTTCTGGAGAAGATAAAAGTGAACCATGTTTATTAGAAAACCTGTAATAAAACAACAAAAAACCCATTATCAACAAAAACTCAGATATGAGTGGCTAAGGGACAACACTTTCAAAACTTGGCTACAGCATGATCCAAAAGACCCATTTATAAGATTTGTAATGCGATATGAAATTACTTAGGTGATTTGGTTAATAATAAACACTAATAATGGAAATGTTTTTTAATTGCACTGTAAAACGCTCTGTATTTTTGTGTACAGTTTATTGTATATTTGACGTAAACACTGTAATTTTGCGGTCCAAAACACTGTATTCTCATGATGTTTATCTTGCATTGGCAACACTGAGTTGACATGACAATTTTATCCACACACGTGTGTACTTTTGTTTTCGTGTTTTTTCGAAGATTTTCCAAGACAATGTGTTCCGCGGATCAGAAGCCGGTATTCAGGGACCTGACGGCAGAGGACCCGGAGCCCGAGGTGACGGAGATCGAGTCCCTGTGCATGAATTGCCACGCTAACGTAAGTAAAATTTCATTGCTTTTCAAAAAAAAGCGCATATTTCCCTAATATCTTTGTATTACAGGCCTAGAATGAAATATCTTGAAAGTCTTAGGCCTTAGTCTTTAGGCTTCTCCTCTTTAAGTGCAGCTATAAGAGGCCTAAACTTAAATTCAAGTCTGATAGACTGGTGTTACTAAAAAATTCTGGAAGAATCTAGTTTGTTGTTGTTCTAAGTTTTTCGTCGTACATTATGAACGTACTTTTTTAGAAACGCAGCTTTTCCTAAACAGCGACGATATAATTTTTTTTCTGCCACAATGAGATACTGAAACATGGGAAGAAACTGAATCACTTCTATTATATATTACATAATAATTATTATTCTAAAGATATCACACATGCACACATACACACACACACACACACACACACACACATATACACACCACACATTCACACGCACACACACACACATGCACAACATGTATTTTGGCAGATTCACATTAATTAATCTTAGTTATCGCTTAAATTATTTTTATATCTTTATGAGTATTTACTATGTATGTAATAATTAGGAAGAGCGGGGCTTCTTAACATAGGCTTTTAAGCTTAAAAAGAAGTCCCGGCCTCGTTATATCTATTGTGAAATGCTGTTAAAACAATAAATATATTTTGATTTTGATGAGGTGATGGAGTCGTTCTGATGGAGAACTGCATTTCAAACTATTGCTTATAACTAATTATGCTAGTCTTCTTATCCCCTAAATTATATCCCTAGAGCTAATAAACCCACTGTCTGCTCCCCAGGGCATGACACGTCTCCTGCTGACACGCATCCCATACTACAAGAATGTGGTGATCATGTCTTTCTCCTGCGAGGAATGTGGCTTCAGTAACAACGAGATTCAGCCTGGTGGGGCGCACTCGGATCTCGGTGTCCGGTAAGTCTCTTCCATTAATCACCCCCACCTTAGTGCAGAATTTAATGTCTGAAAAGGAGGAACCTGGCAGGCTAGGGGATTCCCCAAGACAATGGCTACCAGAGATTCTAGTTAGCTAATTTGGTTATGTCAACATACATATAACTAGTAAGACAAATGACACATATTTTACTAAATGTTCTGAAGATAAAAAATTGTATTACTGTAAAAAACGACACCTCAGAAAATGATATGCAGTTGATAGTCGACATGGCAAGCAGCATGTTTCTCACACACTCATGTCCTTAGGGGCAGGAAGACCCGGCAACTCTTCAGGATCTTTTGTGCCTAACTCTTGTCAAACAAGTAGATTTGGTGGACTTCACATATGTCTTAGAATTTCTTTGGCATATGCAGGTTTCTTAACTGTTACCTCGTTCACTGAAAAGCCTGTGTTATCTAATAAATAAAATCGTAAACTTCGCATGTACATTGCAGATATTTGCAAAAAAAATTGGGCGTCTAAGGCAACAGAACACATTTCGATCATTTTTGAAATTTTTGTCTGTTTATCTGTTTGTCTGTGAGTTTGTGCACGCATCACTTAAAAATCACTGAACGGATTTTGATGGACTTTGCACAGAAACATGGGGCTTAACCTAACTTAACATTTAATCTTTATTTCATCGCAATCGGTTTACTCAATCAAAAGTTATGGACATTTTTAGTTTTCAAATACATTAGTAGGTAGGTAAGGTTAGTATGCAATATATTGCACATAATAGTATTTCATAACTATTCAGATTGCGATGAGTTTGGACTACATTTGGAGCTGGTAGTGGGAATTGGCGTGGGCGTGGGAAAAGAAGAGTGGGAGCAGAAGCGGGAGTGGGAGAGGGATTGAGAGTCTGAGTGGAAGTGGGATAGGGAGCGAAAGTGGGAATGGGAGCAGAACCTGTAGTCCACGCGAGCGGAGCCGCGGGCACAGCTAGTTATAAATAAACCACTATGCTACCATGGTTACACACTCATCTTAATGTTGTCTCCATTTTACTTGCAGATGGAAACTGAGAGTTGAAGAACCCATCGACTTGAATCGGCAGGTTGTGAAGAGTGACTACACTGCTGTCCGAATACCGGAGCTTGACTTTGAGATACCAGCACGGAGTCAGAAAGGGGGTAATTGCATTTCAAGACTTCTGTGATTCAAATGTCCTTACAACAAATAGTGCTAACGGTTCTTTACTCCTTGGTCATCATGTCAGCCCCTAGAAGTCCACCGCTGGACATAGGCCTTCCCCAACGAACGCCACCACACCCGGTCCTCCGCCCTCCGCATCCAGCCGCTACCGGCCACCTTCTTTCGGTCCAACTGGCGGCGGGGCGTCCTACCCTTCGAGTGCCGATCCGCGGTCTCCACTCCAGAACTCGTCTGCCCCAACGGCCGTCGGTTCTGCGGCATATGTGGCCCGCCCACTGCCACTTCAGCTTACTAATCCTTTCGGCTATGTCGGTGACGCAGTTTAACTTGACGCAGTTTTCCAAATGCTGCCCAGCCCAACTGGATTCTTCTGTCAGCTTCTCTATCGAAATTGCCCCTACCCAACTGTATTATCTGTCCTAGGTAGACGTACTCCTGAACAACTTTAAACTTGTTAATCCTTGGTATCATATTTCTAATCTCTTTGGCGCAAAAAAGATTTGGTTCTACTTACATAGCAAGTTAGTCCGTTTTGCGAAAAACGGAATAAGAAGACATTAGAACTCTGCGCCCAAGAAATTAAAACTTAACTAAAGCAAATCACCGACCAATCAAATTCAAAATCATTTATTGCATATGCGTACACTTGGTACATTTATACACGTCATTTTTTTATCGACCACCGCTTCATAGGTGTTAGCGCTGTGAAGAACAAACGGCGCAACAAACTTCACGCAACACATCTTATAAAAATCAAGTTTGCATACAATTAATAAAGATTTTGCGAAACTGAATTAACATTAGTACCAGGCATCTTTGTCATTCAAATAATCGTTTATTTTATAATAGGCTTTCTTACAAAGTTGTTTTTAATGTGAATCTTAAACTTTCTGTCCGTCATATTTAAGATTTCCTCTGGTAGTTTGTTGTAGAAGCGTATACATTGCCCCGTGAACGATTTACTGACCTTACTTAGTCTTAACCCTGGTAAAACAAGTTTATTTTTATTTCTTGTATTATAACTATTAAATAAAACAAATTGTGATTAATGTGACTTGGTCGCAGAGGTGACAACTGTGGAGGGCATCGTGGCTCGCGCAATAGCGGGGCTGTCGCAGGACCAGGCGGCGCGGGCGGCGGAGCACCCGGAGGCGGCCAAACAGATAGAGCGCTTCGTGGCGCTGCTGCAGCGCCTCAGAACTGTGGAGGAGCCCTGGACGCTGGAACTCGAGGATATTAGTGGTGAGTGTAGTAAATGGTTTACGATCATACTTCAATATGTATACTGCAGGCCTGGTTGTAAGATTATAAACACACCTCGCCCTCTTTGTCTCCAGCTATAACCAAACACGGACGATATTAATTTAATATATAAAAAACCAGGCCTCCCCCACCCGTCTGGCCAGCGCGGGGAGTGCAGGCCGAATCCTCCGTCTGTCTCCGGCAGATGAGAGAGGGTTGTGCTCCTGCAGTGGAGACAAAAATAACCTGATGATGATATAAAAAACGTAAAGTTCTCGTGTCTGTACATTTAAAATATTTTTTTTAATATTTATTTCGTCTTCTGTTTAGATTGGTAACATTTAACGATGTTGTGTCTTTTCTGGATCTGGGATGCGTGGTGAACGCCCATTGGCGCCCCCACATTATAAGTCCTGTGGGACTCTGCGCTTTAGTCTGCGCCTGCCTCCTTGTGGCTTCATCAGATATTTGGCTAGGTTTGGATGGTGCTTCACTTTATCCCTGTATTTGGTTGAATTGCTTATTATGTCTTCCTTTACGGTTGGTATCTTTAGATCACGGTGTAGGACTTCATTTGGGACATACCATGGTGCATTGTAATAAGTCTTAACATTTTAGATTGAAATTGTTGCAAGATTTCAACATTTGAGTTTGCAGCACTTCCCCACAAAAATATATTATTGCATTTGCTTCTAAAATAATTCAGTAAATAATAGATGGTGTTCCTAAGTGGAGCGCAAAGTGAACATAATAATTCTCTTCTCTTCTCTGTCGTTCGCTCACTGCTGAGGATCGCGACCGTATAAAACGCGCCTCCACGCATAGCGGTCATTGGCCAGCCGCACCGCTTCATATAAGAACCCGCCAGCCAACCTCCTCACCGGGTCTGACCTCCTAGTAGCAGCTCGTCCTTGGCACGCCTGCCCTCCACTTGTCCCAGGATGATGAGCTTCTCCAGGTCGTGCTTGGGAGACCGCACAATGTGACCGAAGAATCTTTAAGTCTTTTCATTGCGACTAAAGTCTTCGACATAGCTCAAAAAGTTAGTACGCTGAAGTGGCAGTGGGCGGGTCACAACTATCGGTACCGCTGGGGCAGACCGCGACTGGGCAAGCGTAGTGTGGGACGTCCCCTGGCTAGATGGAGCGACGATCTGCATGAGGCGGCTGGCAGAGACTGGGTGAGAAGAACCGAGGATCGGGTTCAGTGGCGCACCTTGGGAGAGGCCTGTGTCCAGCAGTGGACTCTTTCGGGCCGATGATGATGATGATATGTATATTTTATTGTCATCGTCCACAGGTAACTGCTTCGTGGAGAACCCTGCGGCACCGCGCAGGGACCCGCGCTGCGAGCGGACCCACTTCAGGCGGACGAAGGAGCAGGACCACGAGCTGGGCATATTCACACACGAAGAGGTACGACCCCATCACTACTTGGCCCCTAAACGTCCACTGCTGGAAATAAGCCTTCCCCATGGCGCAAACCCATTAATAATAAAAAAAGCTACCACACCCGGTCTTCCGCTTCCAGCCGCTTCAGGTCGTCGGTCCACCTGGCGGCGGGGAATAGAATAGAATAGGTCATTTATTCATAGCTACGACACACACATACATGAGAAATAAACAGAACAGAAATTAATAAATTACAATTTAAAAATAATCAAGGTACCTATGTGTCGCTGCGACAAATGGCGCTGACTCACCATATTGCTGCAGCACGCTACGCGAACTCCAGCGCTGGTATTCTGTCAGCACCAGGTCAAGTGACTTCACAGATTTCGTTTATAAACGGCGTTTACCCCAACGGCCGTCAATTCTGCGGCATATGTGGCGCTCCCCCTGTCACTTCAGCTTGTTAATCGTTTCGGCTATGTCGTGTCGCTCCTCATTACGAATCATATCCCTCAAACATCTCCCTGCACACAGCCCTCTCCACAGCTCGCTGAGCGACTTGACACTTGTGGATCAGGCCCACCGTCAGTGTCGTCTTCATTCTAAAATGATCTTCAATTGAATACAACACCCAAACCCTTGCTTCTCACCCAAACCCACTTGCCGCTGAGCTGTTGGATAACTCAAAAGTGGTCAAGAGACTGAAAAGGGGCCAAGTTATATGAACAGGGCAGTCGAGACACTGGTCTCGTCTCCCACAAACGCCCTTCTAACTCCATCAACAAATCCAATTTAAGTCTGTCGACTGCTTGTGGATTAAATTAAAAAAAAATATTGAATACAAAGATACAATAATAAATTAGCTTATGTGTATATCTAGCCGGTCTTATCGCTAAAAGCGATAAGGTCCTTAGTATTTTGCCAATGTCAAGTGTGCAGGACGAATACAATCATGGAGAGCACGCTGTAACGGAGTCAAGCTGTGGGCTGTGCCACTAGAGCACCGAGCGAGGGTCGCTAAGAGCAAAGGATATCAAAGCCTTTGATCTGCCCACGGGGAGTCCCGTAGAGAAGCTCTACAGCTGCACAAATGAAAAAAACCCATTGAAAATAGCAAATTTAGTAAAAATGGAGTACTGTTTACCTGTTTACTGATAAAAAAATATATGTTTTACTATTTTTATAATATTCTTTTAATAACAAAACAAAAAGACAAATGAAAAAAGGTGGATTTATCTCGGTAACAGATCTCTACCAGCCATGCACTGCGGGAGATCGAGTTGTCTCTCACCCCCTGGGGGGGGCGGGGAACCTGTACCGAGGCAATGGTCTATTACCAGGGGCTTCGTGCGCTGCCCGTTAATACGGGCAGGTCCTTGGAGCGCGGAGACTCCGCTGTGATAAGTTTGAGACCTTTTCTTCTCGCCAGCTCGCGTGCTCAGCTCACCAGGTGGAACCCCCGAGGGGGAAGCCCGGCGAACGAGCAGCAGCAGAGCCAGCTAAGCGTAGGTCTCATGGTAATTTTTTGGCGTCTGGAGGCCGCGCGTGGTAGGGCGCGGTCTCCTGGATATGTGGCAGCGCGGAGTTGTTCGCGCGCTGGAACATGGTCGTAGCGAGGCGTCTAAATTGATTTTGTTTTAAACCAAAGTCTCGTATCATCATCTGGTTATTTCTGTCTCACTCTCGTCTGCCGGAGACAGACGGAGGATTCGGCCTACACTCCCCGCGCTGGCCAGACGGGTCGGGGAGGCCTGGTTGATGTTTTATAATGTAGTCCCTCAGTCGCCTTGTACGACATCCACGGGAAGAGTTGGAGTGGTCCTATTCTACTCTACCGGAAAACGCTCGTTATATATCATGGCATAATGTTTGTCGCCAGGTGGACGCCGCGCGGCCGCCGTCCCCCTCGCACCTGCTCCCCCCCGCAGACCAGGCGGCGTGCCCGTACGACCGTCTGGCCGCCGACGAGGTTCTGCAGTTCCGGACCAACTGCCCGGAGTGCAACGCGCCCGCCGACACCAACATGAAGGTCACGAGTGAGTAACAAACATGCCAGACATTCACACCAGTTTAATGAACGAATGAATGAATATAGCCATTTATTTCAGACTGCTTTAGTAGCAAATAAATATATTAACTTAATCTAATGACGTCAGCAATCTGTGTGCCTCCCTGGCAACGCCCCCCCCCATCTCCTTCCATTTTTCTCTGTCGGTGGCTAATCGAGTCCAAGGTTTGCCTGCCATTTTTACCATGTCGCCATGCCACCGTCTGAATGGCCTGCCTCTGTTTCTTTTTCCATTCCTTGGGCACCAGGTGGTAACTAATTGGCTCCATTTTTGTTTTCCTCTAACTCACACCAAGTATCCAGTCCCAAACTAGGCAGAGCCTGTGCTATGGTTACTAGATAACGGTTTTTAAAAAGTTTTTTCTATGGGTGAACTGCATCGGGGAATAGGGTTTGGTGAGGGGGGAGGGAGAGATAAACGTACGTATCGCACACTAATAATATAATATAATATATGTCAGACATTCACACCAATTATCCAGTCCCAAACTAGGCAGAGCCTGTGCTATGGTTACAAGATAACGGATACACATACTTAAATAAATATATAAACATCCAAGACTTGGGTACAAACATTCATATTCATCATACGAACATCTACCCCTAGCGGGATTCGAACCCGCAACCTCCGGCGTGGCAGGCCGAGAGCTACCCCGTTCCGCCACGGAGGTCGCCCGGAAGCTTTCAGCGTTCCAACTTCGCTCTCATTTGTTATTTGAATTACCGTCTCGTTGGCCTAGTGGTTTGGTGTTTAGACTGGAGCGCACTGTGTACAGACAACTTTGTACAAGCTGGTCCCGGTCTGGATGTTATATTTGTGAATTATCCTATCCTAGTTTAATTTCAATAAAACAGTAGAAAATCCTAGTTGGTGACGAGCGTGACAAACAATATATTTTCAGTCATCACATCATCATCAATGAGTTCCTTCTCCAATGAACGTAGATGAGATTCATTTATTTAAAAAAAAAACTCAACGATCTGTTGATAGAAAAATGTTATTATAGTTTGGAAGAATCTCTTGGTGACGGTTCAATTTAAGGTTTTTATTTGTATCTAAATAACTCTCAATTTTTTTTTGTAACTTTGTTTTTATATGCATGCTTTACTGCGACACAATGTTGTGTGCCCACGTGGCGGGACATAGCTGAGCTCTAACTATGGCATGTAATCCTTTATATACCTATGATCCACAATAAAGATTTTTAATAATTTGATGACCTCCGTGGCGGAACGGGTAGTTCTCGGACTGCCACGCCGGAGGTTGCGGGTTCGAATCCCGCTAGGGGCAAATGTTCGTATGATGAATATGAATGTTTGTACCCAAGTCTTGGATGTTTATATATTTATTTAAGTATGTGTATCCGTTATCTAGTAACCATACCACAGGCTCTGCCTAGTTTATGACTGGATAATTGGTGTGAATGTCTGAGATATTATATTATTATTATATATTATATTATTAAAATATATTTCATTTCATTTCATTTCAAACGCCACCACACCCGGTCCTCTGCCCTCCGCATCCAGCCTCTTCTACCCACCTTCTCCAGTAAGAGAAGTAATGTACTTCTATGTGTATTCCAGCCATTCCTCACTTCAAGGACGTGGTGATCATGGCGACCAACTGCGACGCTTGCGGACACCGCACCAACGAAGTAAGTTGCTGCACTAGACGCATGCCGCGGCCCGCCCCCAGTTTTACTGCTTCTCGCTTAGAGGAGTTGCGGGGGGAGAATGGTGAGGAGGCGGGAATGCTTGGAATATAAAATTAATCATTATCAATGTTATATATTCTTTATTGCACACATTTTAAAAGTAAATACAGTTACAAATTTTGTATACAAAGGCGAGCTTATCTCTAAAAGAGATCTCTTCCAGCCAACCTTACAGGGTGTGAGACAAGGCACTAAGAGCGAGGGGGGCAAAAAGTGCATAATATACTACATAATAACTACATAATAACTACATAACACATTATAAAACATCAACCAGGCCTCCCCACCCCGTCTGGCCAGCGCGGGGACTGTAGGCCGAATGCTCCGTCTGTCTCCGGCAGACGAGAGAGGGTTGTGCTCCTGCAGTGGAGACAAAAATAACCTGATGATGAATGTTAATATAGATAAAAACCACAGAAATCCTATCAAAATAGAACGGTTGTAGCCGTTTGTTTACTTCTGTTCCGCGCGTGCCTGTTTTCGGACACAGCTCCTTCCGCGCATCGTTCATATCTCCCGGTCACGTTTCTAGTGAGGAGATACAGTTGGAAACCGCGTAATGTGGAATTTTTGCAGATTTTGGCACTTGACTGTACACCGGTAAGCTTTACAACAACGGTATAACTACTCATACTGCCTATCTGATTTTATTAGCTCTTATATTTTATATTCTTCTAAGTCCTTATAAATTATCACATTTGTAATATCGTGCTAAGAGCCGAGGTAGCCGGTTGGTTGTGCACTCGCCTCACGTTCATGAGGTCCTGGTACAAGCCCCGCCCGCACCAATGAGTTTTACGAAACTTAAGTACGGTTTATTTATAACACCACAGGCTTTTCGGTGAAGGAAAACATCGTGAGGAAACCTGCATATGCCGAAGAAGAAATTCTGAGGCGTATGTGAAGTCCACCAAATCGGCTTGGGGCACCGTTGGTGGTCAGGGGTTTGACACAAAATATCCTGAAGGGTCGAAGTGTCGCCAGGTCTTCCTGGCCCCCTAACAAGATAAGATAATATCGTGCTACCTAGTCTGAATAAAGACCGTCTAGACATTAAACCTGTCGTAAATATTGAGAGATAGCCCCGGCACGGGCTGTATGGCCTATTGGGGCTTCTCTGGACACACACTGTCGTTCCATAACGCATGCTCGGCCCATACACTCGTATGAGTTGTGTTAGAATTAAGAAAGTGTGTAAATTGTCGTAATAATATGTAAACAGTATAAACTTGGACTGCCTTTATTAAATTTACTTGGATCCAATTTGTCATACTAAGCAGCATGACTAGTTGGACTAACCCATTTTTTTTGTCGTTGTGTTTACCCGACCTTAATTCGATGCGAAACGAGTAACCGTTTGATAGTTTATGCAATATATTGCATATTGTAGGCACGCCCGTCGCGCCTACTTCACCATTCTATCTTGATATTATTTCTGTGATGAAAACCATAATTTTCCGCCATTTTTAGGTAAAATCTGGGGGAGGTGTGGAGGAGAAAGGGGTGAGATTCGAAGTGACGGTCGCCGGCAAGGAGGACTTCTCGAGGGATGTGCTCAAGGTAAACTCGAATAAATATCTGTTATCTACACTTCTAGATCTACACTAATATTATAATATATAATATATAAATATGTCAGACATTCACACCAATTATCCAGTCCCAAACTAGGCAGAGCCCGTGGTATGGTTACTAGATAACGGATACACATACTCAAATAAATATATAAACATCCAAGACTTGGGTACAAACATTCATATTCATCATACGAACATTTGCCCCTAGCGGGATTCGAACCCGCAACCTCCGGCGTGGCAGGCCGAGAGCTACAATAAAAATAAATTAAGATAAAACTAAACTAAAAAAGCATTATATAGTATTTACAATAAAAAAAATATTAAATTTTTATTTAGTCTGTAAGGAGCATTTTGCCGTGTGGTTTCCGGTAGAGTAGAATAGGCCCACTCCAACTCTTCCCGTGGATGTCGTACAAGGCGACTGAGGGAATACATTATAAAACATCAGTCAGGCCTCCCCAACCCGTCTGGCCAGCGCGGGGAGTGTAGGCCGAATCCTCCGTCTGTCTCCGGCAGATGAGAGAGGGCTGTGCTCCTGCAGTGGAGACAAAAATAACCTGATGATGATGATGAAGCAGCACCAGGATGTACAGTATATTTATTACTATTAAAATTAGGGATCCCTACTAAAACTTTAATAATGTAACCCAACGTGTAACTTGTAGGAAAGGCGCTCATCCTAAGAAAACTCGGTCCATACACAAACGTACCTACAACATTTAATGCAAGTAAAATTGAATCCTAGGCGCATGGAAGAAAGTCAGAGATACGCTGAACCGCTAAATATACGCAGTTTACCTAGGTCGCGAAAAATGGCGATCCATCGTCTCTGCCTATCCCTCTGGGACCAAGGCGTGGGCAATATGTATGTATGTATGTAATGTATGTAATCTAGGTGCCCCGGCAGTCGGGGCCGCGCTGCGCAGTTCTAATTTTGTACCTAAAGAAGACGCCTGACCATACTTTTATTTTTTCTGTACAATGGGAACTAGACGACGATATTTTTAAAAATAAAATCCAGACCGAAAATCCAAGATGGAATATACATGTTTCAGTCGGAGACCTGCAGCATGCAGATCCCGGAACTGGAGCTGGAGGTGGGGGGGCACGCGCTGGGGGGGCGGTTCACCACGGCCGAAGGGCTGCTGCGGGCCACGGCGGAGCAGCTCGCCGACTCGCCGGGCGTGGGGGGCGTGGGGGGCGACGCGCCGGGGCTCCCGCGGCCCGGCCTGGACACGTGAGGCGGACTGTTTATATTAAAATGCTTCTGTTGCCCAACGTCAGGACATTACACAGAACAATGCTCTTAAATGACATTGATATGTCTTTGTTGCACGATATGAGTGAATGGATACTCTCCAAGGGTTCAAAGGTTGTCTGGAAGAAATCGCTTAAAGCGATAAGTCCGCCTAAGTTGTACTATTTGTAACTTTTAAAACTTGTAACTGTGTTTTACTTTATTGCACCAATCAAAGAAAATACATAGTATATAAATCTAATAAATAAAATCGTAAACTTCGCGTGTCTGTACATTGAAGATATTTGCAAAAGAAATTGAGGGTCTAAGGATAAGTAATAGAACACATTTTAGTAATTTTTTGTCTGTTTGTACACGCATCACGTAAAAACTACTCAATCTATTTTGATGTACTCTTCATAGAAACATAGAACTTAACTCGTAGTAACATTTAGTCTTCATTTCATCGCAATCGGCTTACTCAATCAAAAGTTATGGGTGTTTTTAGTTTTCAAATTTATACATTAATAGGTATGCAATATAACAACGAAGTACGATTATAATGTTCGGTGCAGTTCAAATTGCGATGTGTTAAGACTTTTGGACTACATTTGGAGCTGTAGTGGGCGTGGCGGTCTGAGTAGTAGTCGAAGTTTGATTGGAGATTGAGGAGCGTGGAAGCGGAGCCGCGGGCACAGCTAGTCTACACTTATTTACTGTAATATTATAAAGAGGAAATGTTTGTAACGAATATCCCTCTGCCCAGCGCGGGGAGTGCAGGCCGAATCCTCCGTCTGTCTCCGGCAGATGAGAGAGGGTTGTGCTCCGGCAGTGGAGACAAAAATAACCTGATGATGATGAATTAGCACCAGGATGTACATAGTAACATAGGCTATATTTATTACTATATAAAATTAGGGATCCGTACTAAAATTTTAATAATGTAACCCAAGGTGTAAATATGCAATATAACGAAGAAGTATGATTATTATGTTCGGTACACTTCATATTGCGATTGGTTTGTACTACAGTTGGAGCGGGAGTGGGATCGGGATAGGGAGCGGATTCTGTAGTCCACGCGAGCGGAGCCGCGGGCACAGCTAGTCCTACTAATATAGTAAATGCGAAAGTTTGTATGTTTGTTACTCAATCACGCTTTAACCACTGGACGGATCGTGATGAAACTTGCCACCCGTATAGGTTAGCTCCTGGAATAGGGCATAGGATAGTTTTATCCAGTAAAAACACCTCAATAAAACACCTAATCTGTGATTTCAAGTTGTTGACGCGGACGAAGTCGCGGGCACAGCTTAGTATACATAAAATTTGCAAGTGGTCTGCTCGCCTTCCGTTATCAGGTCTCCCTCCAAACTGGCGGGGAAGGTGAGTGTCGTTTCTTCGTCTAGTAGTCTCTGCCATCAGGTAACGGACCAGCTCGCAGCTTTCTGTGAAAATTGACTAGAAAACAGGACATGTATACTATACTTAAAGATAGATAAGTTAGTTCTGACATTTTATATTAAATATAAATATAAATATATATGGGGACATTTCACACACGGCCACCTGATCCCAAACTAGGCAGAGCCTGTAATATGGTATCAGACAGCTGATATACATACATAGATACATAATATAATATATAAATAACATCCAGTCACAAGGCAAACACAAGTGCTCATCACACGAATGTTTGCCCTGGGCGGGGTTCGAACTCGCGACCCCGAGCTTCGCAGGCAGGCGTACTACCGACTAGACTACGGGGCCGACATCTATTACATATATTATATTTTTAATAATCAGAAGCCGGTTCAGTTTTTTAAAAAGGATTTAATAGCTATACCTACTCATTTATTCAATGTATAGTACAATATTTTATTATAAAATTTCAATATCCATGCAAATTTTTTAAAAAAAATTTTTTTGACCTACCGCTTGTTTTAGCTTTTCCCACAGTGAAGGTTGTTTGGAAGAGATCTCTTATAGAGATAAGTCCACCTTTGTACACTTTTATGTTATGTGGTTTCCGGTAGGACCACTCCAACTCTTCCCGTGGATGTCGTACAAGGCGACTGAGGGAATACATTATAAAACATCAACCAGGCCTCCCCAACCCGTCTGGCCAGCGCGGGGAGTGTAGGCCAAATCCTCCGTCTGTCTCCGGCAGACGAGAGAGGGTTGTGCTCCTGCAGTGGAGACAAAAATAACCTGATGATGATGTTATGCCCTTTTTTTTGGAAAAGAATTATGTGCAAGAAAGAATATAATTTAATTTACTTTACACTAGACGATACAGACTGCACGGTCTAGTGTGGGAGCTCTAATATGCATTGTCCTGTCAATTTATATATTTCAATCGTACTCAATTGTATGTATGTATGTAACGCTTCATTGTACCAAAAATAACAACAACAACAATAATAAAATAGGAATTAAACTGTGCACAAAGGCGGACTGATTCCAATTAAGGGATCTCTTCCAGTCAACCTTAGAGCAACCGAAAGGACAAGTATAATGCGTTTAGTACCAAATTTGATAAAGAAATGTACCTACATATTACATAAACATAAACGAACAATATATCAATTGATGTGATCATACAATTTTAAGGATGACTGTAAAAATCTATGAATCTGGTAATTTATAATAAACTATTTGAATTTGAACTTAACACTGAATTTGATCAAAACTGGGAAAGAGGTTGTTTGGGCCGACCAACGTGTCGTTTACGACATGTGAGCACAGAATACTAAATAGTAGGACAGAAGTCTCTCTTCCGAATAAAGCGGCGTTTAGGTACCAAAAATATACCTAAACTATGCTTCCCTTTCTATTGTATAACTCTATCTCGTTCAGACGCGGCACGTGTAACGTTAGGGTTGTCATCTTATAAACCCATAATTTAATCTAAGTATTTATGGATAGTACAAAAGTACCTATTACTCTTTTTAAACAATGACTTTTGAAATATAGTTTTAGACCCGAAAACTATTTGTTTTACAAATTCCCGCATACTTACATAAGTAAGTAAGCAACTTTGCTGTATCTATTTTATTTTTAGTATTGTAGCTGAGAGTTCTGAGGGAATTGAATTCTGAGTTTGTACTGAATGACTGAATAATCGCAAGACGAGGCTTGCGGTTTATAGTCTCCGGACGGTGGAAGACGGTGGGGGTAGAACCGATCAGAGTGGAGCACTCTTCGAACTTTCATCAAAATCCATCACCTTCTAGAACCTTCCATGACCTTCTAGAACATTCGAGACACTTTCAGACTTTTCTCGAACTTTCCATACTTTTCCATAGCACACCAAAATGATATATTTCTAGAACTTTCTACAATGTTCTAACTTTCCTCAAAGTCCATCACCTTCTAGAACTTTCCATGACCTTCCAGAACATTCTCGACCCTTCCATATGATGTACCTAAAATGTTCTAGAACATTCGAGACACTTTCAGACTTTTCTCGAACCTTCCATACTTTTCCATAGCACACCAAACTGATATTTCTAGAACTTTCTATAATGTTCTACCGTTACTAATATTTTCGAGAATATTCTGTAGGCACATCCATAGTTCGGGAACTTTCCATCACTATTAATAAATACATAGCTTTTCTAGATTAAAACAGAAAATGCCCTTTTACATGGAATTAATCCGACTTTTTATTAGTGTTTTAACAACCGAAAGTGATACAATATCGCCTGTAATAATTTCTGTAATGTATCACCACTCGCGCGTGCATCACATCGAGCGGGCGGCAACCGACTGATTTTGTCCGGTCGACCCTGCACCGCGATTTTTGTAAACAAAGTCCGGAGTGAGACAGGCCTGATGTGAGGATCCAAGCCTTAATTGATGATATTAATTAATCCATAGGCTTGTTTGATTTTTGGTGATAGTAGGTAATAGTAAGGATGTGAAGGAGGTACCTGGATGATGGTTCTTTTCTCGTAGATATACGATTCGCTTGACACTCGCGCAATCCTTTTCACGTGCGGCACTGTTTCTGGAATTTCACTTCACCAACATACACACACACATACACAGAACAGTTTTCAGTTCGAATGGTAAAAGCGATAGTATCTTCGGCGATGAATGCACCCAAATTGGCTAAACGCACGCGCAGCGGAGCGGCGAGCCAATACTAACTTCCTTCCGATCGCAGGCCGGTTAATCGATGTTCCGGGGATAGGATCGGGGGGAGGGGGGAGTTCAACCAAGCAAGCTACAGTATAAAGCGGCCACAACAGAGGTACTTTCAAGTAATAGATCAACACGAATATCAAATCCAATCAAATCATTTATTTGTGAAACATGGGTGCAAGTAAGATGTTTATATTAAATAAGCTCTCCATGTTCCGCCTCTGCTAGTGCGGGCATACAAATTTAAATACTTGGCTAAAAATAGAACTGAACATGCAATCAAACAAAGAAATATTAGTTACAGTTAAATCACAGTGTTACTCCATCCAATAAAACTACATAAATAGCAAACATGTGGATTACAAGAAATAGGAAATTGAAATAAAAAGTTTACAATGTCATATGCTAGTGTCAGTCAAAAAATCATTTATTTTGTAGTATGTCTTGTCAATTAAGAGATATAATAGAACAATATAGAGCACCCGCATAGCAGCTTTTTCGACATAGCTCAAAAAGTTAGTACGTTGAAGTGGCTGTGGGCTGGTCATATCTGTCGGAGAATCGATTACAGCTGGGGTAGAGGAGACCGCGACTGGGCAAGCGTAGTGTGGGACTCCCCCTGGCAAATGGAGCGACGATCTGCGTAGGGCGGCTGGCAGAGACTGGATGAGAAGAACCGAGGATCGGGTTCAGTCGCGCACCTTGAGAGAGGCCTGTGTCCAACAGTGGGCTCTTACAGGCTGATGGTGATGATGATGATGATGTGTGATGATATTATGTAACATCAACTATATGAAACAATAAATGAACATAAATAATTATGTATTCCGTTGGCTCAGGTTCCTAGAGCGGCTGCAGGAGGTGATGGAGGGGCGGCGCGGCGTCACGCTCGTGCTGGACGACCCGGCCGGGAACTCCTACGTGCAGAGCCTGCACGAGGACCCCGCCCGCCCGGACGACGGTCAGTGGACATACATACACACATACATACACACATACATACATACATACACACATACATACATACACACATACATACATACATACATACATACATACATACATACATACATACATGCACGCACGCACGCACGCACGCGCACACACACACACACATACACATAAATAAATAATGCTCACGCCTTGGTCCCAGAGGGGTAGGCAGAGACGATGTATCGCCACTGCCTGTATGTATGTATGTTGCGAACAACATCGCCGCCTTGTTGAAAAACTATCAAGCGTTGAGTCACGGTCGCGTAAACAAAGAAAAAAATTCATTATGCGCGATTTCTAGCTGCATGAAAGGATGTGCGGGAGGGGCGCGCTGTGTTCGGAAACCGGCACGCGCGGAACTGAAGTAAACAAATGGCTATAACCGTTCTATCTTGATGGGATCTCTGTGGAACTCAGTTTTTTTTTATAAAATTAAACTCCCTAAGAAAGACTGTTCAATTTTTTATAAACGTACCTACAAAGTGCAATGCAAGCCAAATTGCATCCTACGCCCATGGAATAAAGTCAATGTTACGCTGAGCCTTGCATTGACAGTAGTACGCGATTTGCCAAGGTGCCCCGGCAATCGGGGCCGCGCCGCATAGTTATATTGTTATACATAAAACACCTCATTCCATGTAGAAACTATTATCTGAGAAAATATTAACTTTTATTTTTAACTAGCTTTTTCCCGCGACTTCGTCCGCACATCTTCAGTACTTGTAACGATTACTTTGGGGTTTCCCGTAGGAATGGAATGTCCTGTGTGATATTCCAGGGCCTAACCTGTATGTGTGCCAAGTTTCATCCCGATCCGTCCAGTGGTTGAAGCGTGATTGAGTAACAAATATACAAACTTTCGCATTTATAATGTTAGTGGGATGTTTTCAGGATTGAAAATAACCCGGTACGAGCGTACCTTCGAACAGAACGAGGAGTTGGGTCTCAACGATATGAAGACAGAAGGATATGAGACCTCGCAGTAGCTGGAGAAATAGAAAACTCAATGCGGGGGGAAGCGTTGTAAAATTGTAAATAAATATTTTAATACAAATATCTTTTGTCTTTTTGGAAAACTGCGTCAAGTCTTCAAGTCGCCCATTCCACATTCATCATCAGGTTATTTTTGTCTCCACTACAGGACCACAACCCTCTGTCATCTGCTGGAGACAGACGGAGGACTTGGCCTACACTCCCCGCGCTGGCCAGACGGGTTGGGGAGGCCTGAGTGATGTTTTATAATGTATTCCCTCAGTCGCCTTGTACGACATCCACGGGAAGAGCATCCACCGACATAGCCGAACGGATTAGCAAGCAGAAGTGGGCCGGTCGTATGTGTCGCAGAACCGACGGCCGTTGGGGCAGACGAGTTATGGAGTCTTGCATTGTTTAATGTAGACCTTAGCAGAGAAGACTTAATAGTTATATATCACTCGCTCGTAAAACGAAAATACCTAATCTTTTAATCACATCCTTCCCACTGTCTGACAATACAATATGTCAAAGACTTAGCGATGTTATTAATCCGCGCATCGCGCTAAAATGTACGTGAAAATTAAGACGCTTTGAAGGGTCAAAGGCCCGTTTTTTTATTTTTCCGAAAAAGGCCTTTTTTTACCTATTTCCTAACCAAAATTCGACATTTTTGTACACGGGGACATCTCACACACGGCTGTTTAATCCCAAACTAGGCAGAGCCTGTACATTGTAGTCTGTACCTACATGCAATTTACAATTATTTTAGACGAGAAAGAAATGTTCACAGATCACATGAGCTGAATAGTATTTGTTACTCTTGCCTTTCCAGTTTACCTTTGAAAAGTATTATGACGTTTAGAATGCTATCTCCCTTTTTCTAACGTGTGAAAGAAAAGGATAGAATGATTTTGCCCCCATCAAAACAAGTTATTGACAGCTGCTGTCAATGTCATTCATAATTTTTCACCAGCGTTGTTTTGTGTTTACCACATTCCACGAAATTCTCTAAATTTTCGCTTATTTCGTGCCAATGTCGACTCCTAAGTAATATTACTTTATGATGTCGACCGAAAAGGAAGACGAGAAGGTTGTGCTTCCTCACCACGAGCAGCAGACGCTGTGTGCCACCCGCCTCCCGTACAGACAGGGCAGGAGACTAACCGCTGTGAAGGTATGTTTACGTCTTGGATATTTATATTTTTTATTATCATTTTAGCCCTTAGATGGGTCAGAGTGAACAAAAGGTAGTATTATTAAGTACTCTATGCAAAAGGGGACAAAAGGGAGTGGAACAAGAATCTCAGCTTTGGCGTGAAAACCGTTATTAAGCAACGATCTCTATGTACTACTAGATGGAGCGTTTTAAACATTCGCTCTGTTCCACGCAAGTAGCCACAACTCTTTCACATTCACAATGAAACTTGTCCAGTTACTACGCAGAACATTTAATTGTTACTAAATATTGACGCTACGGTTAAATAATGTCAATATTTAGTAAATAATTAAATATTCTGAGTAGTAACTGCACAAGTTTCAAAGTGAATGTGAAAGAGTTGTGGCTACTTGCGTGGAACAGAGCGATTGTTCGGAACGCTCCATCTAGTAGTACATAGAGATCGTTGTTATTGTTTTTTTTTTAATACCTCAGTGCCATTTGTACACACTAATACTGCTGAACATAGGCTTCCCCCTCCACAAAGCCAGCTGCTTCCTTCCTTAGGTCGTTGGTTCATCATGTCGCTCACCTATTTTTTATTATACTAACACAGAATATAACTGTATATAAGATATGCCCACAGCTCCGCTGGCGTGGACTACAAATCAGTGTTTCCATTTCCAGGTCTACACCGTGAATAATGAATCTAATCACCTCCTGATCTTTGGAGTACCATCTCTCAACCTTCGTAAAGAAACCAAAGCACAATTCCTCAAGTTTGGCAAACTGGTGCAGTTCCACATCAGTACCAACCATCCAGCTGAGTCTTTCACGGACACCTACCATGCTGTGTATGAGAAAATACAATCGGCCCGTGTAGCTAAAAGAATGCTAGATACGAACAACTTCTACGGAGGCTTGTTACACATATGTTACGCCCCAGAACTAGAAACCGTTGAAGAGACTCGTCAGAAACTGTTCCAACGACACCGAGATGTGTCATATCGTTTAAGAAATCTACAAAACGAACAGGAGAAACAAGAAAAAATAACCAAAGAACACCCACATGATATTACAAGGGAAAAAAGTAAAACATTAATGAATATGGGAGAAATAAATACAATTAGCATAGGAAAACAGATTAGAGATGTTGTTTTTAGCAACAATAAGAATAAAAGGAAAAAACAACCAACAGTCGTTATACAAAAGAAATTTAAACCATGTTTCGAATCTAACGATAATAATTCTGATATCAGAAATCAAATAAATAATTTAAAAGAAGTTGAAAGAAATAGGGAAATAGAAGCAATAGATTGTACTTCAGTAGAAGCAGAAACAATAACAAATATAAATGATAGTCTAAATTATAACAAATTCGGAAATGAAGTTATAAGGAAAGTGCCAGAAAAACCCGTTAACAAAATCATGTTTAATGTTGTAAATAAAAAATTGTGACTTAATTATTCTTTTTATTAAAATGAAAACAATATTAAATATCAATTCAGTGATCTTATTCCCTTACATAAATAATGATTTAACCATAGAGAAAAAAATCATAATGACATCACAAATTCATGGTCATTTTGCTCATCCACCAGCAACTGTGGAATCCTGAGTTTGGGTTCGCTGATTAGCTAAGCGAGTCGCCCTGAAGCTTAAACAGGACTTTGTCATACCCTGATTTTAAGCGTCATGGAAATTCTATAAAAAAGGTGTTACACTTTGAATTAAAATTGAATTAATAAATACAATTTAATTTTACAATGACAAACATCTACTTTCGTATATTTAATTATAATGAGAACAGTATTTTTGCAGCAAATTAATTTATGCTACTGGTATCACTGCTGGGGTGGTTAGGCCGCAGGTCGCTTTTACGAAAAATATAGTAACACAATAATGGCGGTTTTTTTATTTTACTCAACACATCTTTTTTGCTTGCATGAAAAAAAGTACATTTTACACGTACAAAAGTTAAATATATCGTGTATAATTAACAGAGACAGGCATACATTACAATACGAGCTCGCACCACCTGAAAAACTTACTAGGGCCGTTTTGGGGCCGTTAATCCTGACTATAGAGTATATAGATAATCACATACGCGTAAAAAATACTTCCATCGCTTTTACAGTAGAAATGAGCGAGAGACACAATTGTTTGGATGGCAAGATTGTGAATCAAGACTTATGGCAAGTTGTGGCTTAGGGTTTACAAAAGAAGGCGCCAAATTTTTACGCCAAAAAGTTATTTTTTTTATAGTGCCCCCTTTTGTACAGTCTGATTCTGTTTTAGCAATATCTCGTAGATATTTAACTTAATAATCTCGAAATAAATAATGAGCAATTTCCAATTCCCCCAATAGATGGCGCTGACTGTGTCATCAAATCTCGAAAGTATGCGAGAATATTTGCAGAAGTCCGTCGGGCAAAGCCATATAATTGTAAAAAAATTCTCGAGTCTCGATTGACGATGACAGTTGAGATTAATGTAACGCCATCTATTTTTTACATTATCAACTATAGATCGTTCAATTCACGATGGCACGATAGCGAAAAGTCGCAAGCGCGAGACGCGGCGCGGGGAGTTAAATCCGAACGTCAGTATGTCGGTGTACGTATGCACACAGTGATAATTAGTACGTAACGATAGAACTAACACAGCGACAATATAACGCGTACAATGACATGTAAGCGATTTAGAGCGTGGGGCGTGCCGTCGTGAACTAAACGATCTATAAATAAGGTACATACTGGTAAATCGATCATTGAATCGGACTTCATTTCATTCTTACTACTAAATCTCTATTTTCACCTGACTGAATGTTCGATCGATTACAAAAAAAAAACAACAGCATCACGTTATTCTTCTTCGGGATACTCTTCTGCTGGCGTTTCTTCTTGTTCATCAAACTCGACGTCGTCCACCCCTACCTCCTGTATATATAATTTTATATTAATGGCTTCTATACCAATGTGGGCGAATACGGGGGAAAATATCAGTTAATAGTATTTTCCTTAAGTGAAGTGTCTGGTTCGAAGGACCAACCTTCATTATCCGGTTCGAAGGACCAACGTTCAGTATCCGGTTCGTAGGACCAACATACATTATCTGGCTCGAAGGATCAAATCATTACTATCATGCCTAGGCATGCACAACGAGACTAAGACGGCGAGCATATGTGAAGAGAATGATGGGAACCAAACGAAGCGAAGGTGTCAGGATCGCCCTGTCAATCGCCCCTCCGTTCTTCCTGCCTGCTTAGCCTACCCTGCCAGGGATATACGTATGTATTGTGACAATGAGAACAACTCCCATCCTACCAATTCCTTAGTACCCTTCTTTTTCCAAACCTACCCTCCGAGATAAGAGACTCGCGTCATCGCTGGACCACGACACAGTTAGTCGAGCGCGCTCCGTACATATGAAAGGACGATCGGTGTGAATATATATAAGCGAATGAATATAATATATAAGTGAATAAGTGCCTGGCCAGGAATCATGTTGTATGACAATTATTTGGATTGTAAACCGTGAGTTACCTATCTGTTTGATTCTTTTCTTACTCCAAACCACTCATTATCACAGTATAACAAAGTGTACCTACAACTTGTGTACGTTCCTTTGACGTACACGAATCTTGAAGATTCACCTAGCGGCAAAACTTCCAAGCTACCTAAGAAGGGACGACGCTTGAGAATTGATGTGTGACGTTCTTGCGCTAACTTCACTTGAATGGTTTAACTTAAGAACTGTCAAATTAGTACTAAAGAGTTCTGTCTGCGGCCGCTAGGGACGATATGTTAAACGCTGGCGAATGTCTGCGTCACCAATATATGGAACAAGGGTGGTAGAGAATGGATGCGGAGATCGAAGAACAGTGGTGCGCCTTGGACGAGGTTGTGGACTGGTCAGGCTGCTGAGGACGATGCCCTCATACCTCGTACTGCTGATATTCTGAGATCAGGTCGTTCATGTTGCTCTCGGCCTCCGTGAACTCCATCTCGTCCATGCCCTCGCCCGTGTACCAATGCAGGAACGCCTGAAAACAAAGATAGATAATTTAAGTAAAATTGAGGAGTAGCGTTAATATTTAGTAATAATTAAATGTTCTGCGTAGTAACTGCACAAGTGTGAAAGAGTTGTAGCTACCTGCGTGGAACAGAGCGATTGTTTGGAACGCTCCGCCTAGTAGGAGGAATCCAAATCCTTATAAAGAGGGGTTTTCAAGAAGCTCTTTAAAAATTTAAATAAATAAATATTACATATACGAGTACATACTCGTTCACTTCCCAAACTGGGATATTCTATATTATTCTGTGCAGTTGGAATTAATTCCTACCCACAAATATAACAACTAGCCAGGGACCAAATTGTATAAAGTTGTTTGTCCCCTAAGGGAATCAAACCCATGACCTCTGGGGCTCGAATCTAATGAGCAAACCACTAGGCGGTCGATAGATTGCACTGACAAATTGTTTATTTATGATGACAAATTATTTGTGAAAAAATGCAAAAGTCCGTGAAGCAAGGCCAGAAAATCGTTTAAAAAAACTGCAGACCGAATTTGACGTTTCCTTGTAGTTATCGAGTCATGATAGTTGATATCAATGCAACGCCATCTATTGACATCATTAGCAACTAACATTTAGTATCGAATGAAAAATCTTTAATTTTTATGTAAAAACATGAATCTTTTTCTCCATTCGATAATTATATAAAAAAATCTAGGTTATTGTATTTTTGAAACGACCAAAGAGTATAAATAACTATGTTTAAGAAGTCAAATAAATTCGGTTTTGTATAGTGTAGACGATCATTTTTTCAATGTACATCTATCTACACTAATATTATGAAGAGGAAAGATTTTTATGAATAAACTCAAAAACTACTGGACCGATTTCAAAAATTCTTTCGCCATTAGAATGCTACGTTATCCCTGAGTAACATAGGCTATATTTATTACTACAAAAAATTAGGGATCCCTACTAAAACTTCAATAATGTAACCCAAGGTATAAAAAATTGCCACAAAATGTCTTTCATCGCACGCAGGAGCGGGAGGGTAGCGGATCCTGAAGTCCACACGAGCGGAGCCGCGGGCGCAGCTAGTATTTTATAAAATGCTACAGACACTGACCTTCGTCTATGTATATATTGTTCGTTTATGTTTATGTAATATGTATTTTCAAACTTTATTAAAAGTACATTTCTTTATCAAATTTGGTACTAAACGCATTATACTTATCCTTTCGGTTACTCTAAGGTTGACTGCAAGAGATCCCTAAGTGGAATAAGTCCGCCTTTGTACACAGTTTAATTCCTATTTTATTATTGTTGTTGTTGTTATTTTTGGTACATCAAAGCGTTTACATACAAACATACATACATATCAACACACACACACATACATACATACCTTCCTACGAAACATGACCGTGAACTGCTCCGAGATGCGCTTGAAGATCTCCTGTATGGCCGTGGTGTTGCCCACGAACGTGGCGGCCATCTTGAGGCCCCGCGGCGGCACGTCGCACACCGCCACCTTCACGTTGTTCGGGATCCACTCCACGAAGTAGCTGACGGCGGCAGTAACAAATTATTCATAAAGCCTCTCAGAGACAAACCAATTGTAGGTTGTCAGTAATGTCACTTCTCTTCGTATAATCTTTGCCCAGCGACTACCGATCAAGGATGGCAACAATGAGGATCAGTCGCGTTTATTTTTAAGTAAGCAGATATTTATCGCAAAAAAAACCTAATAAATACTATGAAAAATATATTTAAATCGGATAACAAATGACGATACAGCAATTTCAGTGAAATAGTTCCAAAAACGGAAGTGACATTAACCGTCGCGTAAAAAGCGCGCGCGTTTTGAAAAGTCGCGTTAAATAAACTTTAGTAACTTCGTCATTTCTTGATGGATTTTAATCATTTTAAAAATAAAATGCTCTGCAATATATAGCGCTTACGCCAACTAATTTAAAGTGAAAAAATCTTATTACGTACCATAATGGTAAAAACAGAACACGTATGGTGCGATTTTGTCCGTTCGTCAGTCTGTCGCAACGATCTCTATGTACTACTAGATGGAGCGTTCCAAACAATCGCTCTGTTCCAGCTCTGCTGTTCGTCAATATTTAGTAATAATTAAATGTTCTGCGTAGTAACTGCACAAGTTTCATTGTGAATGTGACAGAGTTGGGGCTGCTTGCGTGGAACAGAGCGATTGTTTTGAACGCTCCATCTAGTAGTACATAGAGATCGTTGGTCTATCGAAGCTTTTTCGTAGTCTTTATTTGACTTTTTGTAACTTCTTTTTTTCTCAGCAACTTAATAACTATTACACAACTATAATTACTACAAAATAATTTGATAATGGTCTCTTATGATGTCATACAGTCCGAGGTGGAACGCACCTGCTGTTCTTGTCCTGCACGGAGAGCATCTGCTCGTCGACCTCCTTCATGGACATGTGTCCGCGGAAGATGGCGGCCACCGTCAGGTAGCGGCCGTGGCGCGGGTCGCACGCCGCCATCATGTTGATGGGGCTGAACATCTGGACGCAGCCGCAAACCGACCAACACGCGGTCAGTATCGTTCTTGGCCAAAACCAACGATCTCTATGTCCTACTTGATGGAGCGTTCTGAACAATCGCTCTGTTCCACGCCCTTGCGTGCTCCTTGCCGCAACTCGTTCATATTCACTTTGAAACTTGTGCAGTTGCTACGCAGAACGTTTAGTTATTTACTAAATATTTACGCTCCGAGTAAATAGCGTCAATATTTAGTAATAATTAAATGTTCTGCGTAGTAACTGCATAAGTTCATTGTGAATGCAAACGAGTTGCGGCTCCTTGCGTGGAACAGAGCGATTGTTTAGAACGCTCCATCTAGTAGTACATAGAGACCGTTGGTTAAAACGGTCCAGGTGAGAGACCCAACGTTATTATTTTAGACATAGCAATATCTTCGGTCGCAGACATTTCAGTATTTTTCTAATAAATAAAAACGTTAACTTGGCGTGTCTGTACATTTAAGATATATGCAAAGCAATGGAACACATTTCGATTATTTTTGGAATTTTTGTCTGTCTGTGTGTCTGTTAGTTTGTGCACGCATCACGTAAAAACTACTGAACGGATTTTAATGGACTTTTCACAGAAACATGGGGCTTAACTCGGACCAACATTTAGTTTTTATTTCATCGCAATCGGCTTACTCAATCAAAAGTTATGGGAATTTTTAGTTTACATTTTTTTTTTTAATTGGGGTTAGCTTTACTTTATCGCCGCTATTTATTTTGTGGCGTTTTACCCTGTTATTGATTTATACTGTGTTGCATTTGTACTGTGTTTTTTATTCCTTTTTTTTTATATTAGATAATCCTATGCTGCTTACTGTTTTAGTTTACATTAGTAGGTATGCAATATACCAAAGAAGTATAGTTATAATGTTCGGTGCAATTCAGATTGCGAAGAGTTAGGACTATAGTGGGCGGAGACGAGGGCATTAAGAGTTAGAGTGGGATTGGGAGTGGGAACAGATGCTGTAGTCCACACGAGCAGAGCCGCGGGCACGGGCTAGGCTTTAATAAAAACTTAATTGTACTGCAACACGCAATGGACGAAGTGAATAAGCGGCAACCCTGACGGGCGCAGCCCGGGCCGACTGAGATATCGCGTGCGTACAGACCACGCACACATTCAAGCATCGTTGGGTACCATTCTATGAAAATAACCGTTTTATAGTTTTACTACGGTCTGAGTATGCCTTTAGATAAGTATAGAAAGATCATGTACCTGTTGAGTTAACTCTGGTACAGTGAGCGCCCTGTATCCCTGGCTGTTTCTTGCAGTCAGCGGAGCAAAACCTGTAACATCGTTTGTTTGTTAGTTTTCCTACACCTCATACCATGAAGCAAAATAATTTTTCGTAGCTCATAGTTTCACCTCAAAGTGTTTTCCTTCATGATTGACACTCGTAAACGCTCAGAGGCCTCCTGATCGAGCCACGAGTCTCTCTCGCCACCAGGCGCACCGGCGACCTGAAGATGCTAGATGTGGAGGACCGGGTGTGAGACGTTCATTGCGGAAGACCTATCTTCAGCAGGGGGGTGGAAGTGATGAGCACTGACCCGGCATGAAGAAGTGCAGCCGGGGGAAGGGCACCATGTTGACGGCCAGCTTGCGCAGGTCCGCGTTCAGCTGCCCCGGGAACCGCAGGCACGTCGTCACGCCGGACATCGTCAACTGCGCACACACACCCACACACTCCGTTATATATACGTTTAATTTTATGTTAATACTAGCTGGCGCCCGCGACTTCGTCTGTGTGGGATACCCATGTATGATGTTGGATATGGGTATCCCACAGTCTGCAATCAGTATTTCGAGTAGCTTTTTTGTAGGACTATTTGAGATAAATATTTCCATCATACATTACATATGTGTAACTCTAGCGGTTTTGGCAGCGCACACCAGAATAGCTCGCAGATGGTAGATTTTTTCCTACTTACTTAATATTTTGGACAATTCACACAATATCTTTATAAATTGTAGCCTATGTGTTATTCTGATGTATAAGCTATATTATTGTAAAGTTTAATTAAAATTCATTTAGTAGTTTTTACGTGAAAGAGTAACAAACATCCATCCATACTTACAAACTTTCGCGTTTATAATATTAGTAGGATTGAATGCGAGAAAGAGAGGCACATACAACCGAAGCCCGTGGGTGAACGGGAAAAATATGCAGTTGCGGAGTTCTGCTTCGAGTCAGTGACGTAAGTGTGTCAACCCTGACGCGGACACAGAGCAATAATGCGCGTGTAGGTATTTACACCATATTTTACCGGATTTATACTTTCCTCGAGTATAGGCCGCTAGACATTGTACTACCTATTTTAATCACTAATACAATTTTTATTGGAATTTCACTCTATCGGGATTTTATGTACAATGAAGTAGGGTGTTAAAATTACCTGGGGGCCAATTCTACTACCGCATTTTCGCTCAAAATGCAATTGAACTGCAGCTGAAACGCAGGTTTTAACACTATTCGTACTCCGCTGCGCACAACGTTCGTGCTCCAGCTGCGTTTCAGCCGAAGCTAACGTTTAAACAAACGTCAGTCGTAGATGTAACGAACGTTTGTCTACATTTTGTCAGCTGTCTCAGGTAAAAACGAAACGCAGCTGCTGTCAAAATAGCGTCTGTTAAAAACTGAAACCTAAACGTAACTTTTGTTTAAACGAACGATAAATGTTGAGAATAGTAGAATTGGCCCCCTGATGGTGCAATAGACTTCAAAATTAATAATAACTAATGAGTCGGAAACATGCTTTCACAAATAATGCGCGTAAGGATATATCTAAGGTACGTGGAGGTAATCGCTACAATACAATTTGCCGGCCCCGAAGTCTATACGACCTATCTGCAAGTCTACAACTGAGTTAAAGGACGTTCGGGTCATACATTGCAGGGTAGGTATCCGGGGTGCGGTTCATCATCAGGTTACTTTTGTCTCCACTGCAGGAGCACAACCCTCTCTCATCTGCCGGAGACAGACGGAGGATTCGGCCTCCACTCCCCGCGCTGGCCAGACGGGGTGGGGAGGCCCGACTGATGTTTTATAATGTATCCCCCAGGCGCCTCGGACGACATCCACGGGAAGAGTCGGAGTGGTCCTATTCTACTCCACCGGTGGTGTGCGTCGGGCCGACTGACCGACTGACCGACTGACCGAGACGAGGTGGTTGAGGTCGCCGTAGGTGGGCGAGGCGAGGCGCAGCGTGCGGAAGCAGATGTCGTAGAGCGCCTCGTTGTCGATGCAGAACGTCTCGTCCGTGTTCTCCACCAGCTGGTGCACCGACAGCGTCGCGTTGTACGGCTCCACCACAGTGTCAGACACCTGCGCACACGCACACTCATTTTGTTTTAATATTTTATTCAGACACTGGGCTCGATTCTGAAGGCACGACGTTAAAATTTGACAGCATTAAAACTGTTGCTATCCTTGTCACACAGTATTATGAAGATAAAGACGAAACCAATTTTAGCGCAGTCAAATTTTAAATGTGTGCCTTCAGAATCGGGCCCGATGTCCATATGAAAAAGTAACTAAAATATACGTATATTAAAAATACGTTAGTGAAACATATATACTTACAATAATGTTTTAAATTGTAAACTTTACTTAAAAATCGATTACATTACAAATGTTTGTGTGTGAGACTGCTCCCCTCAGTCAAACTGAGAATTCAGTTTTGTGGGGGAATTTCTGTAACTTTATTAATGTCTTTTCAATAAAAGATTTTTATTACTATTATTACACACAGACACTTAATTACACACTTTAATTTTGCAAAAGCCCTTCACAGGTTTCATACGAAACTGTTCGCTCTGTGATTCCCGGCTCAGAATAAGACCATCCCCAATGTTCTGCAAATGCCATCTATCAAGGTATTTGGGAACTATTTCTTTATTTTTATAAAAATATCTGGTTCGAAGGACCAACATATATCGTCGCAGTTCAGGAAAAGTTGCTGAAGCGCCTTGCAGGTGAAAGGTAGAGAATTTAAAAAATATGTTTTCACCTATCTAAAATAAATTATTATTTCTTTGTCTGAATATCCGATTTTGATAAAACATTTGTTTTATCAAAATTGGATGTTTAGACAAAAATATATAATTTGTATTAGGTAAAAATATATGTCGTAAATTCTCTCTTCCGTGAATCTTATCTTGGCGCTTCAGAAACTTTTTGTAACCAGCTTTTGGGTCTTATAGAAAGAAATCGTGGACTGTATTTACCGGTATTTATTCTTCACCAACATACAATTTAGTTTTTCTTAGCTATAGCACTATGAACAATGAAGATTATTAATTTTATTAGCGACAGTTGCCCGCTAATCCGGAATATATTTGGAACACACTTTTCACCCCAAGATGACGAACCGAATGCTGCGGAAACGGAAGTTAGTCGCTTCTTATTTGATATTATATTATATGTTGCCAACATACAAATATTCTGTGTTCGGATGTGTTCCGAATAACAGCTATGATATAATCCGGTTCGAAGGACACAGGATGATAACGTCATCATACAGTGAGGTATCGTGCGCGAGAGTGTAGCAGTCGTGGCCACTCACCTTGGGCGAGGGCATGACGCTGAAGGTGTTGACGATGCGGTCGGGGTACTCCTCGCGCAGCTTGCTGAGCAGCAGCGTGCCCAGCCCGGAGCCCGTGCCGCCGCCCAGCGAGTGCGTCAGCTGGAACCCTGCGGTATTCAAATAAAACTTAATACCAATAGTACTTTACAAAATACACGGTGCTACTTTGCATTCTTGCCATATTTACAGAGCTAATAGTGGAGACATTACTTATTATTTTAGATAAACTAGAGACTCCCATAAATAAATCACCCTAAGTTTTTAGTAAACTTTGTTTTGCAGTACAGATAGGAATAAACTAATTTTTTCTCGCACGTTCAACAGGCGCAATAGGAATAAACCATGTGGGCGTGGCCAGGCCTGGCGTGTAAATGAATTGATTTCAGATTTTCCTTTCTACTTTACGGGCTTAGGACCTACAACAATACCTAATTTAATATCATTACTTGTTCTCATAAAATAAATTAGTTTTAAGATAATTTAATGCAAAGTAACATCCTGTATAAGATAGATTGATAACGTCGCCAATATCAGTTGGTTCTCCTCTTTTCTAATTGTTGTGTGCTTGTGGACGATTGTTTTTGTCATCTATGTAAATATTGTGGAATACAACCAAGTTTGTCTTCAAGGCCAGAGGTTCAGATAAATGTCGATTTTGTTAATAACTAGCTGTGCCCACGACCTCATAAAACACTGAAATACGTGGCTCCCCACCTCCCTCTCTCCCTTCCACCCCCACCTCCCTCTCTTTTCTCTCCCGCCCACTCTCCTTCCGTTTTCTTCCTCTCTATCCCTCCTACTTCACCCTGAACCCCCTGCTTTACCCGTCCTTTGCCCTCCCCTTCCACCACACCTTCTCCTTGCCCTCGTGCTTAACATCCAAAATAATATTTGCCAATTTTTCCTCTTATATTGCTTGCGTTCATTCACTCTACCCCGTTCTTTGTCGGTTCCAAATGTATGCAGAGTTCGTGTAAAGTCCCGAGAAAATTAATGTAGGACTTATCAATAATTTCCTTAGTTACCTTGCAAACAGTCGCAGGGCTCCGCCTCCTTCCTGACGACGTCCATGACGGACTCCACGAGCTCAGCGCCCTCTGTGTAGTGCCCCTTGGCCCAGTTGTTGCCTGCCCGGTCAATAGTACGGTTTAGAAACGAATTTAAAACGCTCGTGGGCAGCAAAGAATAAACGCTGTAACACACATGGATCTAAAATTTTCGTTTATTGCAAATTTGGAATCAAAATATTAATCTACGTCGAATGGTCTGGGTCTAGTCTAGAACCGGAACCATTCGACGTAGATGATTCTGAATTAGCTTTCTGTTCAATGTCGTGGTAAAAAATTTCGAAATAAATGAAGCGTGTATGAAGTTCTATTTCAGCACTCCTCGACAAAAATCTATCGTAGTTAGACGACAAATTATCATAGACGCCAAAGTGAAGGGTGAAAGTAGTATTATTAAGTATTCTATGGTGAAAGTGACTCACCAGCGCCGCTCTGTCCGAACACATAGTTGTCCGGCCGGAACAGCTGTCCGTAGGCGGACGAGCGCACGGCGTCCATGGTGCCCGGCTCCAGGTCCACCAGCACCGCTCGCGGCACGAACCGGGTGCCTGCGCGCAGGGAGTGCACTACATGCAACGATCTCTACTACTAGATGGAGCGTTCCAAACAATCGCTCTGTTCCATGCAAGTAGCCACGACTCTTTCACATTCACTTTAAAACTTGTGCAGTTACTACGAAGAACATTTAATTATTTACTAAATATTGACATTATTTAACCGTAGCGTCAATGTTTAGTAATAATTAAATGTTCCGCGTAGTAACTGCACAAGTTTCATTGAGAATGTGAAAGAGTTGTGGCTACTTGCGTGGAACAGAGTGATTGTTTGGCACGCTTCATCTAGTAGTACATAGAAATCGTCGACTACATGTTATCTATTATATACTTACCTATATAAAAGGAGAGTGTGTGTAGGTATGTATGTCCAGCCTTTTCACTATGACCACCCAGTGCCACCCACCCACTCATGAATGCAATATTAGATAGCCCTGGGTTTGCACTCGCAAATTAGGGAGTTTGGTTACGGTGGGTGGATGTGGGTGGTAAAAATGTGTGATGGGATACTTCTATCCTTTTCTAACTTGTACGGCTCATATAAACTCGAGACTGTGCTGAATGGCGTTAAGTGAGTTTGTGAGTGAGAATATTAAGAACTTTTCTAGAATATTCCAGATTTTCCAGAATGTTCTAGAATATTAAAGTATAATGCTCGTCGGAATTCAGATTGTGATGAGTTAGGACTACGGTGGTGGTGGCAGTTGGTGTGGATGGGGATAGTGGGAGGAGGGTGGTGCGGTGCGGAAGCGGGAGGAAAGGGGGAAGGGGATTAACACTAAGTAAATTTCAACTTTATGAAAAAGACAGTCACAGCTAGTACCTAATAAGTCATATAATGTAAAGCTCGAATTCCACTGACTCACAGATGAATGTTTGACTAACTATTTAAGGCAGTTCATGAAATCTCACTACCTAGCTAGGTATGGTATCGAATAGGCACATAGTAGACAACAAATCGACATTAGATTGACGCTATGTCAATATTTAGTAAATAACTAGCTGTGCCCGCGGCTCCGCTGGCGTGGACTACAGGATCCGCTCCCATTCCCACTTTCGTTCCCTATCCCACTTCCACTCAGACTTTAAATCCAGGTCCAGGTCCAGGTCCAGATCCAGGTCCAGGTCCAGGTGCAGGTCCAGGTTCAGGTCCACGTCCAGGTCCAGGTCCAGGTCCAGATCCCTCCTCTCAAACCTCCCCTCAGCTCTCCCCTCAACCCACCCCTCAAATCTCTTTCCCTCGTCTCTCCAAATGTACTCCTCGTAACTAATCCATCGCAATCCAAATTCCGACCAACATTACTTTGTTGCATACGTATACCACAAATTCATCGTAATCGGGTAACTCAGTCAAAAGTTCAAACACTCAAATTACACTGGTACCATACCCGCTCCCGCTACCGCTCACGAATTCAGTCGAACATTTACACCCTACATTCTTCGCAGTGTATGCGAGTTTTCGGAAACTATAAATTCGCATAACTTTTGATTGACTGCACCGATTGCAATGAAATAAAGCCTATATGTTACACCAAATTAAGCCCCATGTTTCTGTGAAAAGTCCATCAAAGTCCGTTCAGTCGTTTTTAAGTGATGCGTGCACAAACTCACAGACAAACAGACAAACCGACAAACAGACAAACCGACAAACAGATAAACAGACAAAAATTTCAAAAATGATCGAAATGTGTTCTATTACTTATCCTTAGACCCCCCAATTTTTTTTTTGCAAATATCTTCAATGTACAGACACGCGAAGTTTACGATTTTATTTATAAGACTAGCTGTGCCCGCGGCTCCGCTCGCGTGGACTACAGAATCCGCTCCCATTCCCACTTCCGCTCCCTATCCCACTTCCACTCAGACTCTCAATCTCACTCTCAATCCCGCTCCCGCTCCCGCTCCAGGTCCAGGTCCAGGTCCAGGTCCAGGTCCAGGTCCAGGTCCAGGTCCAGGTCCAGGTCCAGGTCCAGGTCCAGGTCCAGGTCCAGGTCCAGGTCCAGGTCCAGGGCCAGGGCCAGGTCCAGGTCCAGGTCCAGGTCCAGGTCCAGGTCCAGGTCCAGGTCCAGGTCCAGGTCCAGGTCCAGGTCCAGGTCCAGGTCCAGATCCAGATCCAGGTCCAGGTCCAGGTCCAGGTCCAGCTCCAGCTCCAGCTCCAGATCCAGGTCTAGATAAAGGTCCGGCTCCAGATCCAGCTCCAGATGCAGATCCAGCTCCAGATCCAGATCCAGTTCCAGTTCCAGTTCCAGATCCAGATTTTTCATCGTAATCGACTAACTCAATCAAAAATTATGCGAATTTATAGTTTTCAAAGTCTCACATTACATGTTACCATACCCGCTCCCGCTACCGCTCACGAATTCAATCGAGCATTTACACCCTACATTCTTCGCAGTGTATGCGAGTGTTTGGAAACTATAAATTCGCATAACTTTTGATTGACTGCACCGATTGCAATGAAATAAAGCCTATATGTTACACCTAATTAAGCCCCATGTTTCTGTGAAAAGTCCATCAAAGTCCGATCAGTAGTTTTTAAGTGATGCGTGCACAAACTCACAGACAAACAGACAAACAGACAAACAGACAAAAATTTCAAAAATGATCGCAATGTGTTCTGTTGCTTATCCTTAGACCCCCCAATTTTTTTTTTGCAAATATCTTCAATGTACAGACACGCCAAGTTTACGATTTTATTTATTAGATTAAATGTTTTGAGTAGTAACTGCACAAGTTTCATTGTGAATGTGAAAGAGTTGTGGCTACTTGCGTGGAACAGAGCGATTGTTTGGAACTCTCCATCTAGTAGTACATAGAGATCGTTGCATTAGATGTTGAAATTCTAAAAATACACAAAGTGTAGAGGTGTGTGTTAGAGATAGACATTTCATGATCTTCCTTAAATTTAAGATGCAATGTCTATTAGACAGGTTTGATCCTTATGATGACGACTCTATATATAATTTATTTATAATAATAATAATAAATGGACGGAGAAGGGGAGGACTTGCAACTTAGTGTATGATGTCCAATTGCTATTATAGCAAAAAGCAGTTTCTTTAATGAAATACAACGTTATTTTATTTAGATTTGATTTGATGATTTATATGTGATATGCTGTGTGGTTTCCGGTAGAGTAGAATAGGACCACTCCAACTCTTCCCGTACATCTCTTCGTGGATGTCGTACAAGGCGACTAAGGGAATCTATATCTATACATATAATAAAAGAGTAGAAAAAACAAAAGAAAAGCGAATCTGTACATTGAAGTTAAAAAAAAAATTTCACTGCCCGGACGTTACTGAAGACCAGTAGAGTCCAAAAATATAATTAAAAAATTTCTTATCTGTCTGTATGTATGTATGTATGTACGGGCTAATCTTGGAAACTGCTAAACAGAATTAGACGGCGTTTTCACTGTTTAATAGCTTTGAGTTCGGGCCTCATACTGGTATAAGTCATATCTCAATAAAATGTCAGGATGCTGATATACAAGTTGACCTCTCATTTCATATCATTTGTATGAAAGTGTAGTTCAACATTACTGGTCGTTGCAAGAACTTGACAGAAAGTGATAGAGATGCTTTAAAGCTCATTTATAGATTTATTTTAGCTGATGTATTTCAGGTATTTCCACAAGTCTCGATACAAAAAGTTTGCTATTCGATAATTAGTGGCCCTGTATTAGACCGGTGATCGTCGACAATGCCAATATCGAAGCTGTTCAGGAGTACGTCTGCCTAGGACAGACAATATAGTTGGGTAGGATCAATTTCAAAAGCTGACAGAAGAATCCAGTTAGGGTGGGCAGTATTCGGAAAACTGCGTCAAGTCTTTACGTCACCTATTCCACAATGTTTAAAGACAAAAATCTTTAATCAGTGCGTCCTGCCTGTCATGATTACAGCGCGGAGACGTGGACACTGATGGTGGGCCTGATCCACAAGATTCAAGTGGCTCTGCGAGCTATAGAGAGGGCAATGCTCGGGGTCTCTATAAGGGTTAAGGTTCGTAATGAGGAGATCCTATGAATAACGAAGGTGACCGACATTGCCGAAAGAATTAGTAAGCTGAAATGGCAGGTCACATCTGTCGTAGTACCGAACGGCCGTTGGGGCAGACGGGTTCTAGAGTGGGACGCGACGTCCCTCGCGCAGGGTGGGACGCCCTGCCGCCAGGTGTATGGACGACCTGAAGTTGGTGGCCGGAAGCGGCTGGATCTGTAGGGCGTTGTGGCATTCATTGGGGAAGGCAATGTCCAGCAGTTTGACAGACATTTTGTTGTACAGTTTATTGCATATGCAACATAGGAAGGGAATAGGAGGGGAAGGAAGTCGGATGGAAAAGAATAGAGGGATTAGGGTAAGAGAGGAAAGATGAGGGGGCAGTGGTAAATAAAGGGTGTAGGAAGGGGTGGGTTAAGGGAAGGGGGAGAGGTAGGAGTAGGGAGAGGGAAGGGGTGGGGGAAAGGGTTTTCAACGTTGTGGGAAGGGGATGGAGAAGGAAAGAAAGAAAGAAAGGGTATGGAAAGGACAAATTGGAGGGGGGGGAAGGAAATATCACCTAATTTGCACAATATTAAAATATAATTTTTTTTATTGATTATATGATAATCTTTTAATTAATGTTAAATGTAAATGTCAACTTTATTTTAAAAAAAGCGGCCAAGTGCGAGTCGGACTCGCCCATAAAGGGTTTCATAGCAGCAAGTAACATAATATAAAAGTTATTGTAGTTCGTTGTAACTTTACGATTTATGACGTATTAAAAAAAACTACTTACTAGATCTCTTTCAAACCAATTTTCGGTGGAAGTTTGAATGACAATGTACATCATATATCTTTTTAGGTTTTATCATTCTCTTACAGGGGGGGAGGGGGGGGGGGGGGGCACACACATTTTACCACTTTGGAAGTGTCTCTCGCGTAAACTATTCAGTTTAGAAAAAAATGATATTAGAAACCTCAATATCATTTTTGAAGACCTATCCACACGTATGGGATTGATGAAAAAAAATGTTGAGTTTCAGTTCTAGGTATTAGGTACCCCCAAAATTTAATGTTTTTTTTTCTATTTTTGTCTGAAAATCTTAATGCGGTTCACAGAATACATCCACTAACCAAGTTTCAATAGTAAGTTCTTATAGTTTCGGGATAAAGTGGCTGTGATATACGGACAGACGGACAGACAGACATGACGAATCCATAAGGGTTCCGTTTTTTGCCATTTGGCTACGGAAACCTAAAAAACTGTGGTCCAACGGGCGAAACCGCCGCCGGAACGCTAATTTTTACCCGACTTCAAAAAAGGAGGTTCTCAATTGGATAGTATGTTTTTTATGTATATTAATATTTTTAATGCATAACCAGATTAATAGATTTCTTTTAGGATTTAGTAACACGTAATACATAAGAATGTGTAATGTTAAGTTGTCCACGCGGACGAAGTCGCGGGCAACAGCTAGTCTCATATAAAGGGCCCTGGACGTAAAATTACCTTAAACACTTATTAAAAACTAGTTGTTGCCTGCGACTTCGTCGTCGTCTGCGAAGTAGTTTTTTTTAATACGTCATAAATCGTAAACCACAATACTATTATTAAAACATCGATCTAAGTTACAACGAACTACAATAACTTTTATATTATGTTACTTGCTGCTACGGAACCCTTCATGGGCGAGTCCGACTCGCACTTATAATCAATAAAAAAATATATATTTTGATATTGTGCAAATTAGGTGATATTTCCTTCCCCCCCCCCCCTCCAATTTGTCCTTTCCATACCCTTTCTTTCTTTCCTTCTCCATCCCCTTCCCACAACGTTGAAAACCCTTTTCCCCCACCCCTTCCCTCTCCCTACTCCTACCTCTCCCCCTTCCCTTAACCCACCCCTTCCTACACTCTTTATTTACCACTGCCCCCTCATCTTTCCTCTCTTACCCTAATCCCTCTATTCTTTTCCATCCGACTTCCTTCCCCTCCTATCCTATTCCCTTCCTATGTTGCATATCCAATTAACTGTACAACAAAATGTCTGTCAAACTGCTGGACATGCCTTCCCCAATGAATGCCACAACGCCCTACAGATCCAGCCGCTTCCGGCCACCATCTTCAGGTCGTCCATACACCTGGCGGCAGGGCGTCCCACCCTGCGCGTGGGACGTCACGTCCCACTCTAGAACCCGTCTGCCCCAACGGCCGTTCGGTACTACGACAGATGTGACCTGCCATTTCAGCTTACTAATTCTTTCGGCTATGTCGGTCGCCTTCGTTATTTATAGGATCTCCTCATTACGAATCATATCCCTCATAGAGACCCCGAGCATTGCCCTCTCTATAGCTCGCAGAGCCACTTGAATCTTGTGGATCAGGCCCACCATCAGTGTCTACGTCTCCGCGCTGTAATCATGACAGGCAGGACGCACTGATTAAAGATTTTTGTCTTTAAACATTGTGGAATAGGTGACGTAAAGACTTGACGCAGTTTTCCGAATACTGCCCACCCTAACTGGATTCTTCTGTCAGCTTTTGAAATTGATCCTACCCAACTATATTATCTGTCCTAGGCAGACGTACTCCTGAACAGCTTCGATATTGACATTGTCGACGATCACCGGTCTAATACAGGGCCACTAATTATCGAATAGCGAACTTTTTGTATCGAGACTTGTGGAAATACCTGAAATACATGAGCTAAAATAAATCTATAAATGAGCTTTAAAGCATCTCTATCACTTTCTGTCAAGTTCTTGCAACGACCAGTAATGTTGAACTACACTTTCATACAAATGATATGAAATGAGAGGTCAACTTGTATATCAGCATCCTGACATTTTATTGAGATATGACTTATACCAGTATGAGGCCCGAACTCAAAGCTATTAAACAGTGAAAACGCCGTCTAATTCTGTTTAGCAGTTTCCAAGATTAGCCCGTACATACATACATACATACAGACAGATAAGAAATTTTTTAATTATATTTTTGGACTCTACTGGTCTTCAGTAACGTCCGGGCAGTGAAATTTTTTTTTTAACTTCAATGTACAGATTCGCTTTTCTTTTGTTTTTTCTACTCTTTTATTATATGTACTAGCTGTTGCCCGCGACTTCGTCCGCGTGGACAACTTAACATTACACATTCTTATGTATTACGTGTTACTAAATCCTAAAAGAAATCTATTAATCTGGTTATGCATTAAAAATATTAATATACATAAAAAACATACTATCCAATTGAGAACCTCCTTTTTTGAAGTCGGGTAAAAATTAGCGTTCCGGCGGCGGTTTCGCCCGTTGGACCACAGTTTTTTAGGTTTCCGTAGCCAAATGGCAAAAAACGGAACCCTTATGGATTCGTCATGTCTGTCTGTCCGTCTGTCCGTATATCACAGCCACTTTATCCCGAAACTATAAGAACTTACTATTGAAACTTGGTTAGTGGATGTATTCTGTGAACCGCATTAAGATTTTCAGACAAAAATAGAAAAAAAAACATTAAATTTTGGGGGTACCTAATACCTAGAACTGAAACTCAACATTTTTTTTCATCAATCCCATACGTGTGGATAGGTCTTCAAAAATGATATTGAGGTTTCTAATATCATTTTTTTCTAAACTGAATAGTTTACGCGAGAGACACTTCCAAAGTGGTAAAATGTGTGTGCCCCCCCCCCCCCCCCTCCCCCCCTGTAAGAGAATGATAAAACCTAAAAAGATATATGATGTACATTGTCATTCAAACTTCCACCGAAAATTGGTTTGAAAGAGATCTAGTAAGTAGTTTTTTTTAATACGTCATAAATCGTAAAGTTACAACGAACTACAATAACTTTTATATTATGTTACTTGCTGCTATGAAACCCTTTATGGGCGAGTCCGACTCGCACTTGGCCGCTTTTTTTAAAATAAAGTTGACATTTACATTTAACATTAATTAAAAGATTATCATATAATCAATAAAAAAAAATATATTTTAATATTGTGCAAATTAGGTGATATTTCCTTCCCCCCCCTCCAATTTGTCCTTTCCATACCCTTTCTTTCTTTCTTTCCTTCTCCATCCCCTTCCCACAACGTTGAAAACCCTTTCCCCCACCCCTTCCCTCTCCCTACTCCTACCTCTCCCCCTTCCCTTAACCCACCCCTTCCTACACCCTTTATTTACCACTGCCCCCTCATCTTTCCTCTCTTACCCTAATCCCTCTATTCTTTTCCATCCGACTTCCTTCCCCTCCTATTCCCTTCCTATGTTGCATATGCAATAAACTGTACAACAAAATGTCTGTCAAACTGCTGGACATTGCCTTCCCCAATGAATGCCACAACGCCCTACAGATCCAGCCGCTTCCGGCCACCAACTTCAGGTCGTCCATACACCTGGCGGCAGGGCGTCCCACCCTGCGCGAGGGACGTCGCGTCCCACTCTAGAACCCGTCTGCCCCAACGGCCGTTCGGTACTACGACAGATGTGACCTGCCATTTCAGCTTACTAATTCTTTCGGCAATGTCGGTCACCTTCGTTATTCATAGGATCTCCTCATTACGAACCTTAACCCTTATAGAGACCCCGAGCATTGCCCTCTCTATAGCTCGCAGAGCCACTTGAATCTTGTGGATCAGGCCCACCATCAGTGTCCACGTCTCCGCGCTGTAATCATGACAGGCAGGACGCACTGATTAAAGATTTTTGTCTTTAAACATTGTGGAATAGGTGACGTAAAGACTTGACGCAGTTTTCCGAATACTGCCCACCCTAACTGGATTCTTCTGTCAGCTTTTGAAATTGATCCTACCCAACTATATTGTCTGTCCTAGGCAGACGTACTCCTGAACAGCTTCGATATTGGCATTGTCGACGATCACCGGTCTAATACAGGGCCACTAATTATCGAATAGCAAACTTTTTGTATCGAGACTTGTGGAAATACCTGAAATACATCAGCTAAAATAAATCTATAAATGAGCTTTAAAGCATCTCTATCACTTTCTGTCAAGTTCTTGCAACGACCAGTAATGTTGAACTACACTTTCATACAAATGATATGAAATGAGAGGTCAACTTGTATATCAGCATCCTGACATTTTATTGAGATATGACTTATACCAGTATGAGGCCCGAACTCAAAGCTATTAAACAGTGAAAACGCCGTCTAATTCTGTTTAGCAGTTTCCAAGATTAGCCCGTACATACATACATACATACAGACAGATAAGAAATTTTTTAATTATATTTTTGGACTCTACTGGTCTTCAGTAACGTCCGGGCAGTGAAATTTTTTTTTTAACTTCAATGTACAGATTCGCTTTTCTTTTGTTTTTTCTACTCTTTTATTATATGTATAGATATATAGATGTATATAGATGGTAAGGTACCTATATAAATTATCATCATCAGTGAGTCATTCCCGCCTCCTCACCACTCTCCCCCCACAACTCCTCTAAGCGAGGATCAACGGAGGTAACTGCAAAGACACCTACCAGTGAAGGTAGGGCAAGTCCCAGGTCATGAATTTACGCTACCTTGGGCCCAAGACAAATTTAATTAAAGAAGTAAAGAGTCAAAGTAGGAAGAGAGTTCCCACAAGTGCAACAGTGGACAAACAATACTGCAAGTAAGGCAGGACATACCATCAGACGCCTCGTTATAGTACACCTGGACCCTCTCCAGCTGCTGGTCGCTGTCTCCGTGGTAGTGGCCCGTGGTGTCTATGCCGTGCTCATCAGATATTATCTCCCAAAACTGCAGGTCAAAATTATATCATGGTTTTCGGCTTAGATTAGATTTATTTATTTCACTTTTACATCTTAAAACTTCAATTTTACATTTCATTCTAATATGGTAAAAGGGATCGTCATAAAATAAAATAATGTACAAAATATAAATTACAATGTCAACAATTCAAATAATGTCATAGTATATAACATACTATCTATGTCAGTACATAATATTAAAATAAAAATTTAAAAATACACTTGGTATTAAATTATCACAAATGTAAATTAAACGTCAGAGCGCCAATTTCATTTTTTAGAAAATTCATTTATGGAATAATATTCATTTTCCAACAAAAGGTTTTTCAGTCGTCGACTGAACGTTTCGTCATTGGTCTCGTTACGTAGATCTGCGTGTAGGTGCTCGTAGTACGTGGGGCCGATGACGCGGGGGTTTTTGGTGGCAAGTGCAGTGCGGCGCGTTACTGTCTTTAATCGACCTTCGTTACGAAGTTCGTGCCCTCCGTCTATACGTCGAATTAGAATACTGCCACCTCCGATCTCCTCTACAAGGCGAGTAAGGGACTGCACCAGAGACTGCCAGCAGTGTTCTGTTGTGTACGTTAAGATCGTTACTGCGATCACCTATCCGCCTGCCGAGCGTGGTGATTATAGCAAATCCCCCAATGGACAGCCCACCAACAGAGGCATTTCATTGGGGAGGCTTATGTTCAGCAGTGGATAGGTATTTCGCCGGGAAAGAAACCCGAGCATAGCCCTCTCCATAGCTCCATACGTGTGGCGGGCGCGGACCGGTTCATTTAGTAAGGCCCATGTCCAGAAGTGGACGTCCAACGGCTGTTATGATGATAAATAAAGAATAACTGAATTATTGAACTGAAACTTAATCTATAGTAATCCTACTAATATTATAAATGTGAAAGTTTGGATATTTGGATGTTTGTATGTTTGATACTCAATCACGCTTCAACCACTGGACGGATCGTGATGAAACTTGGCACACATACTGGTTAAATCCTGGAATAGGAGATAGGATAGTTTTTATTCCGAAAAAACATCCCATTCCTACGGGAAATACATAATTATTTGTAATGTTAAGTTGACCACGCGGACGAAGTTGTGGGCACCAGGTAGTAATTAACAATTTAATAATAATATTAAGAGGAAAGATTTGTATGTTTGTAACGAATAAACTCAAAACTACTGGACCGATTCTTTCACCACTAGAATGCCATGTACTAAAACTTCAATATTGTAACCCAAGGTGTAAAAAAAATTGCCATAAAATGTATTTCGTCACATGCGCTGCGGAAACTATTGATGATAGAACCTTCGCGTGTCTGTACATTGAGCATATTTGCAGGAGTCGGAGCTGGAGCTGAAGCGGGAGGGGGAAGGGGGGCACTTAATAAGTTTGAACTTTATTTAATTCTGTCTTCTCACACCCTGGGAAGGGTGGGAGAAGAAGACTGACTGTAATTCTGTAGTCCACGCGAGCGGAGCCGCGGGCACAGCTAGTTACAAATATAATCGTAAGACGTTAATTCCGTTAGACACAATACATTTGCATGCTAGTCAAGTGGAGAGGAATATGCATAACTGAATTGCTATATCGCTCAGCTTAGATAAATGCCGTTAGACCGCCATTAAAATGCAAATAATAATCAATTTTTATTGAGGTACGAATTGATAACGCATACGGTACAAATCAGGTCGCATGGCGCTAACCACACATGTTATCTGCCAAGTCGTACTTGATATCAAACTTATCACCAACTTTAAATGAAAACTAACTTAAAAAAATACCGAATAATTTTCAGATGCAAGACCTTAACATTACGATTAATTTGACCACCGTTTGGTTTCCGGTAGAGTAGAATAGGACCACTCCAACTCTCCCCGTGGATGTCGTACAAGGCGACTGAGGGAATACATTATAAAACATCAGTCAGGCCTCCCCAACCCGTCTGGCCAGCGCGGGGAGTGCAGGCCAAATCCTCCGTCTGTCTCCGGCAGATGAGAGAGGGTTGTGCTCCTGCAGTGGAGACCAAAATAACCTGATGATGACCACCGTTGGTCTAGTGGTGTGGTCGCGACAGACAACTTTGTACAATTTATACAAGTTGGTCCCGGTCTGGATGTTATATTTGTGAATTGTTTAATCCTAGTTTAATTCCCATAGCAAAGTCATAGTTCGTGTTTACATCCCATACCATGAAGCAAAATAATTTTTCGCACCTCATAAGTCTCCTCAAAGTTTTTTCCTTCATGATTGACACTAACTGGTTATTAAATTAGATAACAGACGATTTTAAAATGTGCATCTGTTATCTATATTAATAACCAATTAGTGTCAGTCAGGAAGGTAAAAACTTTGAGGCGACTATGAGGTGCGAAAAATTATTAACAAGCTTAAATAATATTTAATTTAAAAGTTGTTTTATTGGAAAAGCGCACTTCCGGTTCCAATTGTATTTCCGGTTCGGTTCAATTCCGTCAAAATTTCCGGGAAATGTTTGGCGAAACGAATATATAGGTACATAAAGGAACAATCAAAATATTATTTATTTCATGATCTCAACTTTCTTAATAGCTGACAACGACGCACTGAAATAGAGCGTATCTGTTTAAAAATAGAATTGCTAAGAACGTATGACTGAAAATCTGCTTAAGATTAATACAACTTTTTTAAACCATCAAAAACATATAAATATGGTATTTTCACAGCTCACCTTCGATCCAATTTGGTTGCCGCATTGTCCAGCCTGCAAGTGCACTATTTCACGCATTATTAACTGTAGTTTTGATCAAAAAACGCTAAAATAGCTGTACTTCGCGTGGTATCGATATGTTAGTGCTGCAATTTGCTTTTGCAGTTGCTGAGCGGCGCTAATTTTGATTTTACACTATTTAATTAATTTAAAATCAATTCTTCGAAAGCTTTCTTAGACGATACAGCAGAGAATAAATCACGTTTGAGATTCGCACAGCAAGGAATTAAAGTTTACTAATGAAAAGTATTCTTTTAAATTAGTTCTCACTTTCGCCACCCGCAATACAAAGTTTATCGGTCTTGTACTATTTTTGGCGCCACACACGTGGGTTCACTTACCTACTTCCTCTGCGTCGTTTAGTTTTGGTAAACTCAAGTGTTATTTCAATTAAATTGCTAATTTAAGTAATATTATTTTATTACTTTCTATTCTATTGCGTGAATCCATATTTATCTGTTTAAAATATTCAATCCCAAGCAATATCTAAACGCCAAAAGCGAGTTCCAGTAGTATTTTATTTTCCTTGAAGGACAGAGATAGCTTGATATGTTATTGTAAAGCGGGAAAGAGAAATGATAATAGAACTAATCTGACGTTTGCAAGATACAGAAAAAAATCAAGATGTCAAATTGTTAAAAAATCCTCTAGGGGCATGTGATGAATTGTTGCTAATTTACGTGAAAATAATGGTTTTTAGGCTTTAAGAACTATTTAAAGGTGTCGCTTGTTTAATATTTTACTATATTCGTATAATATTTTTTCGTAGTTTTGACGAGAATGTGCATAACGCCATGTTGAGGATAATTATGATGCCCTCGGGGTTTGTAACCATTTTATCAATATGATCGGCCCACGATCTGCTCGCGTCTTTGTGCTGTGCAAGTAATTTTGTTATGAATTGATATGACGTGTTGAGGCGCATCGCAGAGATTCCTTCGCCACGCGTTTGGTTCAAAAGTAAGTAGATAATTGTTATATTTATTTTTTCGAATTTTTTTTGGAGCTATTTCCTCTAGAATTATTAATTTTTCTCTGATGTTTCTTGTCAAACCAGTTCCACTTACTACATCGCGCGACTGTACTTACATGTGGGTTGATAACATTGTAATACTGTGTATCAAAAATACATGAGGTGCATTTTTCAACAATTCATAGTCATTTTGAAGCTTAGGGTCTCCGCTATGGACTGAGTTTGGATTGTCAGTGTTTTGAATTATTTGGTCAGAGTGTACAAAAGGGGGCGCTATGGAAAAAAATCTCTGATTGGCGTGAAATTTTTCCCGGGGCGTCCCTAACTAATAATTTCCAGGGCTTTAAAATTACCAGACTATGACAAAGAAATTAAGACAATTTTATGAAATAAATTTCTATTTCAGATATTACTTTGAAGTGTATATATATACATTATAAACATCAATCAGGCCACCCCAACCCGTCTGACCAGCGCGGGGAGTGTAGGCCAAATCTTCAGTCTGTCTCCGGCAGATGAGAGAGAGTTGTGCTCCTGCATAAAAAAAGTAAATTAATAAAATAACCATCAATTTCATCAGATTAGAGTCTTGGGTACTATGAAGTTAATAATTAATAATAATAATAATTAGCCTTTTTATTCCCATTACGTTTTCAATCACATCATATAAATGGTGTTAGTATTATTGCTTATTCACTAGTTGTTAGTGTGGTTAGTTTTATCTGCTTGTAGATGGACCCCTCTTTGGGTGAAGGCCTCGTCCATGAGTCTTTGCCCACATAGCTAACGACATTGTCTGCCCATCGTTTATTTGCCCTGCCTACATTCCTTTTCTGTGCTAGTCCCTTCTATTGAGTAGTTTTAATTGTCCATCTGTTGTCGGTGAGGCGGGAAATGTGACTGGCCCATTGCCATTTTAGTTTAAGGGCTCGTATTAATGCGTCTGTCAACTTTGTCTTTTGCCTGATTATGTTGCTCCTTATTTTGTGTACTTTTCTAATTGAGGCAAAGAATTTGAATATGCTTGCTAGCAAACTGATTGGTCTGTAATTTCTTATGTCCAGTGGGTTGCCCTTCTTGTATAGTAATATGATGTCTGATGTACACCATTGTTTTGGTACAATTCCTGTTGCAAGTACCATATTAAACAGTCGCATGAAGTGGTCAAGTACAATAGGTGCACCTAGTTTAAGAGCTTCGTTGCGTATGCCATCAGGGCCTGGACTTTTTCAGCTTTAAGTTGTTTCATGTGATCGTGTACTTCTTTTTCATCTATTGGTATTATTTATGACGTCTTTCAATTTTTCCTCTGGATTTCTTTGTTCCTCCCTCTTTTTTATAAAGTTCCTTATAGTAGATTGTAGCTTGATCTATAACATTTTCTTGTTTTAGTTTCATTTGAGTTGCTATCTAGTTTCTGTATCCATGTTTTGTGAAGGTTTAATTCTTTGAATGCTCTCTTTGTGCTTCTAAATTTTTTTAAATTTTTTTGTAATTATATTTTGTCTATGTGCACTATAATTACTATAACACTATGAAGTTACTTCCTGAAAACTATAATCAGAATTGAACCAATTCATACTTGATGGAGAACTAAGGCTTATCTTATCTGCTTATAGGGCCAGGAAGACCTGGCGACACTTCGACCCTTTAGGATCTTTTGTGCCAAACCCCTGACCACCCATGGTGCACCAAGCCGATTTGGTGGCCTTCACATACGCCTCAGAATTTCTTCTTTGACATATGCAGATTTCCTTACGATATTTTCCTTCACCGAAAAGCTTGTGGTATTATAAGTAAACCGTACTTAAGTATCGTAAAACTCATTGGTACGGGCGGGGTTTGAACCCACAACCTCATGAATGTGAGGCGAGTTCACAACCAACTGGCTACCACGGATCTAAGGCTTAATGGACCATATACTTTTTAAGAATCTCTCTGTATGATGTTCTCTCTTAAAAGATCCCTCGCCCTATGTTCGTACTAACAAAATTAAATTGTAAAATACTACTCACAATATTTCATATGTAATATATATTTGTGTTTCGCCCTTTAGTTTTAAGAACACTTAAACGGAATAAGATTACCACCAGCCAAATTATCTTTGTGTCATTCCCATGACTGTCTTGTATTTGGCAGAATTCTTTAAAGAAAAGCTACCATTACCAACTAAGGCTTGATAATGACCTCTAAAGTCATTTCTCGTTGAAAGAAAATATCGTTTTGTTTAGCGAGTCATCGCCTATAGCCCTAAATCAGATTTGTTTATTAAAAGCAAAAATATTTATTTACAGGACGCCAAAATGATGGATCAACAGGAACCCTTGCACTTGGGTCAACAGAAATCTGACTCGCAGTACTATAGTGCTGCGGAACCGCTTCCCTTGGCACTACCGAAGAAAATTCCTGAACCAACCCTTCCTCATTCCATACCAATACCACTTCCTGGCCAACCACTGCCGCCTGAAGTAGAACAGTTCGGCTTGCCTGAACCGCCCAAGGAAATGAAGTTCATAAGTGTAACAAGTTCAGTTCTTACTGACGAGCAGAGAGAGATGTACGAATCTGTCTTAGCGACATGGAAACCGCAACACATGCCAAACTATAAAAGTCCCAGACGTTATATCTGTCAGAAGTGCAGTAAGGAGTTCAAAAATTACCAAAACTTGTACTTACATACAACTCGGGTGCATTCGTCCGAAGACTCCGCAGTCCTGTGCAATTTGTGTGATAAAAGTTTCAAAAATAAACACTATCTGTACATGCACAGGATGAACAAACATTATTCCGAATCGGAGAAATGTTACTGCCAGCTTTGTTTGCAGGAGTTTCGGACGCGCCGCGCATTACACATGCATGTGAAGCGCATTCACCCCACTACACTACCAGAACTGAAATGCCCCGAGTGTAGCAAGGAGTTCCGAGTACCATACAAACTTCGGTACCACATCGAGGCATGCCATCGAACAGATAAAGAGAAGTATAAATGCCACATATGTCAGAAGTTTTACAAAAACCACTTAAATCTGAACCGCCATCTACATTTCCAACATTCTCAGGTTGAACGACACACTTGTGTCTTCTGTCCGATGACCTTCAAGTCTCGTCACCACATGAAACGTCACGTTCTCAACATCCACCCTCCTCTGGAATCCAAAGTGCAGTGTCCAGAATGTCTAAAGGAGTTCAAGAACGATCAGTATTTGAAAGAGCATATGCAAGTGCACTCTTCACCGGAAAAGAAGGTCAAGTGCGACCTGTGCGACAAAAATTTCCATTCTGCGATACGTTTGAAGAAACATAAGAAGATTGTTCATCCGTCAAAGCCGAAGATACGTTGTGAAAAGTGCGATAAAGAGTTCGCGCACGCGCACTACCTCCGACGTCACAATAACTCGGTTCATGTTGACGTTGACGAGACAAACTATGAACACGAGTGTGATCAATGTGGGAAGAAGTTCAAGCTCCGGAGGTATTTGAACAATCATTTACAGCGGCATGAGCAGCAGCATCTGAAACGAATATCGCAGATGGTGAAGACAGTCATGGGAAAGGATGAGAAAGCAGCAAAGAAGAGAGGTAGACCTAAGAAGGAGAGGAAAGAAATAGAATTCATTAAGTGTGAACCCGTGTCGAGTACCGAAGAGTCTGATTCCGATGAAACTGAATCAGAATCGGAGTAAGTTTTAAATGTATTATTTAATTTCTAATCGTGAATTGTTGGACCTTTAGTTACACGTGTAAGGTGATAGATGGCGCTGTATGGTCCGTGGAGCCCTAACTTAAGAGACAATCAGTATGGTTGAAGAAACAGCTATAGTGGATGTGATAGTTTTTAGTCACATTGAGAACCTGGTTAGGTCGGTTGCAAGTTCAAATTCTGCTCGCTTGTGAATATTTTGATATAAATTAAGCACTAATAACTTTATTCATCGTTAAAATTCTGGAGAAGTTGTAAAATGAAGGCTTAACTTTATTTATAGAATGTACAAACAGTTTTTACAAATGCATCCGAGGCACGAGACATGACATTACTGAATACCATTCACAGCTTGGCAGACTGTTAGCTAGTTACAATTATTATATCGGCATATGTGTGTGTGTTGAAGTCAAAATCCTTTATTATTACATACATTACACATATTCATACATAGTTGTCATTGCACCAGAGACGGGCAGCAACATTCTCCTGTGTATAGTAACATTACTGTAATCACCAATCCCCCAATGGACAGCCCACCAAAAGTGGCATTCTATTGGGGAGGCTTTGTTCAGCAGTGGACGTATTTTCAGCTAATGATATATGTACATCATCATCAGGTTATTTTTGTCTCCAATGCAGGAGCACAGCCCTCTCTCATCTGCCGGAGACAGACAGAGGATTTGGCCTACACTCCCCGCGCTGGCCAGACTGGTCGGGGAGGCCTGATTGATATTTTATAATGTATTCCCTTAGTCGCCTTGTACGACATCCACCGGGTGAACATATGTACATACACTTGTCTAATCCCAAACTAGGATTTTCTCTTGTCCTATGGAAATGGACCATCTTCAAGTTGTCTGCTCCTAGTGGGAATCGAACCCACACCCTCTGGCGCTCAACTCCAATACCCAAGCCACTCGGCCAACAAGACAGTAAATTGCACACGAGTTACCTTAGTACATTTATACCAACGATCTCTATGTACTACCAGATGGAGCGTTCCAAACAATCGCTCTGTTCCACGCAAGTAGCCACAAATCTTTCACATTCATAATGAAACTTGTGCAGTTACTACGCAGAACATTTAATTATTACTAAATATTGACGCTATAATGTTAATATTTAGTAAATAATTAAATGTTCGGAGTAGTAACTGCACAAGTTTCAAAGTGAATGTGAAAGAGTTGTGGCTACTTGCGTGGAACAGAGCGATTGTTTGGAACGCTCCACCTGGTAGTACATAGAGATCGTTGATTTTTACACTTTTATTTTTTTATCAACTACCGCCGCCTAACTTTTCCTACCGCTGTCGCCTCGCCAATCGCATGCAAGTATAGACTGGCTGAATAATAATTATATATATGAAAATCTATTTCACGCGTGAACAGCTTAACAGAACTATATATTTTATATTCCGGTAGTGGAAAATAGGAAACGCTGCTAGATACCATGGGAAAATCTAGTTATAGACTAAATTTTGAATGTTATTAACTTTTAGGTAGCACACAATTAAAATAAATATTTAGGCAAAGATCTCTATGTACTACTAGATGGAGCGTTCCAAACAATCGCTCTGTTCCACGCAAGTAGCCACAACTCTTTCACATTCACAATGAAACTTGTGCAGTTACTACTCAGAACATTTAATTATTTTCTAAATATTGATATTATTTAACCGTAGCGTCAATATTTCACTGACGCTACACACTGACGCTACGGTTAAATAATATCAATATTTAGAAAATAATTAAATGTTCTGCGTAGTAACTGCACAAGTGTCATTGTGAATGTGAAAGAGTTGTGGCTACTTGCGTGGAACAGAGCGATTGTTTGGAACGCTCCATCTAGTAGTACATAGAGATCGTTGTATTTAGGTACTTTAAATAGATAGACTTTATTAACATTTTCTTAGAATCCAAAAGATCCGTTAGCTTTCACATGTTGGGCTGAAACTCTTTACGTGATAAAAACATTACCTTTTTGCTTCTGTGAAAAAATAAGATTGGAAAAAGTTTAAACATGGAAATTTTAAAACTATCTACAATATAAGTAGGTATATTTATATATTCCTGAATAAAAAGAAAGATAGAAATACTTAAGTAAAATTATTATGATTCAGTCATTGAAAATTACAATAAAATTTAAAGCTTCTGTCACATTGGCTTGCGACCGGTGCTGGCAAATTATTTCTTTGATTGACTTCTGACGAGCCATAATCACTATTCAGCTAATTACGGCACGAGAAATAAGATTTTTTATCGAATCGCGCCCGAATTCGCTTGGTTTGCATTGTAAATGTACCTTAAAGCTGAATTCACATTGCCGCGTTTTCATCATAGGCTGCCATATTAGAAGTTTCGACCAATCACAGCACGCGTTGCTAAGAAAAACTCATAAAACTGCATTCATAATCGCCACGATTTTATCGCTGATTGCCCTATTGTTGTGAAAAGCGCCCTGAAAGAACTTAATTGTCGCATCGCGCGTTAAACTGCACCGCTTCGTTTCCTTATGCCCGATTCTAAAGGCACACATTAAAAATTTGACAGCGCTAAAATTGGTTTCGTCTTTATCTTCATAATATTGTGTGACAAGGATAGCAACAGTTTTAGTGCTGTCAAATGTTAACATTCTGCCTTTAGAATCGAGCCCATTGTAAATGTAACTTATTCTTATAAGAAGTATTATAAATTGGTACAAAGCATGATGATTTTGCTCCCAGCCAAACAATTAAAAGGTCTTATGAAGTAGAACTATGGCGTACATTACCCGCCATAGTAACTGAGATGACTGATATTTGCTGCCATAGTAACTATTGTTATACTTGGTTGCTATTAGTGGCTGAGTGCTAGGTTCCATACAAAAAACGCCACCGTATGAGAATCTGAAATGAGTCTTTAATAAAAAAATGGCCGACCAACTCAGTATGACGAAACCCTAAGCAACTGCGTTCTTGATCGCGTTTGCGTGCGTTAAACAATGATCGTTGACGATCGCAACGTAACTTGGTACCGGCCGCTTGGTTTACAGCAGGGATTCCCAAACTGTTTTGGGCATGAGACTCCTTTTCCAAAATGAACCTCAGACCCCCATAGCCAAATTACTTTAAAAAAGTCTATCTCTAGTTTTTGTACTTGTGCACACTTTATCGACTTGAGTTTTTTAAAAGTACCTACAACAATGATACTTCCTACTAAAATATTGGTCCATTCTTAGTGCGTTTTCGCACTAAAGGTTGCCTGTAAGAAATCGCTGAAAGCGATAAGGCCGCCGTTGTACACTAAATTCATCCTTCTATATAATTTTTGTTTTTATATTACATTTATATGTTTTGGTGCACAATAAAGAATGTTTGATTTCATTTGATTTGATCCGTATCCCATTCCTATTCGATTCGTTTCTGATCCGGTTTGGCCATCTTAGTAATTGTATGGACGTTTGCGCACTCATACGAAAACGGTACGTATTCGATACGTAAATTCTCAGCTCGGAGCGTTTACGGATCAAAACCTAGTCGAAGGGGCCGCCATATAAATTGTACGTACGCTTGCCCGCTACACTCGATTAAAAACGCATCAGGGCGCAGACGCTATGCGCGAGTTTTCCCGGCCGTATTTTTACTTATCGAACAAGAATCGGATACGGATAAATGCGAAAACGCCCTTATTAAAAGTTGGTACACTTAACACAACTTATCTTGAAAGTTTCAAATAAGTATTTGTGTTAATTAATAGGTTAGACCTTAGACCTCGTCGACCCCCAAAATCAGTTTTCGTTTATGTCGACCCCAAGGGGTCGGTATCGACCACTTTGGGAATCCCTGGTTTACACTTTCGGGGCGCCGACTATATTAGTATAGATTCTTATTTACAAAACTGTTATATAGCTGTAAAAAAAAAATAAGATTTTAATGTGGGTTTTGTCAAATTAGGGTAATGCTATGTATATATAGGGCCCGATTCTGAAGGCACACATTTAAAATTTGACAGCGCTAAAATTGGTTTCGTCTTTATCTTCATAATATTGTGTGACAAGGATAGCAACAGTTTTAGTGCTGTCAAATTTTAACGTTGTGCCTTCAGAATCGAGCCCATAATTAGCCTATTTACACTTTGTTAGTTATTTTATAATGCGCGCCAATATACAATGGTTTTGAATGCAAAGAAGAAAACTATATCCCTCTCACTCGCTCTTAATATGAAAGTAAATAGATAGACTGGGATCTATATAGTTTTTACTATTCCATTTAAAAACCAAACTGGCGCATGTTATACCAGTTTCAGATGAAAAGGGTCGTGTCATACCTTTTATTTTAGTTTTTATTATTGTCAAAGTGTCTCAAGATTTCATCAAGCTCATTGTTAAAAAAAATATAGACGGACGAATTCATGAATAAAAAGCGAGCTGCCATAACCCACGTTACAAGATAATTATGGCGTGGAGTTCAGAAGGTATTATCGTTGCGTATATATCGTACAGTTCACGACGGCACATCTCACCCCTTGTGCAAGCGTTATATTGTTACTATATTAGTTTATTATGGGTCCGATTCTGAAGGCACACAATTAAAATTTGACAGCGCTAAAATTGGTTTCGTCTTTAGCTTCATAATACTGTGTGACAAGGATAGCAACAGTTTTAGTGCTGTCAAATTTTAACGTTGTGCCTTCAGAATCGAGCCCTATTATGCACTAAACATTCAACGCTCGACGATCAAATTTTACGATCAAGTTAAATTATACTTCGACTCTAATAAAAGCTAACAAGTGTGTATGTTTATGTAAATTACTGTACCATACTTAGATATGCTAGAGAATATTATTAAAATTAAATTAATTAAGTCAATTAATTCAAATAATTCAGTACAATATAAATTATGGGTGTAAGGAATTAGGGAATTCGTTTTTGCACAGAGTTTTTTTATTAAACATTTTTTACAGAACCATAAAGTATATCATAGATTATTGCAACATTTAAAAAATATGATTTCTTTCCAACGATCTCTATGTACTACTAAATGGAGCGTTCCAAACAATCGCTCTGTTCCACGCAAGTAGCCACAACTTTTTCACATTCACAATAAAACTTGTGCAGTTACTACGCAGAACATTTAATTATTTTCTAAATATTGACATTATTTAACCGTAGCGTGAATATTTAGTAATAATTAAATGTTCTGAGTAGGAACTGCACAAGTTTCATTGTGCATGTGAAAGAGTTGTAGCTACTTGCGTGGAACAGAGCGATTGTTTGGAATGCTCCATCTAGTAGTACATAGAGATCGTCGTTTCTTTCTGGTTTTTTCGAAATTCGGTTCCAACGGTCTTCTTTATTTCTAAATCTAATACCTAGACTAGGTTTAAAAAAAAAAGTTAAGCACTTTTTTTTTTACATAGGTTCGTTTAAGTTGCTGTCTCTATCAATTGCAAGAATGAGTCTGTTAACTGAAAAGATTGTTCAATTAACAGTCTGTTATAATTTGTAATTAATTTTTCGAAGTTGTCGACGCAAAGATACACCCTACGCTCCAAGCGACTGATGTCAGTACTAATTTTAACAGTTTGTAGCAGTGAAATGTTAAAGTGAAGTTAGCACTCTGCACTCTCGGTTTCCAAATTTTGCCGCTAGGGGCGGCGTGCATTGTCTTTACGTCACCAATTTACACCTAAGATTTTTTTGTATAGGAGCCGACGGCTACTCTAGCATTTGCCGCGCAAGAGGCGCCGTTTTCAATTGTTTGTAAGTAATTAGAATTATGTAGATTTATTTTATTGTAAAAAGAGAAATACTAAGTGTGCAAATAAATGTTTATTTGAAACTATTATCAAGTTTATTTATTTTACTATCAACGATGTCTGTAGCCTTGATATTGGAAGACTTTGAGCCAGGGTGCAAGCAGAATGATAATAAAAATTACTGCAAAGTGCAATGAAGGTGGTATTTATTGTATTTGTACATAATTATAAATAAACAATGGGCCCAATTCCAAAGGCACACATTTTAAATTTGACAGCACTAAAATTAGTTTCGTCTTTATCTTCATAATACTGTGTGACAAGGATAGCAACAGTTTTAATGCTGTCAAATTTTAACCTTGTGACTTCAGAATCGGGCCCAAATAACACGAAACAATCTAATAAATAAAATCGTTAACATCGCGTGTCTGCACATTGAAGATATTTGCAAAAAAATAATTGAGGGGTCTAAGGATAAGTAATAGAACACATTTCAATCATTTTTGGAATTTTTGTCTGTTTTTCTGTGAGTTTGTGCACGCATCACTTAAAAACTACTGAACGGATTTTGATGGACTTTTCACAGAAACATGGGGCTTAACTTAACTTAACATTTAGTCTTTATTTCATCGCAATCGGCTAACTCAATCAAAAGTTATAGACATTTTTAGTTTTCAAATACATTAGTAAGTTTAGTATGCAATATATTGCAAATAATAAATAGTATATCCGTACTATTCAGATTGTGATGAGTGGATTACATTTGGAACTGCGAGTAGGAGTTGGTATGGGAGTGGGAGTGGGCGTGGGCGTGGGAAAAGGGGAGTGGGTGTGGGAGCGGAAGCGGGAGGGGAGCCGGAAGCGGGAGGGGAGCCGGAGCTGAAGCGAGAGCGGGAGCGGAAGCGAGAGAAGGAGCGGGAGAGGGCTCGGGAGCGGGAGCGGGGCGGGACCGGAGCGGGAGCGGAAGCGGAAGCGCCAGCGTGAGCGGGAGTAGGAGTTGGAATGGGAGTGGGTGTGGCAAAAGGGGAGTGGGTGTGGGAGCGGATGCGAAAGCGGGAGGGGAGCGGGAGCGGAAGCGTGAGCGAGAGCGGAAGCGGGAGAGGGTTCGGTAACGGTAGCGGGACCTGAGAGGGAGCGGGAGTGGGAATGGGAGCGGATTCTGTAGTTCACGCGATCGGAGCCGCGGGCACTGCTAGTTATAAATAAAAAATGTCTTCCAACGCACCGCACCGGGGCAGGGTTCCCAATATACTGGCAGCGTTCCCCCTCTGAATCGCCAAGCTGATTCTTTAGGCGAAGAAGCTGCCAGCTCTACGGTTTCCCGAAGCTTCGATGAGGCGCGTTGAAAGGTCTTTAGCTAGTAATAGAGCCTCTGGCCCCCAGGGGCTCATAGTCTCGACGCCGAACGGCACAAATACATACCCTTGCTCAAGGTCGGCATATTAACTTTTTTTTGGGCCTCCGCTGAGGCCGCTGCCTCGCCCGCATAACAGGCAGGCATTTTGATTTAGATTTTTTATTTTATTTTGCAATGCAACTCGGTAAAACCTTCGTTACGAAGTTCGTACCTTCCGCCTATACGTCGACCGAAACTTGACATATTTCGCCTAACATATATTATAACTTCGAATAAATATAACTGACATACATGTCTGGGGGTTATAACGCAATAAAATTTAAAAAAGTCGTTTAATTGATCGATTACTAGTTTAATTGATCGAATGAAATCATAGTTCAAATGGAAATATTTACGAATAAACGCTGGTAACACTGTTTAGCAAACGTCAGCAGGTGCGTTTGTTTTGCATGCCTCTAGCGCTTTTTGATCACTTTTAAAGATTCGGGCTATACAGAATATTAGTATTATATTATAGTAATAATTTTATTTCAATATTCCTTTAAAAACATCTGATATGTTTTTAATGGCAGTAGTATATAATAATAGTACTGGTAGTGTCTGGTCGATTTGTATCACTCTTTCGTATTTTTTATTAGCGTAATTATTATGCAAACATAATCGCATCTACAATTTTATAGTTTGGTTCGCTCCCCGTATTTCGTAATTTTATTGTTAGAATACGATGTTTATTGATAAAAATCTGCACCTATAAGCTGCATTTGATTGCACGACGTAAGTTTACATACATTTGTACTAGTTATTTGATCACCACGTTTGGTTTTAACGCAAAAAACCGTCTTATCTTATCATCTAAAGATGGCTGGAGTAAGCCTGCAATAAGCCCCCATTTTGATATCTATTTGGGTTTCGCAACTGAAAGTGAAAGTAGGATAAACATACGGCATTAATTCTTGTTCCTATATTGCTTAACTAATATTCAACGGTTGTTGATCCAATATTATCAAAGCTATAAATGTTTAAAACATATTGGTAATAAATAAAATAACGTTAAAGGTTACAGTCTTAGAACAATAACAGCGTTTGTTAATAACTATTGTAGTTAAACACTTATCAGAATATTTATTTCATTTATTTTAAACGGAAAGGCAGCTTATAGCTGGTGCTTCCATATCATTAGTCGACTTGATTCTTTTCTTTTAAGAAATTGTCTAGTCTGTTCTTAAACATGTTTATTGATGTAGCAGTTACCACAGATTCTGGCAATTTGTTCCATCTGGATACAATCCTGTTGCTTAAAAAATTTCTTTGAGGGTTCAGGTGAGCATTTGATCTTTGTAATCTCATATTATGTCCTCTGAGTCGTTCAGTGAGGTTTGAGTTAAATATATTCTTTAACTTGGATGTGTTGTAGTGATTGTTCAAAATTTTTAAGGTCTCAATTAGATCTCCTCTTTCTCGTTCTTTAAGTGTACTAAGGTTCCAATCTTTTGAAAGCATGCAGTAGTTTTGTAGCTCTCCTCTTCACATTCTCTAGGAGAGTGATATCTCAAAATAGGGGCTCCATACTTGAAACCCATAGTCTAGGATTGGTTGTATGTATCTTATCTTCTCAGGGGGCCAGGAAGACCTGGCGACACTTCGACCCTTCAGGATCTTTTGTGCCAAACCCCTGTCCACCCACGGTGCCCCAAGCCGATTTGGTGGACTTCACATACGCCTCAGAATTTCTTCTTTGGCATATGCAGGTTTCTTTACGATGTTTTCACCGAAAGCCTGTGGTATTAAAAATAAACCATACTTAAGTTTCGTAAAACTCATTGGTACGGGCAGGGTTTGAACCCACAACCTCATGAACGTGAGGCGAGTGCACTACCAACCGGCTACCACGGCTCTTTGGTTGTATGTAGGTCTTATAGATTGTGAGGAATAGAGCAGGGGTGAGACACTGAAATGTTTTCCTTATGCAAAATACTATGGCATTCGCTGACATCGCAATATGTCATGAATCCTGTTTACTTTACTTTTAAGCTTTTATTTCAGATTTACATAAAACAATTGCTTATTTACACTATAACATCAACACTATATTCTTTTTGCCCCTTTTTGGCAAAAGCTTCCTCCAACCTCTTCCACTCCTCTCCATCTCTTGCTATCATTGTCCATGTTTTCCCTGCTTGTATCCTATGACTACTACCCATAAATCCTGTTAGATAAGTACAAAACAGATTTTTAGTGTGACAGATATCATTATGGTTACGGAGTAGCTCCTAAGTCGCTTTACGCCCTCTCCGACAAACTTAAGACCATTTAATATGAAAGCATTATTTCTACCCATGAATTTGTGACGTTTCAGGCAAACATGGAGGAAACCCAGCCAGAAATGCCAGAAATCGAGCTGGTCTGCATCAAACCAGACATACCTCCGATAAAAGTCGAAGTTACCGTCGAAGTTGTCCCGGATCCAGAAACCCAAGCCATTAAAGAAGAATACAATGATGTTTCTCTGGAAGACTCGTACAGAAGCTACCTAGAGGCAAGTGCAATGGAAAGAAGTCGAGAAATAAATGGGAAAGTGTACCAGAATGGACGAATTAATAGAATCGAATGCCCTCAGTGCGACAGTACGTTTAAAAACCGCGCGAATCTGAAGCAGCATCTTAAATTTGTTCATTCTACAGAGGAGGATATTGTTGAGTGTAATCAATGCTATCGTACATTCAAGTCTGTTGGTCATCTTCGTTCTCACGTCAACTCCGTGCATGCTGCAGAGAATGAAGTCATTTGTGAAATTTGCCAGAAAAGTTTCCTAAACAAGAAACGTCTTAATAATCATATTTTCTACGCCCACCCAAAGCCAGGGGGAACTGTTAGCTGCAATATCTGCAATAAAAGCTTCAAGCAACAGTACAATTTAAAAATTCACATGCGGCAAGTACACCCGTCAGTGGAAAGCTCTGTGCAATGTGTCCAGTGCCACAAAAGTTTCAAGAACGATATGCTTTTACAAAGACACGTTAAATGGAATCATCCTGCCGATGGTATGGTGTATAAATGTCAGGACTGCGGAAGAACTCTCCCATCACTCGGTTGCTATAAGAAGCACCTGAAAAATGTCCACTCCAGTTCGAGCGTAACATGTCAGATATGCTCGAAAGAGTTCAAAACATTAAAAACTCTGCAGCGGCACGAAAAAAACATACACGGAGATGTTAAACCTGAGCCGAAGCAGTATAAAACTGGAGAGCTGAAGTGCTCAGACTGTGATAAGCATTTCGCTACGAACACAGCCTTGTTCTGGCACTTTGAGCGAAATCATTCTGAGAACAAACGCAGCAACCATTGTGAGACGTGCCACAAGGAGTTTTCGGATCACGCGTGCTTGAAACGGCATCTGGAGACCTCGCATTCGTCTGAAACGCCAGCTTGCCACATATGCCACAAGATTTTCAAGTCGCCTATGAATTTACAAAGACACATTAACGTCACCCACGCGCCTCCAGAAGCGTCACAGGTCTGTGACTTATGTAATAAAACCTTCAAATGCTCAATGCATTTACGAATACACATAAACACAGTGCATCCTAAAGAAGGTTCATTCTTCTGTGATATTTGTAAAAAAGAATTTGCTTCGAAGAAGTATATGGTTAAACATAGAAAAACTCATGTGGGCACAAAGGAGTTCCCTTGCCATTTCTGTCACAAACTCTTCAAGTCACAAAATGATGTGAAAAAGCACATAAAAAGAGTACATAATATTCTTTTGTACAACTCTAACAAGTGTATAGTTTGTAGCATGGAATTCTCCAGTGCATTTACGTTGGACGAGCATAGAAAGAAGTACCATAGTACAGAATCAGATTCAAGTACAAGTACTAAGTTGAAAACTTGTGTCAAATGCGGTACAAACTTCTCGACTGACGAAGATCTGCATTCCCATATATTGCAGTGTGGGAACGAGATTGTTCATGAAATTAAAATTGAAGTTGAAGAAACTTCAAGTGAGGAGTATTAATCCAATCGACATCTGTTGGACTTAGGGTACAGATACACATGCTCATTAGTAGCACGAAAGCATGCTAGTTTCGATCAAATACCACCTACTAGCATGCGTATCCAGCACATGCTAGTAATGAGCATGCTACTAAATCGCAAGCTGGTTGATTTTCGAGCATGCTACGAGGCAAGGGGTGGGTTAGTAGCACGTGTGAACGAACGTGTTCGCTTATTAGCGTGATAGTTTTGTTGAGTTCATTTTGTAAGAAACTGTAAATAATACAATTTTGTTGATCAATTGGTTCACTTATTTAATAATAATTTTAGGGAAAATCCTGAATATTTGTATTTGGTACACGTTTCAGGTAAAAATGCTTATAAATAGCATGCTATATCAAAGCAAATGTCTTTTTTATTCTTTTTTAAAATAAATAAACATGTCAGACATTCACACCAATTATCCAGTCCCAAACTAGGCAGAGCCTGTGGTATGGTTACTAGATAACGGATACACATACTTAAATAAATATATAAACATCCAAAACTTGGGTACAAACATTCATATTCATTATACGAACATTTGCCCCTAGCGGGATTCGAACTCGCAACCTCCGGCGTGGCAGGCCGAGAGCTACCCGTTCCGCCACGGAGGTCGTCAAAAGTAAACGTCATGAGCATGCTTATTAGCATGCTACTAATGAACATGTGTATCTATACCCTTAGGCCTCCTAGCGGTGTAAGAAGGGCGGAAGTATAATGTCTTTTGGGAATCGAAGGATGTTTTACAAAAACAACTCTGGTCTATTACGACGAATTTCATGTTTAAATGCTATTTGATTTAAAAATCATTTGCAATACCTAACATGATTTCTATTTAATTATAATAGCACATTGTGTAGAATTCTGCGCCTCTTAGTGACTTCTTCCCAAAACGTTTTAAACAACGATCTCTATGTACTACTAGATGGAGCGTTCCAAACAATCGCTCTGTTCCACGCAAGTAGCCACAACTATTTCACATTCACAATGAAACTTGTGCAGTTACTACGCAGAACATTTAATTATTACTAAATATTGACGCTACGGTTAAATAACTGCACAAGTTTCATTGTGAATGTGAAAGAGTTGCGTGGAACAGAACGATTGTTTGGAACGCTCCATCTAGTAGTGCATAGAGATCGTTGGTTTTAAATAAATAAAATATATCCTTATTTTCTCTACTCAAAAGTTACAAGATAAAGAAAAAAAATAGTGGAATACAGTCATAAAATAATGAAAACCTTTGCGAGAGACTGGTGTTTGTAGTAGATGGAAACCTGTATGATAAATCACCAGGCTCTCACTTGCTACGGATATTCCTGAGCAGTTAGCTGCTTTTGGAGTAAGCCGTTGAAATGCTACTTTTCAGGAGACCAAATGACCCTTTGACCAGATGATTTCATAAAAAAACATTGAACTGTTTTGTGATAAAACATAAATAAAAAAAATAGTTCGTCAGTTTTACGTATAATTGGCGTGGTCCCACACGAACGATGTTGTTAATAAAGTTTGAATGAATGGACCTTTAAAATACAATATAGATTATAAAATCTTTCAACTTTAGTTCGTTCCGAACAACTGTTTTCAAGTTTTTTTTTCAACTCCCTGCCAGCTTGGATATTTCCGGACAAGTACAACTTGGATCTTTTTAAAGGAAGAGTGAATAGGCATCTTCTGGGTGAGCGCGCTCCACCTTATGTATCATCATCACTTAGCATCAGGTGAGATTGAGGTCAAGCGTGAACCCAACCACAAATAAAAAATATATATATTGGTCTCCTAAAAATTTGCATTTTGCCAAGTTATATATAATTTCACCGGAGGCACAGTATTATTATAAGTAAAAATAGGTATTGAGCTGTAAAATATAATATTACTATACGATAACAGGTTATTCTGTCTCCATTGTCATACGATTTTACTGTATTTAAAAAAAAATTACGTGTGTTTTTGTAAAACTGCCTTCAATTTATCAAAATATATTTTTATGTAAAAACATAGTTATTTAAAATGAAATAAAATTCTGAAAGAATTTAACTATTTTTGTTTATTTATAAAAATATTGACAATGAGCGGTTTCCTATAAGGTACTCAAGTTTAGTTGCTCATATTCTCAATGGATGGCAGCATTGACGATAATTGTCGTAAATCGACTTAAACGAAACCTTCAAGTACATCAGATTCGTTCAGCATACATACATACATACATACATAATGCTCACGCCTTGGTCCCAGAGGGGTACTGTTTCCGGCAGATGAGAGAGGGTTGTGCTCCTGCAGTGGAGACCATAATAACATGATGATGATGATATTATACAATAAAAACAATTATCATAAGATTCATAGAGATGTTGGTGTTTTGTTCCTTACACTCTCTTTGGACCCCAAGCCAAAACTCCATCAAGAAAAAAAAGATTTGTACAAAAATGACCATCAGAAAAAACAAGGGGTGAAAAAGGGTTACAAAATGACGCTAGCGATTTAATGGGGATCAAAATGACGCAAAACTTAATTTGAACGAAAATTTTACCAATATGATACCATTTGACAAAAATAAGGCGTGTCGTCACCCCTCGTTTGCGCAGACAGAAACAGTCCCCCGATAATACACGAAACGTTGAGCAAAATATTCAATTCTATGCTCAATAGTAATAGGGAGCAAAATGATTACCACGTTGTCTCTATCTCAGTCATACCTTTCTGTACACTGCGTGGCATTTTTACACTTCACTCAAACGTCAAATCAATCAACCAATAGCGGCATAGAATTGTTATCGTGGAATGTCCTGATTGGTCAATAATATTTTCACAGTACAACCTGCGCAAGGTTGTACTGTACCATATCCCACTAATATTATAAATGCGAACGTTTAGTTTGGATGTTTGTTACTCAATCACGCTTCAACCACTGGAAGGATCGGGATGAAACTTTGCACACATATAGGTTAGGTCCTGGAATAGGACATAGGATAGTTTTTATCCAGAAAAAACGTCTCATTCCTACGGGAAACCAAATTAATATGAATTTATGTCGTTTTTGAGATTTTTGGGGACGTTGACTATGAAAATAGTATCTATTTTGAAATTCAAGGTGTGTAAATATAGAAACCTACGCGGACGAAGTCGCGGGCAAAGCCAGTTTAGCAATAAAGTTGAAATAAAATTGTATTCACGTTCCTTTTATTACATAATATTTATAAATTATAACTAAGAATGTCTCAAGGTCCAGTGGTGACTTGGAAGTACACTTCACATTGCTGCATAGACGGCCTGCTCCAGGAGTCGAAGACCAGAGTAGGCTCCTCCTTGGCAAATAAGTCCATCTTGGGCTGGTCTCGAATTTCTACAGGCACTTCAGGTTTGATCTGTGAGTAAACAAATTAAGCTTCAGACGGTTAGTCTATTGGGATGAAAATTCCCAGCACTACAACTAAAAATAATATAAAAAAATCATTTATTCATCTCTCCAAAATGTATATATGTCGGCGAAATAATAAAAGAGGAGCTGATTTGGAGGCACAGTGCGTGTTCGTCGCGCCGTTCGGTTTGGTTCGGCGAGCGTCGGGAACACGCGCTGACGGAACGTCGAGTATAACTGGCGCATGCGCAGGCTCGAAACAGTCTTCGATGGAAAAGCGTGCGGTGCGCAGACGTTAAGCTGACGTATCGTCTGCCTTTTAAAATCGTTACTTGATGATGTAGTGTACATTCATGTAGTATCTTTGAAGCCAGTAAACGTGTTAACTTTGAAACGGTGTTAAACTCAATTTGGGAGCCCACAGAGAGGCGGTACCAGAAACCTATGACATATATACAATAACTCCGCCAAACTGTATAATACAGTTTGTTGGCAGAAATTGCTCTCTTTACATCTTACATCTATGGCAGAGAATACTAAATATCACTATGCAATGGACTATGACTGATAAGACTATTCGACTACTGGGAACATGCAGCTGAAAAGAACAAACGTGCGCTGGAGAGATACTTTCTTTGCAAATTAAAGATAGCAAATGTTACTCAAAGGTAACATTATCTTAGCCGTGATAGCCGGGTTGGTTGTGCACTCGCCTCACGTTTCTGAGGTCGTGGGTTCAAAGTTCAAACCCCGCCCGTACCAATGGGTGTTTCGAAACTTAAGTACAAAGAAGATATTCTAAAGCGCATATGAAGTCTCGGGGCACCGTTCGTGGTCAGGGGTTTGGCACAAAAGATCCTGAAGGGTCGAAGTGTCGCCAGGTCTTCCTGGCCCCGTAACAAGATGAGATAATCTGATGATGCTGTATCGTAACGTGTGTGGGGGGTGGTGTGTGGGAGGGAGGGCGCACCTTGGCCGCGCGGCGTATCTTGAGGTGCACCAGCTTGACGTGCGTGCGCATGGCGGTGCGCTGCGTGAACTTGCGGCCGCACTGCGCGCACTCGAACGGCTTCTCGCCCGTGTGCGTGCGCACGTGGTTCGTCAGCACGCTCTTGCCCTGCGACAGACATACGCGACGGTAGCCATTATTGTCCGCCATCTTTAGTATCACAACTTCAATGTAATCCCACTAATATTATAAATGCGAAAGTTTGGACGTTTGGATATTTGGATGTTGGTTACAAAGGGCGGAGCGAGGTACGGGCTGGGGGCGAGGTGGGGTGGGGTGGTGGGGCGGGGCGCGCTATTTCTAGTTTTAAAATTATTTCTGGTTATTATATTTCGTTTCTTAATTTTCATATTCATTTCAGCTCACCCACATTACTGATGTGAGATAGATACTCATATTTTAAAAACCACAAATCAATGTAGTCTAGGATTTTCCTCATCCGTCTCCTGTTTCCCCTAGCAGCTGCGCCGAGACTCTCCAAAGCGCCCTAAAGCTAACTGCATGTATCTCTTGAGTTTCGTAGTACCCATGGTGATGATGAATCGATGACTATCCGACATATACATATTATGACGCTAGCAATTCCAAGGGTATTAAAACGAAAAGGAGCAATAATGACGATTCGTCCAACCGTCATTCTGGCTCCTTGACAATGCGTTACCAACTCGATGAAGGTCAAAATTACGTAACAATTAAATGGGAGTAAAATGACGGTAACAACTTATTTATGATCAAAATGACGGTAACAATTAAATATCGCGGGTGGCTTTCATTTAGAACATATGTCCACCCACACTGCCCGCTTCGGTGTGCCCTGCCTGCCTGCCTGCTAGTGTAGTGTAGTGTGTGTAGTGCGGCGGGCACTCACCCGGAAGGCCTTGCCGCAGGTGTCGCACACGTGCCTGGGCGGCGGGCGGTGGCCGCTGTGCACGCAGCGCACGTGCTTGGCGAGCGAGTTCCTGGTGGCGAGCGCGGCGGCGCACTGCCCGCAGCGGTGCAGGCGCACGCCCTCGTGCTGCACGCGCACGTGGTGCTCGAGCGCGCGCTCGCTGTCGTACCGCTTGTCGCACCGCTCGCACCCGTACCTGTGGCACCGGGACACGTGTACACCGAGCGTGCTCCAGAGAGCGATATAACTCTGATTCGACGATACATTGCTCCCCATACACCCAATTCCTGTGTATTCCCATGCTATACGAGCTCGAGGAATCTACTATAAAGAGCAAACGTCGCATAATAAATGTCTCTGGCCAACATGTCAGAGGATAAAAAAGTGCGGAACAAAAAAAAACATTGATATCTCTTTCCAGCAGCTACTTCTTCTCTCGGCTCCGTCTCTAGTGGTCGCTTGCATCTGCTACAATGACAACTAAAGATTGAAAGTATTCGAAGATTGCAGGTTCGTGTCCCGTCCCGGTCGTCTTTTGTGGACATTCCGGAGTCGAGCCTTTCAATTAACCGACTCAATCTTTTAATTTTTTTTTAGAATGATTAGCCGAATGAAGGAAAGTTATACATAGATTATAAAAATGTCGTAGACAAAGAGAAGTGTTACTCTCTGACGAGGACAATGGTCACGAGAGCCATACAGCTCGTCTTGTGGCGATGTGAAATAGGAACACCGTTAAAAACGACGTTGGCTCAAATACCAAAAAGGAATAGGATATATGATTTACCTAATGGGTTTCAATATGACGGACTCACGCGGGTCTAGCGTAACTAATAGCGGGTCAAAATGACGATAACAATAGGAGGCAAAAATGACGCCAACAATAGGGGGTCAAAATGATAATAAAAACTAATAAAGGGTCAAAATGAAGCTAGCAATATGGGGGCAAAATGACGCCAACAATAGCGGGTCAAAATGACGCAAACAATAGGGGGTCAAAATGACAATAAAAACTAATAAAGGGTCAAAATGAAGCTAGCAATATGGGGACAAAATTACGCCAACAATAGGGGGTCAAAATGACAATAAAAACTAATAAGGGTCAATTTGACGATAACAATGGAGCGTCAAAATCACGATAACCATAGAGGGTCAAAATGACGCTAACCATTGATAGGAGTCAAAATTGCACAAAGAAATGGGGTCAAAATGACACAAATAAATGAGGGGGTTAAAATAACGCTAACAACTATTAGGGGGTCAAAATGACTTAAATAACTAATAGAGATCAAAATGATGGTAGCAATTAATACGGTGTCATAATGACGCTAGCAACTATATTAAGTATCACTGCGTACTACGGATACATCAATTCTATATTACGTTATGGGATCATTATCTGGGGGAACTCGACAGATGTAGATCACGCCTTCCTAATGCAAAACGGTGTATGCGCGCAATATTTGGTCTCTCCCGCATTGAATCATCGACCTTATTTTAGAAGTCATAAGATTCTAACTTTGCCCTGCTTATATATATATTATGGATATGTGTTTGTTTGTGTACAAAAACAAATACCTCTTTCAGGAAACTAAAGATATCTGTAACCGACAGGTAAGAACTAAATACAAACATGAATTGCACAAACCACTCTTAGAATTGACAATTGTTTCTAAAAATAGTTTCATCATGTACATAAATATATTTAATAAACTTCCTTACATGTTTAAGGAACACAACATTAGTAAATTTAAAAAGTCAATCAAATTATGGATCGCTGAAAGTTGTTCCTACAGTGTTAATGAATATATGGACTAAATAGTGTATAGAATTTCTGACAGTTGATAATAATAGTAAATTTTAGTAACTTTGACATTCATTAATATTTGTTTATGTATGTATGTATATTTCATTCCAGATTAATAGTCCTATGAAAACAAACGCATTTGCGTCTCGAAAACAAAATACACAATAGATGGTGTTCCTAAGTGGACTGCAAAGTTTACATGGTAATACAAACCTGTTTTTGCTGCTGGTGACCCTTTCATGTATATGTTACCGAGACGTAAATAGCGTTGGTTTTCATAGGACTATGAATCTGGAATGAAATATATGTATGTATGTATGTATGTATGTATGTATGTATGTATGTATGTATGTATGTATGTATGTATGTATGTATGTATGTATGTATGTATGTATGTATGTATGTATGTATGTATGTATGTATGTATGTATGTATGTATGTATGTATGTATGTATGTATGTATGTATGTATGTATGTATGTATGTATGTATGTATGTATGTATGTATGTATGTATGTATGTATGTATGTATGTATGTATGTATGTATGTATGTATGTATGTATGTATGTATGTATGTATGTATGTATGTATGTATGTATGTATGTATGTATGTAAACGCTTTATTGTACCAAAAATAACAACAACAACAATAATAAAATAGGAATTAAACTGTGTACAAAGGCGGACTTATCCCACTTAGGGATCTCTTCCAGTCAACCTTAGAGTAACCGAAAGGACAAGTATAATGCGTTGCCATGTGGACAGTTCACCATTTTATTACTGTGACAATTAATTCTTTTAAGTTATATATATTATTTTCATTCCTCTTTAGTCATTTTATTATTATGAATATGTTTAGGTGATTGTGTATAGGTAGGCATTATAATTTCGATAAATAGCAAATTAAAGGAGAATGACCAAAAGTGGGCCTAAGATGCGTCTTTATCATTCATGTACCAAAAATATTGGTCTGAATTATGAATCCCCTCCATTTTTTTTTCAAGCTATTGGAATAGGGAGTTCAAAAATAACATAAAATAAAAACATTGATTGATTTCCACCAGCCGACCGGCATCTTTTCAACTAGAGTAGTGAAAGCAGAATTAAAATCGATATATATTTATAATCGATATTTGTCAACCATAGTTGATACTGCCTTTCAGTTACTGGCGCGATAATCCACTCATCTCGTTTTTCATTTACTGACTGGAAATACAGTATTTATACAGATTTAAAGTGATACACACGTTATTAAGAGGTTTATGAAAATATTAGTACGGAACCGAAACGTCGATGTATCAATTTAATAAGTCGGTGTAGTAGAACCGCACTATCGATTTGCACTATGGTTTTGTACGTACTGTCACGCATGTCAGTCGTGTAATTTATAACTTGTGTATATAACCACTAAACTAACTAGGGAAAAATTGAATTGAATCTTGTTATATTCTCTTTGCACACAATGACATCAACATCTGGAGCAATTAATCGTGGCCATATACCACGGCGCTGTATAAACTGTTCGTTGGTGGTGCCGCGCCAACAAAGAGTTCGTTCTATGGATGAGTTATCCAATTCTATGCTTAATGTTTTGAGTTCGTGGATTGCGCCTGGTTCTGTAAGTATTTTTCTATTTTATAGTAATTTGTACGTACATGTTTAAGTAAAGCCCTTTCTGCATTCACTTGCAAAAATTACTGCTAATATAACCCCACAAAGTCTTCGGCTGCGACCGCGTCTGCCTGTTAAGGTGGTAAATAACTAAAATATAAGCTTGTTTGAGGTGTACTTAAATAAGAGCAGATATACTTATTTTTGTATTTGTGCTCTTTAGGTATTTAACAATATTTAGCTGATTTCAAGTAATACACACGTTCTTAAAAGATATTTATGAAAATATTGTTACGTAACAGAAATATCGATTATTCAATTGGTTAAATCGTATTAGTAGAACCTCACTATTGGTTAGCACTATGGTTTCGTACTGTGACGTCATATCCCATATGGTGTCAACAGCTGTTTTGTCTCCTTTTGTTTACATTATGTATTTGGGTGAAAAAATCTATTTTAACTAGTCTAATGTAGTGTCGAACGCAATATACCGTCGCACCAAACTATGACATCAAGATTGGGAACGGTTAATATACCCACGGTGTTGTGAAAACTGTGCGCCAACGAAGATTTCATTCCAAGTAAGATTATTCAATTTTCCCACTATAAAGTTTAACGATTTTCTTTTTACAATAATCCTTAGTATTTTGCCTGTATTTTGACGACAATTTGATCCAGACGCAAGGTTCAAAGTTTAAGGGCAAACTCCCATACAATTTTGGTCATTCTCCTTTATTTCCTAATCAGCGCAACCTACAACTTCTCCGGCATAATATTTTTCTACCCAAAGGTTGTCTGGAAGAAATCGCTTAAAGCGATAGGACCGCCTAAATTGTACTATTTGTAACTTCTATAACGTGCAACTGTATTTGTTTGCGCAATAAAGTGTATTGTATTGTATTGTAAAACCTTGTATATGCCTGGAAAGGCAGGTTTACGGTGAAACTAATGTATATAGCAAATTAAGCCGCAAAATGTACCCGTTTTCTATACAATAAAGATATTCTATTCTATAAGTGTTTGTGTTACTTACTTGAAACTCTGTTTATCCTTGTGCTTCAAACTCTTCTGCAGATGTTGTCTCAAACTGTGCGCCGATTTGAACCTGAGAAATGCATTTATGTTTTTGGTACAATCCTCTGATATAATGATAACTTATAACTAGCGAAGGAATGTAGCTTTGAGATCGCGCAAAGTGGCGATGCATCGTCTCTTTTTGCCCCTCTGGGACCAGGGCGTGAGCATAATGTACGTAACTAACGTTAGTAGTTAAACATATTGTTTACTTTGATTACATTACATACATTTAAAAGTGAATGAATTTTGGGCTTGCCGTGTGGTTCCCGGCTTAGAATACTATCCCTATCTTTCCCATGGGTGTCGTCAAGGTGACTAAGGGATTGCACCAGGGACGGGCAGCAGCGTTCTCCTGTGTGTTTGTTAAGAACATTACTGCGAATCACCAATCCGCCTGCCGAGCGTGGTAATTATGGCAAATCCCCAATGGACAACTTACCAAAAGTGGTATTGAATTGGGGAGGCCTATGTCCAGCAGTGGACGTATTTAGGCTGATGATGATGAATTTATAGCTTAATTATAAGTTTGTAATGGTTTTGTGAAACACCCTCCTTTGTACTTCTAACAATTGCCTTTAAATTGTTTTCGACCGAAGGCCATGATGTATCTTTTGGGTAGACGAGTTCCTGTGGCCAGAGGCAGCTGGATGCAGGAAGGGCCCATGTCCAGCAGTGGACGTTTAAGGGCTGACAAGAAGACCGCACCTGACGTCGCACTCGACGCAGTAGAACTGCTTCACGTCGCTGTGTTTCAGCTGGTGGTGCTTGATCTGCGTGCGCGTCCTGAACCGCTTCCCGCACTCCCCGCACGAGTAGTTCTTTATGCCCTGGTGGATCCTGGAGATTTGGTTCATTTTTAACTAGTTTCACAAATTATTAAATATTTCCTGTAGGTATAAGATGTTTTTTCGGGATAAAAACGATCATATGTCCTATTCCAGGACTTAACATAGATTCGTGCCAAGTTTCATCCCGATTCGTCCAGTGGTTGAAGCGTGATTGAGTAACACACATACAAACTTTCGCAATTATAATATTAGTGGGATGGGACTAGCTGTTACTCGCGACTTCGGCCGCGTGGACAACTTAACATTACAAATTCTTATGTATATCCCGTAGCAATGGGATGTTTTTTCGGGATAAAAACTAATCCTATGTCTTATTTGAGGACCTAACCTATGTGTGTGCCAAGTTTCATCACAATCCGTGCAGTGGTTGAAGCGTGATTGAGTAACAATCATCCAAATGTCCAAACATCTAAATATCCAAACTTTCGCATTTATAATATTAGTAGGATAAGAAGCACAGGCTTTTTGGTGAATGAAAACATCATGAGGAATCTTATATATACCAAATAAGAAATTCTATGTCGTATGTGAAGTCCACCAAATAAGCTTTGGGGCACCGTTGGGTGGACAGGGGTTTGGCACAAAAGATCTCGAAGGGTCGAAGTGTAGCCAGGTTCCTGGCGTCCAGAAGTGTGTACTCACTGCATCATCATATCAGTCTTTAGACGTCCACTTGTTTTACCAGGTCCACCAGTTTTAAGACTAAGTAAGGTCAGTAAATCGTTCACGGGGCCATGTATACGCTTCTACAACAAACTACCAGAGGAAATCTTACATATGACGGACAGAAAGTTTAAGATTCACATTAAAAAACAACTTTGTAAGAAAGCCTATTATAAAATAAACGATTATTTGAATGACAAAGATGCCTGGTACTAATGTTAATTCAGCTTCGCAAAATCTTTATTAATTGTATGCAAACTTGATTTTTAAAAGATGTGTTGCGTGAAGTTTGTTGCGCCGTTTGTTCTTCACAGCGCTAACACCTAGGAAGCGGTAGTCGATGAAAAAAATGACGTGTATAAATGTACCAAGTGTACTCATATGCAATAAATGATTTTGACTTTGACTTTGACACTGCTGGACATAGGCCCTCCGAATCCAGCCACCTTCCTCAGGTCGTTGGGGAGTCCCAAACTACGGTCTCCACTCCAGAACTGCCACCTCCTGTCGGCTATATTGGTCGCCTTCGTTCTTCTTCTGAAACCTTCAAACAAGACCCTAGCATAGCCCTCTCCCACAACTCGCTGAGCGACTCGTTTCAACTCACTGCATATGCTCGGCCAAGGAGTCGTTGTTGACGAAGCTCTTCCCGCACTGGTCGCACTTTGGTCGGTCTCCGGAGTGGTGGTTCCGCATGTGGCCTCGATGCGTTTTGCTGTTACTGCAAACGTATTTACGGGAAGAATATAGACGGACAGACATTTATTACATTATGCGACACCGTTAAGTTGCTAGCGTCATTTTGTGACCCCGTCGTTGCTAGCGTCATTTTGTAACCCCGTTGTAGCTACAGTCAATTTGTGACCCCATTGTTGCTAGCGTCATTTTGTGACCCCGTTAAGTTGCGTCATTTTGACCACCGTTTTTTGTAAGGGTCATTTTTGATGACAGAAGAAGCCTTTGTTTTTTCTTGCTGGTGATTTGTCTTTTGATCAAAAGAGAGGTTAAGGACCAATGAAAACCAACATCGATTAGAATAATTGTGTTTGTTTTGTGAGGGTATATATGTACAATCATTATCAGGTTATTTTTGTCTCCACTGCAGGAGCACAACCCTCTCTCATCTGCCGGAGACAGACGGAGGATTTGGCCTACACTGCCCGCGCTGGCCAGACGGGTTGGGGAGGCCTGATTGATGTTTTATAATGTATTCCCTCAGTCGCCTTGTACGACATCCACGGGAAGAGTTGGAATGGTCCTATTCTACTCTACCGGAAACCACACGGCAGTTATCTGAACAACATTATATCTAGTTTCGTATTTACCTGGATACTTTGCCACAAATTTGGCAAGTGTAGAGTGTTAACAAGCCCTCGTGTTGCGTTCTGAAACAAAATTGTATAAATGTTACGTTCGGCAATCTTCGTCTATCTTCGGAAATACGAACGCGCGATGTTCATATCTATATAGAGCTGTTACAACATCAAATTATGTAATTTTCTTGTAAAAGTGGTCGGATCGGGAGCTGAAGTGGAAAGGGGAGCGGAATCTGTAGTCCACGCGAGCGGAGCTAGAACATAATAATTTGTATGTTAAGTCGTCCATGCGGGCGAAGTCCCGGGCAGCAGCTGGGGAGCTAGCCTCACCTGTAGTGGTCGACGATGGAGGCGCGGTCGATCATGCGGCGGCCGCAGCGCAGGCACTCGTAGCGGCGCGTGTGGACGACGCAGTGGACGCTGAGGCTGTACGACGTCGGCAGGAACATGCTGCACAGCTCGCACTTGTACGGGCCCCGCGCCTGCAACGGTAACATATACGTTAGCTCCTGGAATACGACATAATAAAATAAATAAAATAAAATAAAAATAGCCTTTATTTATCGAAGCTGTATCTTACATCTAATTAGATAATATATTATAATTTATGTATTTAGTAAAACATCGACAACTTCGACTTGTCTTTCGACATAGGCCTCTTCCAGATGTTTCCACAAAGTGCGGTCTTTTGCCTTTTGTGTCCATAGTCCTGCGCAGGTATTTTTTAGGTCATCAGCCCATCTAAGGTATGGTCTTCCTCTTTTTCTTTTCCCATCTCTCGGGTACCACTCCACAATGTCCTGTGTCCATTTGCATATGTTTTGCCTTATCATATGGCCTGTCCAGCGCCATTTAATACATATAGATTAGACACATAGAATACGACATAGGATAGTTTTATCCCGAAAAAACATCTTACACCTCCGGGAAATCCTACTAACATTATAAACGCGAAAGTTTGTATGTATGTATGTATGGATGTTTGTTACTCTTTCACGCAAAAACTACCGAATGGATTTTAATGAAACTTTACAATAATATAGCTTATACATCAGAATAACGCATAGGCTATAATTTATAAAGATATTGTGTGAAATGTCCAAAATATCAAGTAAGTGGGAAATACATAATAATTGGTTATGGTGAAGTTGTCCACGCGGACGAAGTCGCGGGCAAAAGCTAGTTATAAATAAATCATACTCATTGGCAAGAATCTAATATGTAAATAATGTTTTCGCTGCATACCTACTTTAACTGATATCTTTTTAGGATTTACAATGTATTATAAAGATACATTATTATAAATTAATCATAGTAGTGATGTTCTAAGCTGTTCTAAGTATACAAATTGATTCATTTAATTAATATTTATTATTTTTTGTGGTTGTGTTATATTTAATTAAAATGCAAAAATTGTTTAAGAATATGTCGTAGTCGCCTCTTCTGAGGGCGTGGGGCTCGAATCTCTTCTGATGTCGTAGGTTCCTGGTTCCGCCGACTGTGTGGGCTCCCAAATTGAGTTTAACGCAGTTACAACGTTAACACGTTTACTAGCTTCAATGACACTACATGAAATTACACTACATCATCAAGTAACGATTTTAGAAGGCAGACGATCCGTCCGTGTAGTGCCTGCGCCCCGCACGTACCGAGCGAACACCGTCTCGAGTCTGCGCCTGCGACAGTCCTACCCAGCGCGTGCTCGCGACGTTCGCCGAACCAAGCCGAACGGCGCGCCGAACACACACTGTGCCTCCAAATCCGCTCCTCTTTTATTATTGCGCCGACCAATTTTAAGTTAAGTTTTTTCCGTCCGTTTAAGTCCGGCCGAAGTCGCGAGTAACAGCTAGTTCAATCCCACTAATATTATAAATGCGAAAGGTTGTATATTTGTTTCTCAATCAGGCTTCAATCACTGGACGAATCGGGATGAAACTTGGCACACACAATGTGTAAGAAGAACTCTGTTAATTAAGGTTTTAATAATGTATGTATTCCTAAGTTAAGGTATTAAGCTATGGGCCTAGTTGCCTGATAATAAACGATTTATGATTATTATTATAATAGTATCCTCCTCTTCCCGTGGATGTCGTACAAGGCGACTGAGGGAATACATTATAAAACATCAGTCAGGCCTCCCCAACCCGTCTGGCCAGCGCGGGGAGTGTAGGCCGAATCCTCCGTCTGTCTCCGGCAGATGAGAGAGGGTCGTGCTCCTGCAGTGGAGACAAAAATAACCTGATGATGATTATAATAGTGTTCCCACTCACCGGACTGTGTTTGCTCATGTGGTTGTCGAGTTTCGCCTCGAAGTTGAAACCTTTGAAACACAGGTTGCACTGGAACGGGAACTTCAGGTTCAGTTTGCTCTCCTCCTGACAAGCAACATAAAAAAAAATTAATCGGAACCAAAATTTCTCTCAACATTTCAACACCCTCACACCACTCCTCTCACTATACACACATCACTCACATCACTTACTTCACTCATCATCATCATCAACAAATATCAGTCAGTATTAAACAACAGATCTAATAATTTTGTCTATTTATATGTGTTTGTTTTCTCCCTGTTTAAATGTTATATTTTAATTATACAGAATTTTAATTTTGTAATTGGCATATTTTGAATTTTATTTATAATAATGTAATTGCTGTGAAATTAAATAAATATATAAAATAAAAATAATTTTTTTTAAACATTCTGAAACCTACAGCTAATTTACAAAAATATATAATACAGTATAATATAAATTAAACATTAGCAATTAACAGATTTCTAATATATAAACGTAAACATTATTGCATAGGGTAATAAAAGTAGACAAAAGTAGGAGGGTACAGAAAAAAAATTAGATAGAAATTTACAACCAAATAGGTATAAAAAAATAAAAATTTCATCACATTAAGTAATATTGCGAACCGAACCAAATGTGGAGGATGGTCATAATTCTCCTTAGGACTGTGTTAAAGACACGATGTGTTTTTTATATTTTTATAAATAACTAGCTGTGCCCGCGGCTCCGCTCGCGTGGACTACAGAATCCGCTCCCTATCGCGATCCCACTCCCGCTCCAACTGTAGTACAAACCAATCGCAATATGAATTGTACCGAACATACGAGTAATTATACTTCTTTGTTATAATGGCTTCTAGAAAAATGTACTTTATTAATATCTCATGTTCTAAGTGGCGTATCAAGATGAAACATGCACCAGGTTTCAAGTTAGACCTCCAGCAAGACAACTGTGAAAACTGCATCAGATTTCATTCAGTAGTTTTTGCGTGATTAGGTAACAAACATACAGACATACATTCTAAAACCAATTATTTTGGCTTCTATTCACACACACACACATATTTTACACTCAAATTCTCCACACTACCACCCACAATCACACTCTCTCACCCTCCTAATAATATTATAACTTTCTTTTTCTTTCTAACAATATTTATTCTGTCCCACAGTTTTCAATGTAACCTGTAAACCCAGGCTCCCCGATACAGACTGCATGGTCTAGTGTGGGAGCTCCAATATGTATTGTCCTGTAAATTTTTATATTTTAATCGTACTCAATGATGTAATAATACAATTTTAAGGATGACTGTAAAAATCTATGAATCTGGTAATTTATAATAATAGACTATTTGAATTTGAATTGGTCCTATAAAGGCCCCTCATACACATTTTTCTACAATATCTCCATGTCCAGACATAGACCAGTTACAGTTTTATTATAAGTATAGATAATACATTTTTAGAAGCACGTACAGGAGGGTATAACGTGCTTACAACCAGCATAAAATTAATCCCAGGCCTGAATATGAAAAAGGCCCCAGTAAGGACAAAAATATGGAACATCATCATCATCAGGTTATTTTTGTCTCCACTGCAGGAGCACAACCCTCTCTCATCTGCCGGAGACAGACGGAGGATTCGGCCTCCACTCCCCGCGCTGGCCAGACGGGTTGGGGAGGCCTGATTGATGTTTTATAATGTATTCCCTCAGTCGCCTTGTACAACATCCACGGGAAGAGTTGGAGTGGTCCTATTCTACTGTACCGGAAACCACACGGCAGGCCAAATATAGATAAGTCCCATATTTTTGTCTGGGAGTACATACATACAACCTACCTCTCTCTGTTTGACCTGTTCCTCGGGGTTCAACATGACGACCCTGATCTTGGTGGGGTCCAGTTCCACGGGCTTGCGTATTGATGTCTTTGGTTCTGGGTCTATCTTGTCTATGCTGTAACAAAAATAAAACCAATGAAGCAAGATATTTATACATTAGCTGTGCCCGCGTGGACGACACAATTATTTTTCACGTTACTCTCAATCCGACCCCGACCCTGACGCCCACCCCCGATCCGACTCCCACTCCCACCAAGCCCTATGCTTCTGTGAAAAGTCCATCAAATCGGTTCAGTAGTTTTGCAGTGCACAAATTTGCAAGCAAGCCGATTTGGTGGACTTCACATACGCCTTAGAATTTCTTCTTTGTCATATGCAGGTTTCCTCACGATGTTCTCCTTGACCGAAAAGCCTGTGGTATTATAAATAAACTGTACTTAAGTTTGGAAAAAATCACTGGAACGGGCGGGGTCTGAACCCACGACCTCATGAACGTGAGGCGAGTGCACAACTAACTGGTCTACCACTGCTCATCATCAGCCGAAATACGTCCACTGCTGAACAGTCATCATCAGGTTATTTTTGTCTCCACTGCAGGAGCACAACCCTCTCTCATCTGCCGGAGACAGATGGAGGATTTGGCCTACACTCCCCGCGCTGGCCAGACGGGTTGGGAGGCCTGACTGATGTTTTATAATGTATTCCCTCAGTCGCCTTGTACGACATCCACGGGAAGAGTTGGAGCGGTCCTATTCTACTCTACCGGATCCCACACGGCAAACTGCTGAACAGTAAAATGACAGTTTTGTTGGGCTCCCAATTAAATAACTTACCTATTATTCTTTTTCCTAATTTTATCTTCTTTTTCTTTCCGCTTGCCTTTCCTCTTCCTCTTCAAGTCCTTCTCCTCCGCATCCTGCTCCATCTGGAAGCTCTCGGTGACCTGCAGCAGCTGTTCCAGGTCGTCCTCGGTGATCTTTGGTACGTCATCCGTTAGTTTTGTTACGTTCGATCTGGTGGGATATAGAGTTTGTTACGTTTAATCTGGTGGAGCATAAAGTTTGTTAATATTCATCTGATGAAATATGGATGGAACATAAAGTTTGTTAAATTTCATCAGGTGGAATATAATCTTTTGTTACGTTTAATCTGGTGGAGCATAAAGTTTGTTACTATTCATCTGATAAAATATGAAGTAGGTATGTTACGTTTCTTCAGATGAACATAAAATTTGTTATGTTTCATCAGGTGGAGCATAAATATTGTTACTATTCATCTGATAAAATATGAAGTATGTTACGTTTCTTCAGATGGAACATAAAATTAGTAATTAACATAACCATCAGGCTATGAAAGCATCAGGTGGAGCATAAAGTTTGTTACTATTCATCTGATGAAATATGAAGTATGTTACATTTCTTCAGACGGAACATTAAATTTGTTATGTTTCATCAGGTGGAGCATAAAGATTGTTAATATTTATCTGATGAAATATGAAGTATGTTACGTTTCTTCAGATGGAACATAAAATTTGTTATAAACATAACCATCAGGTGGAGCATAAAGTTTGTTACTATTCATCTGATAAAATATGAAGATTGTTACGTTTCCTCAGACGGAACATTAAATTTGTTACGTTTCTTCAGATGGAACATAAAGTTTGTTACTATTTATCTGATGAAATATGAAGTATGTTACGTTTCTTCAGACGGAATATAAAATTTGTTATAAACATAATCATCAGGTGGTTGTTAATGTTCATCTGATGAAATATGTAGTATGTTACGTTTCTTCAGACGGAACATAAAATTTGTTATAAACATAACCATCAGGTGGTTGTTAATGTTCATCTGATGAAATATGTAGTATGTTACGTTTCTTCAGATGGAACATAAAGTTTGTTACTATTCATCTGATTAAATATGTAGTATGTTACGTTTCTTCAGATGGAACATAAAGTTTGTTACGTTTCATCTGGTGGGATAATAGTAAAGTTATTTGAACTTCCAGTACCTGTACTCTTCCAGCGTCATGTTGTCTTCATAATCTGAGAAATCCATCTCCTCTTTGACATTCTCATCCTCTTCCTTACTGATTACAGGTATGTCTATTATATCTAGCTCCGTTTTTTGGACCTGCTTCTTGTGCTAAAAAAAGATACAAAGATGCAATTTGTTTTAAAAGTGAAGCGCTATTACAAACTCATATGTTTTATAGAATTAGGTTTATAAAATTGTTAGAATAAGTTAAGATATTCGTACACAAGACATTGTTATAGAATAAATAAGTACAATACAATATGGAGCACAAATTTTAACTCTAATATTTTTAAAATGGACGATTCTAATAAATCCAATCCCCTTCTCCCATTAAAATTTTGATGAATTTGAGGCGTGTCAGGATCGCGCAAAGTGGCGATACATCGTCTCTGCCTACCTCTCTGGGACCAAGGCGTGAACATTATGTATGTATGTACTAATTGATTCTGTGACATCTTCTGTTAAGCCTTTTGCATCTAGATATGAGAGTTAGACCCAAACATTTATCCCAATATCCTATTATAAATGCGAAAGTTTGGATATTTGGATGTTTGTTACTCAATCACGCTTCAACCACTGGACGGATCGTGATGAAACTTGGCACAAATATAGGTTAGGTCCTGGAATAGGACAGAGGATAGTTCTTGATGTTAAGTTGAGAGCACAAATTGGTTTTTTAGTTCGACCTATCATTACTAACAGCAAAATAGAATAGACAATGTCTCTTACCTGTAAAACTTTATGGTAGCCTAGTTTCCCTTTCCCGCTGGAGTCTGTGGAGAGTGTGGTCGTGGCACAAAGGTACGGCGTCGCGTATTTACTAAGTTCTGGATCTTGAGCGTCTATAGGGAACTGGAAGTAGATGATGCCCATGAACCTTGCAACCTTAGAATGGCCAACATATCTGCCGGCATCATCATTATAGTGTCATCATCAGTCGAAATATGTCCACTGCTGAACATAAGGCTCCTCAGTAGAATGACAGCTTCAAAGTCAAAGTCAAAATCATTTATTGCATATGAGTACACTTGGTACATTTATACATGTAATTTTTTATCAACCGCTTCCTAGGTGTTAGCACTGTAAAGAAGAAAAGGCGCAACAAACTTCACGCAACACATCTTCATACACTCCCCGCGCTGGCCAGACGGGTTGGGGAGGCCTGATTGATGTTTTATAATGTATTCCCTTAGTGGCCTTGTACGACATCCACGGGAAGAGTTGGAGTGGTCCTATTCTACTCTACCGGAAACCACATGGCAGTGATTGGTACACTTCTATCAATTATGTATATGAAAACTGTTATAAAAATAAAAACTCACTGGTGCACATCTAGTGAGGTACTGGTAAAGCATGGTATGGGCTCTCAGCAGTTTGTATTTGAACCGCACGGCCTTCTGAAGCAGCAGGCAGCACTCCACACAGAGCCATTGGGGCAGGCCGTCTGATTCTGATACCTGATGAATTGTTAGAAGAGTTTGAAAGTGGCAGCTCTAAACACATTTGTAAAAAGCCGTGGTAGCCGGTTGGTTGTGCACTCGCCTCACGTTCATGAGGTCAAGCCCAGGGTTTAAACCCCGCCCGTACTAATGAGTTTTACCAAACTTAAGTACGGTTTATTTATAATACCACAGGCTTTTCGGTGAAGGAAAACATTGTAAGGAAACCTGCATATGATGAGGAAGAAATTCTGAGGCGTATGTGAAGTCCACCAAATCGGCTTGGGGCACCATGGGTGGACAGGGGTTTGGCACAAAAGATCCTGAAGGGTCGAAGTGTCGCCAGGTCTTCCCGGCCCCCTGAGAAGATAAGATGAAATCATTTGTATCCTACACCTGATAATATGAGCTCTATTTTAAATGCCCCGTGAGTTAGTCCCTGTTTAGACTATAGTGTTTTATTTTGGGTTTCAGCAGGAATTTTTTTAAAAATCACTCTTAGTAATGTACATTATTCTCTCATTTATCTTAAAGAGCTCAATATAAAGATATGGCTCTCCACTATCTGCAATGAAAAGGCCCTAAGCGTCTTCGGTCACATTGTGTGGTCTTCCAAACATGTACTTGAGAAGCTAATCGTATTGGGACAAGTAGAAGGCAGGTGTGACAGAGGACAAGCTCCAATGAGGTGGTCAGACCTGGTAAAGAGGGTGGCTGGCAGATGCCAACGACTGCTATGTGTGGAGGCCTGTTTTATACAGTCGCGATCCTCAGCAGTAAGGGACAGAGAAGAATAAGATTCTCTCATTAGCTTTAGAATGTTGTCTCTTACTTAATATTGTATCTGATATAGTACTAACAAGGGAACTTCGTGAGGCTTCCTACAGATTTTGATGAGTCTTAAATCACAAAAGATGTTGGTCTGGTCAATTTATGAATTTTGACATTCCACTGTAGATACCCTGACCTGAGTTTTCAAAGTACAGCTTAAACGTAATACTTAAAATTATGTACAGAGGTTCCACAAGTGTCGTACGCAACCACTGAGACTGGATTGTATTAAATTCCACCCCTTATCATTATCACCCGAAATATGTCCACTGCTGAACACAACCCTTCCCAGTAGAATGCCCCTGTTGGTGGGTTGTCCACTGGGGGATTTGCCATAATCACCACACTTGGCAGGCGGATTGGTGATCGCAGTAATGATCTTAATGTACACAAGAGAACGCTGCTCTCTATCCCTGGTGCAATCCCTTCGTCGCCTTGCCAACACGCACCGGAAGATTGGGAGTGGCCCTATTCTAAGCCGGGAACCACACGGCACTGAAAATTCCACTCCTAAGGGGTTAAAAAGTGCAGACGAAATCTGTTTTTGGTGTAAACTGAAGAAAATATTTGTATAAAACAGAATTAAGGTTATATTGGAATAACATGACAAATGTAACTACTATAGATTAGGATATATTGCTTCTGGTGGCAGAAAGTATTCTTTCATAGGTTTATTAAGGATTTACTCACATTTATTCCTGCTAAATCTCTAAAATATGATTGGAAATGTCTAATGTGTTTCATGGGTTTTTCTGTAGTTATACAACAACGGCACAATATTTTTGTTGGCTCAAGATCTGGTTTGAACTCCTCTGCTCTATCTGGCATTATTAAATCCATTTTTAATTGCCTAACAATCGTCTACTTTTACTATTTATTGACGACAAAGAATTTTTGTAAATGTAAACAACATGGCGGCCATTTGTAATGCGTTTTGTTTTGTTTGTAATCGGATTCAAATTGAATTGCAACCTTGGAAATGCATAGCAAAACGCTGCATCTGGGGTTGTTAGTATAAAAAATATACTTTCATTTGGTAGAAATCATTACATCAACATAAACAACTTGTATAATAAAATATATTTATTATAAAAATAGAAAAATAAACTATGTATACTAATTATATGGCACTATATTATAGTATTTATTCATTCTTATGATCGCAGGCTAAAACGTAGATTGGGGGCGTTGACAGAACGAATACAGGCGGTGATTCTGAAACAATAAAGAATAATTATATTTTAAATCAAGTTTTCATTCATTAAAAATATATTTAAATAATCATATGTTTACCACAAAGCGAACCGCAGCTGCTCTTCAAATTTTCCAATGAATTGCTATGATGGCTAGTAGTATTGCTGAAATAAATAAACAAGTGAAACTTAAAAAATTATGTAAGCAATATTTAATGTGTATTTATTGAAGCAGAATGTAATCTGTAATGTATTTAGAATAATATCTTTTTCGTATTATCTCTTTATTTGGATGTACGGGTATTTAAAAATTCTTTAGATTAGGTAAGTTGGCGATATATGCTTCCTTCTAATATATAATATTATAAATGCGAAAGTTTGTATATTTAGATTGTTGTTACTTAATCACGCTTCAACCACTGGACGGATCGATATGAAACTTGGCAAACATATAGGTTAGGTCCTGGAATAGGATATAGGATAGTTTTTATCCCGAAAAAACATCTTTTTCCTTTGGGAAATATTTAATAATTTGTAATATTAAGTTGTCCACGCGGGCGAAGTCGCGGGCAACAGCGATTATTATATGTATTATATAAATAATAAGATTTATTTTGAGGCACGTCCATCACGTTTTACGGGAACAGCAAGCAAGATTGAGTAGTGAAAGTTTAAGGTATCTTAATAAGTAGCTAATAATAAAATGACCACTCACCACTGATCACCTACGCTAATATTGTTCAATGACCTAGTTATCGGACAAGGGCACGACTGAGATGCATTCTGTAGATCTGCGAGCGAGCACGCTTGCCTCAGTCTCGCCACTAACCTATGTTGCAAATTCTGACAACAGTTTAAAGTATCATTTCCACATCTATTTACATTATCAGCATCTTCAACATTGATTCTTGGTATATTTTGTGTTTGAACGTCACTTTTGTGACAGCTGCAATTTTTCCCGCCATTTTCAGTGTTGCCAGTGATTGAGATTTGTACCGTATTAGTAGAATTCGAACTGACTGTAGGAAGTCGTCTTACAAATTCTTGAGGATTCGTAGATCTGTGAATGTTAGGATCAGAAGCGTAAGTCGGTCCGAATTTTTCATTGAATTTCACTATTTTCTTTTTGTTCATCATGGACAATTGATACTGTCCTCTCCGGTTGGTAGATGGCGACATATTGGGCGAGCGATTAGGAGACGTGTACGCCGATATTGATTCCTTTGGACGTTTAATTGTGTCTTTAATTTCGTATTCCGTTGCTATTGCTTCGAAGACCTGCAAAATAAACGGGGAGACTAATAAGAAGCCACTAAATCTTCTAGAAATATGTTACATTTTCTTTGGAACTTTTAATTTCAAGAGGCTAGAGTCTAGCTCAATAAATAGAAAATTAGTAGTACCTGTTCAGCTACCAAGTTTCTGGCGTAAGGTGAGTCTTTAGGTGGCAACGCTTCGCGGCATAACGCACACCGCTCCAGCCTCGTCCAACAGGCTGCGAATGAGAAATAAAAATGATCTAATGATTACCATAATATTGCAATAAACATATTATTTCTACGTACAGTAAGTCACTAAAGAATTTCTGCTAAATACTATGCTCCACTTAAAATATAATTATTAACGTTAATAAGCTTTGGAGTAATTAATTTAGCTGAATATAGGATAATATTGCTAGCGGGAAAACTGCTGTTCTAAAATATTCTGCGAAAAACGCTACGAGATGACCTGTGGTCTTGTTCCCTTTGGCAGAGGAAAATACCTGAGTATGGCGACTTCCCTGGAGTGTTGCTATACGAAAAAAACCTGACCAAAAAGTTAATTTGAATAATTAGAAGTTATGCAAGATCTGCTTACCTTCACAGTACAGGTGTGACCTGGCGCAGTTAAGGGCTCTAGTCGCGGTCGCTGCGCATACGCAGCACGATAGCGCCTTAACGACCCCCGCGAGCGCTCGGCGGGACTTCTCCCCTCGAGACCCACCTCCACAGCTCCATAGCAGCTGAAAGTATAAGACCTAACTTAGAACTTGACATTATCGTTGAGAATAGATATTTCAGAAATATCAAATCCTGTATCAAAGGAAAATCTCGCAATGCTAATGCAATATAAAGTTTGCCTGGAAGAAATCGCTTAAAGCAATAAGACCGCTTAAATTTTATAATTATAAGTACCTACTATAAATTAAACCAACATTTTAGTTTAACCCAAAAATTATATCCACGCGCATGAGGTCGCAGGCAAAGGAAATGCTAAAAAGTGGATAGCACTACAACGCATTTATTTTACTACCCGAATTGAGCAACCAGAGAAGGGAAATTTTTTTTTGAAATTAATACAAAAGCTTTCGAGCTTAAGCATCGTATATGAAACACTAAGCAACAAAAATAATGCACAGGTAATTTTAGTGTTTTATATTTTATAAATTTAATTTTAACTTAATTTTAGTTGCTAATCTCAACTGTCGTTGACTGTCGAGATTCGATTACTAAGTACTAATACCAAATTCCATAGGTATATTTAAAAAAATATCACCTAGCTTATAAGCATTTTCGCATATTTTGTCATTTGTTGATACATTTGTGCATACAGTGCAATTCATTAAAGTGTTTCGAACTTAAAAAAAAACTTGGAAATCGATTATTTATCCCTAACATTCAATTCAGTTACTGTGCCTAGGTCATACTTGAAAGAAGCAGGGTTGCTGGAAAAATTACCCTTACTGGCAATTTAAACTTAGACAAGTGAATAGAAGACTTACTTCCGGATCATCCTTGGGATCGACACCGCAGTTCCACGCGAGAAGAGACACACCTCTCCCCGCACCATCTCCCCGGATCAGACCCGCGACTTGACCCACCTATAAACAGATTAAATATATGTATAAATAATTAATGAATACATACATAAATACACATTATCATACATAGTGAAAAATTAAACTATTGCTATATGGTTTGAATATTTAATGTAGTTATTGTAATTGTGACGTACACATATGAAACGCGAACGTCAATGATTTAACACTCATCTTCTTTTAAACCCTTACTTGTTACTTTAATAAACAAAATTAATAATAGAAGTAGCTGGATGCATAAAAATGTTATAGGTATGCTACTGTTATGCCCTGTATCCAAGGTCCTCACTTTAAACGCTGAAATGGGTTGTTATAAATTTATGATTCTGCTTGGTGCATTTATGAAATAAAGATTTATCTATGTATGCACGTATGCGCTTTACTGTACCAAAATTAATAACCACAATAACACAAAAGAATAAAATTGTGTACAAAGGCGTACTTATGGATGAAAAATACTGCATATAGCTCTTGCAAATTGTAACTGTATTAATTTTATTGGTGCAGTAAAGTTTATTGTCACAATAAAAATTAATATACTCGTAGCTTTATAATTTTTTTATGATAGGATAGTATTGGTTTCCTTACCGGCATTCCGAGCAAGTCCTTTCCATCAGCCTGCAGCAAGCAGTCTCCAGTCTTTAGCCCAGCCACATCAGCTCTTGAGCCCGATATCACTTCATGGACCTATGATAGTATATATATGTTACTATTTTTGCTAATGATATAAGACAATTTGTGGTTGTCTGTTGACTAGCTAGGAATGTGACGTGAAGTGCGTTTGTACTGTGAGGTAACTAATTAGTCCAGCAGGGCTTTTATTTATATAGATTTTATAAGTTTCATCAAATCCGTGAATTAATTTCAAAGTATGAGCGGACATTATATGAAGTTTCTTTAATTATGTTACTAATAAAAAAAAACTTACCCATGGGTAAGGATCCCACAGAGTCCTTGTCAACCGAAAACCTAAGCCCTCCCCTTCATCTTCAGGTAGATTTAGCTGAAAGTTAAAAAATATCAAATATGAAAAAAAATACTCATATATAGATTTTTAATTTATGATATAAATAGCCTATGCAGATGAATTTTTTTAATACCAAACTATTTCTTTACGGAAGACTTCTTTAGATAGAAATCATTAAATTCAAGGAGAGAAATTGATCATAGTAAGCCCACTCAGTAATTAATATCAATAATGTTTAATAACTCACCACAACAAGCCGGACGCCAGCCGTAAATTCTTGTTCACTTCCGCTTCCGCATGATGCCTCTGCTACCGGCGGGGATTCCATCTGTTAATATTTCATAATTAATTCGTTGAAGGCAAATAAAAGTTATGGCAAGCATATTTTACTTTATATCTAGATTTTATAAAAGAATACTAACAATTGCATATTAAGTAGTAATTGAGCAAGAATTTATTTATAGTTGTATAAATAATAGTAGTTTCTATTATTTTTAGCTTTCCACCCTAAAGTCCCGCGATATTTTTGAAAGTTTTAAAATGGGTCGTATATAATTTTCTATTGAAGATTTAAAAGTTTTTTAAGCTTTATTTTGATAAAATGCTTAAAATGTAAAAACTCACCCTTGATTATAAAAACGTCAATAGTAACCAAAACAATTATATTATTTGATAATTATTCCTACCGAAAACACAAGAGTATGAAGCAGGGCTTGTTAAATTGAACTGTCGATGTCGATAAAATTAACAAACAAATCGTGATCCTTTAGTGATGTGCCTCAACGTAAGCTCATGTCGATAAAGTTGTAAGTCGCTTTTATTAGTAACTGATGATTAAAAAATCAACAGGATAACCTTTTTTATTGCGATAACCGTTCACATAGCCGAATGGATTATCAAGCTGAAGTGGCAGTGGCGTTATGGCAGACGAGTTCTGGAGTGGAGACTGCGGGCCGGCACGCGTGGTTGTGGGGTAGTTTTGTGTGTGTGTGGGGGGGGGGGGGGGGGGGGGGTATGTCCAGCAATGGACGTCTAAAGGCTGATATGATAATCGTTTGACATTATCAACCATAATATGTCCACTGCTGAACGTAAGCCTCCCCAATAGAATACCCGGAGTTTGGTGGTGGATTTTACCGTTGGTGACGTCACGGCGACCAAGGGATTGCACCAGGGACGAGCAGCGGCGTTCTCCTGTGTACATTAAGATCATACTGCGATCACCAATCCACCAGCCAGGCGTGGTGATTATGTGGTATCCCCCAACGGTCAGCCCACTACAAGCGGCATTCTTTTAAATGCAGTAGACATACCACGCTCTCGCACGAAGCGTTTTGCTTCCTCTATCATAATGCGAACTGCTAAGGAACGGAACTCGCTACCAGCTTGGGTATTTCCGGACAAGTACAATCTGGATCTTTTTAAAGGAACAGTGAAGTCAGTCACTTACCATCAGGTGAGATTGAGGTCAAGCGCAAACCCGTCTAATAAATAAAAACGTAAAGTTCGCGTGTCTGTACATTGAAGATATTTGCAAAAAAAAATTTGGGGTCTAAGGATAAGTAATAGAACATATTTCGATCATTTTTGGAATTTTTGTCTGTTTGTTTGTGCACGCATCACTTAAAAACTACTGAACGGATTTTGATGGACTGTTCACAGAAACATAGGGCTTGACTCGGAGTAACATTGAGTCTTTATTTCATCGCAATCGACATACTCATTCAAAAGTTTTCAGGAGTTTTTAGTTTATACAATAATTAAAACCAAAAATTGAATTATATTGGGAAGGCTTTATGTCCAGCAGTGGACGTATTTCCGCTGGCGACGTATTTAAGTTTGGAAAAACTCATCGGTACGGATGGGGTTTGTACCAGGACCTCATAAACGTGAGGCGAGTCAATCAACATGTAGGCTTCGCAATCGGTTTACTCAAATCAAAAGTTATGAACATTTTTATTTTTCAAATACATTAGTAGGTATGCAATATAACAAAGACGTATAAGTATCATGTTCGGTGCAATTCAGATTGAGTGCTTGTGGGAGCGAGAGTGGGACCGGGAGCGGATTCTGTAGTCCACGCGAGCGGAGCCGCGGGCACAGCTCTACTGCTACACACACACACATCGTACTTATACACCTACATCCTTGCAAATTGGAAAGTGTTAAATTGTAAAGATACAGGTATACTTTATATTGTAATAAATTAATAAATTATGTTAACCAATCCACTCAGGGAAGAGCGGGGTCCTCCTAACACAGGTATATCTTTACTTAAAAGGAGGACCTTGGCATATATATATGATGTTTATATAGGTTAAAACAATAATCAATTTGAATTTGAATAGCTAGTCAGGAATATAAATATCGTAATCGACTAAGTACCACACTACGCGTAACCGGTCGGCCTTCCCTCACGGTCGCTGTGACCTACCCACGGTATGTAGGTTGCGACATATTGCATATTGACGATGTTACATACGTACTCTACGCCTTTCACTTGATTGAGACGTCGCGTGCAGATTTGATGTGTTTGTCTGTCAAGCTGTGACAATTGGAGCACGAGAGGCCGTGGGCTCGGTCGTTCCCGATGGGAACTTTCAATGCCCCGTAACTTTTAACCGGAGGACCGATCAAACCTGACTTTTTGCGACTAGGTTCGACTAAGGGAACGTAAGCAAACTACGTGACCCATTTTTAATTTTTTTTTACCTTTCTCCCCCCCTCGGTGACCACCGGTAGTAATGCCAAGACCCCCCCCCCCCCCCCCCCCCCTGAGATAATGACACCCAGTCTGTTCTGCCCCTTGTTTTTGAGTCTACTGTTGGACACAGGCCTCTCACAAGCGGCTCTTCTGAACCCGATCCTCGGTTGGTACTTATCTTGACAATTTAGAAAAAAAAACATTGCAAATCCAACCTTCAAATTCTCTACAAAAATCGAAAAGAGAGTTCATCTTTTTGCTAAACCTTCAGACATCGTATTGGGATAAAATCTTTACCAGATTATTTCCAGAACTCTAAGCTATCAAACGGTGAAAATCCCGTCAAATTCTGTGTAGTAGTTGCTACGTTTATCCTGTACAAACAAACACACATACAAACAGACATGCTTGATAACTTCTGACTGAGTGAGCCATTTGCGATAGAATAAAGATTTAAATGTAACTTCAATAAAGCCCTATCATCATTATCAGCGTGAAAGAGTCCACTGCTGGACACAGGCCTCTCCCAAGGCGCGCCACTGAACCCGACCCTCGGCTCTTCTCATCCAGTCACTGCCAGCCTCACGCCTCACATCGCTCCATCTAGCCAGGGGGCGTCCCACACTGCGCTTGCCCAGTCGCGGTCTCCACTCGAGAACTCGTCTACCCCAGCTGTAATCGGTTCTCCGACAGATGTGACCAGCCCACTGCCACTTCAACGTACTAACTTTTTGAGCTATGTCGAACACTTTAGTTATCTGGTGGATCACCTCATTTCTGATTCTGTCCCTTAGAGAAACTCCGAGCATAGCTCTTTCCATAGCCCGCTGAGCGACCTTGAGTTTTCGGACTAGTCCCACTGTCATTTGGTTTCCCGTAGGAATGAGATGTTTTTTCGGGATAAAAACTATCCTATGTCCTATTCCAGGACCTAACCTATCTGTGTGCCAAGTTTCATCCCGATCCGTCCAGTGGTTGAAGCGTGATTGAGTAACAAACATCCAAATATCCAAACTTTCGCATTTATAATATTAGTAGGATAAAAGAAAAACATTTTTTTAAATAGATATTTATTTATGTACAATAATACTAGATAGAGCGTGTTAAAATATCGCTCCCTCCCTCCTCCACCCATAACCGCTCGGCCACGACTTTTGGCTTAGCGGGACGCGGCGCGGTGAGCGGCGCGGTTTCGGCAGGCGGAGGGTTGGCCGCTGATTGCGGCGCCTCGTGGCGTGCTGCTAACATATTTGTACATTTGTTCTCGCCGCTCGCCGCCCCGCTCCTAGCTGCCGCTGGCAGCGGCAAGGTCGTGGCCGAGCGGTTAATTTTCTAGCTCGCTACACGTAAGTACCTACAATTTTGTACATATTTATTAGTAGTGACCGTGTCGCTCACAGTTGAGACAATTTGCTTTAATTTTCATATACACATCGTCAGTGGAAAGGAAAAAAGCGCCAGTTTGACAAGTTTACAGGAAAGAGGTTTAAAGTTTTTTGTGGACAATCATCTCAACTTTCGTTTCAATATAGAGTAACCTCCTTCGTGTATTTTCCACTACTTTGACATTGGCGGAATTATTGTGCCGTAATAAAAAAATAAAAACCGGAAGAAAATAATATCTCGGTTTCCACGAGGAGTATTTTTATGTAACCTGAAAAAAATACGATTGTATAATAACTGCTTAATTATGTAAAACAAAGAATCATTATAGGTATTTTTATTAAACATTATAATACATCAATCAGGCCTCCCCAACCCGTCTGGCCAGCGCGGGGAGTGTAGGCCGAATCCTCCGTCTGTCTCCGGCAGATGAGAGAGGGTTGTGCTCCTGCAGTGGAGACAAAAATAACCTGATGATGATTATAGGTCTTTAGGCATTAGCGAAAATCACCTGAACATATAAAAAATGTTAGGTAAAAAACGGTAAACATATACATATACAGATCGACGCAGAAAAAAATACAGTCGAATGGTATATATAACTCATATTCGACCAATCTGTCGTTTTAGCGTTTTTACCTTTCCACTGACGACATGTAATCACAGAAACCCAAGATAGAGCGGTTCTAGCCATTTGTTTTCTTCAGTTCCGCGCGTGCCTATTTTCGGACGCAGCGCGCCCCTCCCGCGCACCACATTTTGCCTCGCTATCACGATTCTAATGAGATACAGTGAGAAACAGCGCAACATGGCATTTTAGTAGATGATTACCCGGTCTTGACTTGTAACGAGTAAGCGTTTGATAGTTTATGCAATATATTGCAAATTGTTGGCACGCGGGTCGCGCCTGCTTTACCATTCTACCTTGATAAAAAAAAGGTTAACATAAATACATACATTCATTCGTCTAATCCCAAACTAGGATTTTCTCCTGTGCTATGGGAATTAAACAAGGGTTGGACAATTCACAATTATAACATCCAGACCGGGACCAATTTGTACAAAGTTGTCTGTCTTCAGTGGGAATCGAATCTAAGACCTCTGGCGCTCTTGCGACCAAGCCATTAGGCCAACGAGGCTGTCAAGGGATCGGATTTCAGTGCACGTAACAATGCGATGACCCTCTCGTCGACAGCTGAGTCATTCCAGTTTGCTCTTCCGGCTGTGCCTGTAGGGCGCCGGCAGCTTGAGGTGGACGGTGCGCACGTGCATCTTCATGGAGTTGGACTGCGAGAATGTCTTGCCGCAGTGCGGGCACGCGTAGGGCTTCGCCCCAGAGTGCACCTGGAATGTCATTATATATATATTTTTTTCTCGGCCTCCCCAACCCGTCTGGCCAGCGCGGGGAGTGTAGGCCAAATCCTCCGTCTGTCTCCGGCAGATGAGAGAGGGTTGTGCTCCTGCAGTGGAGACAAAAATAACCTGATGATGATGATATATATTTTTTATTTATTTATTTAACATTAATAAGAAAATACATCACATGTCTTACATAACTCACACATAATAAACCTCTTGGGTTTGTCCTGTGTGCGGTGAGGCCGCTCGGCCACAGCGGGCCATGCTAACGCTTGTTGTACATTATAAAGAGAGTTAAGTACAGAACAGATGACAAAATAAATGTATCTATGCAACCTTGAATTGTACTTATACAATAACCTATTCTTACTTGTTTTCCGCTACTGAAGGTTGTGTTTTTTTATTACATTTTTGTATTTTTTACTATTTACATAGGAATTTTGTATTTCTTTCGGCAATTCATTTACAATTAGTGGTAACATATATTCCCACGTTCGCATGCCATATACATTACAACTAACTGTTTCCTCCGACTTCTCATACCATGTCTCCCGTAGGAATGGGATGTTTTTTCGGGATAAAAACTATCCTGTGTCCTATTCCAGGAGCTAACCTATGTGTGTGCCAAGTTTCATCCCGATCCGTCCAGTGGTTGAAGCGGGATTAAGTAACAAACATCCAAACTTTCGCATTTATAATATTAGTGGGATGACGCTCATCTTCAAATCGCCCACTCCACAATTATCATCATCCTATCAGCCCTTAGCCGTCCACTGCTGGACATAGGCCTTCCCCAATGAGCGTCACCACACCTGGTCCTCTGCTCTCCGCTTACGGCCGTCGGTTCTGCGACAGATGTGACCCGTCCACTGCCACTTCAGCTTACTAATTCTTTCGGCTATGTCGGGTCAGTTTCCCACCTCCACGCCTGCTCCCCCCGCAACTCCTCTAAACGAGGATCAACGGAGGTAAATGCAAAGACACCTACCAGTGAAGGTAGGGCAAGTCCCAGGTCATGAATTTACGCTACCTTGGGCCCCAGACAAATTTAATTAAAGAAGTAAAGAGTCAAAGTAGGAGGAGAGTTCCCACTTCCCCCCTAGCAAATGGGGGTGTAGCAAAGAAACGATGACCAGAGTGGTCAGTTGGCTATGTCGGGTCATTCCCGCCTCCTCACCATTCTCCCCCCGCAACTCCTCTAAGCGAGGATCAACGGAGGTATCTGCAAAGACACCTACCAGTGAAGGTAGGGCAAGTCCCAGGTCATGAATTTACGCTACCTTGGGCCCCAGACAAATTTAATTAAAGAAGTAAAGAGTTAAAGTAGGAGGAGAGTTCCCACTTCCCCCCTAGCAAATGGGGGTGTAGCAAAGAAACGATGACCAGAGTGGTCAGTTGGCTATGTCGGGTCATTCCCGCCTCCTCACCATTCTCCCCCCGCAACTCCTCTAAGCGAGGATCAACGGAGGTATCTGCAAAGACACCTACCAGTGAAGGTAGGGCAAGTCCCAGGTCATGAATTTACGCTACCTTGGGCCCCAGACAAATTTAATTATAGAAGTAAAGAGTCAAAGTAGGAGGAGAGTTCCCACTTCCCCCCTAGCAAATGGGGGTGTAGCAAAGAAACGATTACCGGAGTGGTTAGTTGGCTATGTCGGGTCAGACGAGTTGTAGACTGGAAATCGCACGGTGGGCCGCCCCGCCGTCAGGTGGACCGACGACCTGAGGAAGGTAGCCGACGGAAGCCGCTTTATGCGGAGGACCGGGTGTGGTGGCGTTCATTGGGGAAGGCCTATGTCCAGCAGTGGACGTCTAAGGACTGATATAACGTTGACGGGGCAAGAAGCGACGCTCACGAAAGGCGTAGCGTTGTTCTTCTGCTGGGACTTACTTCAAGTGTGTATGTAAGAGAGAATCGTAAAGATCCTCATCACCCCCCGACAGTTTTACATCGCCCGCAAGCTAGAGCACGAGTGGCAGTACGTACTACTAGGCGCCGAGTAATCAACACTTTAAGTTATGCTGTCGACGTACTCCGTTATCCCTATCCCGATCGACTGTGTTCGCGCGCTGGGCGCAGCAGCCCTACAATAATCCACACGCACACACAGGCCGGTGTGGTATGGGGATGTGTTCGTCCAGCAGTGGATGTCAACAGGCTGACAATAATATCCTGAGGGTGGTCGGGGGTAAGTTCGAGTGGCTGGCCACTGGATGGCAGTGTTGGTGGGCTAGCGAGCACCTTGCAGGCACACTTGCACACCCGTCTACAGCTAAACACCTCCACTCATCCACTCACCCTGTTACATATACCCATACGCACAACACACACACAACACACACACACACACACAACACACACACACAACACACTAAACATAATACTTGCACACCGAACAAACATACACACTTTCCATTTTAATACTGACTTTTAAGCCACAAGTTTATACTTAGTTTAAAAGTCAGTGACGATTAATTACTTATTGGAGCTAATTTTGAATTATTCTAGTTTATACTTAGCTTCAAATTTTTAAATTATTTTATTATTGAAACTAGACTTGAATTGTTTTAATTATTGTAATTTAGAAATGTTTGTACAATGTGTGAGAAATAAATAATAAAATTAGGTATACTCACAATTAAAATAAAATTATCAAATTTAAAATATTTATATTGTTATTTTATGTGTTGACATTTTATTATATTATTATTTTACATGTGACATGATTAATTATTAATTTTTGTGTATGGATCTCTGTTATCGGAAATAATAGTAGATTAGTAGCCAAGCGCTGTAAGGCATCAATTGCAGCCCGAGATATTTCGAGGCCCCTATAGTTCGAGGGTGCAATTGATGCTTACACCCGAGCTAACTACTCTGCTTTACATCTCGATTGTGAGCTAAGTAGAAAAAAAACCGGCATTACAAGAATAAAACATTTTATTAGTTATTTAAAGTAAAAGATTTCTATTCCCGCCTTTTTTCATCTTTTTTTTTAAATTATTTTTTTCAAGACCGAAATTGAGCTTCGCCGTTCGATATTTAAAATTGATGACTATTATACTCATACGAAGACAAGGCTGAATAGCGAAGCGACCTCTTTTGTCATTGGGCTGAATGCATGATGTCTATTGCCAGTATGATGGTTAGATGTACGCGAACTTTTTGAAAGAGTGAAGAGTTTTTTTTTTAATTTATTCCGCCCTAGGGCTTTTCTAGCTACATTATTACCCTAGAGCGCTAATTGGTCACCTACAAGCCCCATTTGGGGGTAATAAGGACCTACTTACCGAATATGAGAGATGTAAATTGATTTTAATTTTAATTTAATAAGGTACGTACCCGGTCGTGTCTGTTGAGCGCCGCCTTCTGCTTGAAGGCCTTGGGGCAGTGCGAGCATTTGAACGGGCGCTCGCCTGTGTGCGTGCGCAGGTGGATCTAGGCAACACACATTCCTCATGAGTTCCACAACAACTACTCGTAGCGTGGAGGTAGAGGTGTCTGGAAGTGGTTTGGGAAACGTTTTTCTCATCATTTGAAACGTTTATAAACATTTGCCGTGTGGTTTCCGGTAGAGTAGAATAGGAGCACTCCAACTCTGCCCGTGGATGTCGTACAAGGCGACTGAGGGAATACATTATAAAACAGGCCTCCCCAACCCGTCTGGCCAGCGCGGGGAGTGTAGGCCAAATCCTCCGTCTGTCTCCGGCAGATGAGAGAGGGCTGTGCTCCTGCAGTGGAGACAAAAATAACCAATGTGAATTTGAATGAATGTTGTACAAATGGTACCTGCAGCCGCTGGTAGATGCTGAACCTCTTGGGGCACTCGGAGCACTGGTAGGGCTTCTCCCCCGTGTGCGTGCGCTGGTGGTACACCAGCGTCGCCTTCGACTGCACACATAGACAGACGAATAGAATATTAAAATTATAATTACACAAATTATATGTGATATAGGTGACCGACATAGCCGAAATGGATTAGCAAGCTGAAGTGGCAGTGGGCGGGCCGCCACATCTGTCGCAGAACCGACGGCCGTTGGGGCAGACGAGTTCGCCCCGGTGGGACGCCCCGAAGGTGGCCGGAAGCGGCTGGATGCCCAGGGCGGAGGACCGGTTGTGGTGGCGTTCATTGGGGAAGGCCTATGTCCAGCAGCGGACGGTTAAAGGCTGACATGATGATGATGAAATTAAATTAATAGGACAATACCATGTTGAAGCTTGTTGGAACATATCAAAAATGAATCTGTCTCACTCTAACGATAGCTAGACAGTGCTTCTCTTTCATACACGCTGTTTATACTAGCAGGCTCCTATTTCATATACGTAAACCTCATACCATGAAGCAAAATAATTTTTCGTAGCTCGTAATTTTTCACCTCAAAGTGTTTTCCTTTTAAAATCAACTGTTATCTAATTTAATAACCAATTAGTGTCATTCATGAAGGAAAACACTTTGACTACATTTTTCTCTTATATAATACTAGCTTTTGCCCGCGACTTCGTTGGCGTAGGTTTCGATATTTACATACTCACTGCTTTTAACGATTAATTTGGTTTCCCATAGGAATGAGATGTTTTTTCCGGATAAAAACTATCCTATATCCTATTCCAGGACCTAACCTATATGTGTACCAAGTTTCATCCCGACCCGTCCAGTCCAACTCACCATGCACTTCTTGCCGCATATCTCGCAGACGACGCTCTCGGCGGGGCTGCGGCAGGCGCTCCGCCCCCGGGCGCGGGCGGAGGCGCCGCCCAGGTGGAAGTGCTGGTAGTGGACCGCGTATGTCCGGGAGTTGGCGAACTTGCGGTTGCACTGCGGGGCCGAACAATATGTTATTGCGTAAAGATAGATATGTGGCCAAATCTCATGATCAACAGTCTATAGGAGTCCACTGCTGGACAAAGACCTCTCCCAAGGCGCGCCAGTGAGTTGTAAATCCCCTCTCTTTAAGTCCCTCCCACTTCCCTGGTTTCCTAGTGAGTGACTCTAGCCACCGTCGACACTGGCTAGATCATCGCATATAGATAATAACGGGCCCGTACGTCGAAGGAGCTGCGACATTAGCTGTGAGTACCTCCTCATCTCCTTTGTGCCCCCCCCCCCCATTCATTGTCACAGCCTAATGTGAAACACGCTTACACAGAAGATGCCTATTCACTGTTCCTTTAAAAAGATCCAAGTTGTACTTTTCCGGAAATACCCAAGCTGGCAGCGAGTTCCATTCCTTAGCAGTTCGCATTATGAACGAGGAAGCAAAACGCTTCGTGCGAGAGCGTGGTGTGTCTACTGCATAAGGATGAAGTCCCTCCCCACGCCTGGTAGTCTGGTTATGGGGGAATCAAATTATCTCCTTTGTGACCCCTAACCCCCCCCCCCCCCCCCATTCACTATCATAATATGTTAATAAAAATAATAATTCAAATTATAATCCCAAATTACAATGTAAAACTACAACGTGTAAATAATTGCACTCGGTTAGCGCATGCTGTCAAAATATGTCAGCAGTGGCGCCGTCCGGAGGGAGCAGCGGCAGAGCGGGGAAGTAAAAGTGTCTTTGGTCGACCGCCGACTAATCACAGTGCATCGCGCGTCACAGTCTGGCAGTATTTTTTTTACAAATGTCAAATTACCATGTAAAATAAAAAAAACATTTTGGTTTGTTTTCTTTTAAGACATTGGCTATGATAATACCATCAGTCTAATCACTATATCTTTTTATTTTCTGTTTACTCTCAGTGTTAGAGTGCCTCAGACCAACGCTGGTCCTGATATAGTCACAGACTTCCCTTACTAACGTTGATAGTAAGCTTTAGTAAGGTTTGAGGTTAGGAAGTTCTCTGCTTTAAGATCAGCTTAGTAACGTTTATTGATGGTTCCTTCACAGTGTACAAACGCACAGACATTTGTTGCATAATATACTATCAGTACTAAACACCAGAGGCCGAAGTACACATTATTTTGGAAAAAAACAACATTGTAATGTCAAATTACAAAATTCAAAGCGTAAAATAAATGTATATAAAATATTGAGCGAGAATATATATAGACGACTTACTTCCACACATTTGACGGTGTGTTCCCTCTGGCTGTGTTCCCTGGCGTGCTCCCTCAGCGCCGCCTCGTCCGAGCAGTTGAGGCCGCAGAACGAACACGATCTGTACAAATCATTATTATTATACTAGCTACGCCCGCGGCTCCGCTCGCGTCGACTATAGAATCCGCTCCTCTTCTCACTTCCGCTCCCACTCCCACCTCCCCTCCCCCCTCCCCCTCCCACTACAGCTCCTAATGTAGTCCAAACTCATCGCAAACTGAATAGTACCGAACATTAAAATTATACTTCCTTGTTATTTTGCATACTAACCTTACCTACTAATTAATTTGAAAACTAAAAATCTCCATAACTTTGAGTGAGTAAACCGACTGCGATGAAATAAGGCCTGTATGTTACTCCGAGTTAAGTCCTATGTTTCTGGTTATAAGCCATCAAAATCGGTTCAGTAGTTTTTAAGTGATGCGTGCACAAACAAACAGACAAACAAACAAAAACGGGAAGATTGGGGGTGGCAGGGAATCACATCCCACTAATATTATAAATGCGAAAGTTTGGATGTTTGTTACTCAATCACGCTTCAACCACTGGACGGATCGAGATAAAACTTGGTACACATATATGTTAGTTCCTGGACATAAGACACAGGATAATTTTTATCACGAAAAAAACATCTCATTCGTACGGGAAACCAAATTTTGACCAACCAAAAGTTGTTATTGTTGACGACTCTTAACTTGCTAAAGTATCACGTGACTCACTTGACACTGGGGTCGCATATGCTGTCCTTAAAGCTGCTGACGTGAGCGTCGAGCGCTTCCGAACTCCTGAACCGTACTCCGCATACCACACATTGCGACTCACACTTCAACTTTTGACTCTGTAATAAAAAAAACAAATATAAACTAATTTCTGCCCGATAAAATTCTGCAATCTCTAACACACGATCTGACTCACAACATGCTCTGACTCACACACCACACTCGATCTGACTCACAACATGCTCTGCCTCACAACACGCTCTGCCTCATAACACGCTTTGACTCACAACACGATCTGACTCACAACACGCTCTGACTCACAACATGCTCTGACTCACAACACGATCTAACTCACAACACACGATATGACTCACAACACAATCTGCCTCATAACACGCTCTGACTCACAACACGCTCTGACTCACAACACGCTCTGACTCACAACACGCTCTGACTCACTACACGCTCTGACCACAACACGATCTGACTCAACACGATCTGACTAACAACACACGACATGACTCACAACACAATCTGCCTCATAACACGCTCTGACTCACAACACGCTCTGACCACAACACGCTCCGACTCACAACACGCTCTGACTCACTACACGCTCTGACTCACTACACGCTCTGACCCACAACACGGTCTGCCTCACCTCTGCCGTCCTGTGAGCCTTCTTCCTGTGCATGTTGAGCCCGTACTGGCCGATGAAGGACTCCCCGCACACGTCGCACGCGTGCTCGGACGGGTGCTGCAGCCGGATGTGTGTCAGGTGACTTGTTGATTTACTGCCACAAACAATTATAAGAAATATTACATATACATACATACATACATAATGCTCACGCCTTGGTCCCAGAGAGGTAGGCAGAGAGAGATGTATCGCCACTTTTCGATACCCCTTAAAATAACATTGATAAGTATGTAGATTATTGGGATTAATCACGGAGAAGTAAGTTAAACAGCCGGTAGTCTGTAGCGCACTGACACGCGTCATTTATTCCTCCACTGCGCGAGGTACATGCAAGTACCCTCCACTTATATATATAACATCCCTCCACCAAAATTTTTAATTACAGAAGATACACAATAATAGAAAACTTAACTAAAAATATCGTTTAAAGTCGAATGGTCTACGATCTCGTAGGATCATTCGGCGTGGCGGTGGGTCGTCAGACTGTGCCTCGGGCTCTGGCGGCTGCGCCTGGCCGGGCTGGCCGGGCTGGCCGGGCGGCCCGTCCTGGGGACAGTGAGCAGGCTCCGCGTCGGTCCCCGCCTGAGGCATCACGCCCAATGATTCGGATATAGCGTCTGTTGGCTCCTCTATACCAGCACTAGGTGTTGGAGTCCTGGCTGGTTGTTCTATTTCTCTGGTTTCCACTTGGACACCTTCTTCCCTCTCAAAATTGTTGCCATCTAAAAACAGTTTTGCCGACGGCACAACCGGTACAGAGAACATTTTTGGCTGGATAGAACCACTATTTTCGCTGTGTTTATTATTATTTCTTTCAACTTTCTTATTTTCCCCTATAAAGGGTATTAATTGATTTATATGTCTTTTCGTATTAACTTCCTGGTCTTTGCAATCTTTGAGTAAATACATAACTTTCCCCAACTTTTTTATGATAATCCCTTTTATCCAAGTAAATTTATCTTTGTTAAGATATTTTTTATACAACACGACATCTCCCGGGCTATAGTCTGCTCTTGCCACCCCACCGTAGTGTTTAGTCTGCAAGGACTGTTTCCCATCCACAGTGTCAGCAAGCTCGGCGAACGAAGGCGACGGTTGAGAGCGAGGGTTAAATAAATCTAACACCGATCTCAATTGTCGCCCGAAGACCAACTGAGCAGGCGAAGAGCCAGTCGTGGAGTGAATGGAGTTGCGATAATCGTACAAATATTTTAACAGTTTGTAGGTCATATCTGTCTGATTTTTACATGAGAAAAGTGCACTTTTAATACCACGTTTGACTATCTTAATATAGCTTTCCGCCTGCCCGTTGCTCATCGGGTGGTAAACAGGCGTCGTTACATGTGATATGCCGTTCAACTCACAAAATTTACCAAACTCATTCGAAGTGAAACAAGTGCCATTATCACTCACAATTGTTTGCGGAACGCCGTAACTTGACATGAACTCATACATTTTCGTAATCACCGCTAACGATGTCGTATTAGCCTTCATGTCATAACACTCCACCCATTTTGTATGAGCGTCCACTATCACGAGATACATGTGCGCATTGATCGGTCCGAGCAAGTCGCAATGTAACCGGTGAAATGATTGAGGCGGGAAGGCCCACGGCGCGAGCGGGGCGCGGCGCGGGGAGGGGCGCAGCTTGATGCACACCTCACACGCGCCTATCAGCCGCTCGAGCGCTTTATCCACTCCTGGGAACCAAAACCGTGCCCGTACTTCCGCTTTACTCTTAACGATTCCTAAATGCGAAGAATGTACTTGTGATAGAACTTTGTTTTGTAATGACAACGGAATAACAGCCTTATGGCCTCTCATCACACAACCATTTTCGTTTTCTAATTGTAAGCGACATTGGTGGTAAGGCCTAAGTAATTGGCTATTTACCTTGCGCGGCCACCCATTATGTATGTAACTCATAACTTTAGACAAAACTTTATCCTTTTTTGTCTCATCACGTAACAGCTGGAGAGTAATCGGTAGTGTCCCATCTACCACGAAGTTAATGTATGCAGCGCGCTCCTCACCTGCGCTCGCGTCGGCGCGCCACTCGTTCGCACTCTTTCTATCATACGGGCATTCGGGTAACGTTGCGCGCGAAAGAAAAACGGCACTGTTATTCGCGCTTCTAATATATTCTATATTATAGTTATAGGCTGATAGAAACATCGCATAACGTTGTAAACGATTTGCCGACACTTCCGGAATTCCGCGGCGCTTTCCGAAAATCGATATTAAAGGCTTATGATCTGACCGTAATATGAAAGGATCAGACCTTCCATACAAAAATTGGTGGTAACGTCTTACTCCAAAAATAATGGCCGTAGCCTCCTTTTGTATTTGCGAGTAATTTTTCTCAGCTGCATTTAACGTTCGAGAAGCGAAAGAAATAGGACGCTCATTGCCACTCTCATCAATTTGTGATAATATTGCACTTAACCCCCGGGGGGACGCGTCCACAGTTAAAATAATTTTTGCGTTGGGGTTAAAGTGGGCTAACACCTTATCGGAAGCTAAACTTTTTTTTATGTCAGTAAATGCTTTTTCATGCTCTTTTGTCCAAGTCCACTTGACATCTTTCCTTAAAAGGTTATACAAAGGACACAAAATGGTAGATGCTCCTTCAACAAAATTTCTGTAATAATTAACTAAACCTAAAAAGGACTGCAATTCTTGTAAATTTCCTGGTGAAGGAGCTTCCACCATAGCCTTCACTTTTTCTGGTGATTTTTTAATTCCAAATTTATTAATTACAAACCCTAGGTATGTAATCTCATCTTGGAAAAAAGAGCATTTATCCATTTGTAATGTCAACCCAGAGTCTCGTAGACGTTGTAACACTGACCGTAGTCTCGCCATGTGTTCTGTCTTGTTACACCCGCTAATTAAAATGTCGTCCAAAAAACATTGGACTCCTTCAATATCGGCTAAAGCACATGAAATAGCTCGCTGGAAAATGGCTGGGGCTGATGACAAACCAAATACCATTCGCGTGAACTTGAAGAGACCACGGTGGGTGTTAATACAGGTGACATTCAGGGGGTCATCCAGCTGGAACTGGTTGTAAGCCATTGACATGTCAAGTTTAGAGAACTGTACCCCGCCATGCAACCTGGAGAATAACTCCTCCACGGTCGGCAAAGGGTAAGTTTCGATTAACAACTGTTTATTTACAGTTTGTGAGTAGTCTACGCAGAGCCTTACTGTTCCATTCTTTTTTAACACAGGCACAATGGGCGATGCATAGTCGGAGTGCTCGATCGGGGTGAGAATACCTAAATTCAGCAATCTGTCTATTTCCTTGTCGACTTTTTCCCTAAGGGCAAAAGCGACCGGCCTCGCTTTAAAAAAAACTGGTTTAGCGCCGTCTTTCAGAGGTAATTTTACTTTGTATTTGTTAAAACGACCTAATTTATCGGTAAATACGTCATTAAACTCGCATATTAAACTCTTGTCTAGCTCACTACTTGATGAAGACTTTTCACAAAAATTTACTACCCCAACCGGAGACAGTTCCAATCCAAATACAAATATGAAATCTCGTCCTAACAGCGGCGGGCCGCCTCCTCGCACGATATGAATGTCAAGGTCATGCGAGCGCCCCGCATACGTCACGGCCGCACGAGCTATTCCTACACAGTCAATTGTACCTCCCGTATAGTTAAGCAATTTTTTGTTTGTAGATGATAATGGCACTTGGTTTAGGAAAGTTTTGTATGTTTTTTCCGACATCACCGTAACGGCTGAACCACTATCGATTTCGAAACGTAATTTTTTACCGTAAATTGAAACAACTTCGGTCATAGGCGCCCCGTTTTTACTACGAATATTGAATAACTCACCGTCGTCGCCCTCGCTCACCTCGCCTGCTTCCACGTATTTAACGTTAGCACTGCACATCTTCCTTAGGTGACCTTTCACTTTACACCGGCTACATGTATAATTAGCAAACCGACATGGCTTAGTAGATTCATGACTACGGCCACAAACTTTACACTTATTTGAATCCGAACGTTTGGATCCCGTTTTACTAGTGTTCCCTATTTGAAACACACTGTCGCCGCCGCCGTCTCCCGCGCCGCCGGAGCTGCCAGCGCCGGCCGCCGCGCCGGCCCGCGCGCACCGCACACTTTCTGCGAGGTCGACCGCCTTCGCCAAGGTTAACTCGCTGATGTCCTGTGAGAAAATTTTCTCACGTTCATGACCTGGCAGCATGCCCATCACGAATTTATCCAACAGTGAGTCCTCCAAGTGCTTAAAATTGCAGTGTGCTGCAAGTCCTCTCAGCCGCGCCGCCCACTGCGCCGGTCGCTCATCCGGCCGCTGCACCGCCGCATAGAAGTGAAACCGTTCGGCGAACCCGCACCTTTTCGGTGTGAAATGCGAGGTTAATAGCTTAACTATTTCCTCGAAACTTTTAGTTTCCAACTCTGCAGGCAAGGCTAGGTTGGTCGCCAGTTGGTACGTTCCATCGCTGAGTGCGCTCAGCAAAATCGCTCGACGTTTAAGGCCGGCCTTGTCCGACTCGTCAAAACCGCTCGCAATGAATCCTTGTTTTAACTTTTTGATAAAGGTTGCCCAATCTTGATTAAAATGATCGAAACTTGACCACATTCCACTGTTATTTGGAGAAAACATTTCTACACACAACTTGCACTAAAACCGTAGGTAAGAACTCGTCGCCACTGATAAGTATGTAGATTATTGGGATTAATCACGGAGAAGTAAGTTAAACAGCCGGTAGTCTGTAGCGCACTGACACGCGTCATTTATTCCTCCACTGCGCGAGGTACATGCAAGTACCCTCCACTTATATATATAACAAACATTAACTGGAAACACCTCATCAGGGAGAGCTACGCACAGTACCCTTACCACCTGAGACTGTGGAGTGGGTGGCAGAAGAAAACGCAGTGCTAGAACTTACGTAACGCTATTTGGGGGGAGGGGGGCTCGGCCAGGTGTTACGGTGCTGTTACGTGGGTCGAAAATTTGTGAACGTTTTGTAATTTATCGTAGCTTTTGGGGGGAGGGGGGCTCGGCCAGGTGTTACGGTGCTGTTATGTGGGTCGAAAATTTGTGAACTTTTTGTAATTTATCGTAGCTTTTGGGAGGGGGGGGGGGCTCGGCCAGGTGTTACGGTGCTGTTACGCGGGGTCTGAAATTGAAAGGGGGGTGAAATTTGTGAATTTTTTGCCATTTTTCGTAGCTTCCGTAAAGCGAGCCAGTTTTCAAAAGCGACCCAGTTCTGCCTTCCAACCGTAGATGAGTGTATACATGTATCTTATCTTATAATAGACGGCCAGGTGTACCCGGCGACACGTCGACCCTGTGGGATCTTTTGTGTCAGCCAATCTGTCTATACTGTGCATCCACGCCCCACAGTTCGCTGCATAAAATCTATTATGCAGCTAAGGGGTAGAAGCCTGTAGTCCTTTGGTTCTGGGTAAGCCACACCCAGGACACTCATTCTCCTTGCAGCTATATTTCATTCCAGATTAATAGTCCTATGAAAACCAACGCTATTTACGTCTCGGTAACATATATATGAAAGGGTCACCAGCAGCAAAAACAGGTTTGTATTACCATGTAAACTTTGCAGTCCACTTAGGAACACCATCTATTGTGTATTTTGTTTTCGAGACGCAAATGCGTTTGTTTTCATAGGACTATTAATCTGGAATGAAATATAGTGCATTGCATTCACACAGCAGGTGCCTCACCGTTTCTCTGTCCTCTCCACAGGCTCTACAACTGACAGTCTCTGAAAGTCCCATCTTATGCAGGAGGTGCTTTACATATATATTAAATTAAATTAAATTAAATTAAATTAAATTAAATTAAATTAAATTAAATTAAATTAAATAAAACTTTATTTCAGACAGTAATTAGTCCATAATTTTGTAAGTGTGTTAGTAATGATAATGGGCCCGATTCTGAAGACACACATTTAAAAATTGACAGTGCTTAAATTGGTTTCGTCTTTATCTTCATAATACTGTGGTACAAGGATAGCAACAGTTTTAGTGCTGTCAGAGGACAGGCCGGTCTGGTGGCCGTCATTTTCAGGAAAGGACAGGCCGGTCTGGTGGCAATCATTTTCAGGAAAGGACAGGCCGGTCTGGTGGCCAGCATTTTCAGGAAAGGACAGGCCGGTCTGCTGGCAATCATTTTCAGGAAAGGACAGGCCGGTCTGGTGGCCATCATTTGCAGGAAAGGACAGGCCGGTCTGGTGGCAATCATTTTCAGGAAAGGACAGGCCGGTCTGGTGGCCGTCATTTTCAGGAAAGGACAGGCCGGTCTGGTGGTCTACATTTTCAGGAAAGGACAGGCCGGTCTGGTGGCCGTCATTTTCAAGAAAGGACAGGCCGGTCTGGTGGCCGTCATTTTCAGGAAAGGACAGGGCGGTCTGGTGGCAATCATTTTCAGGAAAGGACAGGCCGGTCTGGTGGCCGTCATTTTCAGGAGAGGACAGGCCGGTCTGGTGGCCTTCATTTTCAGGAAAGGACAGTCCGGTCTGGTGGCAATCATTTTCAGGAAAGGACAGGCCGGTCTGGTGGCCGTCATTTTCAGGAAAGGACAGGCCGGTCTGGTGGCAATCATTTTCAGGAAAGGACAGGGCGGTCTGGTGGCAATCATTTTCAGGAAAGGACAGGCCGGTCTGGTGGCCAGCATTTTCAGGAAAGGACAGGCCGGTCTGGTGGCAATCATTTTCAGGAAAGGACAGGCCGGTCTGGTGGTTATCATTGTCAGGAAAGGACAGGCCGTTCTGGTGGCCAGCATTTTCAGGAAAGGACAGGCCGGTCTGGTGGCAATCATTTTCAGGAAAGGACAGGCCGGTCTGGTGGTTATCATTTTCAGGAAAGGACAGGCCGGTCTGGTGGCAATCATTTTCAGGAAAGGACAGGCGGGTCTGGTGGTTATCATTTTCAGGAAAGGACAGGCCGGTCTGGTGGCAATAATTTTCAGGAAAGGACAGGCCGGTCTGGTGGCCGTCATTTTCAGGAAAGGACAGGCCGGTCTGGTGGCCGTCATTTTCAGGAAAGGACACGCCGGTCTGGTGGCCGTCATTTTCAGGAAAGGACAGTCCGGTCTGGTGGTAATCATTTTCAGGAAAGGACAGGCCGGTCTGGTGGCAATCATTTTCAGGAAAGGACAGGCCGGTCTGGTGGCATCATTTTCAGGAAAGGACAGTCCGGTCTGGTGGCAATCATTTTCAGGAAAGGACAGTCCAGTCTGGTGGCAATCATTTTCAGAATGCTGTTGTCAGTACCATGCAGGCGCTGCAGTAAAGAGGCCGCTATATGAGATACATGCAAGAGACTTACCTAAACGTAGCCCCGCAGATGTCACACACGTACATAAAACCGTCGTGCCATTTGCAATGCTCCTTTGCTCTGTGACTGGACAAATAACATCAAATAAATAAACTAGCTGTGCCCGCGGCTCCGCTCGCGTGAACTACAGAATCCACTCCCGCTTCCGCTCCCACTCCCGCTCCTGCTCACCTCCCGCTCCCGTTTACGCTTTCGCTTCCGCTTCCACTGCCGCTCCCACACCCACTCCCCTTTTCCCACTCCCACTCCCACTCGCTGCTCCAAATGTAATCCAAACTCATCGCAATCTGAATAGTACGGAAATACTATTATATGCAATGTCTAATAAATAAAATCGTAAACTTCGCGTGTCTAAGGATAAGTAATAGAATACATTTCGATCATTTTTGTCTGTTTGTCTGTTTGTTTGTGCACGCATCACTTAAAAACTACTGAACCGATTTTGATGGACTTGTCACAGAAACATAGGGCTTAACTCGGTGTAACTTATAGGCTTTATTTCATCGCAATCGGTTTACTCTATCAAAAGTTATGGACATTTTGAGTTTTGAAATACATTAGTAGGTAAGGTTGGTGCAATATAACAAAGAAGTATAATTTTAATGTGCGGTACTATTCAGATAGCGATGAGTTTGGACTACATTAGGAGCTGTAGTGGGAGGGGGAGGGGCGAGGGGGAAGGGGAGATGGGAGTGGGAGCGGAAGTGAGAAGGTGAGCGGATTCTGTAGTCCACACGAGCGGAGCCGAGGGCTTGGGCTTATTTTTCAAATATTTTCAAATACCTGTTAGTTGAAAATATTTAAAATTAAAAATTTGGGGTCCAAGGATAAGTAATAGAAAATATTAAGATCATTTTTCCATCTGTCTCCGGCAGATGAGAGAGAGTTGTGCTCCTGCAGTGGAGACCAAAATAACCTGATGATGATGATGAAGATCATTTTTGGAATTTTGCATGCATCACTAAAAAACTACTTTGTTCCTATCCTTGCTTAACAAGGATTGGAAAACTTACAAATATAATTAACAGACTGGGACCAAATTTTATAAAGTTGTCTCCCCCCAGTGGGGATCGAACCCACGGCCAAAGACAAAGCTACTAGACCAATAGAGTTGAAAACTGCCTGGTGATTTTTTTTCAAAGGAATTAATATTGAAAGTTTCAGGAATTTACTCCGCGAGTGATGTCACTATAAAATTACTTTTTTTGGCGTTGGATAGAGGGCGTCATGCATGACCAACACCTTTTATCAAATAAGTTTTTTCTGCGCCCCTTCCCCTGCCTGCTACAGGCTGAAATTTAGTTTTGGGACTGATATTTTTTGGCAGCGAGCGGTGTCATCAGAACACCACATTTTTTGATGGCGTTGGATAGAAGGCGTCATGACTGACAACTTAGGTCAAATAAGTTTTTTTTCTGGAGCGGGCAGGGGACGGGAGCGCAGAAAAAAATTTATTTCACAAAAGTTACAATACAATACAAAATTTATTTATTATCTCAACACAAATATTAAGTACAATTATAATGTATAAAATTAAAATGAGTACAATTTATCTTTTGTGAGAGACAGGTGCCTAAAATAGGATGAACCTGTCAGATCAGGTCACCAGGCTCCCACCCCATGGAATTTTTGCGCATCACCCTGCCATACCAAGCAATTAGATTAATAATTAATTACCCGATAAAAACAAAGTACTGCGCAAATTATTAATTTAGAACATAATTATTAATTTAGATGTGAGAGTATAATTTTTATAACATGCATTATGAAAAATTTATGTGTGTGATTGTGAGTGTGTGTGTGTGTGTGTGTGTGTGTGTGTGTGTGTGTGTGTGTGTGTGTGTGTGTGTGTGTGTGTGTGTGTGTGTGTGTGTGTGTGTGTGTGTGTGTGTGTGTGTGTGTGTGTGTGTGTATGTTTGTGAATATCATGTGATAGGGGTGAATGTGGAAAGAGTAATTTATATTTACCATCAATAAAGTTCCAAAAAATAAGTAGATTAAAGTTACTGGCTACCGACCAGCTTACGCCCTCTATCCGACGCCATAAAAAAGGTAAGGAATTATGACAAATGGAAGCAGTGAAGTGTCCGCGGAGCCCACCTGGACTTGGCCACGTGGTCGCACCGCTTGCACGCGTAGCGGCGCTCGTGCGCGGCCGCGCCGTGCGCGCGCAGCGCCCGCGCGCACCGCCAGCGCGTCGCGCACACCTCGCACGCGTGCGCGCCGCTCTCCTGCACGACAATCACAATCAGCCAGGAGACCGAGCCGAGGCTCACCATCGTCGCTGCCAGCCGCTTTGCGTCTAGCGTCGCTACATCCAGCCGAGACTTCATCATCAGTCTCCAGGGGTCCTCCGCTGGACATAGGCATCCCCCTAGGCGCGCTCCTGAACCCGGTCCTCGGCTTCACTCGGTCCCTGCCGGCCGCCTCACGTCGCCCCACCTTCCGCAGCCGAGACGCCCATCCCCTCCTGCGCCTGCCCAGTCGCGGTCTCCGCTCGACGACTCGTTTACCCCAGCGGGAGTCGGTTCTCCGACAGATGTGACCAGCGCAAAAACTTTCCTATAAAATATGCTATATCGGAGACTTTAGTTCTCTTTATTTTATTACGTATTTATTAGGTTCCCCAACACGTATCAAGAGAGTTACAATTATCTATTATATTTTATTTAATCTTTTACAGCTGTCCCCCGCTGTCGAAGAAGAGTAATCCGGGGGAAAGTTCCAGTTCAAATTTCATTCGTTTTAAGATATAGTGCAGTGTGAACTGGTTGATGACGAATATAGTGCATTATATCCCAACATACCCTGCCTATAACCCACACTTTTGCTGTTGGCCTGTTGATTTCATCTTTGGGACAAAGATATAAGTTGTCAAGAGGTATAAAACTTACCGGGTCATGTCTGGACATGTGATTCTTAAACGTAGCTTCAGTCATGAATCCTTTAAAGCATTTATCACACTTGTAAAGCGAATTTAAATAGTTAAGCGACTTCTTCCTCGATTGCACTTCATCTATCTGCTGTTGTTTGGTCAAAGTCATCACATCAATATCATCACTTATCTCAAAATACTCTAAATTCTGTTTTTCGTTATCAAAACTATCATAATTCTCATCAAACTCCTCATTATCGCCCATTTCGTCTTTAATTTCGATATCGGAAAACTTTTCTTCACTCTTCTGTTTTCTCTTTCGCTTTTTCTTATTTGGTGTTTTAACTATTTTCTTTGAAAGCGGTTCTTCATCACTAGTCATGCAGTGGTCCCCAAATTTAACATTTTCTTCAAATTTTATGCACTCTTCGTCGTTTTCTTGAATAATATTGTCTGATATATTGCTTTCGTCTTTTGGAAAGTTTTCTTGTTTGACTCTGTGCTCAACTCTGTAGGGTAGAGTAAAGTTGTGTGTTTCGCGGTCGACATTGCGAATATAATCCGTGGTTATCTGGAAAAATATTTCATATGGCTTAAAGGTCTTGTAATCAAGCCTTAAAACATCCTTAAAAAAAATATTTCATACATATTTTAGACTGGGAATTAGAATTTGAGTGAAATAGAAGTTCTATTAGATGCATATCTAATAGTGCGTTGCAGCTTAGTTGGATGTGCACTCACTTTACATTCATGAGGTTGTGGGTTCAAACCCCACCAGTACCTACGGGTTTATGAAAATTTAAGTATGTTTTATTTATAATAACACAGGATTTTCGGTGAAGCAAAACATCGTAAAGGAACCTGCAAATGCCAAAGCAGAAATTATAAGTAGTATGTGAAGTCCACCAAATCGGCATGGTGCACCGTTTGTGGACAAAAGATCCTGAAGGGTCGACGTGACCAGGTTCCTGGTCCCCTTCGTCTGCCTCAAAGGCAAAAAGAGCCTGTGGAAAAAGCCTCTTGTGTATCTCTTCCATAAATGTTTGCAACCACCACTTTCACTCCTTGAAAAATTCCCCATCAACCAAAGGTTGAATGGAAGAAATTGCTAAAAGGGATAAGACCGCCACTGTACACTTGACTCATTCTTCTATGTGACATTTTTATATTTTTTAATATGGATTGGTGCACAATAAACGATATTTTGATTTCATGATACAAATAACAAACAAGCCTTACCAAATTCTCTTCCAACACAGCATAGGTTATAAGTTGCTGAACGTTACGACACCTCTCCTGGAAGTTTGCACATTTGAGAAGCAGAGCACTGCAGAAGCTGCACAACTGGTGCGGAAGACCATCTGATGCCGAAACCTGTACCAAAAAATATGATTACTGGCTGCAGTCAGTGGGGAATCCATCTCAAGTTTCTCATTGGGTTATGACTCTTCTGAAGGATCTTCTGACTCTGAAACAGACAACACAAAGGACTTTCGCTATCAGGAGGTCTGTTCTGTAAGCATTTCGGTTAATAGACAAGGTGTCTGTGGGTGTCTGTATGGTCATGTCACCAGGGGGCCTATAATATGTCAAACTACAAAGCCATTTTGTACCCTCTATCTTATCTTATCTTTTAATAGGGGGCCAGGCACACCCGGCGACATGTCGACCCTGTGGGATCTTTGTGTCAGCTCCTTTGTCTATGCTGTGCTTCCGTCCCCCACAGTTCGCTGCATAAAGTCTATTATGCAGCTAAGGGGCAGAAGCCTGTAGTCCTTGGGTTCAGGGTAAGCCACACCCAGGACACTCATTCGCCTTGCAGCTAGTGCATTGCATTCACACAGCAGGTGTTTCACCGTTTCGCTGTGCTCTCCACAGGCCCTACAATTGACAGTCTCTGACAGTCCCATCTTATGCAGTACCCTCTAACAGCTCTAATAAAAAATTTTTGGAGCCCTACATGAGGTGTTAGAGAATACGGTCAGAGTGTACTAACGGGGGCACTGTGGAAAAAAATTCTCTGTTTGGCGTGAAGTTATTAGCTACTATTTGTTTCTGGCACTTCCGAGGCCGTACTAACTCCTTTCCTACACTTCTGACGTGCAGGGTCTCCCTCTACTCCACACTCTTCTGCTCACATGACTTTCGGTTGGCAAAAAGGACCTGCCAACTGCGACTTCATCTTAGTAATCAATCCTTTCGGCTATCGGTAACCTTAGCAACAAAGATTATTTGTTTATTTAAGAAATAACAAGGAAAGAAACCTGTGTGGTAGTCAGCAGTTCATACGCGGTTACCAAGTTATATTTGTACATATTGAACATTTTCACGTCTGTGGCAAGGCACGCACGACAAGCTAACACTTCCTCCATGTTATTTACATTATATTCATACACAAAAAGAAAGAAAACGGCGTGAAATCACAGCAAAACTTTTCAGAAAATATAAACAATGTGCACAGACGAAAAATAAATTCTTCGAATGTGCACGCTTCTAGCACTGTTTGATTTGGGAAACAAGGATCAAAGATCGCAATTTTATGGCAGTATCTCTTTCGTACATTCCACTTAAATCTATTAGTGAATAATCTAAGCGGTATCATGTTGACAGCCAGTGGGGCCAAAATTGCAATTCTAATTTCTCTAGTGCTGCGCGAATTCAATTAAATTATAAAGTAAATTTTTTTAATTAAGAAATTTTTCCAGTGAATTTCATGATTTGTCATAAAAATCATCAATTTCACTGTTTTTTTTTCAATCTGAACACTGTTTTCTTCTGATTAATTTGCTATATTAATTAAATACATCAAGTATTATTGTGTTGCAACCATATAATTGATCGATTTAACAATAAACCAATAATAGTACGGCATCACTATTCTTACGCAGCAAGCGCCATTTTAGATTTTACTTCAGCCCACAGAATAACAAATGGCGCATTAAAGATAAAATATTTTCAACATCTAGAGGTATCTGTGGTCCTGCGCCCGCCATGGAAAAAGACAATGATACTTTTTACTGCTCGTTCGTGAGTACCCACTACATCGTTTGTGAATGCGGCGAAACTTTTCCGACCGAGGAACTTTTAAAGGATCATTTGGAAAAAGGGCACAAGACAATTAAAAAGGAAAAAGTTGTTGTACAGGTATGCGAGGGCCTTAAATTGATTTATTTTGATTGTGGACGGTTTTAAACTTTACTGCAAAGTTTTTATTTTTATATTTTATTTGCGGTCTTTGCTAGGGAGGATTAGCAATGCGCTGCTTGGTCAAAACCCCTGTGTTAACCTCACAGACATGTTAAAAATTAAAGTTTTCAAACTTTGACTTTACAAATAACATCTGGACCAGCTTGTACAAATTTTACAAAGTTGTGCTATCACCGGTGGGAGTCTAACTGGTCACTGGACTCGAGTCTAGAGCTAGTCTCTAGACTCGAGTCCAGTGACCAACCCATTAAGCCACCAAGGCGGTAAATTGAGGTTCATTTTAGACTGAAAATTTGACACGATGAAGGTATATAGAAATTTAGTTTTAGTGTGCTGAATATGAAGCGGATGGATGCTAAGGGCGGAGGACCGGGTGTGGTGGCATTCATTGGGGAAGGCCTATGTCCAGCAGTGGACGTCTAAGGGCTGATATGATGATTATAAAATTACAAGGCGACTAAGGGAATACATTATAAAACATCAATCAGGCCTCCCCAACCCGTCTGGCCGGCGCGGGGAGTGTAGGCCAAATCCTCCGTCTGTCTCCGGCAGACGAGAGAGGGTTGTGCTCCTGCAGTGGAGACAAAAATAACCTGATGATGATGATGATGCTGAGATATTCATGGATCTCAGTTTCTTGTAATGGAGCACATACTCAGAGTTGTTTGAGTTTTGCGGTGCCCCATAGTTCAATGTCGTATGTCACACTGAAATAAAAACAAAATTTATTACCCAGTGTAAAAGTTTAATTTTGACAAACTATTTCCTAGCAGGAACCGAGCGCTGATGATGTGTCAACAAAAGTTCTGGTGTACTCTGACTCGAGGCCCCTGTATATCAATGGGAGGCCCGTCTATTTTATTAGTAGTGGTGTAGTTAAAGAGGAACTTGACCTCGACGATGTGAGTAATCAACGCTTTTCTATGCTACAATATATTAAAATGTAAGTAACATGGTCGTTAAAGGGTGAAGAGCTGTGGTAGCCTAGTTGTTCATGAGGTCTTAGGCTCGAATCCCGCCAGTACCAATACTGAAGTATGGTTTATTTTTAACACCACAGGGTTTGCGGTGAAGGAAAACATTGTAAGGAAACCTACATACTCCAAAGAATACATTCTAAGGCATTTGTGAAGTCCACTAAGTTGGTTTGAGGCACGGTTGGTGGTCAGGGGTTTGGCACGAAAAGTTCTGAAGGGTCGAAGTGTTGCCAGGTCTACCTGGCCCTTAAGGAAATAAGGGAGAATGGTATTTATATCTACTTAGGTTGACAGTATTGAAAAAATCATAGATGTAGCTCCAAATTCCTTTGGACTTGGACATTCCAAAACATTTCCTTTGTTTCGTCATTCATACAAATCTGGAATTCCAATTCCAATTTAAGATTATGGCTCCATCGTGTTGACGATGATTCTGCCAATGTCACGGTTAGAGAAGACACAGTGACTTAAAAAATGTGAGAACTGGGCAAATGTCATATGTTTTTTTAAAAGCTCCCTTACAAATTCCCTGAAGTTCTTGTGTGTTTCAATTCAACCAACATATTGTAGTTTCGCTTGCCGTGTGGTTTCCGGTAGAGTAGAATAGGCCCACTCCAACTCTTCCCGTGGATGTCGTACAAGGCGACTAAGGGAATACATTTAAAACGTCAATCAGGCCTCCCCAACCCGTCTGACCAGCGCTGGGAGTGTAGGCCAAATCCTCCGTCTGTCCCCGGAATATGAGAGAGGGTTGTGCTCCTGCAGTGGAGACAAAAATAACCTGATGATGATGATGATTGTAGTTTCACTTACACAACATTACGTTCCTTGTTTGCAGCCTGTAGACGAAGTCCTAAGCACATTAGAAGGGCACCTTGAACAGCATCATGCCGAGGAAATCAAGCAAGAGATTATTTATGAATTGGTAAGCGATACAATACAATACACTTTATTGCACAAACAAATACAGTTACAAGTTTTACAAGTAAAAAAATTTACTACTGTCTTAGCACATTAAGCGATTTCTTCCAGACAACCTTTGGGTAGAAATATGCCATAGAAAAAAGTAGAATGCTCTGTAGCAATTTGTTATAGGTACATATATTTCTCATAGGATTAGAGTATTGATAGATACAATGTATCTATGTAATCAACTTAAAATTGTTAATAAACTTATTACCATCAAAACATAAAAGAAGTTACCATGGGGGACTGAAATAAAGGGCTTTGGGAAATGAGATGCTAGGAACGTGTAATAAATAACACATAAAATACGTATTTTATATATATTATACGTACGTATACGTAACACCATTATTTTGAAAATCTGTCACATTCCTCGGACAGTGCTTTAACCCGGTCCTCCACTGTGAAGAGGGGACCCTTGCACCTGCTCCACTGCTTTGCTTGAATGATATGATATGAATAGCCTTTATTACTAAAAAATATATATAAATAGTACATGTTTAAACTTATTTGTAAATGTGCACGTCAGTCCGGTATCTCTTCAGTTAGTGTGTCCTGTAGACACATAGGCCTCCTCTTTTGTTTTTCAACTTTCTCTCTTTCTGGCCAACCTTAACCACAATGCTCCGGCCACTTTCTTCATATCGTTAGACCATCGTTTACATGGTCTTCCTCTTTTCCTTTTGCTGTTACATCTTTGGATTCATACTGTCAGGATTTTGCTCCACTTCTCTATTTGGTTCTCGTAGCATGTGACCCCTCCATCTCCATTTCATTTGTTTTGATTTTAATGTACTGAGATTTTAAACTGACATCCTGTGTGAACAAGACCTTTCTTTTGTAGTGAAAAATGTACTATTAGGCATTATATATTTATATTTAATAAATTTATTGTTGATATTATTGAACTGGATTATTCCAGAATGAATTAAGTTCTAAAATTAACATATTGACATTGTACAAAATTACCTATAGAATATTGCAATATTCTATAGGTAATTTTGTACAATGCTATTGCTACCCTTGGGTAAATTTATACTGGAACTGTGTTGTATTTTTAAGATCATGTATGTACCTATAAATTATGGCTAAATAAATGAAATGTTACGTCTTCCCATTTCGTTATCTTTCTAAGTTATGTGGCTCGTTTCTTATACACAACAAAAACCTAACCCCCAAGCCGGTCAGCGGTCCCCGTGGGGGAAAAATGACTGCTTTGGTTAATAATCCAAAAATGTTGTCCATTAGCCTGAAGATATGGAGGTTGCAGACTTCATTACACCAGCGGATCTCCAGGACGACGACATCCCGGGACAGTACGATGACATCCCAGGCCAGTACGATAATATCCCAGGACAGTACGAGACTGTGGTGACGTCAAAGAACCACCTGAAAAGAGATCATAACTACGACAAAGATGTCGGGGACAAAGAGTATTTTTGTGATGTGGTAAGTTAAGCTTGGATTCGTCATCATCATCCTCAGCTTTAAGACATCCATTGCTGAACATAAGTCTCTCCAACAGAATGCCAATTTTATTATCACACTACAAGCTTTTGGCTAAAGGAAAACATGTATAAAAATTAAATAAAAGGAAACAAAAAATATATATGTCGTAGGTTCCTGGTTCCGCCGAAAGTGTGGGCTCCCAAATTGAGTTTAACGCCGTTACAAAGTTAACACGTTTACTGACTTCAATGACACTACATGAAATTACACTACATCATCAAGTAACGATTTAGAAGGCGGACGATCCGTCCGTGTAGTCCTTGCGCCCCGCACGCGTATCGAGCGAACACTGTCTCGGCCTGCGCCCGCGCCCGCCCCACCCAGCGCGTGCGCGCGACGTTCGCCGAACCAAACCGAACTGCGCGCCGAGCACACACTGTGCCTCCAAATCAGCTCCTCTTTTATTATTTCGCCGACATATATAAAATAAATCTATCATCATCAGCCTAAATACGTCCACTGCTGGACATAGGCCTCCCCAATAGAATACCACTTTTGGTAAGTTGTCCATTGGGGGATTTGCCATAATCCCCACGCTTGGCAGGCGGATTGGTGAATAATCTTATAAATAAAATCGTAAACTTGGCGTGTCTGTACATTGAAGATATTTGCAAAAAATAAAATTGGGGGGTCTTAGGATAAGCAACAGAACACATTTCGATCATTTTTGAAATTTTTGTCTGTTTGTCTGTTTATCTGTTTGTCTGTTTGTCTGTGAGTTTGTGCACGCATCATTTAAAAACTACTGATCGGACTTTGATGGACTTTTCACAGAAACATGGGGCTTGATTTGGTGTAACATATAGGCTTTATTTCATTGCAATCGGTGCAGTCAATCAAAAGTTATGCCAATTTATAGTTTCCGAAAACTCGCATACGCTGCAAGGAGTGTATGTAGGGTGTAAATGCTCGATTGAATTCGTGAGCGGTAGCGGGAGCGGGTATGGTACCAGTGTAATGTGAGATTTTGAAAACTATATATAACTTTTGATTGAGTTAGTCAATTACGATGAAAAATCTGGAGCTTGATCTGGAGCTGGATCTGGATCTAGATCTGGAGCTGGATCTGGAGCCGGACCTTTAGCTAGACCTGGATCTGGATCTGGAGCTGAAACTGGACCTGGACCTGGACCTGGATCCGGACCCGGACTCGGACCCGGACCCGGACCCGGACCTGGGACCGGGACCTGGACCTGGACCTGGACCTGGACCTGGACCTGGACCTGGACCTGGACCTGAACCTGGACCTGGACCTGGACCTGGACCTGGACCTGGACCTGGACCTGGACCTGGACCTGGACCTGGACCTGGACCTGGACCTGGACCTGGACCTGGACCTGGACCTGGACCTGGACCTGGACCTGGACCTGGACCTGGACCTGGACCTGGACCTGGACCTGGACCTGGACCTGGACCTGGAAATGGACCTGGACCTGGACCTGGACCTGGACCTGGACCCTGACCCGGACCCGGACCCGGACCCGGACCCGGACCCGGACCCGGACCCGGACCCGGACCCGGACCAGGACCCGGACCCGGACCCGGACCCGGACCCGGACCCGGACCCGGACCCGGACCCGGACCCGGACCCGGACCCGGACCCGGACCCGGACCCGGACCCGGACCCGGACCCGGACCCGGACCCGGACCCGGACCCGGACCCGGACCCGGACCCGGACCTGGACCTGGACCTGGACCTGGATCTGGACCTGGACCTGGACCTGGAATGGGAGCGGGAATGGGAGCGGGATTGAGAGTGAGATTGAGAGTCTGAGTGGAAGTGGGATAGGGAGCGGAAGTGGTAATGGGAGCGGATCCTGTAGTCCACGCGTGCGGAGCCGCGGGCACAGCTAGTCTATAATAATAAAGGATGTAGGCCTGTGCCCCAACAGTAGATACATACAAATATTCTGTTGTTTTCTTTGCAGTGCGGTAAATCGTTAGGTTCCGAGAAGGCGGTGCGTCACCATAAGTATCGCATGCATCAGCTGACGCAGCGCGAGAGAGAACAGCGCAGCAACGTCAAGAAGACAGTGTGCGAGGTGTGCGGAAAGAAATATGCTGTGAGTCTCTGACACTGACATGAAAATGTAAACATAATAATAATAAAATCATTTATTCATCTCTTAAAAAATATACATACAATAACTCCGCCAAACTGTATAATACAGTTTGTTGGCAGAAATAGCTCTCTTACTTTATACACATCTATGGCAGAGAATACTAAATATCACTACGCAATGGTGAATAGCAAAGCAAAGTTACAAAGTTTTTAATTTAGATATTAGCACAAAAAGATTGAGGTTACGTTAATGAGTTTACTAGATATTTCTTATATTTAATTCTGAAAGTGTTTTTGTAACACATGCGCACACGCACGCACGCACACATACACTCACGCACGCACTCAACTCCCACTACGACGATGACGATTATACTCGTAGATTGTAAATAATTAATTTCTATTATGTTTTCAATGGGTCCGATTCTGAAGGCACACATTTAAAATTTGACAGCGCTAAAATTGGTTTCGTCTTTATCTTCATAATATTGTGTGACAAGGATAGCAACAGTTTTAGTGCTGTCAAATTTTAACATTGTGCCTTCAGAACAGGGTTGGCATGTTTTAAACAAAGTTTTTAAAACATTGTTTGTTTTAAAATGTTTTAAACATGTTTTTTTTAATTTAAAACATGTTTTTTCATTGTTTAAAACTGTTTAAATTGTTTAAAGCATGGTTTAAAACATGTTTTATATATAAAAAACTGTTTTTTATCCAACCCTGCTTCAGAATCGAGTCCAATTTCTATTTAATTTTTTTTCTGTACCTTCCTACTTTTATCTACTTTTATGACACTATGCTATAATTTTTATGTTTATATATTAGAAATCTATAAATGGCTAATGTTAAAGGATAATGCCCAAAAGTGGGCCTCAGATGCGTCTTTACCATTCATGTACCAAAAATATTGGTCTGAATTATGAATCCCCTCAATTTTTTTTAAAGCTAATGGAATAGGGAGTTTAAAAATAACATATTATTAAAACGTTGATTGATTTAATAAGAACACTTCATTTGTATCACATACTGTACATAATAATTTGTGATGTTAAGTTGTCCACACAGACGAAGTCGCGGGCAGCAGCTAGTTATAAATAAACTGTACTTAAGTGAAACCTTACTGAAACATTAACAGAGGTATATTTCATTCCAGATTAATAGTCCTATGAAAACAAACGCATTTGCGTCTCGAAAACAAAATACACAATAGATGGTGTTCCTAAGTGGACTGCAAAGTTTACATGGTAATACAAACCTGTTTTTGCTGCTGGTGACCCTTTCATGTATATGTTACCGAGACGTAAATAGCGTTGGTTTTCATAGGACTATTAATCTGGAATGAAATATAGAGTCCAATATCTGTGTCGGTCATGGAGTTTCCACAGGGAAGCATTTTGGGACCGATATTGTTTCTCCTTTATTTGCTGATAATGTCTGTGTTTTTTCGATTTAAAAGAGAAGCAAATACAAATCCTACTAATATTATAAACGCGAAAGTTTGTAAGTATCGTTGGATGTTTGTTACTCTTTCACGTAAAAACTACTGAATGGATTTTAATGAAACTTTACAATAACATAGCTTATACATCGGAATAACACATAGGCTGCAATTTATAAAGATATTGTGTGAATTGTCCAAAATATCAAGTAAGTAGGAAAAATACTACCATCTGCGAGCTATTCTGGCGTGCGCCATAAAATTATAATTTTAATGTCATAATGGGCTCGATTCTGAAGGCACAATGTTAAAATTTGACAGCACTAAAACTGATGCTATCCTTGTCACACAGTATTATGAAGATAAAGACGAAACTAATTTTAGCGCTGTCAAATTTTAACATTGTGCCTTCAGAATCGGGCCCAATATTAGTTCTTTTCTACGCCACGCTAACATAAGCTACTCGAAATCGAAAATAAAAAACTCGAAAAAGTACTTCAATAATCTAAAAAAAAAATTTTTTTTTAAGTCTCAAGCAGCGTTACGATACCACCAGCGAGTCCACACTGGGGAGAAGCCGTACCCCTGCACCGAGTGCCCCAAAAGGTTCACCATGCCGCTGTTCCTGCAGGTGCTGTGCTAACTGTCATCGTCATCAGCCTTCACACATCGTCATCAGCCTACACACGTCCACTGCTGAGCATAACCCTCCCCGATAGAATGACACTTGTGGTGGGCTGTCCGTTGGGGGATTTGATATAATCACCACGCTTGGCAGAGGATTGGTCGCAGTAATGATCTTAATATACACAGGGGAAGGAGAATCCCTTAGTCGCCTTGACGACACCCACTAACCCTCCCCAATAGTTGTTGCGGGTTCGAATCCCGCCGAAATGTTCGTATGATGAATATGAATGTTTGTACCCAAGTCTTGGATGTTTATATATTTAAGTATGTGTATCCGTTATCTAGTAACCATAGCACAGGCTCTGCCTAGTTTGGGACTGGATAATTGGTGTGAATGTCTGAGATATTTATATTTATTTATTTATATTTAATAGATCAAGACGCTTGGCGGGTGGATTGGTGATTGCAGGAATGATCTTAATATACCCAGGGGAAGGAGAATCCCTTAGTCGCCTTGACGACACCCACGGGACTAAACCTTCCCGTTTCTAAGAAACCGGCCCGATTCTAAGCCGGGAACCACACAATATTTATATCAGACGTTCGACATACATTATAAAACATCAACCAGGCCTCCCCAACCCGTCTGGCCAGCGCGGGGAGTGTAGGCCGAATACTCCGTCTGTCTCCGGCAGACGAGAGAGGGTTGTGCTCCTGCAGTGGAGACAAAAATGGATAATGTAGCATTCTAATGGTGAAAGAATTTTTGAAATCGGTCCAGTAGTTTTTGAGTTTATTCGTTACAAACATACATATTACTAATATAATGTATGTGTGTCCGTCGTAGATCCACCTGCGCACGCACACTGGCGAGCGGCCCTACGAGTGCGCGCTCTGCCCCAAGGCCTTCAGCAACAAGGCCGCGCTGCTGCGGCACGACCGGGTGAGTTACTGCCGCTACTGGCTACCAGCCTCACCGTCCACAGGCGTGTCAAATACTGAAGGGCTCCTACTGCTCGATCGAGAGAGGGACAGCCTTATACGTCAACACATATTTTTTTTTATTTAAATTATTTTTATTTATTTATTTTATTTGACGGCGGCGTACAAGTGACATGTCTGACATTGTACCATCGCCTCCCTACTATGATGTAAAACGACCGACGGATCGTCATTGTGAACACCTGCGCGCCGCGTAGCGCCCGCCTCGGCGCTTCCCCACTGCGACTAAACGCAGGTGCACGCTTGTATAAAAGACAGACTCGCCGCAGCGTAGCTTAGCTGGCTCTGCTGCTGCTCGTTCGCTGGGCTTCCCCCTCGGGGGTTCCACCTGGTGCGCTGAGCACGCGAGCCGGCGAGAAGAAAAGGTCTCAAACTTATCACAGCGGAGTCTCTCCGCGCTCTAAGGACCTGCCCGTATTTCATCCATTACACTACCATTGCCTCGGTACAGGCTCCCCGCCCCCCCCCAAGGGGTGAGAAGATATCCAACGGCGTACGGGGAGTATGGATTCAGACGGCACGGCGCACGGACCGTTTCTCTATTTAAGTTGTAACTACCTATTGATTAATCGAAGTGAAATAAAAGTAGTAAAGCTGTAGTTTATGTCTTATGATATCACCACCTTCCCCGAATCTACCAAGCGGCCCCCTGAACATATATCAAGCCCAATAAACCCGACATATATATTAATTTTGAAACCTACAGCTAATTTACAAAAATATATAATACAGTATAATATAAATTAAACATTAGCCATTAACAGATTTCTAATATATAAACATAAACGTTATTGCATAGGGTAATTAAAAAAGTAGACAAAAGTAGGAGGGAACAGAAGAGAAAAAAAATTAGATAGAAATTTACAATCAAATAGGTATAAATAAATTATCTACAATGTACGTCGTCGTCGCAATGAGAGTTGAGTGCGTGTGCGTGAGTAGTGTGTGTGTGTGTGGGGGTGCGTGTGCGCATGTGTGTGTGACTAGGCGAGCGATGCGGGACGGGGAGAGGCGAGGGGGGGGGGGGGGGGGCTGCTCTGCAGGTGCTCGTTATAAGATAAGATATTATTTGCTATAAAATAGAGTACAGTTCATTAGATGGTCATTATAAGGCTACTATCTCCTAATTCTGCTATTTACAAGAGCATGCAAATATTTACATTAATAATAGTAGTTGAAAAGTTTTAGTCTTAGTATCATTAACTACTTAAACTAAACCTATTTTTTTTCTTTGTGCGACAAAAATTCTGCAACGGAATAAAACGCATGCTGAATCAGCCATTTCCGAAGAGAATTTTTAAACCTATTTAGTGGTGATTCCTTTATAGATGCCGGTATATTATTGAATATGTTTCTGCCCATCGCGTAACAATTCTTCTGGAAGCGCGTAGTTTTTGGTACGTCACTAATCACGAGCTATTAGATATTACATATGTTTTTTAGGCCATCCTACTGAAACCACTGGGTTTATTTGTAGGATGGTGGCGGCTACTTGTACAATCTTATTCTATTGATAACTTGAATGGAGACCATCCAGGTCGCATTGCTGCTCGCCACGTAGTACCCTTTCATAGCAACTTTTACTTTTCGCGCATTGCCCCCCAGTCGTCCACCAAACTATCTTTTAATTCGTTTAGAATTTGCGGCAAGATGCACTCATTTGTTGGGCTCTCTCTAACGTATAGCGTCGACTGATCACTAATGACTTTAGTACTAATTTCGACGGTCTTCTAGCTAGACATAACCATTCACTGTATGCAATCAATTGTGACAAGATTTAAAGTCCATTCCGACCTTCAGTGCCGCCTCAGTCCTGAGTCAGTCTCAGTTAGGTTAAGGACTTATCTACACTAATATTATAAAGAGGATTTTTTTTATGTTTGTAACACTGCCCGCGCTGGCCAGGCGGGTTGGGGAGGCCTGGTTGATGTTTTATAATGTATTCCCTCAGTCGCCTTGTACGACATCCACGGGAAGAGTTGGAGTGGTCCTAGTCTACACTACTGGAAACCACACGGCATTAGGGCAGTTCTGTTTCTGCATTCTGTAGGGTGTGGAGGCGTTCACTGGGGAAGGCCTATGTCCAGCAGTGCACGTCTAGACGCTGACATGAATGTGTAGAATGCTCTCCAGATTTTTTTTTTAATTTTTATTTATTCATTCTGAAACCTACAGCTAATTTACAAAAAATATATAATACAGTATAATATAATCATTAGCTATTAACAGATTTCTAATATAAACATAAAAATTATTGCATAGGGTAATAAAAGTAGATAAAAGTAGGAGGGTAAAGAGAATTTTTTTTAAAATAGAAATTTACAAATTACAATATGCATGTATATAAATTCTTTCACTTTCTAGCTCGCTTCCCCAGCTCACTCCGACGTTTAAGTGATGTTCCTCCCCAGGTGCACTCGGGCGTGAAGCCGTACGCGTGCCCGGAGTGCCACAAGACGTTCTCGCAGTCCAACTCCATGAAGCTTCACATCCGCACTGTGCACCTCAAGCTGCCCACGCCGTACAAGAGCAAGGCGCGGCGCCTGAAGGCGCTGCGGCGGGCGGCCGCGGGGGCGGGCGCCGCGGGGGCGGAGGTGGAACAGGTAACATCATGCATCATCGAATTGTCTGAATGCTGTGGATTGACTCCTAGAAGTATAGTCTGATTGGTGTGGATTGGCTGATTGAAGTATAGTCTGATTGGTGTGGATTGGCTGATTGAAGTATAGTCTGATTGGTGTGGATTGGCTGATTGAAGTATAGTCTGATTGTGTGGATTGGCTTCTAGAAGTATAGTCTGATTGGTGTGGATTGGCTGATTGAAGTATAGTCTGATTGTGTGGATTGGCTCCTAGAAGTATAGTCTGATTGGTGTGGATTGGCTGATTGAAGTATAGTCTGATTGTGTGGATTGACTCCTAGAAGTATAGTCTGATTGGTGTGGATTGGCTGATTGAAGTATAGTCTGATTGGTGTGGATTGGCTGATTGAAGTATAGTCTGATTGTGTGGATTGGCTTCTAGAAGTATAGTCTGATTGGTGTGGATTGGCTGATTGAAGTATAGTCTGATTGTGTGGATTGGCTCCTAGAAGTATAGTCTGATTGGTGTGGATTGGCTGATTGAAGTATAGTCTGATTGTGTGGATTGACTCCTAGAAGTATAGTCTGATTGGTGTGGATTGGCTGATTGAAGTATAGTCTGATTGGTGTGGATTGGCTGATTGAAGTATAGTCTGATTGGTGTGGATTGGCTGATTGAAGTATAGTCTGATTGTGTGGATTGGCTTCTAGAAGTATAGTCTGATTGGTGTGGATTGGCTGATTGAAGTATAGTCTGATTGTGTGGATTGGCTCCTAGAAGTATAGTCTGATTGGTGTGGATTGGCTGATTGAAGTATAGTCTGATTGTGTGGATTGACTCCTAGAAGTATAGTCTGATTGGTGTGGATTGGCTGATTGAAGTATAGTCTGATTGGTGTGGATTGGCTGATTGAAGTATAGTCTGATTGTGTGGATTGGCTCCTAGAAGTATAGTCTGATTGGTGTGGATTGGCTGATTGAAGTATAGTCTGATTGTGTGGATTGGCTCCTAGAAGTATAGTCTGATTGGTGTGGATTGGCTGATTGAAGTATAGTCTGATTGTGTGGATTGACTCCTAGAAGTATAGTCTGATTGGTGTGGATTGGCTGATTGAAGTATAGTCTGATTGGTGTGGATTGGCTGATTGAAGTATAGTCTGATTGTGTGGATTGGCTTCTAGAAGTATAGTCTGATTGGTGTGGATTGGCTGATTGAAGTATAGTCTGATTGTGTGGATTGGCTCCTAGAAGTATAGTCTGATTGGTGTGGATTGGCTGATTGAAGTATAGTCTGATTGTGTGGATTGACTCCTAGAAGTATAGTCTGATTGGTGTGGATTGGCTGATTGAAGTATAGTCTGATTGGTGTGGATTGGCTGATTGAAGTATAGTCTGATTGTGTGGATTGGCTTCTAGAAGTATAGTCTGATTGGTGTGGATTGGCTGATTGAAGTATAGTCTGATTGTGTGGATTGGCTCCTAGAAGTATAGTCTGATTGGTGTGGATTGGCTGATTGAAGTATAGTCTGATTGTGTGGATTGACTCCTAGAAGTATAGTCTGATTGGTGTGGATTGGCTGATTGAAGTATAGTCTGATTGGTGTGGATTGGCTGATTGAAGTATAGTCTGATTGTGTGGATTGACTCCTAGAAGTATAGTCTGATTGGTGTGGATTGGCTGATTGAAGTATAGTCTGATTGTGTGGATTGACTCCTAGAAGTATAGTCTGATTGGTGTGGATTGGCTGATTGAAGTATAGTCTGATTGTGTGGATTGGCTCCTAGAAGTATAGTCTGATTGGTGTGGATTGGCTGATTGAAGTATAGTCTGATTGTGTGGATTGACTCCTAGAAGTATAGTCTGATTGGTGTGGATTGGCTGATTGAAGTATAGTCTGATTGTGTGGATTGACTCCTAGAAGTATAGTCTGATTGGTGTGGATTGGCTGATTGAAGTATAGTCTGATTGTGTGGACTGGCTCCTAGAAGTATAGTCTGATTGGTGTGGATTGGCTGATTGAAGTATAGTCTGATTGTGTGGATTGGCTCCTAGAAGTATAGTCTGATTGGTGTGGATTGGCTGATTGAAGTATAGTCTGATTGTGTGGATTGGCTCCTAGAAGTATAGTCTGATTGGTGTGGATTGGCTGATTGAAGTATAGTCTGATTGTGTGGATTAGCTCCTAGAAGTATAGTCTGATTGGTGTGGATTGGCTGATTGAAGTATAGTCTGATTGTGTGGATTGGCTCCTAGAAGTATAGTCAGAGTGCTGTGGATTGGCTCCTAGAAGTATAGTCTGAGTGCTGTGGATTGGCTCCTAGAAGTATAGTCAGAGTGCTGTGGATTGGCTCCTAGAAGTATAGTCAGAGTGCTGTGGATTGGCTCCTAGAAGTATAGTCAGAGTGCTGTGCATTGGCTCCTAGAAGTATAGTCAGAGTGCTGTAGATTGGCTCCTAGAAGTATAGTCAGAGTGCTGTGGATTGACTCCTAGAAGTATAGTCTGAGTGCTGTGGATTGGCTCCTAGAAGTATGTATAGTCTGAGTGCTGTGGATTGGCTGTTTGAAGTATAGTCAGAGTGCTGTGGATTGGCTGATTGAAGTATAGTCTGATTGGTGTGGATTAGCTGATTGAAGTATAGTCAGAGTGCTGTGCATTGGCTCCTAGAAGTATAGTCGACCTCACCAACATGGGGCGAGCCACCACGTTTTCTCCTAGAGTCCTGTCGAGAGCTGACCGCGTGTTGTGTGTTGTGCAGGTCGCGCTGGAGGCGGCCCGCCAGCCCTATGACGCGGTGTCCATGCTGTGCGAGACTCTGGATGCGCCCAGAGCCATCATGTCGTGATGGAGAATATTATGTATGAGAAGGTGTCCATGTAATATGTATAAAGCCTGTGGTCATAGAGTTGAACAACTAGGTGAACAAAACTCAGTGCAAGCCAAATTGAATCCTACGCGCATGGAAGAAAGTTAATGTTACGCTGAATCTAATTTCTCGTAGAATGAACAAATCGTTTGATGTGTTTATTTATTTAGTTGACTTGGTCTTTTGCACATTATAAGAAAATTTCTTGTATCTTATGAGAAAGGTCTTATAAGAAATCCTCATTACAAGACAATTTTTCTTGTTTGATCAGACACGCGCATAGACATTTTTCTTGTCTGGTATCTTATGTCTTATAATGTGCAAACGGCCTTATTCAGTTCAGTTCAGGCAAATGGTAGAGACTGGATGAGAGGTACAGAGGATCGGGTTCAGTGGCGCATCTTGGGAGAGGCCTGTGTCCAGCAGTGGACTCTTTCAGGCTGATGATGATTTATTCAGTAGTTTATATTCTGTTATGTATTTTTATTTATTATAATTGTAATTTTTGTAAATAAAAGTGTTTTAAAATATCGTTTGTTTTTTTTTAAACCAAATATTGCCTTAAGAAGTACACGTGTTGCTAAGTGTGTTGGTGCCGTGGTTCCCGGCTTAGAATACGGCCACCGCCAATCTTCCCGTTGGTGTCTTCAAGGCGACTGCGTTATCTTGTGTATATTAAGGTCATTACTGCGATCACCAATCCGCCTGCCAAGCGTGCTGATTATGTCAAATCCCCCAATGGACGCTCGACCACAAGTGTCATTCTATTGGGGAGGCTTGTGTCCAGCAGAGGACGTGTGTAGGCCGATGGTCGAAAAATAATATTGTTTAGATATTGAGCCGTACATGACACGTTCTGGTTGGCTGGAAGTGATCTCTTTTAGAGATAAGCTCACCTTTGTACACACCATTTATTACTATTTAGTGTTGAGATGTGCAATAAAGAATATATATATATATATATATATATATATATATATTCTGGTATGTATCACGTCACGTCACAATGATAACTGTAGCTTTAATAGATCCAAAGTTATGGTTTGACAAAACAGCTAATACTCGGGGCTGTAGGGATTTATCAGGCTGTTGATTTTATCGTACCTTTGCCTACAATCCATATGCCTCGTATAAAAACATGTGTCAAAAAAAACGAACTGTCATGTTCTATTTTGCTCTAATCTCTAAGGTAAGGCATAGAATACCTAATAATATGGGTAAGGTATGAGAGATGTCCGTCTGACGCTAGTCACTACTTAGTTTGTGCTTTAAACCTATACATAAGAAGTAAACCTTACTCTTAATATTTTCGTGCTAATATTAACTCTAAAACACACACATCACGAAAACCTGCTGAGTTCATTTTTTTTATTTTGAGGCCCAGACTTGAACGAATTAGCCTAATTCGTCCAAGAGCCCAGATATTTTTATGTCTAAAAGAGGGCCCCAATGAACAGCTGTAACATCATTTTTTATATTTTGTATTTGTATTTTTAGTTCAGTAACAAAAATAAAATTCAAGAATATTTTTGTAATAAACTTACACGTTTATTTTATTTATTTACTACTTACAGGATTCGGTTTTTCGACAAAAGAAAATTCAGGCGAATTTCTACAGCCCACCAATTTTTACAATTTTTTCTTCCAACTATTTATTTATTTATATATATTTTCTAGAAAATTTACCGACTAAGTTTTCATCAAAAAAGTTCTTTATGGCCAAGTATTGTAAAGTACATATTCAATAAATACATGGAAGTTGTAGAAGAAAAATTAAAAACCTCTTAAAATATGTAAAAAAAACTTACAAATAATTGTTTGTCTCGATCGGCAGTGTTAAATTTTTTAAATACTTAATTTTTGGTTATAAAAATTCGTATAAAAAAATTTAAAGAATAATCGATATACTGATTAAACATTGTTAAATATCTTATTTTCAATTATTTAAAATAAACTAATGATGTGTTTCGAATATTGCTTTTAAATTTCGACTAAAATTAATATTGCACCTAGAATTACATTTTGGTAATTAAAAAATACTAATTTTAGAAATAAAATATAGGAATTTTTAAAGATAAAAATACACATTTTTTAAAATCTAAATAGCATTATCACTAACACTGGTTTATTGCTTAAATATTAAATATTACTACAGTATTATTAGTAAATTCATTTATATGGATGTGACACTGTCCAAATATCAAATTCAAAAAGATATCTGGATTTTTTGACAGCCCTAACATATTTACCATCTTCAGATTATTAAGGGTTAAGTTTGAAGTTTATGATCGCGGGAAAGTCGCTTGGTTTGCATTGTGAATGTCGCTTTAAGGTTCATTTACAATCGTCAGTGCATTCACAGTATCAGATTCGTTCAGTCTGTTTTTTAGATGTGCCAAAGGAAAATATGAGAAATGAAAACATGCTAATTTAGTTCATGATGCAATAGCATATGGTATAGTTTAATTATAATTTCTTTAATTTCACTGAACTGACACTGCACTGAAAGACTACTGACGCACATTTGTCGTAATACGGACGCATGACGATCAACAGCCTTTACTTCATTTGAAACATTACTCCTTAACCTAAATTAATAGAGACTCAAGACTGAGGCGGCATGGATAGGAACGAATCAATCTACTATATATCTAGGAACGAATTAAATTTACTATTTGACCATTTACTGTCATATCTGTTTCAAAGTTCTGAAAAGATAGAGAGATAGTTTTAGATCTGTTACGTTTTTGCTGTGTGGTTTCCGGTAGAGTAGAATAGGACCACTCCAACTCTTCCCGTGGATGTCGTACAAGGCGACTGAGGGAATACATTATAAAACATCAATCAGGCCTCCCCAACCCGTCTGGCCAGCGCGGGGAGTGTAGGCCAAATCCTCCGTCTGTCTCCGGCAGATGAGAGAGGGTTGTGCTCCTGCAGTGGAGACAAAAAGAACTTGATGATGACGTTTCAATTAGGGCTGTCAAATTTTTACAATGTCTCTAAAAATCAACTCCATTGTTAGGTTAGTATCCGATAGTACATTTTCCTAAAATAATAATTGATGAGGAATACATAATCAGAGAATATTAAGAAAAGAATACAGGGTGTAACAAATTACTTTTAGTATTACAAGGCTGTCCTAAAAAAAATTATAACTTTTTCCATACACGTAGATTTAGGTATTTGATCCAAACTACCGTTTAAATGTTTTTTATGTTTGCGCATATTTTTTATTTAAACTAAACTCTCATTGTAAATCACGCGGCGCACTCTCACACGCGTGCGATAATAAAGCTTAGCTGTGAAATCAGCTCTTTCTTACCAACACGTGATATGATTCGCCGAATCCGGTTTTGACGCCATGTTTTTCAAACGGGCAGCCATCTTGACGGAATCGACCAATCAGAGCACTAGTTGGAGTTGGCTTTTTATTGTGAATTTACAATGAAAATGAAAAATATATAAAAACGGTATTTGTGTTCTATAGCTAGTTACACACAATTTTAATGTAATGAGATTTTAGGTACAATGATGTTTGAAAGTCAAAGGCTACATACATTCTTTTACCCGATTTCGCCCATTGGGGGCAGGCAGCCATCTGGGCGAACGCCGTAAGCGTTTCTGCTAATATCCCTGGAACTAAAACGCCTAACTAGAAACTCCTACTAAGCCTTTAGGGTGTTTTCGCATTTATCCGTATCCGATTCGTATTCGTTTCTGATCCGGTTTGGCCATCTTAGTCATTGTATGGACGTTTGCGCACTCAAACGTAAACGGTACGTATTCGATACGTAAATTCTCAGTTCGGAGCGTTTAAGGATCAAAACCGAGCCGAAGTGGCCGCCATATAAATTGTACGTACGCTTGCCCGCTACACTCGATTAAAAACGGATCAGTGCGCAGACGCTATACGTGAATTTTCCCGGCCGTCTTTTTACGTATCGAACAAGAATCGGATACGGATAAGTGCGAAAATGCCCTAAAGGTGCAGTTTCGAGAATGGCGAACGATCGCGGCCGCGCGCGGCTTTCGCGCCCGCTGCGATAATGAAAATACAACTAAACACTATGTTAAATGTTTGACGCCGCTTCCGAGGTTAGTGGCCGATCGGCCAGGGCGTTGGCCGCGCGCAACAGACGCGCTGGCCTCGGAAGCGGTGCCATACATTTGCATAGTGTTTAGTATTGTCGCATCGGCCGTATGCGGCTTACGATAGTCGGCGGCGCGCGGCCGCGATCTATCATATCATGTGACATATTATGATATCTTTATTTATTATCCTACTATCCGAGGTACCAAACGCTGATCCGTATATGTCAGATGACTCATTAGAGAGTACAAAAGATATTTTAGTTCGATTGATATTAGCTTGCTGCAGATTGAAGTCATAGAATGATAACGCCCATAACTTTAAAATGGCAAAGGCAACGTTAAAGACATGATAATGAATGAATATTGAATTGAAATATCAATTTGGATGATAATTTACACAATATGTCGGCCTATCTAGCTTCAGTTCCAAAAACAGACATTGTAAACATCTATCTTTGCAACGGAATTGGTTTCAGACGTGAATATTTCTAGTGGTCTTATATTTTTACTGACGTCCCAGCTGAATTCACAATGCAAATCTTGCGCGGCAATTTCATGCGTTAAAAAAGCTTATCTAAAATTAGCTTTTGCTTAACAACGCGTGCTGTAACGATCGCCAGCATTGTGAATCCAGTTTTTCTTCAACAATCCGCTTCCCCGCTAGACACATTCACGTAAAAACTTGTAGCAGCAGCCGATACAGACTACTAGTTACATACACTTATTTGAACAAGTCAGTGTTTGGGGTTTCACACATTTCGATTTAATATTTACAGTTACATTAATTAGTAAGCAATTCCGCGATATTCTAAGAAATAAATATGAAAATTATTCCATTTAAAGAAGCGCAGTCTATTTTAATAAGTTCACAACACTTCTCAAATGCGTATTTGTTCGTTATTACTTAAATGATTTGGTGTCACTTATAACATACCTTACAATGACTTTTTTTTAATATTATAAATAAATAATAGCGATTTCCGAGCGTATTTCCGACAAATAGCAAACGTTCACGTCGCGTTTTTTTTAGCAGTTAAGTTACATTTACAATACAAATTACTGAATTAAGCTGTTTCTTAGTAACGCGTGCTGTGATTGGCTGAACGCGTTAAAATTGTCATCTTAACGCGTTCAGCCAATCACAGCACGCGATACTAACGCTGTCGCCCGCGAAGAAATAGCGTCGACGATAACAAGTTTGTTGCATTGTGATTCCGTCTTAAAGCAGATGCGATTATTAACTGATCTGGATTCACAACGCAGCTCAATACACAAGTTTTCTTATTGGCGGGATCGGGTAATCACTCACATCGTCGTGGTTTGCGTTGTGAAATCAATTTAATTCACTACGAACTCTACTCACTGGAGATGAAAATACGCTCGGAAATAGCTAGTGTAAAAGAGCTCTTAGAGGAATATATTTACAGTCACCGTCTAGGTAAATACTATCTGTCAGCACAATCTAAAATAGATTTTGTTTTACGCGTAAAGGTTTTTTTCCAGTTTAGATTTTATTGATTGGGTTGGGCAGCATTTGGAAAACTGCGTCAAGTCTTCACGTCGCCTATTCCACAATGTTTAAAGACAAAAGTCTTTAATCAGTGCGTCCTGCCTGTCATGACCTACGGTGCAGAAACGTGGACACTGACGGTGGGCCTGATCCACAGGTTTTAAGTCGCTCAGCGAGCTATGGAGAGGGCTATGCTCGGGGTTTCTTTGAAAGATATGATTCGTAACGAGGAGATTCGTAAAGAACGAAAGTCACCGACATAGCCGAAAGGATTAGCAAGCTGAAGTGGCACATATGCCGCAGAACCGACGGCCGTTGGGGCAGACGAGTTCTGGAGTGGAGACCGCGGATCGGCACTCGCAGGGTGGGACGCTCCGCCGCCAGGTGGACCGACGACCTGAAGAAGGTGGCCGGTAGCGGCTGGATGCGGAGGGCAGAGGACCGGGTGTGGTGGCGTTCATTGGGGAAGGCCTATGTCCAGCAGTGGACTTCTAGGGGCTGATATATGATGATGATGATTTACCATAGACGGCAATTGTATATCAGTGGTTAAAGAACGACTTTACACGAAACGAATACATCGCCGCTTTAATTAGCGATTACGATTTAAATGTTGATGTAACGTCAATGGATGGGACATCGCAAATATGTATATGAAATCTTTATTTCATTTTACGTTGTTCAAGCTGTTACAACGATAAATCGTTTGGGGTGTGAATTACAAACGAAATAAAGTATAAAAACCTAAGACATACAAACTAAAAAAATATATTTTAAATTTAGGACATGGAATGTCGAAGTTTACACTTCCCGCTATCACGTAATGGTGGCGCGTTCTGATTGGCCGTCGCTGACCAATCAGGCGAATAGGAGGGTATATAAGGCGAGAGCGACGGCGGGGACACTCAGTACGTGCTCGGCCGCCGACGCGAACATGGGCGTCAGCTCGTCCGCGTGCGCCGTGTGCGTACCACCGAGCGTGTGGAACTGAAATATGTCGCTAACCTGGAATAAAATAAGCCACTTTAGCACTATTTTACAAATAGAAATAAATTTGAAGGAATACAGATGTAATGCGATTCAATCCTAATTTGTTTTGATTGGAATGACATATTAGACGAGCGATTACAATGTAGGCAGGTACTACAAATGTCAAAAATAAGTGTTCAGTTCACGATGGCACTCTTTCTCTTAATCTACATATTATTATATGCGTTATATTGTTACTGTGTTCTATTATCATCATCAACCTGAAAGAGTCACAGGCACGCCACTGAACCCGATCCTCGGCTCTTCTCATCCAGTCTCTGCCAGCCAAACTGGGTAAGCGTAGTGTGGGACGACCCCTGGCTAGATGGAGCTACGATCTGCGTAAGGCGGTTAGTCAAAATCAAAATTATTATTTTATTATTAAAATTGGAATACATTATTCTCTTTTTGACGTCAAATTCTGCCTAAAACTACTCCACTTCCACCTGTATAACCGAGGGGAAGAAGTGGCAACAAACCCAACGGCACAGGGCCCTACCTTTGATTTATCTTATTCATTACAATCATTAAGTACCTATGCTGAGCCATCAAGCACTCCATGGACTTTTTCTAGTAGTTCTATCGTTACGCACTAACCATCAACTTACGCGCTCCAGCTCTCACCTCTCGCGAATCACCGTGGACTGTACAATGTATTATCTATCTGGCAGCTTGACTGCTCACCGTGGAGCGCTAGACATACCTCGTTCCACCCGTATCTGTTCTTGGCCTGCACTATGGCCTCGTACACGGCGCCGGGCTCGAGGCCGCGCAGCTCGTGCGTGACGCGGTGCGTGAGTGAGCCGCTCGGCGCGGGCGCGGGGATCACCACGTCGTGCCAGCGGCCCGGCTGCTGGAACGACTCGTTTATCTGCCCACGCGGGAGAACACTGTTATTAGCAACGATACAGTACACTAAAAAGGTTGTAGAAAAAAAAACTTGTCTTAAGGTTCATGTATGTATGTATTGTTTATTGAAACTGACATTAATTTTATATAAATAATATTTTTACACTACCACTTGCGGACAAAGCCCTTTACAGCAGCTGACAAACTGACATAGTTATAATTATTATTTTATTTAGCATTCTAATTATAAGTCGACTGCCACTTTACAGCAGCTAATAATGCATATCTATTGATATTTGTAATTATTTTATCTGGTATATTTGACAATGCCATCTACCGCAGCTTAATGTTTATAACGTAGAAACTGGTCGCTCATTGCCATGTATTCATAATGGTCGCGTTAACGCCAGCCAAGCACAAATGTGAGTCAAATCAAAACGTACTAAATCCTATGACCAGAAACACATCATTTGTCGAATGTGACAAATGTGTTTCTGCCTTAACTGTCCACGTTTACGTTACTCTAAGTTACGACTGATTAATACTATGATGCATTACGTAACTCTGGTTTACTCTGATGACACTGCGTTACTGTTTGATTTATGACACAAGCGTCGTCCTGTATACTTTGAACCTCGGACCCTTATAATTTCTCTGATACCTGGCTACCAATTACTCATATAACGCATAAACTATCTGTTACTTGTCTACTGTGACGATACTGTCACACTGCATTACTGTGTGGCTCGGTACTGGCGATTAACTGCCCATCTGATGCATGACTTGACTCTTGTACTATGTTTGTGTTACATTGCGGTACTCTTATACTGAGTTACTCCTCCACTGCGTTACTTGTGTTTCGATAAATGTGTTTCTGCCTTAACTGTCCGCGTTTACGTTACTCTAAGTTACGACTGATTAATACTATGATGCATTACGTAACTCTGCTTTACTCTGATGACACTGCGTTACTGTTTGATTTATGACACAAGCGTCGTCCTGTATACTTTGAACCTCGGACCCTTATAATTTCTCTGATACCTGGCTACCGATTACTCATATAACGCATAAACTACATCTGTTTCTTGTCTACTGTGATAGTACTGTCACACTGCATTACTGTGTGGCTCGGTACTGGCGATTAACTGTTAAATCTGACGCATGACTTGACTCTTGCACTGTGTTTGTGTTACATTGCGGTACTCTTATACTGAGTTAATAATAATAATAATAATAATAAATATGTCGGACATTCACACCAATTATCCAGTCCCAAACTAGGCAGAGCCTGTGGTATGGTTACTAGATAACGGATACACATACTTAAATAAATATATAAACATCCAAGACTTGGGTACAAACATTCATATTCATCATACGAACATTAGCCCCTAGCGGGATTCGAACCCGCAACCTCCGGCGTGGCAGTCCGAGAGCTACCCGTTCCGCCACGGAGGTCGTCAAAACTCCTCCTCCACTGCGTTTCTCTTATAACGCGTTACTCTTCCACTGCGTGACTCTTACTCTGTCGTTAATCTTACCGCGAGCTGCCTATAGAGCAGCCTCAGCTCGTCCAGCGGCGGGTAGCTGTCGACGGCGAAGGCGAGCGTGTAGGCGGCGGCGCGGCGCGCCAGCGGGGGGGACGTGAAGCGCGCGGGGCCGGGCCGCCCCGACACCTCCACGTGCTGCCGCGCGCGGCCCAGGCTGTTGTCCGCCACGCAGCTGGAAGGAGGGACGAGGGGGGAGATTCAGATTCATGTATTTTGTATCTTGTAGGTAAACAGTTTCTTTGGCTCAGTAGCTTGGGCTTTACTCTTAGAATTTAATTAGCTGTGCCCGCGGCTCCGCTCGCGTGGACTACAGAATCCGCTCCCGTTCCCACTCTCGCTCCCTATCCCACTCCCACTCAGACTCTCAATCCCGAAACCGATCTCGAACCCGATCCCGCTCCAACAAACCAATCGCAATATGATTTTTGCATATAATGGCTTCTAGAAATATTTACTTTATTAATATCTCAGGTTCTAAGTGGCGTATCAAGATGAAACATGTACCAGGTTTTAAGTTAGACCTCCAGCAAGACAACTGTGAAAACTGCATCAAATTTCATTCAGTAGTTTTGGCGTGATGAGGTAACAAACAAACATACAGACAGACAGAAAGACAGACAAAAATTCTAAAAACAATTATTTTGTCTTCTATTGGCCAAATATAAAGAGCCCTCATACACATTTTTCTACAATATCTCTCATGTACAGACATAAACCAGTTACAGTTTTATTATAGGTATAGATTAAAAAATCACCTTGCCTTCTCTCATATTTTTACCATTACAAGTTCAATCTCAAGAACGATAATATTTTATGTTTCCTACTTGACAGTCTGTAAGTCAGATGTCGTGGTGTCGATTCGCACTGAGGACGGGCAGCCGCACAAGTACTTGTTAATACAGTTTGGGACATGTTGCTCGGCGTGTCGGGCAAAATCGTTTTCAGCTCCCCAGCTCGAAAAGGGAAAAGCTCGAAAAAGCGATTTTGCTGCGAATTCTTTCGCACCAAAAGCGCCCTTGCACGCCGCATTGACGAAGGCCCAAGTCAAGCAGTGGACGTCAACAATAATAATTTTTTTTTAAATTGTACAAACATTTCTAAATTACAATAATTAAAACAATTCAAGTCTAGTTTCAATAATTAAATAATTTATAAATTTGAAACTAAGTAATAATTCAAAATTAGCTCCAATAAGTAATTAATCATCACTGACTTTTAAACTAAGTATAAACTTGTGGCTAAAAAGTCAGTTTTAAAAGGGAAAGTGTGTATGTTTGTTCGGTGTGCAAGTATTGTGTGTAGTGTGTTGTGTGTGTGTGTGTTGTATGTATGTGTTGTGTGTGTGTAGTGTGTGTGTGTGTGTGCTGTGCGTATGGGTATATGTAACAGGGTGAGTGGGTGAGTGGAGGTGTTTAGCTGTAGACGGGTGTGCAAGTGTGTGTGTCTTACAAGATTTTGTTTTATGTTATTACTTTAAAGAGTTTCTCAGTAATTACCTGTAATTACCGAAGTCCTCGGGCTGCACGTTGGCTATTAGCAGCGTGTGGTTGTTCCCTCGAGCGGACATGGTGACGCGCTCCGACGCGCTCAGCGGGAACGAGTTCTGGTACCACGACACCTGGATATCACAAATTCAATCAAATTGAATAATCCTACTAATATGTCGGTGAAATAATAAAAGAGGAGCTAAATTGAAGGCACAGTGTGTGCTCGGCGCGCCGTTCGGCTTGGTTCGGCGAGCGTCGCGAGCACGCGCTGACGGAACGTCGTGTATAACTTGCGCAGGCGCAGAACCGAGACAGTCTTCGATGGAAAGGCGTGCGGTGCGCAGGCGTTACGCTGACGGATCGTCTGCCTTCTAACATCGTTACTGGTTGATGTAGTGTAATTTTATGTAGTGTCATTGAAGCTAGTAAATGTGTTAACTTTGAAACGGTGTTAAACTCAATTTGGGAGCCCGCACTTTCGGCGGAACCAATAACCTACGACAAATATTATAAACGCGAAAGTTTGTAAGTATGGATGGATGTTTGTTACTCTTTCACGTAAAAACTACTGAATGGATTTTAATGAAACTTTACAATAATATAGCTTATACATCAGAATAACACATAGGCTACAATTTATAAAGATATTGTGTGAATTGTCCAAAATATCAAGTAAGTAGGAAAAAATCTACCATCTGCGAGCTCTTCTGGCGTGCGCTGCCAAAACCGCTAGAGTTACTAGAGTTATAAATACGAAAGTTTGGACATTTGGATGTTTGTTACTCAATCACGATTCAACCAGTGGACGGATCGGGATGAAACTTGGCACACATATAGATTAGGTCCTGGAATAGGACATAGGGTAGTTTTGATCCCGAAAAATATCTCATTACTACGGGAAATACATAATAATTTGTGATGTTAAGTTCGGGACTTAAATCTGGGTATATGCAAGGTTTGAGTATTTAAAGAACCAGTACCTATAAGTTAACCGTTCACTACGGAAATCACCATAGAGATGATTCATACTGGTTTTACAAAATATTGTATCTACTTGAAAAAGTTTCTTTTTATCATGTATGAGCATGCCAATCTGCGACAACCCTATTGTCATACATACATACATAATGCTCACGCCTTGGTCCCAGATGGGTAGGCAAAGACGATGTTTCGCCACTGTGCGCGATCCTGACACACCTCACTAGCCTCACATTCATCAACCTTGTCATGCACCTGCTTTTATTCTTCTCACTGCGGACCCCAGCCTTTTTGAGGACGTCACCTGTGCGACCTAGGACGACCTCTAGCTGTAGTTCCTTCCATATTCGCTCTGTAAGTCTCTTTTGTCACTCTTCTTTCACTCATACGCTCTAAATGTCCAAACCAACACAACATACCTTCTCTACCTTCGTTACTACATCTTCTTTCAAAACCTATTTATAATATATATACATGTCTAATCCCAAACTAGGAGTTTCTCCTATGCTATGGGAATTAAACAAGGTTTGGATCATCATCATCATGTCAGCCTTTAGACGTCCACTGCTGGACATAGGCCTTCCCCAATGAACGCCACCACACCCGGTCCTCCGCCCTCCGCATCCAGCCGCTTCCGGCCACCTTCTTTAAGGTTTGGATAGTTCACAAATATAACATCCAGACCGAAATCAACTTGTACAAAGTTGATTAATAGTAAATGTCAAGTCATTTATTACATTTAATATGTCATCAGTTTGTAAGCGTGTACTCTTCGAGAATAATTGCCCAATAAGTGTTATATTTTCATAGTGCATTGTTTAGAAAAGCAGACTATGACCCGTTCTTCAGGGTTTCTGTTGTCTTTCATTTCGTAAAAAGGAATTTTAAAATTGAACAGTGTTTGGTAACTTGGTAGTTTGGTACCTCTGCCGGGGGGTCGGCTAGTACGGTGCACAGCAACTCTGCCCTGAATCCCTCTCCAGTGTGGACCCACGACCGCTCCACAGTGATCTCTGGGGGGTCTGGAATATAATGAATGATTATTAGAAGAAAAATAAACATGAAAAAATAATGTTATTTAAATGCATCCTGGTCACGTCACCAATTGTAAAGCACCTGTTTAATTTGATTTTGCAACAGATTCCAATTTTGTCAACTCTAGATTAGTAAACCCAGTTTTTGACAGTCTGAAGCTACGCCCACACTGGTATATAGTTTTGTATGGAGCCCAGACTGCCGCCGATATCGCGCCAGCGTGATGAAGCCAGAAGGCTTCATCCAGGCTTCATCCAATAGCGCCTGAATAAGACCATCAACAACCGACTACAGATGGAAAAATGGCTTATTGTTGATGGATTTGCGCTGGACCTCAATCTCACCTGATGGTAAGTGACAATGAGGCCCAAGGTGGCGCTTACCCAGAAGATGCCTATTCACCCTTCCTTTAAAAAGATTCAAGTTTTACTTGTCCGGAAATATCCAAGCTGGCAGCGAGTTCCATTCCTTAGCAGTTCGCATTATGAACGAGAAAGCAAACTGGTATGCTCACATAACACTTGCAGCTGGAACTCTGTGACTATGGCGGGCCCGACGCCGTTGTCGACGGTGCAGGCGTACCGGCCGCTGTGCTGACGTTCCAGGCGAGACAGCTGCAGCTGCGGGCCCTCGCCCAGGCGGGCGCTCGTGTCGTTCTGGAACGGAAAGGACTTCGCAGATTTGTTGGTTGTACCTTATTTTTCGTAAGATAGGACAATTCACAAATATAACATCCAGGTCATTGCAGAAAGTTGTCTGTTTCCAGTGGGAATCGCACCCACGATCTGGTGCTCGATTCCACGATCAAGCCACTAGGCAAACGAAGAGGTCATTTTCACATGGCATTTGTGCAACAAAGTAAGTATTATCATCATCAGGTTATTTTTTGTCTCCACTGCAGGAGCACAACCCTCTCTCATCTGCCGGAGACAGACGGAGGATTTGGCCTACATGTCCCGCGCTGGCCAGACGAGTTGGGGAGGCCTGACTGATGTTTTATAATGTATTCCCTTAGTCGCCTTGTACGACATCCACGGGAAGAGTTGGAGTGGTCCTATTCTACTCTACCGGAAACCACACGGCGGTGTAAGTATTAAGTACAAATACAAATAACTTTATTGGTTCAAGAACATTAGGGTCCGTATCCTAGACATATCTATGTAGATATATTATTACAAGCAGTAGCCTGGCTCCCAAACTAGGATTCCCTGTTCTATGGGTAGCCAGTCTTTCATTGAAAAAGTGAACAAATGTTGTAAGTACGTAGTAGTTAAGTAAGTACGTATTAAGTATTTCAGTGTTGCTAGTCGAGTCTCACCAGTTTGTGCCAAGTGACAGCGGGCACGGGGTTGCCAGCAGCGCGGCACTCGAGCACGGCCGCGCCGCCGCGCCGCGCCGCCGCGTGGCGCGACTCCGGCGACGCGCGCACCGACGGCGGGACCAGCACCTCCACTGTATGGACTTGGTCGCGCGCCACCCGGTCAGATATCTGGCACACGTAGTCGCCGGCGTCCTGGGGGCAGGAAGTTACATATATTTTAAGGATGTATTGATACCTTCACACAGCTGAAACACGCTAAGGAGTATAACGGCAACAGAGACACAGGTTTTACTAACAAAATTCTAAAATACGGGAAGGCAGCAGTCAGTCTCATCGTAGGAGTTTTCGCCGGCCACCCTGATGTAAGGCACCTCCTGCATAAGATGGGACTGTCAGAGACTGTCAGTTGTAGAGCCTGTGGAGAGGACAGCGAAACGGTGAAACACCTGCTGTGTGAATGCAATGCACTAGCTGCAAGGCGAATGAGTGTCCTGGGTGTGGCTTACCCTGAACCCAAGGACTACAGGCTTCTGCCCCTTAGCTGCATAATAGATTTTATGCAGCGAACTGTGGGGGGTGGATGCACAGTATAGACAGATTGGCTGACACAAAAGATCCCACAGGGTCGACGTGTCGCTGGGTACACCTGGCCGTCTATTATAAGATAAGAAACACATAGCGAAGAAGAAGCGCCGTACGCCCTGGGTGTGAAGCAGCTTTTATAGTTCTTCGCTCGAAGCAGCCGACGTTATTATCAAATGTCAAAGTATGCGAGGAAGTTGGCAAAAGTGTGTGAAGCAATTCCTGCCCAAACTGGACGTTGTCCTTCAACTTCTTGAGTTCGATTGACCCCGCCCGTACCAATGAATTTGTCGAAATTTAAGTGCGGTTTATTTAAAATACCACAGGCTTTTGGGTGAAGGAAGACATCAAAGAAAACATCGCATCACGGAATTATTTAACAACCACTTCTTAAATGTAGTAAGTGACAACAAATGTCGCCACATTGGTTGAAAGACTTTAAAATTAATAAGTTTAAATTATCATTAAAAAACTGGTTGGTTGAACGCTGCTTCGATAGCGTAAAGGAATTTTTAGAGTATAAATAATTAACCAAAAAATATTTCATAAATTAAACGTCAATCAAAAAAATCAATTAACGTCAATCAATAATAATTGTATTATTATTTATTGACGTTATTACAACTCTATTTAATTGATAAAATACAAGCTGAAAATTAACAAATATGAAACACATCTAATTTAAATAAAAAATTTCGCCTAATTTGTCCAGCGAATGGTGCTGCAACGTGCCTAGGACACTCGCTACGTTTCCCCGCTGGACGGCTAGGGCTACGCGCTGTTGTAGATACCTCCCGCTATTTTGACGTTTAATTTATGAAATATTTTTTGGTGACATTGTTTTATCGTTTTTAATCATGTATAAATTAAAATAATGACTACACAATCAATAATGAATGATAATTAATTAATAATCCAGAATATTCATCTATTATGAGTGTTATAATAATCTTAATGTTTTTAAGCTAATTTAATGTGTATATGCCTGTACAGGTAGAGTTTAATTGTTTTCAGAATTATAACGTTATAACAGTTAGCCTAGAGTTCTCAATGTCCCAAAAGGTTGAAATAAATGAGTATGAGTATGAGTAACATCTACATTAGATTAGATTATACTATGTACACAAATAAAGAATAAAGAATATGTGAAGTCCACCAAATTGTCTTGGGGCACCGTTGGTGGTCAGGGGTTTGGCACAAAAGATCCTGAAGGGTCGAAGTGTCGCCAGGTCTTCCTGGCCCCATAAGACAATGACAGTTGTGATCCAGGCAATGCTCTATTGCCAACATTAGCAACTAAACTTAGCACCTAAAGTAGCCCCTTAAAAATCATCATCATCATTCGTCCACTGCTGACATTTTTGGTGGACTGTCCGCTGGGGGATTGCCATAATCACCACGCTTGACAGGCGGATTGGTGACCGCAGCAATGATCTTAATATACACAGGAGAATGCTTCTCCTCGCTGGTGCAACCCCTTTAACACGGGAAGATTAGGGATGGTTGTAAACATACTACAACTACCCTTAGCACCTTCCAGTAGGTACGCTGCTCATTGAAAATGCCAAAACAAAAATATCAGGAACGGAAACGCGGTCGATATCAAAGGTGATTGACATTTCGATGCCTCCCCTCTCCCTCCTCCTCTTTCCCCCTAAACCATTGAAGTGAATCAGAATGGAAGGTAATTAAGAGTTCTCCCGAAGGAGGTCACCTCTACTTAATTAAGTTGAACATGAACTGTCTTCAGTAATGGCTTATCAGTTAAATTGAATCGAGCCAAATCCTTCGGATTATTAGTTCTAGACAATCTCAGGTTCTTTGTTCTTGAATTCTTTCCAATGTTTGCTAAAAATAAAATACACGTAAACAATACAACAAAACAGTGGTATGACTCGTCTGTAAAGAGTGGAAATTGTATGGAAATTGAAATTAGTAGAATGAATTTTTGTGACATACAGTGATAGGTGAGAAGTGTGGTTCGAAAGATGTAGTAACGAAGGTAGAGAAGGGTATGTTGGTTTGGACATTTAGAGCGCATGAGTGAAAGGAGAGTGACAAAAGAGATTTACAGCGCGAATGTGGAAGGAACTAGGAGAACGTTCAAAGATCAAATTGGTGACGTCCTCAATAAGGCTGGGGCCGCAGTGAGAAGAATAAAAGTTGATGAATATTGTTAAGGTATCAACGTTGGAGGAAAGTAAAGACTCTTACATATTGATGATGTGTAATAAGAATGTTAATAATGAGTAATTACAATCTATATATATTAACACGCCGTGTGGTTTCCGGTAGAGTAGAATAGGACCACTCCAACTCTTCCCGTGGATGTCGTACAAGGCGACTAAGGGAATACATTATAAAACAACAACCAGGCCTCCCCAACCCGTCTGGCCAGCGCGGGGAGTGTAGGCCAAATCCTCCGTCTGTCTCCGGCAGATGAGAGAGGGTTGAGCTTCTGCAGTGGAGACAAAAATAACCTGATGATGATGAATATATATTAAATAACGATTACTCATGAGAGTTAAACTGACCGACATCACGTATACACGGAAAACATCCTAGTTATTCTTTCTGACTATTTGTTATCCGTGTCATCTGCAGGTTGATGTAGAGATGTCGGTAGAAATATGAATGAGGCTAGTGAGGTGTGTCAGTCGCAAAGTGGCGATACATCGTCTCTACCTAACTCTCTAGGACCAAGGTGTAAGCATTATGTATGTTGATTATAGGTCGTTTAAAGCACGACGGCACGCGCCACTCCCTTCTCTAAATCGCTTGCATGTCACTGTACGCGTTATATTGTTACGCACTAATCATCAAACACTGACATACTGACGTTCGGATTAATTCCCCGCGTCCCGCGCTCACCGCTCGCGAAAAGAAGCGAGGAATGCCGTGGTAAAATGATCTATAATACCTTTGGGCATTATTATAATTAGGCCCAGTACAAAGTACATTCTTTTCTAATGAAATTATTTAGATATTTTTCTATTTACCTTTCTTGTTATAAAGCGAGGTATTGTTCGTAATATAACCTTATCAGGCTGTAAAAACCAAAAGAGAAATGGCCTTTTAAAAAATTGAAAGCGGAACGGAAGTGGGGACGTCATTCAGTTCAATGACCCGCTGTCATTTCAAAGACAATTGGCATATAAAGCATGGCCGCCAAGAATTGCGCGCGAAATCGTACCTCAGTGTTGCACGCATAAAAAATAACGAGCGGCAGCCGCAAAAAAGGTTTTTATGTTGCAATTATCATATTTTTTCATGCCAATTACCGCTTAGGGGCGGTGTTTAGCATTTTTTGATGCTTCCAAACAAAATTGTTGGTGTTTTGGAGTTATTAAATACGAAGGTAACGGTATTATGGTATGACAGGGTTTTAAGATGGCGTCGTTTAGATGGATATGGATATTCGATCCCTTGGAGGTGGAATTAAAAAAAAACACCTTTCTTTGTGGTTATCATAGGGCACAGGAGTTACTATCCTCAGCCGTAACAAAATCATCACATCACAAATCCCATTAGGATGTCACAAAAAAGCTCAAGTATTTTTTTTACATTTCGAGAAAAACGTAAAATATTTTTTTTATTATCTAAATAATTGTAGGGTTACTGCACCCAGCGCAGAGAACATAGTCGATCGAGAGAGGGACACCGTTATACGTCAACAACATATGTGCTTCACTCTACTTTAACTTTCTGTTTACAAAAATTGGTTTAAAATCATATTTAAATGCATTATTACGTGAAAACTAGAGGAGGGGGGGGGGGGGGGGGTCTTGGCATATACAATGGGTGGTCACCGAGGGGGGAAGGGGGTAATATATTATAATAAATTGAAAAAAATAGGTCACGTAGTTTGGGTACGTTAATATCGCGAAGGACAAAATGGATTTCTCAGCTTCCCAAAATCATTTTTTTTATCTTCAGCCAATGGTAAGTACTTATATTTAAAAAAACTGAAATTCAATGACTCTAGCCTTTGACATCCCGCTAATATTATAAATGCGAAAGTTTGGATGTTTGTCACTCAATCACGCTTCAACCACTGGACGGATCGGAATGAAACTCGTCATAGGTTAGGTCCTGGAACATAGGATAGTTTTTATCCCGAAAAACATCTCATTCCTACGGGAAACCAAATTAATCTTTAAAAGCAGCGTGTAAATATCGAAACCTACGCAGACGAAGTCGCAGGAAAAAGCTAGTGATTAATAAAGGTGCACAACAAAATAGTAACAAAGAGATCAAGAAGTTTAGTTGTATCAAACTTCTTGACAGAGATAAAAAAACTGTTTTTTTTGCGGATCCTGGAAAGTTGTGTTTTGTCCCTTGCGCCAATTTACATTTCCGTTGACGATATTTAGTATTCTCTGTTGCAATGCGCTGTGCACACGAATTACACACTAACACAGTGTAATTGCACCTCCAATTGATATCAAATAACGTCCAGTGAACTGGAAGCAAGGCAAACAGTGCACTATTTCGGAGCGCTCGTAACAGAGGGCCAGACTGACAAACACCCCCGGGGTAGGCTGTCAACAAACAGCAATTAGAGCTTTGAACGCTTGTCTGAACGTCGCAGACGGGGTTTCGTACTAAAAGACATTTTGTATAAACATAATAATATGCGTTAGTACATTTTATGCTACAGTTTAGTCCAGTGGGGCGGTATTTAGACTTGATTTGAAAACTGGAATAAATAAATAATAAATATGTCAGACATTCACACCAATTATCCAGTCCCAAACTAGGCAGAGCCTGTGGTATGGTTACTAGATAACGGATAGACATACTTAAATAATAAATAAATATATAAACATCCAAGACTTGGGTACAAACATTCATATTCATCATATTAACATTTGCCCCTAGCGGGATTCGAACCCGCAACCTCCGGCGTGGCAGTCCGAGAGCTACCCGTTCCGCCATGGAGGTCGCCAGAATAGATGGATGAAATAAAAAAAATAATCTGCAAATATGATTTGACACTTGCTGTATAAGACGGGACTGTCAGAGACCGTCATGTGTAGAGCCTGTGGCGAGGACAGCGACACGATGAAGCACCTGTAGTGCTATTCTGTAAAATACAAACGTGGCGAGCGTCCCTCGAGTGATTTCACTCACTTCGAAATCTAGTCCATTGGTAATTCTGTAAACATTCCAGAGCACTGTCGACTTGAAGTGAACAAAGAACTCACTTCACGTCGACAGTTCTCTAGAATATTTACAGAATGCCAATGGATTGGATTTTGAAGTGCGTAAAATCACTTGAGTGAGACTCGCACGTGAGTTTGTATTTTACAGAATAGCACTACTGCTGTGTGAATGTAATGCACTGGGTGTAAGGCTCTACAGCCTCCTATCCCTCAGCTGCATTAGTCTTTATGCAGCATACTGTGGAGGATGGAAGCATCATACAGATGGAGAGGCTGACACAAAAATCCCATAGGGTCGACGGGTTGTCATATGCTGTGTTGATGGGTCAGGCTGAAATTCTTGGCGCACTTTGTAAGAACTGACTGTATGAGCAGTAGGAGACGAAAGCTCTCGGGACACTCTTGAAAAGACGGGAGCTCTAATATGCATTGTCCTGTAAATTTTTATATTTTAATCGTACTCAATTGATGTGATCATACAATTTTAAGGACGACTGTAAAAATCTATGAATCTGGTAATCTATAATAAACTATTTGAATTTGAAAGATAAATTATAAAAATTAATAATTATAACCCACAGACGAAAGCTTATCGTTTTCTCATTATGCCTAATTTTTTCATTAATATATTTCAATAATTAGAATTATTAGAATACAAAACAAAAAGGTCTATATTTTCCTTCGATACAAAGAGTTTGGTGATGAATAGAAAATGGGGTAGGCTGTACATGGGACATGTTTGTTGTCGTTTCACTCTTACTCCCTCCCTCCCTTCCCCCTCTCTGCCGCTCTCCTATCTCTCTTCATGTCAAAAGACCTCACCTGCGGCCCAACGTCAGTGATCTGTAGGTTGTACCCGTCGACCAGACGGAACCTCTCGTCCCTGGTGACCATGAGGCTGGCTGCCGTCAGCACCGCCGGTCCTCGACGCCACAGCAGCACCAGAGAACCTGGAAACGGGAGTTGAATCTATGAAAAAGATTACAGAGAGCCAAATTAATCAAAAGTAGATTTCAGAGGACGTCAGCTTTAGAAGACGCCCCACTACAGCAGTGTTCGGGTTCAGTGGCGCACCTTGGGAGAGGCCTATTGTCCAACAGTGGACTCTTTCAGGGTGTTGATGATCATTTTGCAGTAGTAATAAGGTTGTTTTGAAGAAATCGCTTAGCGATAAGGCCTTGTACATTTTGACGACCTCCGTGGCGGAACGGGTAGCTCTCGGACTGCCACGTCGGAGGTTGCAAATGTTCGTACGATGAATATGAATGTTTGTACCCAAGTCTTGGATGTTTATATACTTATTTAAGTATGTCTATCCGTTATCTAGTAACCATACCACAGGCTCTGCCTAGTTTGGGACTGGATAATTGGTGTGAATGTCTGAGATATTTATTATTATTATTATTATTTCCCCGATGCATAATGTGTAATGTTCGAGACTTAACGAAACTGTCATGTCAACTGCCACGACATTCAATCATGTCGTGACGTAGTCTATTACTAACAGATAAGTTACTTTTTCGTTATGAATTAAGCTCAGTTTCATACATATTGTTATTCGTTTATATTCGTACTAAAACATCAACAATAATAATAATATACATACACCAAATGAAAGCTAATACCATAAGCTTCATTTTCTATCCTGGCAACAATATTCTAAAAGCCCGGGAAGCGAGATATCTGAGGAGGTTGTTCCCGCGTTTTTGGAGAACAGTTTGTCGTGTATTTGTTTTTCCAAAATAATATATTCTTCGGCCTCTGGTGTTTAGTACTGATAGTATATTACGCAACAAATGTCTGTGCGTGTGTACACTGTGAAGGAAACATCAATATACGTGACCAAGCTAATCTTCTTAAAGGAGAGAACTTCCTAACCTCAAACCTTACTAAAGCTTACTATCAACGGTAGGGAAAGCAGGAACTAAAGATTAGTGGAAGTAATAGACAGGTCATAAGGGGCTCGTTCCCATAGCCGTAAAATATATTATAAAAAAAGAGATATCTGAACCTCAAAATGTATGCATTTACTAGCTTAAATGTACTGGGTTATTACCATAGTAAAAGGCTAACATATTCAGGATGGGTTTATATCACTTCCCCGGTAGTTTCGAGGCTTGTTAACTACTGTACTATACTGTTGCAAACTTTAAATAGAGGTGAGTACCGAGAGGTTGATTAAAATGGAAATATGAATTATGACCGAAAAAATAGAACGTTAAAGTTGCGTCCTATCCTATGTATATAATGATAAACAACTTGATAACGTCGACAATATTGTTGGTCCTCCTCTCTCCTACTTGCTGTGCCCAAAAGGGTCCATGAGAACTCTGTCTTTTTATCATCTGGTAACACCATGGAATGCAATAAAGTTTACTGATGTTGCAGTTTGCCCAAGGTAGACACACTCGTAATAACATCGTCTATAATCGGTCCAACTAGACCTAAGTCCTGTCCAAGTACATTCCGAGACCGACACGTCGATTGACAGAGTTAAGGCTCGATAAACTGTAGGTTTCTGTGGTCCACGACTTACCCAAGTTCTGCACCTGACACGGGAGTAGCAGCGTGTCCCCCACGACGGTCCTGAAGGAGTGTCCGCGCGACAGGAACCGCGGGCCATCGTCTGAGAACACGGAGTCTGAAGTTACACATTAGAAGAAGCACTTTGCGGCCGGGGCGGCCCTGGCAAGTTTTTTAAGCGGTTCAAGATAGCATTGTGCCCCTCTCAATTAGAAAAAAAAATAAAAAATAATTATTCACTAACACAACATATTATGCATTATATTCATTATCATTTATACATGTTATTAATAAAAATTAAACATAACTACTTTATTATCTTAAAAAAGGGATGGGCAATACTGTGAAAGTGAGAGGTCCTGTGTGTGTGTGTGTGTGTGTGTGTGTGTGTGTGCGTATGTATATATAAGTATAACATAATAGGTAATAGACAAAAAGTAAATAAGTAGTAGGCCCGATTCTGAAGGTACACGTTAAAACTTTGAGAGCACTAAAATTAGTTGCGTCTTTATCTTCATAATACTGTGTGTTGTGTCACTCCCATAACTGACTCGAAATTGGCAGAATTCTAATAGAGGCCATTAAATAAAAAAGAAGAAGGAATACTGTGTGACATAGCATCAATTTAAGTGCTGTCAAATTTTAACTTTGGCATACAGAATCGGGCCCAGTAATTAATTAAAATAGAGTTGAGTAAATGTTTACAACAATGTGGTCTAGGCATCTTGAGTTGGATCTCCTTTCTCTGCGTGCTATTCGCAAATAATTTCATAAATTCTTTACTCTTAAAATACATATTTTACTGCACCCATAGACTTCCTTTCTAAATAAAAGATCATCAGTGGCTGGCAATACCGGAAGTCGGTTGTAACGGCGGCGGCGCGTTTATGCCCACTTCCTGGGGCGGCGCCATTTTCTCATTCTCATCAGTTTTATAAGATGGCCGTATCCGAATGGTTGTTACTTTCATTATTATTTTATTTACATTTGCGACTGCTTTATTGAAATTTCTTTGAGTTCTTAATTTTTTCTTTACAGAATATGAAACCGCCTCACCGCTGAATGAGTGAAACTCTACGATCGTGGACCGAGTTTAAGAGCTTCGGGAATATGGTGCGGTAGAAGGGAACTTCACATTTTCAGTCGCAGTTCTGTTGACAACTGTTACATTCTTCCGAAGGTTTTTTAACTGACTCCCCCACTGTAGGTAGCTAAGTAGGCGTTCAAGCGCGAAAGAACGTGTTTCGTTCATCTTGGATTACGAGACGAAATAACACGAATTACGGCAATTAAATAATTAATTATTCTGTGCTGCGAATTTACTTATGGGAGTAGTGGCATTATGTCTTCGCCACAGGCGTGGAGTAATGAGAAAATAATTAAATTTTTGGACCTATACGAAATAGAAAGGGTAATATGGGATCCACATATGGGATAAAAATTCTGCCGCCGCAACAACCTCGACGCCAGCCATTGTTGCGCGTCGTTCAATAAAGAAATATGAAAGCTGAGTGTGAACATCCATTCGCGTCTATACTGCCGCAGCAATATTTGCGGCAATATTTCCGGTAGTGGCAGGAACAGCGGCAGCGGCTGAGTGTAAATGTGGTGTAATCCATTGGTAATTCTGTTAAGTTTCTAGAGCACTATCAAAGTGAAGTGAACAAAGAACTTACTTTACGTCGAAAGTGTCCAGAATCTTTACAGAATTACTAATGGATTAGGTTTTGCAGTGAGTAAACTACCACGGTTCCAGACTTACTCCTGTTCTGCTGTGCGGCCACAATCGGCGCCGGCGCCGCCGCTAGCGCTATGGCTAGCAACAACCCCGGCCAGCCCCCTCCCCTGCCCCTCTCCATGTCCCTCAACCGCCCCTACTCCTCGCTGTGCACCTCATCTGCGGACAAGAGAAGATATATGATAATTATCGGAATCTTGTTTAGGGTTCGTTTAAAGTTGTTTGATTCCCCCATCCCCCTTCCATCACCGGACTACCAGACGTGGTGAGGGACTTCATCCTTATGCAGTAGACACACCACGCTCTCGCACGAAGCGTTTTGCTTCCTCGTTCATAACGCGAATTGCTAAGGAATGGAACTCCCTGCCAGCTTCGGTATTTCCTGACAAGTATAATACAGTGGTTTCCGGTAGAGTAGAATAGGACCACTCCAACTCATCCCGTGGATGTCGTACAAGGCGACTAAGGGAATACATTATAAAACATCAGTCAGGCCTCCCCAACGCGTCTGGCCAGCGCGGGGAGTGTAGGCCAGATCCTCCGTCTGTCTCCGGCAGATGAGAGAGGGTTGTGCTCCTGCAGTGGAGACAAAAATAACCTGATGATGATGACGAACAACTTGGATCTTAGAAGCGTGAGTAGGCATCAAGCGCGCTCCTCCTTAGGTCTCATCGTGGGAGTAGGATGTGCAATTCTTGAGACATTTAATTTATGCGATAAAAATTCCGAGCCCTAGCATTTAGGATATTCATCGATCTAGAAATCTTAAGTGTCTAGATATTTTACAATAGCTCTACAAAGCACGCTAGGCAACTAATAAAACATTCAATATGCCTACCTCTATTACAGCTGCTAGATAGAAGCCTCGATAAGGCGACGTTGATAAATGGTGGTTAGAGCTGCCATTATTAATCTAGATCTAGCCATTAAATGTAAAAAAGGAAGGATATTTTTGGTTATTATGAATGATATATTATCATTTTATATATTCTTTATTGCACAAATTTTAAAAGTAAATACAGTTACACATTTTGTGTACAAAGGCGAGCTTATCTCTAAACGAGATCTCTTTCTGCCAACCTTACAGGGTGTGAGACAAGGCACTAAGAGCGAGGGAGGCAAAAAGTGCATAATATACTACATAATAATTAAATACCGAAACCACTTTACTCATATATATATAGTAAATAAATACTAATAATAATAAATAAATGGGCCCGATTCTGAAGGCACACATTTAAAATTTGACAGCGCTAAAATTGGTTTCGTCTATAACTTCATAATACTGTGTGACAAGGATATCAACAGTTTTAGTGCTGTAAAATTTTGTTGTGCCTTCAGAATCGAGCCCAATATAAATATAATAAACATACATAAATACATACATACCATATTATACTGAGTGAGACAGATATTGCTCTTTTAGTTTAGTTTTAAAGGATGTCACCGACGTACTATCTCGAATGACTGACGGCAGTTTATTCCACATCTATTTAGCCTTTAGGCTAGTCGTGTGATTCTCGGCTTTAGAACACGCCCACCTCCAATCTTATGGGATTGCACCAAAAGTCAAAAGTCAAAAGTCAAAAATCATTTATTGCATATGAGTACACTTGGTACATTTATACACGTCATTTTTTTTATCGACTACCGCTTCCTAGGTGTTAGCGCTGTGAAGAAGAAACGGCGCAACAAACTTCACGCAACACATCTTTTAAAAATCAAGTTTGCATACAATTAATAAAGATTTTGCGAAGCTGGTTAACATTAGTACCAGGCATCTTTGTCATTCAAATAATCGTTTACTTTATAATAGGCTTTCTTACAAAGTTGTTTTTTAATGTGAATCTTAAACTTTCTGTCCGTCATATTTAAGATTTCCTCTGGTAGTTTGTTGTAGAAGCGTATACATTGCCCCGTGAACGATTTGCTGACCTTACTTAGTCTTAACCCTGGTAAAACAAGTTTATTTTTATTTCTTGTATTATAACTATTATTGTCACAGTGCCTCAAAAAGAGAGATACATTTTTTCTGACATATAAAATATTATCTAAAATGAATTGACCAGCTACTGTTAATATGCTTATTTCTTTAAACTTTTCTCTTAATGAGTCTCTACAACGCAGATTATAGATTGCCCTAACTGCTCTTTTTTGCAAGATAAAAATGGTCTCTATATCTGCTGCTTGACCCCACAGTAGGATACCGTATGCCATGATACTGTGGAAGTAGCTAAAGTACACTAACCTCGCGGTAGCAACATCAGTTAATTGTCTGATTTTCCTTACGGCGTAGGCGGCAGAACTTAATCTGCCAGCTAATGAAGTTACCAGGAATGCGTTCCCCTGCATAGGTCAGGATCATTGCTGCGATCAAAAATCTACCTGCTATGTGGTGTCTATGCCAGATCTCCCAATGGACAGCCAAGCTGTCATTCTATTGGCGAGGCTTGTGTTTAGCAGTGGACGTGTTTCAGCTGCTGATGACGCAATAATAAATTAATAAAAACCTGGGAGCCAATTCTACTAACGCATTTTCGCACAAAACGCAATTGAACTGCAGCTGAAATTTTCGTACTCCGCTGCGCACAACGTTTGTGCTTCAGCTGCGTTTCAGCCGTAGCTAACGTTTATTTGAACAAACGTCAGACGTTGATGGAACGAACGTTCTGTGATTTCGTATTCTACTAATGTTTTTTCTACATTTTGACAGTTGTCTCTGGTAAAAACGACACGCAGCTGCTGTCAAAATAAATAACGTAACTGCTGTTTAAACGAACGATAAATGTTGAAAATAGTAGAATTGGCCCCCAGTTGTACTTCTCATACGAAACGGTGTCGTAAAGTAATACATAGAAAAACGTTGAATTCCACTAGACAATAAAAAGATTTTGATATTTCTACAAGTCTCTGAACAGTTGTGTAGGGATTTCGAGAGCCATCGACCATCTGCGAAACAGACAGACCGAAGTACCTACTTGAAAATCAAGCAATGAATCAATCAATTGCATGAATTGAGTAACATTTTTATTTATTTACTAGCTGTGCCGGCGGCTCCGCTCGCGTAAACTACAGAATCCGTTCCCATTACCACTTCCGCTCCCGCTTCCGCTTCCGCTCCCCTCCCGCTTCCGCTTCTGCTTCTGCTTCCGCTCCCGCTCCCACACCCACTCCCCTTTTCCCACGCCCACGCCCACTCCCACTCGCAGCTCCAAATGTAATCCAAAGCCATCGCAATCTGAATAGTTCGGAAATACTATTATATGCAATATATTGCATACTAACGTTATCTAACTAATGTATTTGAAAACTAAAAATGTCTATAAGTTTTGATTGAGTTAGGCGATTGCGATAAAATAAAAACTAAATGTTAAGTTAAGTTAAGTTAAGCCCCATGTTTTTGTGAAAAGTCATCAAAATCCGTTCAGTAGTTTTTAAGTGATGCGTGCACAAACTGACAGACAAACAGACAAAAACTCCAAAAATGATTGAAATGTGTTCTATTACTTATTCTTAGACCCCTCAATCTTTTTTTTGCAAATATCTTCAATGTACAGACACGCGATGCTTACGATTTTATTTATTAGATTGACATTGAAATTGTTCATGTGCAATGCGTCAGTAGTTCAATTCGGGGCCGATGTTGTCGGGCACTAGTCAGGCCTCCGTCACTCGAACGTACCTACTGCGATAAGCTCCTATACCTGCTGCACCGGCAGTCGCACGCCCCGCCCACTAATCTGTCAGTGAGGAATATACAACGCTAACTCGAGCGCCTTAGACACATTTTTGCGCGCTGAGTGCCACCTCAAAAGCCGCCCGCATATCGCAAGCTGTACGGAATAATAACAACGCTAAGTCGAGTGCCTTAGAATTCACTTTTGCGTGTATTGTCTAACAGTGGGTAGGAGTAGTTCATCATTCAATTCAAATATTCTTTATTGTGCACCAAAACATATACATTTTTAAATAATAACAAAACTTACATAGAAGGATGAATTTAGTGTACAACGGCTGCCTTATCGCTTTCAGCGAATTCTTACAGGCAACCTTTGGGTGGTGGCGAATTTTTTGAGGAGTGGAAATACTGGATGCAAAGAGTATACAATTTATAGAACATAAACTTGCATGAATACTTAAATAAATATATGCCTACATACCGATAACTAGTAATACGAAATACATACTTAATTTAATACATATAAATAACATCATCAGCTCGAAAGAGTCCATTATTGGACATAGGCCTCTTCCAAGGCGCGCCTCTGAACCCGATCCTCGGCTCTTCTCATCCAGTCACTGCCAGCCGCCTTACGCAGATCGTCGCTCCATCTAGCCAGGGGGCGTCCCACACTACGCTTGCCCAGTCGCGGTCTCCACTCGAGAACTCGTTTACGTCGTTTAAGAGAAGTTGATTAAATATATTTTCGTCTTGCAAGGGAGTGATGTTAAATTAAGTAATCTGTGCCCAGCTTCCATACACGTGGCCGCCAGGGGTGGTGTTACCAGTGATATCAGTTCACTAATCACAAATTATATAGCATTTTATCCTGTACTATAATGGGAATTTGACTAGGATAGGACGAATCACCAATAGAACCGAAGACCTGAGGAGCTTGAGTCAAATTACCATGCCACTAGGCTAATGTTCAATCCTGGTATTGTTTTATTATCTAATCCGTAATGGCGGTATCCCTACCTAAGCTATACTCCTTACCCATGTCTCCATCTCCTATCTCCCTCGCCCGGATCTATGTCCCATCCGCCAATCCAAGGTCTGCCGTGCCGATGGCTGCGTGTCCAGGGGCTAGCCTGGTCGTAAGCGTGCAGACATCCCGGAGCTGGGCGAACTCCGGGCACTATTAGCCTTACCGAGTCACGCGGGGCTCTGGGTGGACAAGTATTTCCCTAGCTAAGCATGGTACCACAACATGGTATCACGGGGCGAAAAGAGGGCGAAGGATCAAATCAAATATTCTTTATTGTGCACCAAAACATATAAATTTTATATAAAAATTACATAGAAGGATGAATTTAGTGAACAACGGCGGTAGTGTACAACCTTTAAGGATCATTCATCTCTGTCTACCCCTCTGGGACCAAGGCGTGAGCATTATGTATGTAGATATCTAATCGGGCGAATATTGAACCAGGGATCCCCTGACCAGCAGCCTATCTTTCCTGGAGACGGGGCGCTCAAATAATAAAATAAATAAATAATCACGTGCAATAACTAGCGGTGCCCCTTAACATCTTGTTCCGAGTGATTGATTCCGAGGGGACAGCGACGTTAAGGGAAGTCTACTCTTGGACGTAAACGTAACAAATATGTTTTACTAGCTGTGCCCGCGGCTCCGCTCGCGTGAACTACAGAATCCGCCCCCGTTCCCACTTCCGCTCCCGTTCTCTTCCCACTTCTACTTCCACTCCCACTCAGACTCGAGATTCAATATCCCAATCCCAACCCCAACCTCAACCCCATCTCTATCCCTAAAAACTAAATTTCACTCAATCACATAAGCGCCGCACCGTTCGCCGCGCCGCGGCCGCTGACCTCGCCCATATGATGAACATACTCGTACGTTCGAGAAATATTGCATTTTTTTTATCAAAATTTACTGGAAGAAATATTAATAGTCGTTTTATTATCATCCGATAACGCCGCCACACCCGGTCCTCCGCCCTCCGCATCCAGCGGCGGCGGCCACCTTCTTTAGGTCGTCGGTCCACCTGGCGCGTCCTACCCTGCGAGTGCCGATGCCGACTCGTCTGCCCCAACGGCCGTCGGTTCTGCGGCATATGTCGCCCACTGCCACCTCAGCTTACTAATCCTTTCGTTCTTCGTCGGATCTCCTCATTACGAATCATATCTTTCAAAGAAACCCCGAGCGTAGCCCCCACATACTAGGACCATAACACCTGGCTGGACCCCCCTTCATATTGTGTATACGCCATTTTTGGTTGATAGGGCTTCGTCTTAACTGCATTCTATTGTCGGAATTTCCCCTCCGCTGAGATGGCGATGTACAGTCGGCCTATGTAAGTTGTGACATTTGTACGATCTAATAAAGACCTTAACGTTGCAAGTCACGGTCCATTTTGGATTATGAATTTGACAGATATATTCCTCTACTTATTGAAAACTACTTCGCCCGCGGAATTACGTACTTATCTTGACAATTTAGAAAGAAAACATTGCAAATCCAACCTTCAAATTCTCTACAAAAATCGAAAAGAGAGATAATTTTTTGCTAAACTCTCTGACATATTGGGATAAAAAAATTTACCAGATTATTTTCAGAACTCTAAGCTATCAAACGGTGAGAATCCCATCAAATTCTATGTAGTAGTTGCTACGTTTATCCTGTACAAACAAACACACATACAAACAGACAGGCTTGATAACTTCTGATTGAGTGAGCCATTTGCGATAAAATAAAGATTTAAATGTAACTTCAATAAAGCCCTGTCATCATTATCAGCGTAAAAGAGTCCACTGTTGGACACAGGCCTTACCCAAGGTACGCCTCTGAACCCGATCCTCGGTTCTTCTCATCCAGTCACTGCCAGCCGCCTTACGCAGATCGTCGCTCCATTTAGCCAGGGGGCGTCCTACACTACGCTTGCCCAGTCGCGGTCTCCGCTCGAGAACTCGTTTACCGGCTTTTGTTTTCAAAATTTCTTTATTGCCATTTATGCAGATAGTTACAGTAAAATTAGATTTAAATAGATCAGCGTTTTATAAGGGTGAGGGCGCCTATGAAAACTATTAAATATGTTCGTATTAACTACACATTTAAAACATAACATAATGCTCACGCTCCGGTCCCAGAGGGGTAGACAGAGACGATGTACTCGTATCGCCACTGTGCGATCCGACGTCACTTCTCGCCCCGTGATACCACTTGACGTGATGTGTGGCGAACACGTGAGGTTCTGCAGCAGCCTCCCCCCACCGTAGAAGAGCGCTATTTCTAGATATGAAGCTACTTCTGGTTATTATATTTTGTTTTTAATTTTATGAGATACGTATGGTTATTGCCGTGTGGTTCCGGTAGAGTAGAATAGGACCACTCCACCTCTTCCCGTGGATGTCGTACAAGGCGACTAAGGGAATACATTATAAAATATCAATCAGGCCTCCCCAACCCGTCTGGCCAGTGCGGGGAGTGTAGGCCAAATCCTCCGTCTGTCTCCGGCAGATGAGAGAGGGTTGTGCTCCTGCAGTGGAGACTAAAATAACCTGATGATGATGATGATGAAATCAATGTAGTCTAGGATTTCCTAATGTGCCCCCCAGAATCCCCCAGAATCCTGGCTACGCCCTTGACTTTCCCTAACAATAAGAGCTAAGAGGCCATCCGAATGCAACACTAGAGTCATACCAATGGATTTTTCTATTAAAATACGTATTTACATCCAATTTGGTGACCCCATAATCCTATCGGCGCTAATAACATTCCTCCCAACCCCACACAATTTCCTCGCCCTTCCTTTGCACATACTTGTAAATGCATTCGCATAAAAAATAGGGGAACGTAACGTAAGGAATAAACGTTGCGGGCACACCGCACAACTTTCTAACTCGACGTAAAAATCAGTATTAACCAACGATCTCTATGTACTACTAGATGGAGCGTTCCAAACAATCGCTCTGTTCCACGCAAGTAGAAACAACTCTTTCACATTCACAATGAAACTTATGCAGTTACTACGCATAACATTTAATTATTACTAAATATTGACGCTACGGTTAAACAATGTCAATATTTAGTAAATAATTAAATGTTCTGAGTAGTAACTGCACAAGTTTCAAAATTAATTAGAAATAGTTGTGGCTACTTGCGAGATCGTTGGTATTAACCAAGATTAGGTTTCTAAAATATTAAATGTTTGTTGGGAGCTTTGTCCCAGTCTCCAATTACAAATTATACACAATTAAAAAGGTCTTATTTTATTTTATTTCTTAGGGGAGCCTACAGCTACAGTAACAATATACATTTTCAGGTAGAAACTAAAAACCAATTAACAGCTACCACATATAACAAGTTACAGTTTTTTTTTGTTTTAACTCGCACAGCACACATAACAAGAGAATTTGTTAGTTAATTTATATATAAAGATAATACATGCACGCACACACACTCACATACTTATATATAACAATAAATTATTAAATAGAACAATAGGTACTATACATCTCAGATGTATTTTAGGAGTTATATGCTTGTTAGTACCCACATACTAATATCGTGGCCTATTTCGTGGACTTCACATACGCCTTAGAATTTCTTCTTGGCATATGCAGGTTTCTAAAGTCAGTGGACGGGCCACATCTGTCGCAGAATCGACGGCCGTTGGGGCAGACGAGTTCTGGAGTGGAGACCGCGGATCGGCACGCGCAGGGTGGGACGCCCCGCCGCCAGAAGAAGGTGGCCGGAAGCGGCTGCGGATGCGGAGGGCTGAGGACCGGGTGTGTTGGCGTTCATTGGGGAAGGCCTATGTCCAGCAGTGGACATCTAAAGGCTGACATTATTATTATATATTCTTTATTGCACAAATTTCAGTTACAAATTTTGCGTACAGAGGCGAGCTTATCTCTAAAAGAGATCTCTTCCAGCCAACCTTACAGGGTGTGAGACAAGGCACTAAGAGCGAGTATGAATGATGATTATTATCAAGATAATTATCACTTCGAACCCTGGTTAAAAGAGCTTTCAAAACCGTGTTTTCGTTGCCAAAGAACCCTAATAACAAAAATACCATGAAATCATTTTCGATTTGCGCTTCAAGTAACTAGGGGAATTGGATTGGAACAAGAGTTAGGGGAAGATTTCTGCTGTAGGTGGAACAGAATTCAATTATAATTGATTTAGCAGGCTTAGGTCTCTGCACAGGGGTGTGAAAGGTACAAACATTCGTCATAGAAATCCTATCAAGATAGAGCGGTTGAAGTAGTTTGTTTACTTCAGTTCCGCGCGTGCCGGTTTTCATGATTCATAATTCGTTTATTCGCACAATCAAGAGTTATGTGCAGTGTGGTTTCCGGTAGAGTATAATAGGACCACTCCAACTCTTCCCGTGGATGTCGTACAAGACGACTGAGGGAATACATTATAAAACATCAATCAGGCCTCTCCAGCGCCAGCGTCTGGCCAGCGCGGGGAGTGTAGGCCAGATCCTCCGTCAGTCTCCGACAGATGAGAGAGGGTTGTTGTGCTTCTGCAGTGGAGACAGAAATACCCTGATGATGATGATGAAGAGTTATATAGGTATTGCAATATTTATTTTAGATCTAACATGATTGACCTTGTCGGTACGGCAAAAACAATGATGAGGTTTTTTTTTTAAACTAACTTAAATCTAACATTTTGCCGGCAAATACTCATCAAGGCTCGTTGGAAAAGTTTGTCAATTATTTACTAAATGTTGACATTATTTAACCGTAGCGTCAATATTTAGTAATAATTAAATGTTCTGCGTAGTAACTGCACAAGTTTCATTGTGAATGTGAAAGAGTTGTGGCTACTTGCGTGGAACAGAGCGATTGTTTGGAACGCTCCATCTGGTAGTACATAGAGATCGTTGACTGAGACTATGATTATCTATTCACATAATGAAAAACAAAGATAAAGAAAAAATAGTACGTTTTTTGAGTTATGACGGTCTATAATTTCATGTGTGATATAGGTTAGGTGCTGGAATAGGACATAGGATAGTTTTATTCCGAAGAAACATCTCATTCGTTGAGTTGTCCACGCGGACGAATTCGCGGGCAACAGCTAATGTTCTTGAAGTTTTTGAGTCTTGAATGTTGCAGGGAGTTGCGCGAGACAATCTGATAAACGGACAGTCACAGATAATCTATCACTCCCATCAATAAACAATCTACGCAGACAGCGATCCCACGACCCGCCGGCCATTGCTAAACGTCAAATTATTACCGACCCCTGCATGCCACGGTTTGCGCCCCAAAGCTTTGCGCTTTGATCCCGAAAATTAGCATGACTCCCACGGCGGGCGGGTGCGTGCTCATTGTTATACGGCCGCCGGCTCACCTCGGATGATATCGTTGCGATTTCTTTAGATGCAAAACATTATGTATGTATGTATGTATGTATGTATGTATGTATGTATGTATGTATGTATGTATGTATGTATGTATGTATGTATGTATGTAAACGCTTTATTGTACTTATCAAAAATAACAACAACAACAATAATAAAATAGGAATTAAACTGTGTACAAAGTCGGAGTTATCCCACTTAGGGATCTCTTCCAGTCAACCTTAGAGTGACCGAAAGGACAAGTATAATGCGTTCAGTATCAAATTTGATAAAGAAATGTACCAACTTTTAATAAAGTTTGAAAATACATATTACATAATCATAAACGAACAATATATACATAGACGATACACGAATAAGTGAATGATACAAATATCTATATATACATAAATTCATACACATGACATATAAATATATAAGATATATTTATATGTAGAACTCGGTATAGTGTATACTATAAAATATAGACTAAATGTTATTCCAAATTAAGCCCTATCTATGATTTTGAAATACTGAATTGGGTAGTTCAGTAATTTTTACATATAAAGACAAACGACGGGACGTTGAACACCTGTTGTAAATAATTGATTTTCTTATAATTACTGTATTTTTAGTATTAATCATTTCATAAATAAATTTAGCTTTATTAAAAAAATTAAATAAAAATCACATTGTATAATACGTTATTGGGCTCGATTCTGAAGGCACAATGTTAAAATTTGACAGCACTAAAACTGTTGCTATCCTTGTCACACAGTATTATGAAGATAAAGACGAAACCAATTTTAGCGCTGTCAAATTTTAAATGTGTGCCTTCAGAATCGGGCCCATTGTATGAATATATTTATGTATGTATATTTGTATGTGTGTGCCCTTACTGCACAACTACCTTTTTCTGTTACTCTTAACCCCTACCCACATCTCGTCTGGAAGAAATCGCTTTCAGCAATAAGACCGCCTAGATATGCATGTGTAAGCCACTTTATTATTGTATCTTTGTATTTTTATCGAGCAATGAAGTGTCATTGATTTGAATTGAATTTTAAAAAGGGGTGTCGTGGTACAATGGACACCAGCTACCCCTTCCGCACCCCAAATACAACTGTTGATGGAACTATTGATGTTTATCGGCTTTTGCCGACTCAGCGGAGGGGAGGTTGTGTTTTGGCAAGACGAGGAATGATAACAAAGGTGCAGGTGAACAGTTTTTAAAGGACATACCTAAGGTTTTTGTTCGATGTAGATAATAGTATTCATATGATAACTAATTCACACTTTCCGTGTGGTTACATTAGATTTATTTATTTAACTTTTACATCTTAAAAATTCAATTTTACATGTCATTCTAGTATGGTGAAAGGGATCGTCATAAAATAAAATAATATACAAAATATAAATTACAATGTCAACTATTCAAATAATGTCACAGTATATAACATACTATCTATGTCAGTATATAATATTAAAATGAAAATTTAAAAATACACTTGGTATTATATTATCACAAATCAAATTAAACGTCAGAGGGCCCACCTATTTAATTTTTTAGAAAATTCATTTATGGAATAATATTCATTTTCCAACAAAAGGTTTTTCAGTCGTCGACTGTGGTTACCGGCTTAGAATAGGGCCACCCCTATCTTTCCCGTGGGTGTCGTCAAGGCGACTAAGGGATTGCACCGGGGACGGGCAGCAGCGTTCTCCTGTGTGTGTATGTTAAGATCATTACTGCGATCACCAATCCGCCTGCCAAGCGTGGTGATTATGGCAAATCCCCCAATGGACATCTAACCAAAAGTGGTATTCTATTGGGGAGGTCTATGTCCAGCAGTGGACGTATTTAGGCTGATGATGAATTATAGCTGGTCTTTTAATATCTATACTTATAATAAAACTGTAACTGGTCTATGTCTGTACATGAGAGTCTTTGTATGAGGGGTCTTTATAGGGCCAATAGAAGCTAAAACATTTTTTTTTAGAATTTCTGTCTGTTTGTTACCGCATCACGCAAAAACTACTGAATGAAATTTGACGCAGTTGTCTTGCTGGTGGTCTAACTTAAAATCTGGTGCATGTTTCATCTTGATACGCCAATTAGAAGCTGAGATATTAATATAGTAAATTTTTCTAGAAGCCATTATATCGGTGATGATAAAACGACTGCTATTATTTCTTCCAGTAACTCAGTATCACATTTAGATATCATTCGTGATAAAAATATCTCTTTTTTTACGAAAATTTTGATTAAAAAAATGCAATATTTCTCGAACGTACGAGTATGTTCATCATATGGGCGAGGTCAACGGCCGCGGCGCGGCGAACGGCACGGCGCGTATGGGATTGAGTGAAATTTAGTTTTTGGGGATAGGGATGGGGTTGAGGTTGGGGTTGGGATATTGAGAGTCTCGAGTCTGAGTGGAAGTAGAAGTGGGAAGAGAACGTAAGCCATTATATGCAATATAACAAAGAAGTATAATTATTATGCTCGGTACAGTTCATATTGCGATTGGTTTGTACTACAGTTGGAGCGGGAGTGGGATCAGGATTGGGATTGAGAGTCTGAGTGGGAGTGGCATAGGGAGCGAGAGTGGGAACGGGAGCGGATTCTGTAGTTCACGCGAGCGGAGCCGCGGGCATAGCTAGTGTAATATATACAGATTACTACTAACTTGTACAAATTGTACAAAATTGGACGAGAGTTATGGTAGTTATTCTGAATCCTACTACAAAGCAAATCTCACAAACCCGCGCCGCCAGCGGTCCTCAAAATGCAAATTGAATTGACAATCACGAAATCTGTATTCCCCTAAACTGTTTGGTATAGCCTCGCCTCGCCCAGTGATCTTTTAAAGGATTTGTCAGAGTTAATCCCCATTACAATTATAACGGCCTGGGAATGCCCGGGGCAGCAGTTCACGGGGTCGGTAAGTTATTGTTAGCGGATAGACAAAAATATAATCTCGTTATATGCGTATTTTTAAGTAAAAAGTGACGTAAATTTGATGCCGTGTGGTTTCCGGTAGAGTAGAATAGGAGCACTCCAACTCTTCCCGTGGATGTCGTACAAAGCGACTGAAGGAATACATTATACATCAGTCAGGCCTCCCCAACCCGTCTGGCCAGCGCGGGGAGGCCAAGTCCTCCGTCTGTCTCCGGCAGATGAGAGAGGGTTGTGCTCCTGCAGTGGAGACCAAAATAACCTGATGATGATTGTCTAAAATATCAACAGTGTATATAAATCAGTTTATCAAAAATACAGTAACGGGAGGACCGACAGGTGTGTGGAACGGCTAATGAATTACTGGTTGGAGACACACGGGGGCGTGTTAGGAGCGGACCCGCGGAGGATAATAAAACGCTACATTGCGGGCCAGAGGTACCTCATCAGCGTCTAAAAGTCTACTGCTGAAAATAGGCCTCTCTCAAGGCGCGCCACTGAACCCGATCCTCCGTTCTCCTCAGGACTACGATGGTGGTGGCAGGGGGAGTGGGGGTGGAAGTGGGTGCATGAGCGGAATGGAAAGCGGGAGCGAGAGGGGAGTAGTCTACATTAGTCGTTAACGTACAATCTAGTTACATACTGTTGTAACAAAGTCTATTCATTTGTATGACAAAGATATGGTACTAATGTTGCTTCAGCTTCGCACAATTTACACTAATATTATAAAGAGGAAAGATTTGTATGTTTGTAACGAATAAACTCAAAAACTACTGGACCGATTTCAAAAATTCTTTCACCATTAGAATGATACATTATCCCTGAGTGACATAGGCTATATTTATTACTATAAACATTACGGATCCTTACTAAAAGTTCAATAATGTAACCCAAGGTGTAAAAATACAATTTAACAAAGAAGTATAGTTATTATGTTCGGTACAATTCATATTGCGATTGGTTTGTACTACAGTTGGAGCGGGAGTGGAATAGGGATCTGGATTGGGATTGAGAGTCTGAGTGAGAGTGGGAATGGGAGCGGATTCTGTAGTCCACGCGAGCGGAGCCGCGGGCACAGCTAGTCTTTATATAATTGTATACAAACTTGTTTGTAAAACATGTTTTGCAGGAAGTTTTTTGCGCTGTTTCTTCTTCACAGCGCAGCGCTAACACCTAGATAACAGTAGTTGATAAAATTTACGACGTTTATAAATGATTAGCTGTTGCCTGCGACTTCGTCCGCGTGGACAACTTAGCATCATCAATTATTATGTATTTCCCGTAGAAATTGGATGTTTTTCGGGATCAAAACTATCCTATTCCAGGACCTAACCTATATGTGTGCCAAGTTTCATCACGATCCGTACAGTGGTTGAAGCGTGATTTAGTAACAAACATCCAAACTTTCTCATTTATAATATTAGTAGGATAGGATTAATAGTATATAGGATTCGTAACGAGGAGATCCGACGAAGAACGAAAGTCACCGACATAGCCGAAATGATTAGCAAGTTAAAGTGGCAGTGGGCGGGCCACATATGCCGCAGAACCGACGGCCGTGGGGCAGACGAGTTCTGGAGTGGAGACCGCGGATCAACACTCGCAGGGTGGGACGCCCCGCCGCCAGGTGGACCGACGACCTGAAGAAGGTGGCCGGTAGCGGCTGGATGCGGAGGGCAGAGGACCGGGTGTGGTGGCGTTCATTGGGGAAGGCCTATGTCCAGCAGTGGACTTCTAGGGGCTGATATGATGATGATGATGATGAGGATTAATAGTATTTTGACTTTGAATTTGACGGTTCACGTCAAAAACATTTGGGGTGTGGGCCGAGGTCAACTGTTCAGTGACAGCATAATCAATCAATGGAAAATATTGTAGTCTATGTTAGTAGGATCATCCCAGTGTATAAATCAGTTTGTCATAAATACGGCGAAACTCGGATGAAGCGACAGGTGCGGCGAACGACTAATAAATTGGAGGTTTTTGTAAACATATTGTGACAGAGTAGGTGCGGGCACGTATATAGTAAAATATTCTTTTCAAATTCAAACCATTTAATCGTAAACAAAGGTAATTTTAAGCTGGTCGAATACATTTAGGTACTCTATGTTTTGCCCACAGGCGTACGACATTTCGTTCACATTCGTGCCGTGTGGTTTCCGGTAGAGTAGAATAGGACCACTCCAACTCTTCCCGTGGATGTCGTACAAGGCGACTAAGGGAATACACTACACTATAAAACATCAATTAGGCCTCCCCAACCCGTCTGGCCAGCGCGGGGAGTGTAGGCCAAATCCTCCGTCTGTCAGCAGATGAGAGAGGGTTGTGCTCCTGCAGTGGAGACAAAAATAACCTGATGATGATGTATGACATTTAGTGTTTCACGTTTCGTAAATGAAATTTTTTTTTTATTACATATTAAAATTAAAGCAAATAATTAAGTACAATATACAGATGTCAATACAGAATATATACATGTAAAAAGCGATTTATTAAAATAATATGGAAATGTCAATTTAAATTTGCATCATTTAAAAAGTCTGATATGGTTTATTAGCACTTGTCCACGATAATGTCAAATAATTTTTGCTTTCTGATACAAAAGTCCTTATACTTACCTTGAAAGAGTTCTTGGATTGAAGCGACATGATTATTTGACCTAAAATAATCATTACCTTACTTGCTGCACTGTAGAATTTAATCCCTTTGTGTTAATTTATATTTGATTACCTCGTTGGCCTAGTGGATTGGCCATTGGACTCGAGCGCAGAGGTAAGATTCCCACTGGGTACAGATAACTTTGTACAAGTTGGTCCCGGTCTGGATGTTATATTTGTGAATTGTTCTATCCTTGTTTAATTCCCATAGCACTGGAGAAAATACTAGTTTGGGATTAGACGACTGCATGTATATTTATCGGGATTTCTTTGAAGGATATGATTCGTAATTAAGAGATCCGATGAAGAACGAAGGTGACTGACATAGCCGAAAGGATTAGCAAGCTGAAGTGGCAGTGGGCGGGCCACATCTGTCGCAGAACTAACGGGCGTTGGGGCAGACGAGTTCTGGAGTGGAGACCGCGGATCAGCACGAGCAGGGTGGGACACCCCGCCGCCAGATGGACCGACAACCTGAAAAAATTTGCCGGAAGCGGCTGGGTGCGGAGGACGGAGGACCGGGTGTGGTGGCGTTCATTGGGGAAGGCCTATGTCCAACAGTGGACGTCTAGGGGCTGACATGATGATGATGATGACATAGGTGAAACCGATCCATTTCACCGCGTCGTCTCCGAGCGTGATACTTGTCCGTGCGTTTTCATTTTTGTCATTTTGATTTGGATACGGGTGGGCCACCGTATGATTTAGGCTGCGGTTTTCGCTCACGTGATTTATATTGCGGAACCCTAATGGGTTGTTTGATGTAAAAAAAATGATGCATATTCGACTAACTAAATGGTATTTATCTGCAGTATTCTTTAGGGAAGTACCCATATCTAATAAATAAAATCGTAAACATCGCGTGTCTGTACATTGAAGATATTTGCAAAAAAAAATTGGGGGGTCTAAGGATAAGCAACAGAACACATTTCGATCATTTTTGAAATTTTTGTCTGTTTGTCTGTTTATCTTTTTGTCTGTGAGTTTGTGCACGCATCACTTAAAAACTACTGAACGGATTTTGATGGACTTTTCACAAAAACATGGTGCTTTACTTTACTTAACATTTAGTCTTTATTTCATCGCAATTGGCTAACTCAGTCAAAAGTTATAGACATTTTTAGTTTTCAAATACATTAGGTAAGGTTATAAGTTATAACCTTACCTAATGTATTTGAAAACTAAAAATGTCTATAACTTATATATCTAATATTATACTTACCTATATAGGTAAGTATAATATTAGACTAGTGTGTATAATTATAACTATCCTAACACAAACTAGGCATGCTGTCGTTGCCTATAATTGGGGTGGCATCTGGCCAATGTACAATTATAAGATTCCCCTAAGCAACAATCGATGTATGTTGGTAATCTAATAAATAAAATAAACTAAATAAATAATATCAGAAAAGCGACGATTTGTGAAAGCTGTCAATTGTCATGTCGGCTATCTGCGGGTCCTTAAAATTCGCACCAGACGTAACTTATCATACGAACGAAGTCGCGGGCAACAGCTAGTTACTTATAAATGGAACATTATTCCTTTTTATTTGGGACTATATTTAATTTTTTTAAATAAACATAAGCTGGTAGCAGTGAGTCAATTCCCAAGACGAACGTTTTCCCACCCCATGGGGAGGGAGCGAGACAAAACATATCCATATCCGCTTCCCTCAGGCACGCGATCAGCACGCGACGGAGATATGTCATGGTTTAGTTGTGTGGGAAGACCAGGCTATGGGTTTTGTTAGGACTTTTAAGCAGGGTTGGCATCATCATCATCATCAGGTTATTTTTGTCTCCACTGCAGGAGCACAACCCTCCTTCATCTGCCGGAGACAGACGGAGGATTTGGCCTGCACTCCCCGCGCTGGCCAGACGGGTTGGGGAGGCCTGGTTGATGTTTTATAATGTATTCCCTCAGTCGCCTTGTCATCCACGGGAAGAGTTGGAGTGGTCCTATTCTACTCTACCGGAAACCACACGGCAAAGGGTTGGCATGATTAAATCAATTATTTAATCAAGTGTCTTTCATTTACGTCTTAGATAGAATTTTTGAAAATTAACGGTCTTAGTAAATCGCATGTACCTAACTCTCTAAACCTGCATCTGCTAAACCAGTATCATTGTTAAAATATTTAAACAGAAAATTTAACTTTCCAGTTTTTTCTGAAAGATAGAAAGATTATTTATTTGCTTCTGAACAGGGTACAAAACAAGGTGTAAAACATAAAACTAGTTCTGCTCAGCCATTTCAAACGACATGCAAATATTAAATTGTATAAAATTGCAATTAAATTAATTTGATTAGATTAGATTAAATTAAATTATTTAAGTATGTCAAGTATAAAATTAATTAATTATATGAAGGTGGTTATTGACAATTATCCTTATTTACTGTCCTAGTCCTAGTGCCCTAAATAATCTGCGACTGAATAAAATGCGTGCTGCAGAAGCCATCTGTACTCGATTGTAAATTTATTTGTTGTCTGTATGTTCCGTAATTTAGTGTGAACAATGCCAAATGTAAAAAAAACTCTTTCAACTGAAGCTGAAGAGGCTATCGCTACAAATATTTGCCTCATTATAGGGTAATAAAATCAAACTATCTCATAAAATAATAAAAAAAGATTATCGCGAAACACTTTTTAAAAAATTTGAAAACTACGTGATTTTTTCCTAGTCTGCATTTAAATAGGTAATTTTTGTTTTGATAATTTTTAATGCTTGTAATTTTTTTATAACTTAGCCCTAAGAACCAGTGTATTCCTCATTCCCAGGTTCTAGCCTGAGGCAGTAGTGTTTCGACGCTATAGGGAGGCAAAAGTATTAAAATGGGATCAAGGACTTCCAGGTATTAATATTAATACAGCTGCTAATAGGTATATGCGGTTAGGGTGTACAAAAGGGGGCGCTGAGGTATGTATGTAAACGGTTTTTTGGACCAAAATTAACAACAGCAAAAATAATAAGGTGGCGTCGTGCACCAGAATTCCCCAAATGTACAGCCCAGCCCAAGCGGCATTCTAGTGGATTATGTTCAGTGATAGACCTATATATATTCTTTATAGTAAATAAATTTTACACAACAGGTATAAAATAAAAGTGTACAAAGGTGGACTTATCTCTAATAAGAGATCTCTTCTAGCCAGCTCACGTATTTCTGGTGCTGATGAAATACCATTTTAATAGAGAGCCTGCACTGTAATTAATTTTAAAATCTAAAACACACAAGTCACCACAAAAGGAACTGTCTCCTTGCCGCCCTACAGCTGGTCACCCCACAGCTCGCAGCCAATCAGACAGTGACCTATGGGATGCGCACGCGTCGCCACGTGACCGTCTGACGTCAGTCAAACCCTGCGCCGCGTTTGACTCCGTTAATTGTGTGATTTGTAGCTACTGGGGGAGATTTTTTGTCTGTTCATTGACAAACTAACGCATATGAAATGCGAAAACCAACGCATTACAAGCCAAACTTGTTTTCCTGTCAGTTTTGCGTCCTACACCCTTATCTAATGATGACAATGTAAATAAATAAAATAAATAAATATCTCAGACATTCATAGCAATTATCCAGTCCCAAACTAGGCAGAGCCTGTGCTATGGTTACTAGATAACGGATATACATACTTAAATAAATATATAAACATCCAAGACTTGGGTACAAACGTTCATATTCATCACACGAACATTTGCCCCTAGCGGGATTCGAACCCGCAACCTCCGGCGTGGCAGGCCGAGAGCTACCCGTTCCGCCACGGAGGTCGTCGATTAGAAAGAACTTTGTCATTTATAGGTTACTAGCTGTTGCCCGCGACTCCGTCCGCGTGGACAACTTAACATTACAAAATATTATGTATTTTCCGTAGGAATGGGATGTTTTTTCGAGATAAAAACTATCCTGTGACCTATTCCAGGACCTAACCTATATACATGCTAAGTTTCATCCCGATCCGTCCAGTGGTTGAAGCATGATTGAGTAACAAACATACAAATATCCAAACTTTCGCATTTATAACGGGAGGGTTGGGGGGGGGGGGGAGGGGGAGAGGTGAGGAGGTTGGAATCGCATAACTGCCATTGAACGGGCGGTGCGGGCTGGCACGCGCGGGGTGGGACAGAATCTGAAGAACAAGGCCTATGTCCAGCAGTGGACGTCTAAGGACTGATATGATGAATATGCAAATTAGGATTAACTTATACAAAGTAGTCTCGTTTCCAGGTGGGAATCGAACCTGAGACTGAATTAGTTGATCTTATGACACCATTTGCAATAAACTAGACTTAAAAAAGACTGACTCAGGACTGAAGCGGCACTGATAAATAGGTCCGAATCACAGAAATCCTATCAAGATAGAATGGTTATAGCCACTTGTTTACTACAGTCTCGCGCGTGCCGATTTTCGGACACGACGCGCCCCTCCCGCGCACCATTCATGCCCCGCGGTGACGTTCCTAGTGAGGAGATACAGTTAGAAACCACCTTTGTCCATGTTTGCCCGACCTTGACCCAGAGCGAAACGAATAAGCGGTTGATAGTTTTTGCAATATATTGCATATCGTTGGTACGCGTGTCGCTCATACTTTTTTTTTGTTGATGGGTGACCTCAATCTCACCTGATGGTAAGTGAAGATGAGGTCTAAGGTGGAGTGCGCTTACCCAGAAGTTGAATATTCACTCTTCCTTTAAAAAGATCCAAATTTTACTTGTCCGGAAATACCGAAGCTGGCAGCGAGTTCGATTCCTTAGCAGTTCGCATTATGAAAGAGGAAGCAAAACGCTTCGTGCGAGCGTGCAGGATAAAGTCACTCTCCACGGTAGTCCGGTGATGGGGGAATCAAATCGTGTAGTTCCTGGGCACACTCCCCAATAATCAGTAAACTTTATTGCATTCCATGGTGTTAACAGATAATAAAAAGACAGAGTTCTCATGGACCCAATTGGGCACAGCAAGTAGGAGAGAGGAGGACCAACAGTATTGTCGACGTTATCAAGTTGTTTAATACATATAAATAAATATATAATAAATATAAATAAATAAAAAAAAAAAAAAACATAATGTACATAAATATACTCGTATTATGTATTATTTGTATAAATATTATTTTTATTTCATTTGTTGCATATCTGTTTGTTATCCAATTTTATCATAATTTATCATGTAACCTGTAGAAAACCGAAAGACAGGCCACGATGCGAGGATGTTTGACTTCACCATTCTATCTTGATAGTATTTCTATGGTCCGAATCGAGCCACACACAGATTTCCGCCACCCTCTGACGTCACTAAACTAAAAACACTAACCACTCGTTATCGCCGAATTAGTTGTATAATTAATTTAAGGGCGCCCGCAGGCTCGACACGATATATCAACGTCGGTGCTATCTGACGCGGCGATCTGACCGATTCATTTGCAACTGAGTTGGGTTGAATTAATTTTTTTGTTGTTTGCATACTGAGTGTTGAAACGGTGACAAGGTGGAATGTCTGATGGTAATTAAATTAATTTTTAATAAAAAAAAAAATCTCAGACATTCCCACCAATTATCCAGTCCCAAACTAGACAGAGCCTGTGCTATGGTTACTAGATAACGGATACACATACTTAAATAAATATATAAACATCCAAGACTTGGGTACAAACATTCATATTCATCATACGAACATTTGCCCCTAGCGGGATTCGAACCCGCAACCTCCGGCGTGGCAGTCCGAGAGCTACCCGTTCCGCCACGGAGGTCGTCAGACTAAACTTACAATATCAAAAATTTACAATATCCTACTTCCTCATCATCATCATCAGCCTAAATACGTCCACTGCTGGACATAGGCCTCCCCAATAGAGCACCACTTTTGGTAAGTTGTCCATTGAGGGATTTGCCATAATCACCACGCTTGGCAGGCGGATTGGTGATCGCAGTAATGATCTTAAAATACACACACAGGAGAACACTGCTGCCCGTCCCTGGTGCAATCCCTTAGTCGCCTTGTCGACACTCACGGGAAAGATAGGGGCGGCCCTATTCTAAGCCGGGAGCCACACGGCAACTACAAGTTCCTACTAATATTATATGTACCGGGATCTCTACATCAACCATTAGATGGCACGGAGAACAAATAGTCAGAAAGAATAACTAGGATGTTTTCCGTGTATACGTGATGTCGGTCAGATTAACTATCATGAGTATACATTCATCATCAGGTTATTTTTGTCTCCACTGCAGGAGCACAACCCTCTCTCATCCGCCGGAGACAGACGGAGGATTTGGCCTACACTCCCCGCGCTGGCCAGACGGGTTGGGGAGGCCTGACTGATGTTTTATAATGTATTCCCTCAGTCGCCTTGTACGACCTCCACGGGAAGAGTTGGAGTGGTCCTATTCTACTCTACCGGAAACCACACGACAATGCATGAGTATACATTGTAATTTCTCATTAGATTATCAATTATATTCAGTTACCAACATGTGAGAGTTTTACTTCCTCCGACGTTGACGTCCATAACTTTTGATTGAGTAAACGGATTGCGATGAAATAAAGCCCATACGTTACTCCGAGTTAAGCCCTATGTTTCTGTCCAAATTAAAGTCCATCAAAATCGGTTCAGTGGCTTTTAAGTGATGCGTGCACAAACTAACAGACAAAAATGATTGAAATGTGTTCTATTACTTATCCTTAGACCCCCCCCCCCTTTTTTTTTTCAAACATCGTCAATGTACAGAAGTTTAAGTTTTTATTTAATAATTTAATAATAATTTATTTACTTTTTCATAACAATTCTTACAACTCATAATACAATTAGTACATAAAGTATTTCAGAAACTAACAGATACATATAGACCTCACTTTATTAGATGCGACTACGATTAATCGGTTTTGAGGCCTTAACCGACTAATCGGTAATGACCGGCACATCTCTAGTTAATATAAACATAGAGTAGAACGAGGATTCATCGGTGTTATGAAATAATTTTCAATCCAGATTTAGCAGAGCGAGCGAGCGAACCACATATATTCAAAAATGTTTCACTGCTGCTTTAAATACACGAAGACTTGTTTACATTAGGACTGGCACAATAGAGGGCTACTAGACTCTTGACTAGAAATACAAATACAATTAACTTTATTGGTTCAAGAACATTAGGGTCCCTATACTAGTATAGTATAGTATACTAGTATAGGGTCCCTATACTACTATAAGTCTAGACATATCTATGTAGATATATTATTACAAGCAGTAGCCTGGCTCCCAAACTAGGATTCACTGTTCTATGGGTAGCCAGTCTTTCATTGAAAAAGTGAACAAATGTTGTAAAAACTATGTACATAACACACTATGTTACTATGACTAGAAAAAAAAAATTATATAAAAAAAAAAAAAAAAATTGTTATGATAACCCTTTCCCCATAGTCCCAATACCTGTGTATTCCCATGCTGTATAAGCACGAGAATTCTACTATAAAGAGCAAACACCGCATAATAAATGTCTCTGACCAACATGTCAGAGGATAAAAAGTGCGGAACAAAAAAAAAAAAAAAACTATGACTAGGTACTATGAAACTTGTGGATCAGGTCCACTGTCAGTGTCCACGTTTCTGCACCACATGGAACATGTTATTTATGTATTGCAATTTATCATAGGACAGTAGCATTTCAATTCTGCTAAACTTTCATGTCCTAGGCGACAATAGGAACTTAACCCGTGCTGAATCGGATGAAGCCATTACTGGCTAGTCCTGTGGCTAGTACTGGTCTAGTCCACTGTCCCAGTGTGAACGCGTCTTTAATTTACGCAGTTTAATTCTGCTCCGACGTATTTTGATGGTATTTTGATACCTCCATGCCCGGATAATGCCGAAATTACTGGCATTTTGCGTTTTGATGTGTGTAGTTTTGAACGCAGGGTATTTTGTAGGTCTGGAGTAGTTCATCATCATTAAGCCTATTCCAGGCTTAGAATAGGTGGTGGTTGCACCGGGGACGGGCAGCAGCGTTCCCCTGTGTCAAAGTCAAATTCAAAATCATTTATTGCATATGAGTACACTTGGTACATTTATACACGTCATTTTTTTTATCGACTACCGCTTCCTAGGTGTTAGCGCTGTGAAGAAGAAACGGCGCAACAAACTTCACGCAACACATCTTTTTAAAATCAAGTTTGCATACAATTAATAAAGATTTTGCGAAGCTGGATTAACATTAGTACCAGGCGTCTTTGTCATTCAAATTATCGTTTATTTTATAATAGGCTTTCTTACAAAGTTGTTTTTTAATGTGAATCTTAAACTTTCTGTCCGTCATATTTAAGATTTCCTCTGGTAGTTTGTTGTAGAAGCGTATACATTGTATATTGAGATCATAATTACAATCACCTAATATGACCACCTCGTTGGCCTAGAGCCGTGGTCATTGGAATCGAGCGCCAGAATTCGTGGGTTCGATTCCCACTGGATACAGACAACTTTGTACAAGCTGGTCCCGGTCTGGATGTTATATTTGTGAATTGTCCAATCCTTGTCAAATTTCCATAGCACAGGAGAAACTCCTAGTTTGGGATTAGACAAGTGTATGTATAGGTATGTATCCGATCCCCAATCCGCCTGCCAAGCGTGGTGATTATGTCAAATCCCCCAATAGACAGCTTACCACTAGTGTCATTCTATTGGGGAGGCTTGTGTTCAGCAGTGGACGTAATTCATGCGGGGCCTGACGAGGTGAACAATTATTGCCCTAGCTAACCGTGGTACCTCAACAAGGCGGCGATGTTGTTCGCAACACATCACGTCAAGGGGTATCACGGGGCGAAAAGCGGGCGAAGGAAAGTCGCTTTGTGACATTGGATTGCGCTAAGTGACGATAAATCGTCTCTGCCTACCCCTCTGGGATCAAGGCGTGAGCATTATGTATGTATGTAAACGTATTTTGGCTATAAAATTATTAGCTACTAGCTGTTGTCCGCGACTTCGACCGCGACAACTTAACATCACAAATTATTATGTATTTCCCGTAGGAATGGGATGTTTTTTTCGGGATAAAAAACTATCCTATATCCTATTCCAGAAGCTAACCTATATGTGTGTCAAGTTTCATCCCGATCCGTCCAGTGGTTGAAGCGTGATTGAGTAACAAACATCCAAACATCAAAATTTTCACATTTATAATATTAGTAGGATAGGATTTATTCTACTACTGGCGTCCTCTCGTACTCTTCAAGCCATCAGTAACCTGAACAATGAAAGCGGAGGACCGACAAAACGCCATAACTCAGGAAACTCACAAATTTTCAAAATATCTCTAAAACTTATATAAAACTAATTTATGGTACAGATTCAAAGTGGAAGTATGCGATAGCAGCGCCCAGCTCGCGTGTAAGGGAGCACGCACACTGCTGTGATTGATTTAACTCCGCACATTCCACAGAAAAGAAAAGAAAATTCGATAATAATAATTCGCTGACAAGCAAAATTGAGGTGGGTAGTCGGGTTTCGTTGTAAATATTTTTTTATTTATAAAACAAATGCTGATATTACCCAGCTCAGAATATTTCCCAGCTCAGAATTTTCAAAGCCCTTACATTCCTAATGCTATTCTTGGTATATATCAGTGATCTACCTAAATCTATACCACATCCTATGGTACTGTTTGCCAATGACAGTACCGTTTTATATCATAATGAATCCGAAATAAATAGCAGTATCTAATAAATAAAATCGTAAACATCGCGTGTCAGTACATTGAAGATATTTGCAAAAAAAAATTGAGGGGTCTAAGGATTATTGAGCTATGAAGTCCCAATTACAGAGGTAGACATCGAGAAAATCAATGAAATCTAATCAGCAATTAATATAGTATATCACGTACGGTATATGTATTGTATTATAAACTATATATGGATGCATAGGTATGTATTTAAGTATATTTGTATGTAAATTCAATTGTGTAATATTGTTACTAAGTATTTACCATGTTCTAAAATTACAAATCTCTCTTCTTTCACCTGCAATACTCTGTCGCGATGTCTTTCTTATTTTCCTTCAGAAAGGTTGCCTGGAAGAGATAGATTTAAGCGATAAGGCCGCCTTTGTACACTTTCCAAAAATCTGTACCTATTTTATTGTTATCTTTAATTTGTGTGCTACAAAGAGTTTATCTCAGTTAACAAGGTCTCAAAACTCTCAGTAACAGAGGTATTTCAATGCAAAGTGTCGGGACGTTTTTGTAATTATCAATAATAGAGGTTTCTCACATATCCAGGGCCCAGTTAACTTTGTTCACTATTCAGCTACCTTACATTAGCATGCAAATTGTAAATAGCTAGGTTTAAAGTTCAAACAATTCGTTCACACTGTAAAAGATTTTTTCAACTAGCTACTTGTACAGAGATTTTACGAATGGCTTCATCTAATAAGAATGAGGTATCTAAGGATGAGCAACAAAACACATTTCGGTCATTTTTGATTTTTTTGTCTGTTTGTCTGTTAGTTTGTGCACGCATCACCTAAAAACTACTGCACGGATTTTGATGAATTTTTCACAAAAAAACATGGGGCTTAATTTAACTTAACATTTAGTCTTTATTTCATCGCAATCGGTTTACTCAATCAAAAGTTATGGACTTTTTTAGTTTTCAAATACATTAGTAGGTAAGGTTAGTATGCAATATATTGCAAATAATAGTATTTCCGTACTATTCAGATTGCGATGAGTTTGGATTACATTTGGAGCTGCGAGTGGGAGTGGGCGTGGGAGTGGGTGCGGGCGCGGGCGTGGGAAAAGGGGAGTGAGTGTGGTAGCGGGAGCGGGAGCAGGATATTGAGAGTCTGAGTGGGAGTGGGAGGAGGCGAAGGCGGAGGCGGAGCGGCAGTGCAAACGGAAACGGGAGCGGGAGCGGGAATGGGAGCGGATTCTGTAGTTCACGCGAGCGAAGCCGCGGGCACAGCTAGAATTTTAGGCTGTCTGGTATTCCACTGTATATTTAACACACACAATATAACCATTTTTTGCAAAAGTGTTTTTTCGGGGCAGTAATTCAATGCCATCTACCGGTATTTCTTGTACTTCTGGTGTAAGCTTCTCCAGCAGTATTAATTGTATGATATTTAGGCCCGATTCTGAAGGCATGCATTTAAAATTCATCATCATCATCATCAGGTTATTTTTGTCTCCACTGCAGGAGCACAACCCTCTCTCATCTGCCGGAGACAGACGGAGGATTTGGCCTACACTCCCCGCGCTGGCCAGACGGGTCGGGGAGGCCTGATTGATGTTTTATAATGTATTCCCTCAGTCGCCTTGTACGACATCCACGGGAAGAGTTGGAGTTGTCCTATTCTACTCTACCGAAACCACACGGCACTACATTTAAAATTGGATGGCACTAAAATTTGTGTCGTCTTTATCTTCATAATACTGTGATTTAAGTGTTGTCAAATTTTAACTTTTTCAGCCTTCAGAATCGGGTTCATTGTATCTGTAGTATGTAGACACCTTTATCGTAAAGTTTCTTGGAAAATAGGGGCGGGAGAGACGTCCGAATTCTTCTAAACTCGTCTCAGAGATTTATGTCATTACTCTCCGAAGAATCCCGATATTGGGTGTTAAGTTTTACACTTAGACAGTTCTTATTATGACAGTTTGAACGTTGAGAAATGTGTTCGGTCGGCGTCCCGACTCCTGACGGACTGGATCAAAGTTATTTTTAGGATTCGGAAATTAGTTTTTTGAGTTACTCGTTTGTCTTATGTGGAATGATGGAAGTATAGATTTTTAGATTAGATTTATTTATTTCACTTTTACATCTTAAAAATTCCATTTTACATGTCATTCTAGTATGGTAAAAGGGATCGTCATAAAATAAAATAATGTATAAATTACAATGTCAACAATTCAAATAATGTCATAGTATATAACATACTATCTTTGTCAGTATATAATATTAAAATAAAAATTTCAAAATACACTTGGTATTAAATTATCACAAATTAAATTAAACGTCAGAGGGCCGACCAATTTAATTTTTTAGAAAATTCATTTATGGAATAATATTCATTTTCCAACAAAAGGTTTTTCAGTCGTCGACTAAACGTTTCGTCATTAGTCTCGTTACGTAGATCTGCGGGCAGGTGTTCGTAGTACGTGGGACCGATGACGCGGGGGGTTATAGACAAGCTTGTCTCGCTCCGGACTTTAGGTACATATATACACACATAATGCTCACGCCTTGGTCCCAGAGGGGTAGGCAGGGACGATGTATCGCCGCTTCACACCTCACCAGCCTCACTCACATTCATCAACCTTTTCATGCACCTCCTTTTATTCTTCTTCAGCCTTTTTGAGGACGTTACTAATTTGATCCTTGAACGCATAAAGAACGCATCTTTAGGTATAACCAAATTTCTACGCGGCGCAGCCCCGAATGCCGGGGCATCTAGGGAAATCGCGTACAACTGTCAATGTGTGCATTTTAGGTATAAAAATATATCTACGGGGCGCCCAGACCTTGGAGGGGCGCAAAAATGATCAAGGTCGGCATTTTTCAAGGGCGCTGTTATAGAAGTTCGCACCGGGCGCATAAGACTAGTTGCGGCGCTGGTTATAGGATCACTAAAAAGACAATGGATTCTGAACAAAATCTTCCTTAAGAAATATCCAAAGTACAGCATACATACATAATGCTCACGCCTAGGTCCCAGAGGGGTAGGCAGAGACGATGTATCGCCACTTTGCGCGATCCTGACACACCTCACTAGCCTCACTCACATTCATCAACCTTTTCATGTACCTCCTTTTATTCTTCTCACTGCGGACCCCAGCCTTGTTGAGGACGTTACTAATTTGATCCTTGAATGTCCTCCTAGGACGACCTCTAGCTGTAGTTCCTTCCACATTCGCACTGTAAATCTCTTTTGTCACTCTTCTTTCACTCATACGCTCTAAATGTCCAAACCAACGCAACATACCCTTCTCTACCCTCGTTACTACATCTTTTAAACCACACTTATCTCGTATCATTGCATTCAAAATATAATTCAAGCTGCAAAGTACAGCATGACGTGTAAATCCTATACTAATATTATAAATGAGAAAGTTTGGATGTTTGTTACTCAATCACGCTTCAACCACTGGACGGATCGTGACGAAACTTGGCACATATATAGGTTAGGTCCTGGAATAGGACATAGGATAGTTTTTATCCCGAAAAAACATCTCATTCATGGTAAATACATAAAAATTTGTGATGTTAAGTTGTGACGCGGACGAAGTCGCGGGTAACAGCTATTTATAAATAAACATAACCACGCGCATTAATAATGTTCTTTTTCTGTTTCATTTACAATATCTTATCTTGTTTCAACTTTTTGTGACATTATGAACTCTGGGCAGTCGACAATTGTTTTGTTTACAATTAGTTTTTGCATAGATATCTACTTATTTTACAGATAATCGCGTCTTCTGGAAATCTACACTAATATTATAAAGAGGAAAGATTTGTATGTTTGTAACGAATAAACTCAAAAACTACTGGACCGATTTCAAAAATTCTTTCACCATTAGAATGATACATTATCCCTGAGTGACATAGGCTATATTTATTACTATGAAAAATTAGGGATCCCTACTAAAACTTCAATAATGTAACCCAAGGTGTAAAAATGCAATATAACAATGAAGTATAGTTATTATGTTCGGTACAATTCATATTGCGATTGGTTTGTCTATAGATAAACTATCTGCCATGTACAGACATAGGCAAGTTATAGTTTTATTATAGGTATAGATATTCTTAAAAAACACTTACTTGATGGAACACTTATCGAGACCACGAACTTAAGAAAACACTTTAAAATTCCACAAAAAAAAATCACTCTCTGATAAACTTTTAGTTTATGAAAAAAACACTTAAATCTTCACAATTTTCATTTTTAAGTTAGACCTTGAACACAAATTCACAGTTTTAAAATGTATTTAAGTCACAGTATATGTTAAAAATAACAATTTGTTTGTTGATTCTCGTAACATATTTTTGTTATATAAAAACAGACACGTCCGTCCTCGTCTGTGGTACAAAAGCTACTGAATCAAATACTATACTATAAATTGAAAAATGGGGGCGGTACGATGGGGTGAGAAGTGGTATATACACGGTGGTTGCGTAAACGTCTTCTATAGATGATGTTTGACAAATGCAAAAGTTATATAGTGTTAACTAAATTAACACTGAGAAAAAATAAGTAGCCCTCCTACTTACGTAAGGATAAAAATATACCACTATTACGTAAGTAGCCGCCCCCATTATAAATGGTGTGCCGGCCACATTATTAAGTAGGTTGGTTACTTAGTAATGTGGCTGGCTACTGAATCAGTTGTAGGTGACATCATTTATAATGGGGGCGGCTACTTATGTAATAGGGGTATATTTTTATCCTTACGTAAGTAGGAGGGCTACTTATTTTTTTCTCAGTGCATGTGTCTTCAATCCTTTCACTTCATTAGAACTGTATACCTAATTTAAAAATCCTTTGCCTCCAGTGTACGTTCAATATTAAAAATCAATATAATACGACCAATCGAGAATTGTCATACTTTCCTAAATCATTGTTCATTTCACTTGTATTTTCAATTTTGTATCACTCTTATTGCGACCATTTTTTACTACTGGAACAGAATACGTCAAGATATTCACAGAAAATTTGTTTTTATTTTAAAATCGCGCAGCTGCCAAATGTAATATCATACATAGAGACAGTGGTAAAATAAAACTGCTGAGATGCCACTTGCGGTGGAAAAATGAAACATAACTCGCAAAAACGAATCATCAAAATCCATTCAGAACTGGCGGAGTAATCGTGTAACCAACATACAACAAAAAAAACATACCGTCGAATTGAGAACCTCCTCCTTTTTTGAAGTCGGTTGAAAATAGAAGGACTGGGGGATTGTGGTTGGCTGGAAGAGATTTCTTATAGAGATTAGTCCATTTTTATAAACTTTTAAATAAAATAAAAATAATTTATTTCAGACTTTTGCCATATATAATAATATATATAATAAATATGTCAGACATTCACACCAATTATCCAGTCCCAAACTAGGCAGAGCCTGTGGTATGGTTACTAGATAACGGATACACATACTTAAATAAATATATAATCATCCAAGACTTGGATACAAACATTCATATTCATCACACGAACATTGGCCCCTAGCGGGATTCGAACCCGTAACCTCCGGCGTGGCAGTCCGAGTGCTACCCATTCCGCCACGGATATTGTTAGTAATAATGATACTCGTACCTTATAACTACGTTAATAATATTAGAACAATTAAAATTTTACATTATTGAACCGTAGCGTCAATATTTAGTAATAATTAAATGTTCTGAGTAGTAACTGCACAAGTTTTATTGTGAATGTGAAAGAGTTATGGCTACTTGCGTGGAACAGAGCGATTGTTTGGAACGCTCCATCTAGTAATACATAGAGATCGTTGCTTACAACGAAACAGCTGAACCTGCTTTATTCTAACTTAGATCAGACCTCTTTAGGATATAACTACGCGGCGCGGCCCCGATTGCCGGGGCACCTAGGCGACTCGCGTACGACTATCAATGTTGCCCGATTTAGCGTTTCAGCGTAACGGAGACTTTGACTGAATTTTGTAGTTACGTTTATAAAACTTTGAGCCAGCTGTCTTAAGGATATCGAGCGAGCGTATTTCCGTACTATTCAGATTGCGATGAGTTTGGACTACATTTGAAGCTGGTAGTGGGAGTGGGCGTGGGTGTGGGCGTGGGAAAAGGGGAGTGGGAGCGGGATTGAGATTGAGATTCTGAGTTAAAGTGGAAGTGGGATAGGGAGCGAAAGTGGGAATCGGAGCGGAACCGGTAGTCTACGCGAGCAGAGCCGCGGGCACAGCTAGTGAATAAATAAATTGAATTGAATTGAAAGCATTACAAATAAATGACTCCCTAAACACCCTTACAGGTAAATAATGTATAAAGAAAAGTGCATTATTGTATAAAAGCAAAAATAAATCACCAAAAAAAATGCATTACGTTACGTTGCACCCATAATTGAATATAAAAAAATATCAGGAAAACCAATATGGTAGTCTCTGGGGACGACGCCCTTATGGAATGCAGGGGTGGGTTAGACCTTTGTGCTTGTCGAGGTTGTTCGTATTAATATTTATCTTACCCTCAGTTTAAAAACTGGTAATGTCAATGGAAGAGATACAATACAATACAATACACTTTATTGCACAAACAAATACAGTTGCACGTTATAGAAGTTACAAATAGTACAATTTAGGCGGTCCTATCGCTTTAAGCGATTTCTTCCAGACAACCTTTGGGTAGAAAATATTATGCCAGATAAATTGTAGGTTGTGCTGATTAGGAAATTTAAATGATAATTTCCTAATCATTTCATTTGTAACTTATGATACTAAATTATACTCCAACTGAATGTGTATACAAATTTCAAAGCTTTCAGTTGCATTATCATGACTTTACAAATATACACCCCCCCCCCCACACACACACACACAAAGTCAAAATCATTTATTGCATATGGGTACATTTGGTACCTTTATACACGTCATTTTTTTTATCGACTACCGCTTCCTAGGTGTTAGCGCTGTGAAGAAGAAACGGCGCAACAAACTTCACGCAACACATCTTTTAAAAATCAAGTTTGCCTACAATTAATAAATATTTTGCGAAGCTGAATTAACATTAGTACCAGGCATCTTTGTCATTCAAATAATCGTTTATTTAATAATAGGCTTTCTTACAAAGTTGTTTTTTAATGTGAATCTTAAACTTTCTGTTCTGATTTCCTCTGGTAGTTTGTTGTAGAAGCGTATACATTGCCCCGTGAACGATTTACTGACCTTACTTAATCTTAACCCTGGTAAAACAAGTTTATTTTTATTTCTTGTATTATAACTATTATTGTCACAGTGCCTCATATACATACATATAAAGTAAAAAGGTTTTGACAGACGGACAACAAAGTGATCTTATAAGGGTTCAATTTTGCACCCTAAAAAGGTATAAGATTTGGAGAAAACACAATTAAAAACTTTCTTTCCAATGTAGGTACCCATTTCTACAAGTAATGGAACTTACCTCTGATTTGGATCCAGTTTCGTTGCACAATGCGGCCTCTACCAGATAAATCTGCAATAAGACAGAATATAGGGTTATTTCCTCGAAATGAAATGAAATGTATTTGCATGGAATATGGTTCCAAATTTGATGTATAAAGGGTAGTGTTTCCAACATATTCTGCTAATTAATAGCGTGCGATAATTAATAACACATACACAGAAAATTACATACAAAACAACATTAAAAACTATGGTAACATAAATTCGTTCGTTACGTTCAATTATATATGTCGTAGGCTCCTGGTTCCGCCGAAAATGTGGGCTCCCAAATTGAGTTTAACGCCGTTACTGAGTTAACACGTTTACTGGCTTCAGTGACACTACATGAAATTACACTACATCAACAAGTAACGATTTTAGAAGGCAGACGATCCGTCAGCGTAACGCCTGCGCACCGCACGCTTTTCCATCGAAGACTGTCTTGGTTCTCCGCCTGCGCCAGTTATACCCGACGTTCCATCAGCGCGTGTTCGCGACGATCGCCGAACAAAGCTGAACGGCGCGCCGAACACACACTGTGCCTCCAAATCAGCTCCTCTTTTATTATTTCGCCAACATATATTTCAACAACCACTCTACCACAGCTCAAAGATCTTGATCAGATCAGATCTTAATCGAATTGCTCTCTGGTCAGAAAGAAATGCATTGGTGCTTCATCATCAGGTTATTTCTGTCCCCACTGCAGGAGCACAACCCTCTCTCATCTGCCGGAGACAGACGGAGGATTTGGCCTACACTCCCCGCGCTGGCCAGACGGGTTGGGGAGGCCTGATTGATGTTTTATAATGTATTCCCTCAGTCGCCTTGTACGACATCCACGGGAAGAGTTGTCGCGCTTGGGCTGTGTGCTAATAAAACCCAAGACATGAACAAAGAATAAGATAATTTTATTAAAGATTTAAATGGGTCGTGATCGACCGCCCTGATGGCAGTTTCTAGGTTTGGTCGAGCTTCAGGGGTGTTCCGCTACTGGCCTGGCTGTCCCTGCTGTAGTGTGGACGGTGACGGCAGGAGTCTCCGATGAGGGCTAGGTGCTGGCTCTGCAATGAGTGTCCGCAGCTCGTCCAAGGGGTCCAAGGCCAAACGATGTAGCGGAGAGTGTAGGTCAACGATGTGAAGAGAGCTTCAACGTTAACTTCGACGTTAACTTAGGCGTTAACTTAGAACCCTGGAAGATTTAGCGGAATTAGATCCTCTTCCAGTGAGTCTCCATGCATCCACCTTTCCACACCATTGCAAGTAAGCTGGGCCATGATGGGTGGTTTGATTGTGGCGATACATGGAGATTGGAACGGAATAGCACAGTGGTAAGAAGGTGAAAATAGAACATGACATAAAGAACCAAAGAAAACAAGTGGAAAACATACACAGATCAGAACAGAATTTATGAAAAGAGGTTTACAAGGCCAAATTAACAAATAGGTAAATATCAGTTCACACTTACCCAACAGCGGGGGTCTAAATTAACTGAATTTAGTGTTTAATATAGGGAACACTATTTATTGAGTAATTAACGCTTTTTAGGTGGTTTTAGGGCACCAAGGAATAAATTAAAATCTGACAGTACGAAACAGCTGTTCGTTTTTTCTCTCGAGATTTGAAATGCCGAGTGAAGTTAGTGACGTTTCGCGTCGCCGCGTAGGGGTTGCCGCTTCTACGGTTGATACCGATTATCGATTAAAAGTGAATCGAGAATCGATTGTGTTAAAATCGCGATTAACGTAAATTAAAAGAGATTCACGTTACAGATTCGCCTCTCCCCTCCAGGATTTTACTTCCTATGAAGAAAAAATCCGAAACTAACTAAATAATGGAAAAATTCAACCTAATAATCACGCCGTTCTTGTTGTACTTTACCTAGGTTATAAGTAAATTCCAACGATAATGTAAATAAGAAGAACTACTCTTACCATTCATACATCAACAAAACATTCTTCAACTTTCAAAATTCATCTTACTAACTAACCTCAATATTTATTAATTAATACGAGGCACCAAGTCATAAATAAAGGCAACTGACATATTGATCTGTTGACTTAAAGTAAATCTTCCGTTTTTCAAAAACAAAAATAGGTGACAATCATCGACGCGACTATCGGTGAGGAAAAAAATTACAAAATTTTGATAAAAAATATCTGTTCTGTGTATTGCAAATAATTTATTGATAACTACTAACTAATTTCAAATCTTTGATATGCCAAGTACCAATGTCTTTACCGTTCATGTCATGTAACTCATATACTAAAGGTGAGTTTTTACTTACCACCCTGCATTTGATAAATTTGGGTGCTAACTTTTTACTAAAGTATTGGTCTTTATCGCTCTGGAAATACGTTCTTTTCCAGACGATGTCACCAATTTGAAATTCTGCCGATTTTCGGCGTAAATTATACCTAGACGTATTCTTTACGTGAGCGTGCCAAAGAGAAGCCTGTACATTATTAAATATGCTTGCTAAATTACCTATATTATCGCAGTAAATGTCGCGAGGTAAGAAAATAACTTCGTCCTCGATATTCGGATCAATGTAGTGGGATCCGCATGTGACGAGTTCTCTCCCATGAATGAGAAATGTGGGTGTATAGCCTGTTGCCTCACTTACAGAATTATTCATGGCAAATTGTATTTTTGGCAAATTAAAATCCCATGATCTGTGATCGTTCTCTATGAAACATGAAATGCAGGTTACAATAGTTTTGTTGTACCTTTCAACTGTGTTTATCTGTGGAGTGTACTTTGGTGTGAAGAATACATTTGGTATTTTATACTTTTTAAAGAAATTTTCTAAATTTTTGGAAATAAACTGGCTACCATTATCTAAGAAAATTGTTTGTGGAACACCATGAACAAGGAACACAGAGTCCTCTAAATGTTTCACCACTGCATCAGCTGTTGCTCTGCGCAGTGGAAACATAACGCAATATTTAGAAAAACAACAGACTACTACAAGTAAGTAACAGTTCTGTTTTCGACTAGTGGGAAGTGGACCAATGAAGTCAATTGAAATCATCTGAAATGGACGGGAACATTGTTTTGGTCTTCCCATTTCACCCAGGGTAGCATGGTTAGGTGATTTGATGGAAAGACAAGTTGGGCAATTTGAAACAAATTTTACAACGTCTGAGTGCATACCCGGCCAGAAGTAGCGTAGAGCCAAGCGAAGGTAAGTTTTGTGAATTCCCAAATGACCTGCAGTAGGTTCATCGTGGTTTTCAGAAATCACTTTCTCACGTAGTTCGCTAGGAACTACCTCTTTCCATGCAAACTCAGCAGTAAGAGGAGACTTGTTTTTTGAAAAACGGTAAAGGGAATTGTTATTAATTTTAAAATTTTCGAGACTACTGGGATTGTTTAAACAAGTGTTGTATATTGTTTTGTACCAAGAATCGGTTGTAGTTGTAATTGAGTTAGATGTGGAAATTGCTGATACGGGGAACGCACGAGATAGAGCGTCGGGTATAACGTTATCTACTCCACGACGATGCTTGATGACAAAATTAAATGAAGATAGACGTACCCCCCACCTAGCTAGTCTACCGGTTGGATTGCTAAGGGATAAAAACCATTGAAGAGCGGAATGGTCCGTGTAGACGGTGAAGGTTTGTCCATTCTCCAGGTAGCAACGCCAATGCTCCAACGCAATGAGAACAGCGAGTGTTTCCCTCTCTGTTATGCTATAGTTTTTCTCTGCACCAGTTAAAGACTTGCTCATATAAGCTACGGGCCTCTCTTTTCCGTCAATTAATTGCGTCAACATTGCGCCAGTGCCGTAATTACTTGCATCGGCATGGACCTCAAAAGGTTGGCTATAATCTGGGCAGGCCAGGACTGGGGCAGAAACTAAACATTTTTTGAGACTATTGAAGGCGGCATCTGCTTCAGTGCTCCAAGAGAAGGGTGGAGATGTCTTTTTGTTAGTAGTCAACTTGTTTAGAGGGCCCGCTAACGTGCTAAAGTTAGGAACAAAACGGCGATACCAAGTAGCAGTTCCTAAGAAACGTTTAACGTCCTTTTTACAAGTTGGGGTTGGGTAATTTACAATAGCTTGTACTTTTTCTGGGTCAGTGCGTAAACCTTGAGCATCTACGACGTATCCTAAATACTTTAACTGACTCCTAAAAAATTGGCACTTATCGATGTTGATAGTGAGATTTGCCTGTTTCAATTTATCAAGCACTCGTAACAATAGTGAGACGTGCTCCTCGAAAGTGTTGCTTACAAGCACAATATCATCTAAGTACGCAAATACTCTTAACTCAAATTCGTGGCCGAACATCATGTCAACTAGACGTTGCTGAGTCGCAGGTGCGTTTGTCAGACCAAAGGCTGTGGTCTTAAAACGTAAAGTGCCGCGACCTGGGACGTAAAATGCGGTTTTATTCCTATCTTCTTCAGCAATAGGTATCTGCCAAAATGCCTTGGACAGATCAATACTAGAAAGAAATTTGGCATCGCGAAGATTGTCCAGTATCTCTGATATATATGGAAGATTATACGCATCGCGTTTGGTAACAGAATTTAACTTCCTACTATCTAAACAGAATCTAGGTTGACCATTCTTTTTGGATACTATTAGTACTGGTGATGACCATGCACTCTCGCAAGGCTCCACAACATCTAGACCTAGCATTTCATCAACCTGCTCTTTCAAAATTTTCTGTTTTTCGGGAGACATACGGTAGTATCTCTGTTTTAACGGAGGGGAATCACCTGTATCAATGTGATGAGTAATCAGATGAGTTCTGCCTAGGCCCTTACGTTCTGTAGAGATTTCGTTGAATTGTTCAATTAAATTGTTTGCAATATGGCGCTGTGAATCTACTAGATTATCCATAGAGGTAATATGCTTGTCGAAATCCGTAGTTAAAATCGCTAACGAAGCTAATCTGTTTTGAGTTATGTCAATAGAGCCAATATACTTGGGGCACAACTCAAATTTCCTCCAGAAATCTACTCCTAGTAGTAAGGGAGTTTCAATTTGTGGAACTATATAGCACTTGATAATGTTAAAAGCGTTTTCAAAGTGTATCGGTAGATTCATGTAACCTATGCTTTTTAAATTTTGACCACCAGCAGCAATAACACTAATTTCATCGCCATTGTTAATGGTTAGACCTACGTTTAATAATTCCTGATGGGAATTATTGCCAAGAATCGATACCGCAGCACCAGAATCTAATAAACCGCAAGCATTTAAATCATTAATTTTCATTTTAATATAAGGTCTAGTATCATTTTCAGGTTTATCTAGCAGGATTGAAGTAACTTTGTAAATTGTAGAGAAGTTTTTAATAAATTGTAACCATTTTTGCCATTCAGAAGCATCAAAATGGTTAATATTAGATGTACCACAACCCTGGTTTTCTAGTTTTTTGAATTATTTGGAGTATTCTTTTGACAATCAGGGCAGTCATTTGAACGAACGTCAGGGCGACCGCAACGAAAGCAAACTATCTTTCGTTCAGCTGTACAGTTCCTAAGACAATGACTGTCCACTCGACAACGTGGGCAGAACTTGTTATTCTTTGTGATGGTGTTCACAGGTTTCGCATTAGTATTTGCGTTGTTGTAATTTGAGTAGTTAGTATTAGTATTACCCTGTCTACGATTGTAATTGTACGAGTAATGTTGTTTCGTCTGTGCGTTTGTGTTGTTTGGGGTATTGTACTGTGTATAGTTACCATACCCTTTATTGAACTTAGTGTAGTTAGCAGAGTAATGAAACTTTTGGTTATTACTCGGAAGATCTTTAAAGTTTTTATTAGCACTCGTAGACTGATACGCAAACTCAGGGGCTAGTGTTTCAGTAGAAACTCTTGGCGGCTCTCGAAATTGAGACATACGGGCTTGTATGTTTTCAAAATTTTTACATAATGAACGCAATGTTTCAATGTTATTAATACCAGGCGAAGAAGTTAGTACGTTGGTATAGCAAGGACGAATATTATGCATAATAATTTCTAGTTTCTCTTCCTCCGACATTTTCCTATCCAGCTGTGAGAACATGCCTGACATAATAGAAAGGTAAATAGTAATGTTTTCGCGTTCACCTTGTGTGCGTGCTCTTATCTCTTCAAGAAGACGATAGTCGTAATCAGCGTGACCAAAATCGTCTTTAAGTCTCTCGCAGACATCACTCCAAGAGGATGCGGTATGTTTAATGCTTCTAAACCAATGTAGTGCCTCATCGGTAAAAATTTCAGTAGCAAAAGTAAGTAGTTTATGAGAAGGTATGCTTCTTGCTGTTGAAAATTCGTTTACGCGTTGAATAAAAGCACGTGCACACGTTTTGCCGTTGAATTTTAGTTTTGACAAATCAGACAGTCCTTTATCACAACTTGACGTTGTACATGCCATAACATTAGGGGTCATAGTCCCAGCAGCATCCGTGTCATCATCTTTGTCTAGTGCGTCACCAGGCGGTTTTATATTTTTAAGTTTGTATTTAAGCGATTCGAATCGATTTACACAATCCGACAATATCTGAAGTCCTTCCGCGCAAGTAGAGCAATCAATTCTGCTAATTCTGTATTTTAAATGCAGTGTTAAATTTTGAGCTCTCAATAAAATATTCCTATCAAAACTTAAACTTAATTGTGCTACTAAATCGTCAAGTTTCAGCAATGTTTCCTTAACTGCTTCCAGATCAGTAACAGGACCGAATGGTGAGACAAGAATATCCTCCGAAGGATGTAACGCAGCTATTTTCACAATCTGTTTTCGCAATTGTTCAACCGTAGATGCGGGAGTTTCCCCACGGATTGCAACTTCATACGCCAACTCTGCTTTTTGCAAAGACAAAAACTTAATATCGCCCATGTCGACAAAAGCAAGGAATAAACAAAAATATCAGATATCAAACTCGTTTGGGCAAATGTGAACGATACAAATAAATAAAGCACTATTACTACTCCGCTCTGTAACAATGTAGTGATAACAGAGTTGTTTTTTTTTTTTTTTTAAAATGAAAATATAAATAAGAATGAAAATGAATGAAATAAAGCAAAGCCAAAACAAAAATAAAAATTGCAACTAAAAATTAAATATGCAAAATAAAAATAACCGATAACCAAAATGTAGAATGTTTACAATAATAGATACGATTAATTTAAAGAGAAACGATTACAAAACATAAAAATATATCGATTAACAATCGTTATAAAGAATCGATTATAAATTACCGAAAGGTAGGAACGTCACTAGTGTTCACTTTTTTTTTTTACATTTGAAGGTAATTTCAATTTAAGACAAAAAAAATTTTACAACAGTTACAAAACAATTTACACTCTAAAACTTGGTTATCAAGCACACAAATAAAGAAAGCAAAAATAAAAGTAAAAAAACAAAACTTTACAATGTGTATGCGCACAATGCAAACTACTCAAAAGCTCAACAAAACTCAAAAACTGACCATCAAAAACACGTTGGGCGCCACTGTCGCGCTTGGGCTGTGTTGCTAATAAAACCCAAGACATGAACAAAGAATAAGATAATTTTATTAAAGATTTAAATGGGTCGTGATCGACCGCCCTGATGGCAGTTTCTAGGTTTGGTCGAGCTTCAGGGGTGTTCCGCTACTGGCCTGGCTGTCCCTGCTGTAGTGTGGACGGTGACGGCAGGAGTCTCCGATGAGGGCTAGGTGCTGGCTCTGCAATGAGTGTCCGCAGCTCGTCCAAGGGGTCCAAGGCCAAACGATGTAGCGGAGAGTGTAGGTCAACGATGTGAAGAGAGCTTCAACGTTAACTTCGACGTTAACTTAGGCGTTAACTTAGAACCCTGGAAGATTTAGCGGAATTAGATCCTCTTCCAGTGAGTCTCCATGCATCCACCTTTCCACACCATTGCAAGTAAGCTGGGCCATGATGGGTGGTTTGATTGTGGCGATACATGGAGATTGGAACGGAATAGCACAGTGGTAAGAAGGTGAAAATAGAACATGACATAAAGAACCAAAGAAAACAAGTGGAAAACATACACAGATCAGAACAGAATTTATGAAAAGAGGTTTACAAGGCCAAATTAACAAATAGGTAAATATCAGTTCACACTTACCCAACAGCGGGGGTCTAAATTAACTGAATTTAGTGTTTAATATAGGGAACACTATTTATTGAGTAATTAACGCTTTTTAGGTGGTTTTAGGGCACCAAGGAATAAATTAAAATCTGACAGTACGAAACAGCTGTTCGTTTTTTCTCTCGAGATTTGAAATGCCGAGTGAAGTTAGTGACGTTTCGCGTCGCCGCGTAGGGGTTGCCGCTTCTACGGTTGATACCGATTATCGATTAAAAGTGAATCGAGAATCGATTGTGTTAAAATCGCGATTAACGTAAATTAAAAGAGATTCACGTTACAGAGTGTGGTCCTATTCTACTCTACCGAAAACCACACGGCAATATGCAAGATGGTCATAAAACTCATAAATACATACTTATAAAGAACATATCATAAATCATGATACGTATCTGATATAACGCCGTCAGCTAAAATTTTGTCGACTGCGCGTCAAACGCTTCCGTGAAAACGTAGTAGATATCACAAATTTCATCAACAGGCCTCCCAAAATAATATGCAGTTTAATACATCATCATCATCAGCCTAAATACGTTCACTGCTGGACATAGGCCTCCCCAATAGAATAACACTTTTGGTAAATTGTCCATTGGGGGATTTGCCATAATCACCACGCTCGGCAGGCGGATTGGTGATCGCAGTAATGATCTTAATATACCTACACGCACAGGAGAACGCTGCTGCCTGTCCCTAGTGCAATTCCTTAGTCGCCTTTACGACACCCACTGGAAAGGTAGGGGTGGCCCTATTCTAAGCCGGGAACCACACGGCAATGATTCATAGAATATTATTCATTGGTTTGGATATATAGAGCGTATGAGTGAAAGAAGAGTGACAAAAGTAATATACAGTGCGAACGTGGAAGGAACTGCAGCTAGAGGTCGTCCTAGGAGGACGTTCAAGGATCAAATTAGTAACGTCCTCAACAAGGCTGGGGTCCGCAGCGAGAAGAATAAAAGGAGGTACATGAAAAGGTTGATGAATGTGAGTGAGGCTAGTGAGGTGTCAGGATCGCGCAGTGGCGATCCATCGTCTCTGCGTACCCCTCTGGGACCTAGGCTAAAGCATTATGCATGTATGTATGTATGTATGTATGTATGTATGTATGTATGTATGTATGTATGTATGTACGAGTATATATGTATGTATGTATGATAAAAGTACATACTTTACTATAATATTACCGGTAAGTATGGGGAAGTCATAAACTGTAAGAGGTAGAGTAGAGACAGAATTAACTCAACGCGACTAGGGAATCTTCTTCAGGTCGTCGGCCCACCTGGCGGCGAGGCGTCCCACCCTACGCGTGCCGATCCGCGGTCTCCACGTCCAGAACTCGTCTGCCCCAACGACCGTCGGTTCTGCGACAGATGTGGCCCACTGCCACTTCAGCTTGCTAATCCTTTCAGCTATGTCGGTTACCTTCGTTCTTCGTCGGATCTCTTCATAGGAGAAGGTGGCCGAGAGCGGCTGGATGCGGAGGGCGGAGGACCGGGTGTGGTGGCGTTCATTGGGGAAGGCCTATGTCCAGCAGTGGACGTCGATGATGATGACTAGGGAATCGAACAAGGATATTTACTTTAAAATACGTATATTAGCCGTTTGATTCGCGGTTTAGAACAGAGCGCTCTCAATCTTCCACAATTTTTAAAGACGAAAGTCTTTAAGTAGTGCGTCCTGCCTGTCATGAACTACCTATTGGACACTCAAAGTGGGTCTAATCCACAAGGTTGAAATGAAATGAAATGAATGTTTATTGTGTATGAAGTTCAGGTAATTTTTAGATATTAGATATTTATTTAGTACAAGTACCACTAAACCCTACCTTTGCAGGTGTATACACAGAAATTATAAATATAATACAAGTTAATTTTAAAGTAAAAATTGTCAAGAATAAAATGTCAAGAAGAAAACAAATGTCAAAGTATCAAGTTCAGGTCGCTCAGCGATCTGTGGAGAGGGCTATGCTCGGCGTTTGTATGAGGAATATGATTCGAAAAGAGGAGATCAGACGAAGAACGAAGGTCACCGACATAGCCAAAAGGATTAGCAAGCTGAAGTGGCAGTGGGCGGGCCACATATGTCCAGCAGTGGACGTCTAGAGGCTGACATGATGATGAATCTTCCCGTGGGAGTCGTCAAGCGACTAAGGGTGACGGGCGGTGCCGATTACCTTTACCGCTCGGCCACGACCTTGCCGCTGCCAGCGACAGCTAGGAGCGGGGCGGCGAGCGGCGAGAACAAATGTACAAAAATGTTAGCAGCACGCCACGAAGCGCCGCAATCAGCGGCCAACCCTCCGCCTGCCGAAACCGCGCCGCTCACCGCGCCGCGTCCCGCTAAGCCAAAAATCGGGGCCGAGCGGTTATGCATTTGAAATATTACACATTATTCCTTAATCTAACTAAAAGAGTACTGACACAGGACTGACGCGGCGCGGACATGTCCGAATGAACCCTTACATCTACTTTTTTAATTCCATTCCACAGAGAACAGAAATGTTCGAAAAAGCAAGAACATTTCTTAAATAAACTCCAGGTTTTAATTAAAAAACTTCGCGTCAATGGTGGATGAAAAAATATATAGAATAGAGCGGGTTCAGGGGGTTTAATGAATCGCAGAAGAGGCTTCCGGCTTAAATGTTTTTAAAAATACCCGCTTTCATACAAAGAAAATTGCTGTAATGAAGGTCCACTAAGAAAAAATTCATCTTTACAACCAGTGGGCGCTGTACACACATTTTTAAACAGATGAAGTACAAACTATAATTATAGAGTACAAAATAGTATACAAATACAAATACAAATAACTTTATTGGTTCAAGAACATTAGGGTCCTTATACTAGACATATCTATGTATATTTCATTCCAGATTAATAGTCCTATGAAAACAAACGCATTTGCGTCTCGAAAACAAAATACACAATAGATGGTGTTCCTAAGTGGACTGCAAAGTTTACATGGTAATACAAACCTGTTTTTGCTGCTGGTGACCCTTTCATGTATATGTTACCGAGACGTAAATAGCGTTGGTTTTCATAGGACTATGAATCTGGAATGAAATATAGATATATTATTACAAGCAGTAGCCTGGCTCCCAAACTAGGATTCCCTGTTCTATGGGTAGCCAGTCTTTCATTGAAAAAGTGAACAAATGTTGTAAAAAAATTAAGTTTAACTCTGTAGTAGTACTAAAACAACCTAAAGACAACACAACACAAGCAGGTATGTTGTTTCCTATACAATACATACCAGTATATTTCCAGGATATATTTTCTGCATAGTCAGATTTCAAATCAGAGACTGTGGCTCTACCAAAATGACGCAAGCTAAACAGACCGATAGTCTTTGCCTGTAATGTGGCTCAGTAGCTCTGTTTAAAATAAATAAATAAAAATAAATATATGGGGACATTTCACACACGGCCACCTGATCCCAAACTAGGCAGAGCCTGTAATATAGGTATCAGACAGCTGATATACTCGTACATACATAAATACATAATATAATCTAATAAATAAAATCGTAAACTTCGCGTGTCTGCACATTGAAGATATTTGCAAAAAAAAAATTGGGGGGTCTAAGGATAAGCAACAGAACACATTTCGATCATTATTGAAATTTTTGTCTGTTTATCTGTTTGTCTGTGAGTTTGTGCACGCATCACTTAAAAACTACTGAACGGATTTTGATGGACTTTTCACAAAAACATGGTGCTTAACTTAACTTAACATTTAGTCTTTATTTCATCGCAATCGGCTAACTCAATCAAAAGTTATAGACATTTTTAGTTTTCAAATACATTAGTTAGGTAAGGTTATTATGCAATATATTGCTTAAAGTAGTATTTCCGTACCTACTATTCCTGGGCCTGGCCCTGGACCTGGACCTGAATTGGACGTGGACCAGGACCTGGACCTGGACCTGGACCTGGACCTGGATCTGGATCTGGACCTGGACCTGGACCTGGACCTGGACCTGGACCTGGACCTGGACCTGGACCTGGACCTGGACCTGGACCTGGACCTGGACCTGAAACTGGACCTGGACCTGGACCTGGACCTGGACCTGGACCTGGACCTGGACCTGGACCTGGACCTGGACCTGGACCTGGACCTGGACCTGGACCTGGACCTGGACCTGGACCTGGACCTGGCCCTGGACCTGGACCTGGACCTGGACCTGGACCTGGACCTGGACCTGGACCTGGACCTGGACCTGGACCTGGACCTGGACCTGGACCTGGACCTGGACCTGGACCTGGACCTGGACCTGGACCTGGACCTGGATTTGAAGTCTGAGTGGAAGTGGGATAGGGAGCGTAAGTGGGGATGGGAGCGGATCCTGTAGTCCACGCGAGCGGAGCCGCGGGCACAGCTAGTATATAAATAACATGCAGTCACAAGGCAAACACAAGTGCTCATCACACCCGCGACCCCGAGCTTCGCAGGCAGGCGTATACCGACTAGGCTAGGACCAGGGCCCGCTGATAAGTATCAACGAATATATAGCATGATGTATGTCGATTGATATATATGTTGATATATATCAATTGATATTTATTGTCTCAGTAACATCCATTTTGGGCTGGCGCAATAAAAAAATCGTAATCGTTTAGGAACCGAAAGCTTATCATCATCAGCCAGCCGCACCGCTTCATATAAGGATCCGCCAGCCAACCTCCTCACCGGGTCTGACCTCCTAGTAGCAGCTCGTCCTCGGCACGCCTGCCCTCCACTTGTCCCCAGGATGATGAGCTTCTCCAGGTCGTGCTCGGGTGTCATCAGTATATTTGGTGAAAATTCAGTAGGTATTTTCATCATCAGGTTATTTTTGTCTCCACTGCAGGAGCACAACCCTCTCTCATCCGCCGGAGACAGGCGGAGGATTTAGCCTACACTCCCCGCGCTGGCCAGACGGGTTGGGGAGGCCTGACTGATGTTTTATAATGTATTCCCTTAGTCGCCTTGTACGACATCCACGGGAAGAGTTGGAGTGGTCCTATTCTACTCTACCGGAAACCACACGGCATAGGGAGCTCTAAATAATGATACTTAATATCCAAGTCACTAAGTCAACCACTTGATGTTGTTGTACCCCGTTACACCGTAAAGCAATAGAGTAACAAAGTTATATGAGGCTAGTGAAGTCGGAACAATTCCACTTATTCTGCCACCAAGTGTATTGCCGATGTAGAGCTTTTTGTGGCCTACAGTGGACAGTGACAGATTGCGCGACACTCTAACATGGGGCTGGGTGCGCCGCTACGGGACACTGCATTACGAATTTAAAGGAGTCACTTTCTGAAATATTTAAAGACGATGAAGAAAGAATTAGCGATGGCTGCTATGAAATATGAAAAAAGAAACGGTATGAACTCAATTTCTACCACCAATTAAAAGACGTCGCAAACCTAAACAAGAGGTACCCGAATCGACTTGTACTAAATGAAGTCCCGAAAACCGCACGTTTCAAAAAAACTGCTGCTCCATGGGCCTAACAATTTTTAATAAATTACCACACAAAATAATGGTGTTACCAGCAAATAAATTCACAATCGAGTTACACGGATGGCTTCTTGAGCACACATTTTATTCATTTGCAGATTATTTAGGGCACAAGGACTACGACAGTAATTAAGGATAATTGTAAATAACCACCTTAATATAATTAATTATTTTTTATACCTGACACACTTAAATAATTTAATCTAATCTAATCAAATTAATTTAATTGCAATTTTATACAAATTAATATTTGCATGCCGTTTGAAATGGCTGTGCAGGAGAACTAGTTTTATGTTTTACACCTTGTTTTGAACTCTGTTCAGAAGCAAATAAATAATCTTTTTTTCTTTCTTGAATGATTTAAACAGCATTTCGCCAAAGATAGATCTAGTATTACAACATATAGACCAAATAAATTTGTACAAAGTTGTCTGCCCTCATTGAAAATCAAACCCACGGCCTAACTTGCTCGAGTCTAACGACTTAGTCACTAGACCAACGAGGTAGTCAATTTGCCCCGTAATTGCATTTACCCCATAGTTGAATTTACCCCATAGTTTCATTTACCCCATAGTTTCATTAACCCCATAGTTGCATTTATCCCATAATTTCATTAAACCCATAGTTTCATTAACCCTATAGTTTCATTTACCCCATAGTTGCATTTACCCCATAGTTTCATTTACCCCACAGTTGCATTTACCCCATAGTTTCATTTACCCCATAGTTGCATTTATCCCCATTTTTTTGGTTGCAGATTGTATTTGTTTATTTTGCCTCATATTATTTGTCATGTACGTAGGTGGAACAATTCAACAAGTGGTTTTAATGTAAATTTAGGAAAAGGGTGTCTAAATATGTGTGAATATTTCATTTCAAGTAAGGTCGAGATTTCTTTAGGTCAAAAAACCATGTCGCTTAAATCCCAAAAACTCCTTTAGAATATACTTTCGTATCAGAAAAGGAGAAGGTGGTTGCATTAGCCCCATAGGTGCACTTGCCCCATAAGTCAAAGTCAAAAGCATTTATTGCATATGAGTACACTTGGTACATTTATATACGTAATTTTTTTTATCGACTACCGCTTCCTAGGTGTTAGCGCTGTGAAGAAGAAACGGCGCAACCAACTTCACGCAACACATCTTTTAAAAATCAAGTTTGCATACAATTAATAAAGATTTTGCGAAGCTGAATTAACATTAGTACCAGGCATCTTTGTCATTCAAATAATCGTTTATTTTATAATAGGCTTTCTTACAAAGTTGTTTTTTAATGTGAATCTTTCTGTCCGTCATATTTAAGATTTCCTCTGGTAGTTTGTTGTAGAAGCGTATACATTGCCTCGTGAACGATTTACTGACCTTACTTAGTCTTAACCCTGGTAAAACAAGTTTATTTTTATTTCTTGTATTATAACTATTATTGTCAAAGTGCCTCAAAAAGAGAGATAATTTTTTTCTGACATATAAAATATTATCTAAAATGAATTGACCAGCTACTGTTAATATGCTAATTTCTTTAAACTTTTCTCTTAATGAATCTCTACAACGCAGATTATAAAATGCCCTAACTGCTCTTTTTTGCAAGATAAAAATGGTCTCTATATCTGCTGCTTGACCCCACAGTAGGATACCGTATGCCATGATACTGTGGAAGTAGCTAAAGTACACTAACCTCGCGTCTATATACACATATCGCGCATATCTTCGAATCCCGCTAGGAGCAAATGTTCGTATTATGAATATGGATATTTGTACCCAAGTCTTGGATGTTTATATATTTATTTAAGTATGTCTATCCATTATCTAGTAACCATACCACAGGCTCTGCCTAGTTTGGGACTGGATAATTGGTGTGAATGTCTCAGATATTTATATTTATTTATTTATTTATATACATAGTTGCATTTGCAAAATTATCACTACCAGCACTTAAAATATTTTTGACACAATCAATAATAGGTTTAATTGTTCAATATTATTGCACAAATCTGTGATTATAGAACTTAGTTATTGGAGAATAACTATTATTATATATATATATTTATATTTATTTAACGTGCAGATTTGTAGTATGTAGGTACATAGTTTAAACAGTGACCCCCATATAGGCTATGCCTGTCCCGTGAGGGTCGACTATTAGGTTTTACAAACGAGTGGTACACAAATATAAATAAAAAGAAAAAGAAATAATAGTAAACAAACAAAAATTAAATTAAATTAAATATAAAGATAGCAAATTATTTAAATAAATTTCAATCAATTAATTATCAGATCAAATATTAGATTCATTTTATATTAAATTTTACACAATATTATAAATTGTAAATTGTGGGGCAATAAAGAAAAAAAAAACTGTTTATAAAACTATTATTATGTGATTTTCTGTGATATTTTAATGAACGCAAGATTTTGATTATTACTGTAAACATATGAAAAGTTTGTCCACACTGTTAAAAATGGTTCTATAAAAATAAAAGACAGTAAATGTCTTATAAGGTGTTTGTATTTGTTTTATGAAGAAAAAAATAAAAATGAATAGTTAAGGGGATTTCTGGAAATTTTTGGATTTTTTGTCCAGAAATCCCCTTAGTTTTTCCTTTGAGCGATGCAGGGGATTTCTGGACAAATTTTCCAGAAAATTCCAGAAATCCCCTTAAGGGGATTTTTCGCAGGGGATTATTGGAATAAGCCGTTCATTGGAATAAGTCCCACAGAGTCGCTCTGTCCCCCATTCCCACACCAACTTCCAGCCATTAGGTCCCTGGAGAGCTCATTTGTTACCGTTCACACCCACTGTGTATGCGTTAATGGACACTCTCTAATTATTTGGCTATTATTGACGAGACTAGAGTCGCGCTGCGGATTCTCCCGTTTCACGAGTAAATAAAATAAATATACAGAATGGAACAAACATGCATTAAATCTTGATAAATTTTTTAATAAAATATTGTACAGTATTTTGTTATTATGTAGTATATTATGCACTTTTTGCCCCCTCGCTCTTAGTGCCTTGTCTCACACCCTGTAAGGTTGGCTGGAAGAGATCTCTTTTAGAGATAAGCTCGCCTTTGTACACAAAATCTGTAACTGTATTTACTTTTAAAATGTGTGCAATAAAGAATATATATATACAGAATTGTAATTTTAAATATTGAAATAGATTTAGAATACCTTTTATATTACTTTTAATTAATTTATGCCCAAAAGGGTAGATTGTGAGGAATTTAATTTTTTCTAAGACCACAATTTCTACAATAAATCTTTAACAAAAAAACAATTCCTATAATAATAATAATTTAAAAAATATATAAAAATTAATGCCAATCGACAGCCCTATTTATTACTAAACTTTATTAATAAACTAATATATATGTATTTCATTCCAAACCCATAGTCATACGAAAACCAACGCCATTTGCGTCCCAGTAACATGTGCATGGCTCACCAGCAGCAAAATTAGGTTTGTATTACCATGTAAACTTTGCTGTCCACTTAGGAACACCATCTAATATTTATTTTGTTTTCGAGACGCAAATGTGTTTGTTTTCATATGTCTATTGACTTGGAATGAAATATATATTATTTTATCATTAACTAGCTGTTGCCCGCGACTTCGTCCGCGTGAACAACTTAATATAACAATTTATTATGTATTTCCCGTAGGAATGGGATGTTTTTTCGGGATAAAAACTATCCTATGTCCTATTCCAGGACCTAACCTATATGTGTGCCAAGTTTCAACTCGATCCGTCCAGTGGTTGAAGCGTGATTGAGTAACAAACATCCAAATATCAAAACTTTCACATTTATAAAATTAGTAGGATTATTACAGCTGTGTGTCTACGTAGCCCATTCGTAGCTACGAGTAACTCTACGACGTAGCACCAAAGAATCATGTATATTTCATTCCAGATTCATAATCCTATGAAAACCAACGCTATTTACGTCTCGGTAACATATACATGAAAGGGTCACCAGCAGCAAAAACAGGTTTGTATTACCATGTAAACTTTGCAGTCCACTTAGGAACACCATCTATTGTGTATTTTGTTTTCGAGACGCAAATGCGTTTGTTTTCATAGGACTATTAATCTGGAATGAAATATAGAGTCTGACTTTTAATTCAATACTTCAGATGTCTGAGCTCAGATTCGATACAGTGATTAGTTTTTTTAATAATGTGTTTTACGGCTCTGGAAGCTAAGCAGTGATTTGACGTTTCAAGTGTTGCCAGTTTTTGCAGACTTTGAAATAGTGTTGTGCAGTAATCGATATTATTTCAGCGGTTCATCATCAGGTTATTTTTGTCTCCACTGCAGGAGCACAACCCTCTCTCATCTGCCGGAGACAGACGGAGGATTTGGCCTACACTCCCCGCGCTGGCTCCCTGATTGATGTTTTATAATGGGTAGCGGTTGCCGCGCGGCGTTGTCCACGTGAGTAGGTAGCTTATTTTTGTAGGATTTATTCTATGATACGACAAAAGTGTATCATTTAACAATAGAACATAACAATGTGTACGGAACCCGAACAAATGAATGCATCTTGCCGCAGGTACTAAACGAATTACCAGAAAGTTTGGTGGACGACTGGGGGGCAATGCGCGAAAAATAAAAGTTGCTATGAAGGGGTACTATCTGGCGAGCAGCAATGCAACCTAGATGGTTTCCATTCAAGGTATTAATAGAATTAAGATTGTGCAAGTAGCGACCACCATCCTACAAATAAACCCAGTGGTTTCAGTAGGATGGCCTAAGAAAAAACATATGTAATATAATATATTTTAAATAAATAAATAAAAAAAAACATGACATTTTATTCCTACAACCGATCGACTACTGTCATGGTGGTAAGTGGTCAGTGTCTACCAGCAACATGGACAACTGGTGGTCAACCCAGAATAAATATTTTAGAAAGTTTTATGTCCCTGGTAGGAATCGAACTCGCGACCTCTGGCGCTCGCGTCCAATGACCGAACCACTAGGCCAACGAGGTGGTCAAGTAAGACACTTTATTCTGTAAAATGAAAGTAATATTTAAGTGTTTAGATAGATAGATATACTCTTTGTAGCACACAAATTGAGGATAACAATAAAATATGTACAGATTTTTGGAAAGTGTACAAAGACGGCCTTATCGCTTAAAGCAGGGGTCGGCAACCCGCGGCCCGCCAAAACAAAAAAAAAAATCAACACAAGCGTTTCTCCGCGTGTCCCTCTGATCAGCAGAGGGCACAGTGGATGAAGCAAGGGCGGGCTCAGAGGCACTTACTGCCGCTCAGCAGTCATGGCGAAACCCCCTGTGACACCGTCGTAGATAGGGTAGACGTGTTGCTGGAAAGTTTGTTGAGCCGTTTCTTCTTCTCAGCTAAAACACTAGGAAGCGGTTATAGAGTCGCGCAAAGCAGGAACAGTAAGCAGCATAGGATTATCTAATATAATAATAATAAAATGGAATAAAAAACACAGTACAAATGCAACACAGTATAAATCAATAACAGGGTAAAACGCCACAAAATAAATAGCGGCAATAAAGTAAAGCAAACCCAAAAAAAAAAATGCGGCCCGTGGACCATCTCGGTGCGGCCCCAAGCTAAAAATACTGAAGAAGCATGCTGCTGGGCCGTAAAAGTATTCCTGAAAGCTCGCTCCCACGCGGGATAATTAAAAATGTACCTATTTCATTTCTTAAGAACTGTTTATCGAGACTGTGATGTTATGTTCGTACGAGAAAACTCTTACATATAATGCAATTAGGGTGTATAATAGATTGCCAACTGACATAAAAGCCTTGACTGACATTAAATTTTTAAAACAATTAAAAATATACCTGACTAAAAAATGTCCATACAGCGTAAACGAATTCTTGCAATGATAATTAATATAAAGGGTGTAGATTAGTATAAGAACCAGAACCATGACATATTAGAAATATTTTGAAATTAATGATTGATAATACTTATTGAAATTCTGATTTTATTTAAATGTTATGTATTTGTGTTGTATCTTTGTGTTGTATGTTGTATGTGTATTGTTACTATTTTAATTGCTACACCCCTGTGGGTAAAATTGCACTGGTCAATTACCAAATATTGTATATTTTAATAACATCTGCACCTACATGTAATTTATGGCAATAAATGAATTATGAATTGCTCTATCTATTCAATTCCAAATGGCAAATTCATTTGCGCTTATCCGCCGCACGTGGCCATCGGCGGCGGCTCCTTTGAGACCAACAATCTCTATGCACTACTAGATGGAGCGTTCCAAACAATCGCTCTGTTCCACGCAAGTAGCCACAACTCTTTCACATTCACAATGAAACTTGTGCAGTTACTACTCAAAACATTTAATTATTTACAAAACATTGACATTATTTAACCGTAGCGTCAATATTTAGTAATAATTAAATGTACTGCGTAGTAACTGCACAAGTTTCATTGTGAATGGAAAGAGTTGTGGCTACTTGCGTGGAACAGAGCGATTGTTTGGAACGCTCCATCTAGTAGTACATAGAGATCATTGTTTGAGACAATAGGCGGCAAATATTGAAAATACATGTCCGTACGGGTATTTTTATACGTACATATGTATAAAAATACTCTGGCAACATTTGTGGCCCTGCTATAGGAAAAGGTTGCCGACCCCTGGCTTAAAGCGATCTCTTCCAGGCAACCTTTCAGAAGGAAATTGAGAAAGACATAGCGACAGAGTATTGCAAGTGAAAGAAGAGAGATTTATAATTTTAGAACATGGTAAATACTTAGTAACAATATAACACAATTGAATAAGTGTTTGTTATGTTTTCGGAACGCTTTATTTTTAGTCTGGTAGGGGTCATGACCCCCTTCCCCCCACCCCTCCTGACTTATAAATTTGTTATCGTGCCAGACAAATGTCTAGATCTGATGATGACTATCAATCTAGGCTCACGCCGCTCTGGGTCTAGAAAATTGACATTCTACATAGAACTATTCATTACCTATTTTTCTGTTATTCTTATCCTCTATCCAAACGTTGTCTGGAAGAAATCGCTTTTAGCGATAAGATCGCCTAGATGTACATATGTAAGTTACTTTATTATTGCATTTTTTTTACGTGCATTAAAGATTCATCAGCCTAAATACGCCCACTGCTGGACATAGGCCTCCCCAATAGAGTACCACTTTTGGTAAGTTGTCGATTGGGGGATTTACCGTAATCACCACGCTTGGCAGACGGATTGGTGATCGCAGTAATGATCTTATGAAATGAAATGAAATGAGAACTTTATTCGCTGGAATATGGTTAATAATTATGTCTTAAGTAATAGGTAGTTCAACATATTCTGCCATTTGTAGTAGAGTGCAAATATTTACTGAATGGGAAAAACATACAAACTTAACATACAGACACAGGAGAACGCTGCTGCCCGTCCCTTGTGCAATCCCTTAGTCGCCTTGACGACACCCACGGGAAAGATAGGGGTGGCTCTATTCTAAGCCGGGAACCACACGGTATTTAGTAATTGAAATGAATTGACTTACGAAATTCCATTAGTTATTGAGACGAAGCCATGGACAATAGCTAGTCTAGTCTTTAAAAATGCTTGAACAAACGCGCCGTCTGCCAACTTCCTAAATCGTTATGCACTAAATAAGGGCGGAGATACACGTCGCGGCCAAACCGCGCCTTTACGACAGAAGCTGGTAATGATCTCTGAAAACGGCTTTAAGAAAATTTAAAGATGGCGTCGTAGACTTTTGATCGTATGTTTTGTTTCACTCTAATGCAGGTCGGTATGGATGAGAACAGGATATATCAAGTCAAAGTCAAAATCATTTATTGCATATGAGTACACTTGGTACATTTATACACGTCATTTTTTTATCGACTACCGCTTCCTAGGTGTTAGCGCTGTGAAGAAGAAACGGCGCAACAAACTTCACGCAACACATCTTTTAAAAATCAAGTTTGCATATAATTAATAAAGATTTTGCGAAGCTGAATTAACATTAGTACCAGGCATCTTTGTCATTCAAATAATCGTTTATTTTGTAATAGGCTTTCTTACAAAGTTGTTTTTTAATGTGAATCTTAAACTTTCTGTCCGTCATATTTAAGATTTCCTCTGGTAGTTTGTTGTAGAAGCGTATACATTGCCCCGTGAACGATTTACTGACCTTACTTAGTCTTAACCCTGGTAGAACAAGAATATATTTATACTATACGATATTTATATATACACCTTTCTTTTTTGTAATGTTTTGCATAGGCAGACCTAGGTCCTTCTCATCCTGTCACTGCCAGCCGGCGTATATGTATATATTTATTTAACTTTTTATTACCCACACCATATCAGCCTTTAGACGTCCACTGCTGGACATAGGCCCTTCACAGTGAAGTCTACCACACCCGTTCCTCAGCCCTCCGCATTCAGCCGCTTCCGGCCATCTTCTTCAGGTCGTCGGTCCACCTGGCGGCGAGGCGTCCCACCCTACGCGTGCCGATCCGCGGTCTCCTCTCCAGAACTCGTCTGCCCCAACGGCCGTCGGTTCTGCGACAGATGTGGCTCTTCCACTTTCAGCTTACTAATTCTTCGTTCTTCGTCTGGTCTCCTCATTACGAATCATATCCCTCAAACATCCGCCTACACACAGCCCTCTCCGCAGCTCGCTGAGCGACTTGACACTTGTGGATCAGACCCACCGTCAGTGTCCACGTTTCCGCGCCGTACGTCATGACAGACAGGACGCACCGATTAAAGACTTTTGTCTTTAAACATTATGGAATACGTAGATACCTATTTTCTTTCAAACTAGAACTCAAACTGAACTCAAAGTTAATTTTTTTCTTCTGCCTCCTTCATAATGGAGAAAGCCAGGCGGCAGATTTTTATTTATGTTACAAAGTCTATATTGTTACTTCAACCACGTTGAAGGGATGATGGCCTGCCGGCCACGCCGTAAAATACCCATAAAATACAAGCGAAACAAGCTGAGAAGTGTATATTGAAGTTCGTGAATGGCATTCCAATAGAGTTATAAAATAAAATACATATATATATACATTGGCTTGATCCGCGTAGTTTTCGATATTTACACATCTTGAATTTCAAAATAGATATTATCTTTGGTTTCCCGTAGGAACGATAACGAATCGAAGAGATAACGTAGCATTCCAATGGTGAAGTAATTTTTGAAATCGGTCCAGTAGTTTTTGAGTTTATTCGTTACAAACATACAAATCTTTCCTCTTTATAATATTAGTGTAGGTTTCCAGAAGACGCGATATCTGTAAAATAAGTAGATACATATGCAAAACAAATTGTAAACAAAACAATTGTAGACTACCCAGAGTTCTTGATGTCACAAAAGGTTGAAACAAGATAAGATATTGTAAATGAAACAGAAAAAGAACATTATTAATGCGCGTGATTATATTTATTTATTTACTTCGTCCGCGTGGACAACTTAACATCACAAATTATTATGTATTTCCCGTAGGAATGAGATGCTTTTTCGGGATAAAAACTATCTTATGTCCTATTCCAGGACCTAACCTATATGTGTGCACCAAGTTTCATCCCGACCCGTCCAGTGGTTGAAGCGTGATTGAGTAACAAACATCCAAGCTTTCGCATTTATAATACAAATACAATACACTTTATTGCACAAACAAATACAGTGACAAGTTCGGTCTTATCGCTTTAAGCGATTTCTTCCAGACAATCTTTAGTATTAAACTAGCTGTGCCCGCGGCTCCGCTCGCGTAGACTACAGCATTAAATAAAATTAAAATTATTAAGTTTTAATTCCCTTACATGACCAATATTCACGTCTATCTATCTGCAGTGTGGCAGAATGACTTAGATTTATTCTGGACTAGCTGTGCCCGCGGCTCCGCTCGCGTGGACTACAGGATCCGCTCCCATTCCCACTTCCGCTCCCTATCCCACTTAAACTCAGACTCTCAATCCCGCTCCCGCTCCCGCTCTGGACCGGGTTCGGGTACGGATCCGGGTCCGGGTCCGGGTCCCGGTCCCGGTCCAGGTCCGGGTCCGGGTCCAGGTCGAGGTCCAGGTCGAGGTCGAGGTCGAGGTCGAGGTCGAGGTCGAGGTCGAGGTCGAGGTCCAGGTCGAGGTCGAGGTCGAGGTCGAGGTCGAGGTCCAGGTCCAGGTCCAGGTCCAGGTCCAGGTCCAGGTCCAGGTCCAGGTCCATGTCCAGATCCAGGTCCAGGTCCAGGTCCAGGTCCAGGTCCATGTCCAGATCCAGGTCCAGTTCCTGCTCCAGATCCAGGTCTAGCTAAAGGTCCGGCTCCAGATCCAGCTCCAGATCCAGCTCCAGATTTTTCATCGTAATCGACTAACTCTATCAAAAGTTATGCGAATTTATAATTTTCAAAATCTCACATTACATTGGTACGATACCCGCTACCGCTCACGAATTCAATCGAGCATTTTTTCGGAAACTATAAATTCGCATAACTTTTGATTGACTGCACCGATTGCAATGAAATAAAGCCTATATGTTACACCAAATTAAGCCCCATATTTCTGTGAAAAGTCCATCCAAGTCCGATCAGTAGTTTTTAAGTGATGCGTGCACAAACTCACCAAACAGACAAACAGACAAACAGATAAACAGACAAACAGACAAAAATTTCAAAAATGATCGAAATGTGTTCTGTTGCTTATCCTTAGACCCCCCAATTTTTTTTATGCAAATATCTTTAATGTACAGACACGCGATGTTTACGATTTTATTTATTAGATAATATTAGTGGGATAAAAAGTAAAAACGAAGACAAAAGAGAGTCCTAGGAGGACGTTCAAGGATCACGTTTTAGTAACGTCCTCAACAAGGCTGGGGTCCGCAGTGAGGTGAATGAAAGGAGATTCACGTATGTAAGTGAGATATGTCAGGATCGCGCAAAGAGGCGATACTTCATCTCTACCTTCCCCTCTGGGATGAGTAGAGCTATTCTCTAAAATACAAACTCACGTGCGAGTCTCACTCAAGTGACTTTACTCACTTTGAAAACTAATCCATTGGTAATTCTGTAAACATTCCAGACCACTATCGATGTGAAGTGAACAAAGAACTCACTTCACGTCGACAGGAATCCTTTATATTCAATTTTATTTTCATTGAGTTTTGTAGGTTATGAATTTATGAGAAACTTTCTTTCTTAGGGTGTGCGTTTTTTTATTTAATATTTATTTCGTCTTCTGTTTAAGTTGATAACATTCAACGATGTTGTGTCATTTCTGGATCTGGGATGCGTGGTGAACGCCCATTGGCGCCCCCACATTATAAGTCCTGTGGCACTCTGCGCTTTAGTCTGCGCCTGGCTCTTTGTGGCTTCATCAGATATTTGGCTAGGTTTGGATGGTGCTTCACTTTATCCCTGTATTTGGTTGAATTGTTTGTTATGTCTTCCTTTACGGTTGGTATCTCTAGGTCACGGTGTTGGACTTCATTTGGGACATACCATGGTGCATTGTAATAAGTCTTAACATTTTAGATTGAAATCGTTGCAAGATTTCAACGTTTGAGTTTGCAGCTCTTCCCCACAGTTGGATACCATATGTCCAGACTGGTTTAAGGATACATTTGTAAAGCAGGATTTTGTTTTCAAGAGATAGTGGTGAGTTTTTTTTCAAACAGCCAATACATTTTCAGTGCGGCTTCTGTAGTTATAATATTAGTTACTCTGTGGAAATACCTGCAAGGAATTTCTATACAACGCATTGAAAGCTGTTCTTTGAATAGAATATACAGTACGTTACTTAATATGAAATGAAATGGCTCCACACAATAGTGGACTTTGAGCATGCTCTATATATGGTATGCCGCGTGGTTCCCGGCTTAGAATAGAGCCACCCCTATCTTTTCCGTGGGTGTCGTCAAGGCGACTAAGGGATTGCACCAGGGACGGGCAGCGGCGTTCTCCTGTGTATGTATGTTAAGATCATTACTGCGATCACCAATCCGCCTGCCAAGCGTGGTGATTATGGCAAATCCCCCAATGGACAACTTACCAAAAGTGGTACTCTATTGGGGAGGCCTATGTCCAGCAGTGGGCGTAGACTGATGATCATGACTCTTGATTGCACGTTAAAAAAAAGATGCAATAATAAAGTTACTTACATACGAGTATGTACATCTAGGCGATCTTATCGCTAAAAGCGATTTCTTCCAGACAACGTTTGGGTAGAGGATAAGAATAACAGAAAAATAAGTAGTTAAGAGTTCTATGTACAATGTCAATTTTCTAGACCCAGAGCGGCGTGAGCCTAGATTGTTCATCATCATCATCAGATCTAGACATTTGTATGGCACGATAACAAATTTACAAGTCAGCAGGGGGGGGGGGGAAGGGGGGCATGACCCCTACCACGGTGGATGTATTTAGGCTGATGATGATGATATATATGGTACAAGTGACAAGTTGATAGACGGAAATTAATAAAGCATTACGTCATCAGCATCATCAGCCTACATACGTCCACTGCTGAACATAAGCCTTCCCAAAAGAATGACACTTTTGGTGGGCTGTCCATTGGGGATTTGACATAATCACCACGCTTGGCAGGCGGGTTGGTGATCGCAGTAATGATCTTAACATACATAACAGAATGCTGATGCCCGTTTCTGGTGCCTTAGTCGCCTTGACGACACCCACGGGAACATTGGCGGCGGTCAAATATTACATCATCATCAGGTTATTTTTGTCTCCACTGCAGTTGCACAACCCTCTCTCATCTGCCGGAGACAGACGGAGGATTTGGCCGACACTCCCCGCGCTGGCCGGACGGGTTGGGGAGGCCTGATTGATGTTGGGGAGGTTGGGGTTGGGGAGGCCAGACGGGGTGGGGAGGCCTGAGGTTTCGAAGTGAGTGAAGTCACTTGAGTGAGACTTGCACGTGAGTTTGTATTTTAGAGAATAACACTGCTCGTCTAGTTCGTCTACCTCCTACATTTGCACCGAACACAGCCTGAAATTTCAGGCGTAATTTACTGTGCATTGCCCATAAAAATGTATGTCTTTTGTTCGCTCTAACCGGCTAGACCTTACCGGATTTTATCGTATACTTTTATCTGACTATACTACGGAGAGTAATATTACCAAAATCTATTAAATATGTAGTTTATGATTTTTTTTATTGTTGATGGATTTGCGCTTAACCTCAATCTCATTTGATGGTAAGAGACGATGAGGCCTAATTCGCCTACTCACTCGTCCTTTAAAAAGATCCAAGTTGTACTTGTCCGGAAATACCCAAGCTGGCAGGGAGTTCCATTCCTTAGCAGTTCGCATTATGATAGAGGAAGCAAAACGCTTCGTGCGAGAGCGTGGTGTGTCTACTGCATAAGGATGAAGTCCCTCACCACAGCTGGTAGTCCGGTCATGGGGGAATCAAATCGTGTAATTCCTGGACACTCTTAGAAGAACTAATGTATGTATGTATGTATGTATGTATGTATGTATGTAAACGCTTTATTGAACCAAAAATAACAACAACAACAATAATAAAATAGGAATTAAACTGTGCACAAAGGCGAACTTATCCCACTTAGGGATCTCTTCCAGTCAACCTTACAGTAACCGAAAGGACAAGTATAATGCGTTTAGTACCAAACTGGATAAAGAATTGTACTTTTAATAAAGTTTGAAAATACATATTACATAAACATAAACGAACAATGGGCCCGATTCTGAAGGCATAACGTTAAAATTTGACAGCACTAAAACTGTTGCTATCCTTGTCACACAGTATTATGAAGATAAAGACGAAACCAATTTTAGTGCTGTCAAATTTTAAATGTCATGTCAGCCTTTAGACGTCCACTGCTGGACATAGGCCTTCCCCAATGAACGCCACCACACCCGGTCCTCCGCATCCAGCCGCTTCCGGCCACCTTCTTTAGGTCGTCGGTCCATCTGGCTACGGGGCGTCCCACCCTGCGCGTGCCAATCCGTGGTCTCCACTCCAGAACTCATTTAAATGTGTGGCTTCAGAATCGGGCCCAATATATACATAGACGATACACGAATAAGTGAATGATACAAATATCAATATATACGTATACTTTTGTCTTCAGGCGCTGTGGTATACGCGACGAGAAGATAACAAAAGCAGTTAATAACCCAAAACTACACCCCAAAATAATTAATATATGCATGCTTGTCCTTAAATGTCTTAATAAACCTTTTCTCCCTCTGCTAACTTTGTGATGGTGAATGTAGTTTGTTTGTGTCGTTTGTTTTAGATGGCGGTGGGACGATCATCTCAACTCTCGTTTCAAAATTTACCGACCTCCTGATTGGAAACCAGAGTAACCTCCTTCGTGTATTTTCCACTACTTTGACATTGGCGGAATTATTGTGCCTTTTAAGCATAATAACAAAGGCCATAAATAAAAAAAAAAATCCTAAACTAATCCAAAATAACTCCTAACAAACCCAATAACTTTCTTTTTCAATTCCCACCGTTATGCGGATCGGCTTTGTGCCGCGATTTAAAAAAAGTTTCGTCCGAACGCCACTTACGGAACACCGGCTCCATATCTGTTGCTGACAAGCGGGGATAGGAAAAAACGGAAGGTGGGAGAAAAGTTTGGGGCAGTGTTCGTTTCTATGAGTGGAAAGAACAAACGGGCGATAGAGAGAAAGAATTTTAAATATTAAGGACTAGCGGCTCCGCTCGCGTGGACTACAGAATCCACTCCCCTTCCCAGTTCTCCTCACGCTCCCGCATGCGATAAAAGACATTATATGGCTAATTTTTTTACACCTTGGGTTACATTATTGAAGTTTTAGTAGGGATCCCTAATTTTTTATATTAATAAATATAGCCTATGTTACTCAGGGATAACGTAGCATTCTAATGGTAAAAGAATTTTTGAAATCGGTCCAGTAGTTTTTGAGTTAATTCGTTATAAACATACAAATCTTTCCTCTTTGTAATATTATTGTACTCGTAGATAGCAAATTTTAAGTAAAGGAAACATTCCTTTATTTTTAAACTAGCTGTTGCCCGCGACTTCGCCCGCGTGGACAGCTTAACAATACAAATTATTATGTATTTCCCGTAGGAATGGGATATTTTTTCGGGATAAAAACTATCCTATGGCCTATTCCAGGACCTAACCTATATGTGTTCCAAGTTTCATCCCGATCCGTCCAGTGGTTGAAGGGTGATTGAGTAACAAACATCCATCATCATCAGGTTATTTTTGTCTCCACTGCAGAAGCACAACCCTCTCTCATCTGCCGGAGACAGACGGAGGATTTGGCCTACACTCCCCGCGCTGGCCAGACGGGTTGGGGAGTCCTGAGTGATGTTTTATAATGTATTCCCTTAGTCGCCTTGTACGACATCCACGGGAAGAGTTGGAGTGGTCCTATTCTACTCTACCGGAAACCACGCGGCATAACAGAACATCCAGACTTCCAAACTTTCGCATTTATAATATTAGTAGGAAGTGAGTAAAGTCGAACCGACTTAAATTCGATAAATTAAAACCCAGTATTTTTGTTGCACTAATCGATAAATTTATCGAATTTATCAATTAAAATCATCGGCATATATTAAATGAATATCTAACCTAACCCACATCAATTAAACTGATTTACACGCCAAATTCGTTGTGTCATCAGTATCTCTTCTTCTTCTCCGTCGTTCCCTCACTGCTGAGGATCGCGACCGTATAAAATGCGCCTCCACGCATAGCGGTCATTGGCCAGCCGCACTGCTTCATATAAGAACCCGCCAGCCAACCTCCTCACCGGGTCTGACCTCCTAGTAGCTCTAGAGCTCGCTTCTTCTCTGTCGTTCGCTCACTGCTGAGGATCGCGACCGTATAAAATGCGCCTCCACGCATAGCGGTCATTGGCCAGCCGCACCGCTTCATATAAGAACCCGCCAACCAACCTCCTCACCGAGTCTGACCTCCTAGTAGCAGCTCGTCCTTGGCACGCCTGCCCTCCACTTGTCCCAGGATGATGAGCTTCTCCAGGTCGTGCTTGGGTGTCATGAGTATATTTGGTGAAAATTCAGAAAGTATTTTCATCATCAGGTTATTTTTGTCTCCACTGCAGGAGCACAACCCTCTCTCATCTGCCGGAGACAGACGGAGGATTCGGCCTACACTCCCCGCGCTGGCCAGACGGGTTGGGGAGGCCTGGTTGATGTTTTATAATGTACTAGCTGTGCCCGCGGCTCCGCTCGCGTGGACTACACGATCCGCTCCCATTCCCACTTCCGTTCCCTATCCCACTTCCTCTCAGACTTTAAATCCAGGTCCAGGTCCAGGTCCAGGTCCAGGTCCAGGTCCAGGTCCAGGTCGAGGACGAGGTCGAGGTCGAGGTCCAAACCTAGGCCAGGTCCAAACCTAGGCCAGGTCCAGATCCTCAACCCTCCCCTCAACACTCCTCTCAACCCTTCCCTCAACCCTCCCCTCAAAACCTCTTTCCCTCGTCTCTAAATGTAGTCCTCGTAACTAATCCATCGCAATCCAAATTCCGACCAACATTACTTTGTTGCATACGTATACCACAAATTCATCGTCATCTAGTAACTCAAACAAAAGTTATGCGAATTTTCAAACACTCACATTACATTGGTACCATACCCGCTCCCGCTACCGCTCACGAATTCAGTCGAACATTTACACCCTACAAACTTCGCAGTGTATGCGAGTTTTCAGAAACTATAAATTCTCATAACTTTTGATTGACTGCACCGATTGCAATGAAATAAAGCCTATATGTTACACCAAATTAAGCCCCATGTTTCTGTGAAAAGTCCATTAAAATCCGATCAGTAGTTTTTAAGTGATGCGTGCACAAACTCACAGACAAACAGACAAACAGATAAACAGACAAACAGATAAACAGACAAACAGACAAAAATTTCAAAAATGATCGAAATGTGTTCTGTTGCTTATCCTTAGACCCCCCAATTTTTTTTTTGCAAATATCTTCAATGTACAGACACGCGAAGTTTACGATTTTATTTATAAGATTCCCTTAGTCGCCTTGTACGACTTGTAGGTATTTATTTGATTTTTATTTCGCGCCGACATCCCGGCGCTGGGTGAACTCCGGGCACTATTAGCCTTACCGAGTCACGCGGCGCTCTGATGAGGTGGACAATTATTTCCGTAGCTAACCGTGGCAACCTAACTCATCACAATCTGAATACCGCGAGTACTGCTAAGGAATGGAACTCCCTGCCAGCTTGGGTATTTCCGGACAAGTACAACTTGGATCTTTTTAAAGGAAGAGTGAATAGGCATCTTCTGGGTAAGCGCGCTCCATCTTAGGCCTCATCGTCTCTGAGATTGAGGTGAAGTGCAAATCCATCAACAATAAAAAAAATCTTAGCTTTGGACAATTTCTAAGGAAAATTTTGTTCAGAATTCTATGTCTAGTTTGAATAATCGGTCGTCCGAAGCGTGGTTCCGGATGCACGCGAAGTTTGCATTGTATACCAACTCCTGGATTTAAAATAAATTCGTGATAAGTTTCCGTAACTGGCTCTGCACAGTATCAATGGAGTCTGCTGCGTGGTGTATCTCTCTTTTACCGAGGCGACTGTCCCACAAAGTTATTCTGAACTAGCAGTGCCCGCGGCTCCGCTTGCGTGGTCTACAGAATTATGGTTTCCACTGCTGTACAACGGATTTGGATGGACTTTTCACTGTCGCAGAACCGTCGGCCGTTGGGGCAGACGAGTTCTGGAGTGGAGACCGCGGATCGGCAAGCGCAGGATGGTACGCCCCGCTGCCAGGTGGCCCGACGACCTGAAAAAGGTGGGCGGAAGCGGCTAGATGCGGAAAGCGGAGGACCGGGCGTGGTGGCGTTCATTGGGGAAGGCCTATGTCCAGCAGTGGACGTCTAAAGGCTGACATGAATATAACAATGAATTATATAAGTATAATGTTCGATGCAATGAGATTATAGGACTACATTTGGAGCTGTAGTGGGCGTGGGCGTGGGCGTCAGGGTCGGAGTCGTATTGAGAGTGAGTAGTCCACGCGAACGGAGCCGCGGGCTCAGCTAGTTTTTAAATAAATCTCGGAAAAGATCCCGGAGTATCCATATTAGATATTTAGTTGAATGACGACCTCCGTGGCGGAACGGGTAGCTCTCGGACTGCCACGCCGGAGGTTGCGGGTTCGAATCCCGCTAGGGGCAAATGTTCGTATGATGAATATGAATGTTTGTACCCAAGTCTTGGATGTTTATATATTTATTTAAGTATGTGTATCCGTTATCTAGTAACTATAGCACAGGCTCTGCCTAGTTTGGGACTGGATAATTGGTGTGAATGTCTGACATATTTATTATATTATTATTATTTATAACGATTTTTGTCTGACAAACATTGCATCTCCACCCTTTGCTAACCTCTCTACAGTTTTCAAATAGAATCCAATTTGTTCCTCGATTGCTTTCCTTCTCAAACATACATATTTATTATTATTATTATAGTTGCAAGTACGTAAAATAGACCACCTAATGCCGATCAGTAGTAAACACGTGACAATCTGTGTTTACTATCGTACTCCTCCACTCGCAGCAACGTGAGCAGTTTGGAACTATCTGGCAAATATTGTTTTAGAATCGCGTAGACGCATTTTGAGAGAACAAACGGAAGCTCATGGGAGTTATCACGTTGTTTGTAGGGTAGTGGAACCAAAGTCAAAGTCAAAATCATATATTGCATATGAGTACACTTGGTATTATACACGTCATTTTTTTATCGACTACCGCTTCCTAGGTGTTAGCGCTGTGAAGAACAAACGGCGCAACAAACTTCACGCAACACATCTTTTAAAAATCAAGTTTTCATACAATTAATAAAGATTTTGCGAAATGAACGACCTCCAATAGATGAACAATCAGACCCTCGAGCACCCTATGGTCCTCTCAACCTCCCGATTATACGGACCGAATCCAGGGGGGAGGCTGCTTGATCCCCCTACAAATTCTTTTTTCTGTCCCCTTTGTTGTACTGGTGCACATTCTGGCCGCTAGCCCCTTTCTGGGGTTTTAACTCCACAAAACATAACTTCGCCGTTGGGCGGTTCTTTGCTTTCTACACTCTCAACTTATGCATATCATTGCGCTCTCTCGGGCGGCTCTCTCTATAGATGAATAATCAGTCGAAAATTCGAAATGTTCAATTTAATTTGTCATCTTAATACGATCCGGATTTTTATAATACAAGCGGCAACGCTTTTCCTACGCGGTCAATAAAAATCCTTGACAGTTAATCCACAAACACGACTGGGGTAGGTTACCGTTTTCGGTGGTCACGCCAAAAATGCGATTAGTAAGGGAAATGCACTCAAAATTTAAGCTTTTAATTACTTATCTTATCTTCTTAGGGGGCCAGGAAGACCTGGCGACACTTCGACCCTTCAGGATCTTTTGTGCCAAACCCCTGACCACCAACGGTGCCCCAAGCCGATTTGGTGGACTTCACATACGCCTCAAAATTACTTATACGAAAGTATTTAGTGTCCTTTAAAATGGTTTTAACAGATATAAATTAATGATTAATCTTTTTTTCATTTTATGCATAGAAAATTATTATTTTTAAATTAATTTACGATACATTTGCTGTTCAAGCAATGGTTTCAATATTTTATACGTAGTCTAATTAATATTTGAACGTTGTTCATCTACTTGGCACAATGCAATTTCAATGAGACCTTTCAAATTAAATCTTATTCAAATAATATAAAGGAATTGTATCACTGAGAATAATCTTTTGTTGATTGTGGGTTTAGTAACCAAAAGATGAACACAACTATTATCACTTATTTCGTTTATTTTAGACTTTCTTTTAGTATGGTAAGTAGCACTGTTCAGTTTTAAGATTGATGCCTAGTAGTTGAACTATGAAATTATTTATGCTCGTTCATTTAAAGGGTGCCGTGCCTAGAAGCCGCGTGGTTTCCGGTAGAGTACAATAGGACCACTTTAACTCTTCCCATTGTACAAGGCGACCGAGCGAATACATTATAAAACATCAACCAGGCCTCCCCAACCCGTCTGGCCAGCGCGGGGAGTGTAGGCCAAATCCTCCGTCTGTCTCCGGCAGATGAGAGAGGGTTGTGGTCCCGCAGTGGAGACTAAAATAACCTGATGATGTGCCTAGAAGGTGAACCAAATGACCTGTGTGGTTAATACAAGCTAGAGAGACATTCCATCTCAAGCGATAATTTAGTTTTTTATGTATATATAGGAGTTTTTCTTTAAAATGCAATTGTGAAATATTATTAGTTATTATTATAATCGTAATATATATTGTCTCACAATAGGTATAAATGGTAGTATTTTCTATGAATGTTTATAGTTGACCTATTTCATAAAAACTACATAGAGCTATATTTTTAAATGTAAAACTACAAATAAAAGCTTCTAGATGACGTTTGATGATTTATCTTATTAAAAATGTTATCATACGACGATTCAGAGAAGTCATTTTCCTATTAAAGTGTTTCCTTACGATGTTTTCCTTCACCGAAAAGCCTGTGGTATTATAAATAGACCGTACTTAAGTTTGGAAACACTCGTTGGAGCGGGCGGGGCTTGTACCAGGAACTCATGAACGTGAGGCGGTGCGTAACGAACCCGGCTATCCGGCTCCTTTTATACAGAGTACGTCGTCAGCCTACGTAAGTCCACTGCTGAACACAAGCCTCCCCAATATAATGACCTATGGTGGGCTGTTCATTGGGGATTTGACATATTTAACAGGCTTGGCGGGCGGATTGGTGATCGCTGTAATAATCTTAATATACATAGGAGAGCGATGATGCCGGTCCTCGGTCCCTTCGACATCCACAGGAACACTGGGGGTGGCCCTATTCTTAGCCGGGAACCACGGATTTAGAGTACACTGTTCAATGTACACTGTCCGAGTGTATGTGATTGCGTTTCTTGTGTCACGACAAGCGACTTATGCTTAGTGGCACAAAACATGGTCTCCTTGTTATTTTTTGTTTTTATTATCATGAAATAAAAAAAAAAAAAAAAAAATTATTGTAAAAATATACTTGTCTACCACGGTGAGGACAGACTTTGCACTGGAGTCTAGGCTAACACTCGAACCACTAGGCTACCGCGGTTATTGCAAGACTTATTTGGGTTGGTGTAAAAAAAACAACAATAAAACCAAAATAAATTTTTATTTCACACGAAATCTCTTTAGGTACACCATGAATTTCTTGAACCAATCGAATAATTTTATCTGCCAATTTATTTATTAATTTTAAAGTGTTATTTAAAACGAGCCGTTGCTGGGACAAGGTGGGGGTTGTGGGGAGCTGAAGTCACGAGGATCACGGCAGGGTGGGGGCTGAGGTTGACAGTCGGGGGGAGTGAACACAACCGCCTGCCCCGCGCACGGGGGGCCCGGCCGCCCGATGCAGATCGAGGGGGGTGCGAAGCAGGGGGCCCCCTGTTTTCCCACGCATACCGTCGCCCCGTTGTCTGTGCGGAAGCAACGCCATTGCGGAGCGGCGACCACGTAGCCCACGAAAGCTAGACGATAGGTATCATAGAAAATATTTTTATATCTAGAAATCAGATTTTAAATTCCAGCAGGTCATGTATTTTGCCGTGTGGTTTCCTGTAGAGTAGAATAGGACCACTCCAAATCTTCCCGTGGATGTCGTACAAGGCGACTGAGGGAATACATTATAAAACATCAATCAGGCCTCCCCAACCCGTCTGGCCAGCGCGGGGAGTGTAGGCCAAATCCTCCGTCTGTCTCCGGCAGATGAGAGAGGGTTGTGCTCCTGCAGTGGAGACCAAAATAACCTGAGATGATGTATTTTAGTTCTTTTAGAAATAAAAATATCTATGAAAGAGCTCTATACTTATCCCACTAATATTCTAAATGCGAAAGTTTGGATTTTTGTTACTCATTCACGCTTCAACCACTGGACGGATCGTAATGAAACTTGGTGCACATATAGGTTAGGTCCTGGAATAGGACATATGATAGTTTTTATCCCGAAAAAACATCCACTGCTATGGGAAACACATAATAATTTGTAATGTTAAGTTGTCCACGCGGACGAAGACGCGGGCAACAGCTAATATCTAATAAATAAAAACGTAAACTTCGCGTCTGTACATTAAAATATTTGCGGAATAAAAAATGGGGGTTCAAGGATTAGGAATAGAACACAATAAGACCGTTTTTTTTAATCTGTTTATTTGTGCACGCATCACACAAAAACTACTAAACCAATTCTGATGTAGTCTTCAGAAAAACATAGGGCTTATTTCGGAGTACCATATAGGCTTTATTTCATCGCAATCGGCTAACTCAATCAAAAGTTATGCGAATTTAAAGTTTTCAAACACTCACATACATTACATTGGTATGCAGCAAAGTGATGCTCGGCTGAATTTGATTTGCGATGGAGGACTACATTTGGAGCGATGAGAGTAAGAGGGAAATAGGTTTGAGGGGAATGTTGAGATCAGGGTTAACCAAGACATAATACCACTTAGTTGAGCTCAATTTTTTTCATTGTAAAATCAAACAAAAAGCCGTTCCCCCCTCCCCCTAGTTACCCCCTGGTTACCCCCCAGTTGCCCCCTAGATAACTACGTGTACATATACCCAAATCTCCTTCCCATTCCCGCCTCCCCCCCCCCCCCCATACTCCCTCTCCCCCCAATTTACCCCCTGGTTACCCCGTACCCGTAAAAGTACATATACCCAAATCGGACTCATTTATAGTTAAAACAAATAACAACAATAATTTAACTCGTATCCGAACCACAGACGTCCATCGCGCAGGAGATGAGTCCAAGTTGTTTAACTTAACCAATAAACAAGTTAAGACCGCTCGTTAACTAGTTTGCTGGCATTCTTAAACCAAACACGTCCAGTTAGACATGTAAAACTTGCCAGAACCAGTTTCAGATTTAAGCTAGATTCACAACGATTAATGAGATTTTTTTGAGAATAAAAACTATCCTAAGCAACGATCTCTATGTACTACTAGATGGAGCGTTCCAAACAATCGCTCTGTTCCACGCAAGTAGCCACAACTCTTTCACATTCACAATGAAACTTGTGCAGTTACTACGCAGAACATTTGATTATTTACTAAATATTGACATTATTTAACCGTAGCGTCAATATTTAGTAATAATTAAATGTTCTGCGTAGTAACTGCACAAGTTTCATTGTGAATGTGAAAGAGTTGTGGCTACTTGCGTTGAACACAGCGATTGTTTGGAACGCTCCATCTAGTAGTACATAGAGATTGTTGATCCTAAGTCCTATTCCAGGAACAAACCTATGTGTGCCAAGTTTCATCCCGATCCATCCAGTGGTTGACATCCAAACATCTAAACTTTCGCAAATTGGATGCACGCGACGTCGCGTCGCGACGTAGTTTTAGTGGACATCAGAGGGCGGAGGACCGGGTGTGGTGGCCTTGATTGAGAAATGCCTATGTCCAGCAGTGCACTATTAAAAGTCCAGTGGACTAATAAAACTTTATTAAAAGTACATTTCTTTATCATATTTGGTACTAAACGCATTATACTTGTCCTTTCGGTTACTCTAAGGTTGACTGGAAGAGATCCCTAAGTGGGATAAGTCGGCCTTTGTACACAGTTTAATTCCTATTTTATAATTGTTGTTGTTGTTATTTTTGGTACAATAAAGCGTTTACATACATACATACATACTATGTCAGTCCACGCGAGCGGAGCCGCGGGCACAGCTAGTAAAATAATAAAGTAGGTAGCTTACACATGTACGTCTAGGTGGTCTTATCGCTAAAAGCGTGTTCTTCCAGACAACCTTTACATAAAATATATCAATAATTTATTTTTCTCAATAGAAAGGACGAAGCGTAATTGCGGTTTTACCTTCCCACTACCAATATAGACGTTTATAAAACACTCACCAAACAATAAAATAATGCGTGTACCCATCATAGCAAACTGTAATCTTCAAGTATAGAACCGCTACGCTTATATATATACGTATGAAGATATTTTAATACGCTCCGTTGACTGTAAGAAATACAATTGAGGAATTTTGAACGAATCGTGTCGTTCAAACGTCGTATTAAAGTTAGAATATAGAAAATACTTCAATATTTTCATTATAAAAAGTAAATATTTAATATTTTGAATTAAATATGCTGGTTGAGTACTGGATACGCTAATCCTAATATCCTACTAATATTATAAATGTGAAAGTTTTGATATTTGTATGTTTGTTACTCAATCACGCTTCAACCACTGTATGGATCTGGATGAAATTTAGCACACATATAGGTTAGGTCCTGGAACAGGACATAGGATAGTTTTTATCCCGAAAAAACATCTTATTCCTACGGAAATACATAATAATTTGTGATGTTAAGTCCACGCAGACGAAGTCGCGGACAACAGCTAGTAGACTAATAAATATTATTTCCTCAATTAAATCGGCACAAATTTAGACAAATTAAAATCATAGTAAATTTGTATCTGTTTTTTTTTTACTTTGGCAACATTATCAGAATTACGATATCCTTTTAATTTCTGTTTACTATAAGTATCAGAGTGCCTCAGACCAACGCTGGTCCTGATATAGTCACAGACTTCCCTTACTAACGTTGATAGTAAGCTTTAGTAAGGTTTGAGGTTAGGAAGTTCTCTGATTTAAGAAGATCAGCTTAGTCACGTTAATTGATGTTTCCTTCACAGTGTACACACGCACAGACATTTGTTGCGTAATATATATCAGTACTAAATACCAGAGGCCGAAGTGTACATTATTTTGGAAAAACAAATACCTCCTCGATAGACAAGCAATGGTATCTATTTCGGGCCATAGACGTTACAAAATTTACGGGAGTATTTCGTCATCATCATCAGGTTATTTTTGTCTCCACTGCAGGAGCACAACCCTCTCTCATCTGCCGGAGACAGACGGAGGATTTGGCCTACACTGCCCGCGCTGGCCAGACTGGTTGGGGAGGCCTGACTGATGTTTTATAATGTATTCCCTCAGTCGCCTTGTACGACATCCACGGGAAGAGTTGGAGTGCTCCTATTCTACTCTACCGGAAACCACACGACATTTCACGCACGAGTCTCTCGTGTTCCATGTTAATACTGCACATAGGTATAATTTTTTTTTAGAAAAAGCTCTTTTCTTTAAATATCAAAAAAAAAACTTATGCGGTTTTACTTTTGTAATTGCATTTGCCCTCTGTACAATTTTAGTGTATTATTAAATAAATTGTTTATAAATATATAAAGAAGTCTAACTGAATCATGCAGGTCTCTGACGAGGTGGACAATTATTTCCCTAGCTAACGTGGTACCTCAACAAGGCGGCGATCATCACGTCAAGGGGCATCACGGGGCGAAAAGCGGACGAAGGAAAGTCGCTTTGCGGCATTATATTGCTTGAAACGTCGTCTCTGCCTACCCCTATGCGACCAAGGCGTGAGCTTTATGTATGTATAAAGATAGGTACTTATTTTGATTGTGTTATCGCATTAGCACGCAATACCTATAAACTTAGTTAGAAGTTTAATATATAAAAATAACACATAACAAAAAAAAAGTGTTTAATTAAAATTTTAAAACACTTAACGCCAATCTTTTTAATGCTATAGCGAGTGTAAATTATCCGCGGGGAGCGAATAGAAAAATAAAACATATTTTTTTTCTATAAAATGCCAAAGGCAATGGTCGTAGAGACACATACAGCTGTCAAAATGGGGAGACTGACGGCATTGGGTATCATAGGTAATATGTTGTTTTATAAGTTTTATTATACTTTTTTGTTATTATTATGTAAACTTCACAGCTTACTAAGAGTTACTGGGCTCGATTCTGAAGGCACAACGTTAAAATCTGACAGCACTAAAACTGTAGCTATCCTTGTCACACAGTATTATGAAGATAAAGACGAAACCAATTTTAGCGCTGTCAAATTTTAAATGTGTGCTTTCAGAATCGGGCCCACTGTTAGTATAATTAAAAATTATTTGTTTAAGTTAATATGGTCATCTTTTTCGAGATTTATTTTAAAAAAAATCATTATTTGTTTATTCATTATTTATGTCCTAAACTCATACAGTAATATAAATGTGCATATTCCAGATCGCTCATTTACCCGCCTACCGATTACCAGTAATATAAAAATAAATTATATATTGGGCTCGATTCTGAAGGCACAACGTAAAAATTTGACAGCACTAAAACTGTTGCTATCCTTCTTACACAGTATTATGAAGATAAAGACGAAACCAATTTTAGCGACGTCAAATTTTAAATGTGTGTCTTCAGAATCGGGCCCATTATCTTTTCTTAATTGGATATTGGGCCCGATTCTGAATGCACACATTTAAAATTTGACAGCGCTAAAATTGTTTTCGTCTTTATCTTCATAATACTGTGTGACAAGGATAGCAACAGTTTTAGTGCTGTCAAATTTTAACAATGTACCTTCAGAATCGAGCCCACTGTATAGCTACATTTTAATTATTACTAATATAAGCCCCATGATTTTCATAGATTACTTAGATTAGATTGATTAATTTATGTACAAGTTTACATCTTAAAAATTTAATTTCACATGCCATTCTAATATGGTAAAAGGGATCGTCATTATCATTATATAAACTAATATACAAAATATAAATTTTACATTACAATGTCAACAATTAAAATCCCGTTAAAAGGAATGTGTATATCATTCTTCCGCGACATATTTTCGTCGCAAATAGCTACATACGTATGCAGATATTTAGCGCTAACAAACCCAATAAATACTATGAAAAAATTATTTAAATCGGATCAAAAATGACGGAGATACAGCTATTTTTTGCAACAGTTCCAAAAACAAGTGACGCAGCACACTAGCCCAGTCTGCCGTGAACAAAATACTCGCGACACCGCTCTGGCGAATGAAATCCGAGCGAGAGGGCGACAATATCACGCGCGGGTTGTAACAAGTTACGTCGGCACACAAAGCGCGCGCGTTTTGAAAAGTTGCGTTAAATTAACTTCAACATTTCTTCATGATTTCAATTTAATTTGAAAAAATAAAATGCTCGCCATAATAATTAAAAATCAAAAATCTTATTATACAAATGATCCTCATTATATTCATTATTTCCCTATAGCACTTATAGCGTCGACCACAGCGGCGCCCCAATACTGCCGTGAGCCGTGTCCGCTCCCGCCGATGCCCTGCCCGCCCCCCGAGCCGCTCCCACCCTGCTTTCCCCCATTTCCCTGCCCCCCGCCGTGTCCAACCCCGAGTCCATCCCCTTGTCTACCCCCGTGTCCGCCCATCGACCCAAATGGACCGCAACCTAGTAAGTACATTATTTCTTCTGCGTGTGGAATAAGTTATAGAACTATTTTTTTTTATAAATTGAATAGTTTATATGGATTATATAAAGTGCCGTGTGGTTTCCGGTAGAGTAGAATAGGACCACTCCAACTCTTCCCGTGGAGGTCGTACAAGGCGACTGAGGGAATACATTATAAAACATCAATCAGGCCTCCCCAACCCGTCTGGCCAGCGCGGGGAGTGTAGGCCAAATTCTCCGTCTGTCTCCGGCAGATGAGAGAGGGTTGTGCTCCTGCAGTGGAGACAAAAATGACCTGATGATGATGATGATATGGATTATAGAGTGACGTCGATGTACGAAGTAAGTTATTCCTAAGAGCCAAGGATCTGTTTGCACGAGAACTTATACATAAACATAAGATCCGAATTAGTACAGTCAATTATAAAATATATAGGGAGGGCGGAGGGGGGAGGGGGGAGGAAGGGGGAGGGGGGAGTTACAAATTATATATTTCTTAATATTAATTTTGATATTTAAATACATTTGTTTCTGTCAAGACATACATTTAAGAAAACATATTTATCACAAAAGCAATACAATACAATAATTTCTGAAAATTTTACTTGTTACTTATTAATTTATAAAAACAGATTGTTGGCTACTAAATTTTTTTTAATATGAAAAGAATTATACAAGGTCCAGTAATTTTTTTTTATATAAGTATATTGGGGGACTGAGTTAAAAAGCTATGGGGGATGAGGTGGTGTGATGTATGAGGGAACTTCAAACGCGCGTATCCCACAGCACTGTTAGATATCTGTCACCTTCCTCCAACGGTCCTAAAACTAGGTCCCCCACTTTACGATTAGGTCTTCTTTTTCCCTTTTCAGTTCATCATCATCATCAGCCTGTGAGAGCCCACTGCTGGACATAGGCCTCTCCCAAGGCGCTATTGAATCCGATCCTCGGTTCTTCAAGCCAGGGGGCCCTGACTAGATGGAGCGATGGAGATTTTCAGTTCATGCCTCAATCTTTTTTATTTTCAGCTCCAACCGGGGATGGACCAATCAAGGTCTCAGTTCGTAATAACGACATCGCTCAGAGACTCAGGGGCGTCGGTTTTCAACAAATTACTGTACCAGGCGGAGCGTTCTACGTGAAACCCAACCCCGACGTCCTAATTCAACCACCCCCCATCCTGATCCGCCCACCAACTCCCAAACCAATCCAACCAGCGGCCATCGTCATCCAGCCCCCCCAACCAAACCCGATCCAACCTGCGCCGATCTGCGTTCGACCCCCGCAACCGAGCCCGATTCAACCACCAAACATCTGCGTTCGACCGCCCAGACCCAGCCCGATACAACCACCGGCGATCTGTGTGCGGCCACCGACCCCAGGATCAATACAACCCCCTCCGATCACCGTTACGCAACCAGCCCCCTCTCCGATCCAACCACCTCCAATCGTGATCCGTCCTCCAGCGCCCGCTTGCATCCAACCACCCAGCTTGACCTTTAGTTCGTCTATTATAAGACCAGGTAGTAGATCGGGTAGTTACGGAATGGTTGACTCTGGTAGCCAGGGCAGTGGTAGACCCTACCCCTGACCTTCTCCGCCTCCTTGCCCCTGTACTTCACCCCCGCCTCCCTCTGTATGTTAAGCAAAAGACTTCGATATAATATGTAGTGTTAAAAATATTACTAAGTATTCTGTTCTCTGCCTGATTTTAATGAATATACAAGAGGCTTAGATATACTTTGAAATACTACATATATACTTGTAATATATTTAAAAGATCTCCGAATATAGGACTTTATGCAATGTAAAAGGATTCCCGATATATTATATGATATAATAACTGTATTTTAAACAATTCTCGTACCTATTTTGAATGTGATAGCGTGTTTGCAAATGTCGCCTAAATGTTATTTTAAGTTTATTATAAATAAATATATATTACAGTCATTTATTTTTCATTATCCTGATATGGGTCAAGTATCAGAATAAAGAATATTTGTATTTTGCAAGAGAACTGTTTATTTTGTATTGTTACAGAATTTTTATATATTTTATAGTTTCCGAGATATGGCGTGGTGACGTCATTCTGGCAGAGCCACCAATGGACCCCCATAACTTTTAAACGGCTGAAGTACAAATTCTAATTTTCGAGTACAAAATAGTACATTTACAGTAAATATTTTCTGCAAAGTCAGATTTCAAATCAGATACTGTGGCTCTGCCAAAGTGACGCAAGTCTATTAAGTTTAAAGAAATGAACAGATTAACAAAAGCTAGTCAATTTATTTTAGATATTTCGTATTTCGATGCACTTAGATAATAACAGTAAATACAAGAAATAAAAACAAACTTATTTTACCATAATTAAGACTTAGTAAGGTCAATAAATCGTTCACGGGGCAATGTATACGCTTCTACAACAAACTACCAGAGGACATCTCAAATATGATGGAAAGAAAGTTTATGAAAAAAATTAAAAGAAAAGCAGCTTTGTTAAAAAGCCTGTTCTAAAAAAGACAATTATTAAAATGAGAAAGATGTCTAGTGTTAATTTGTTCAGCTACGAAATTGATTTTAAAAGATGTGTTGCTTATCTTCACAACGCTACCACATTGGAAGGTGGTCATGTAAAAATATACATACATAATGCTCACGCCTTGGTCTCAGAGGGGTAGGCAGAGACGATGTATCCTGACAAACGTCACAAAGCGACTTTCCTTCGTCCGCTTTTCGCTCCGTGATACCACTTGGGGTGATGTGTTGCGAACAACATCGCCGCCTCCTTATTGAGAGACACATCGTGGTAAAATGTAGTTTTGAAGTAATCTATCCCCATTTTAAAAGTAGGACATATATTATAATTTCAAAATCTTAAATCTAAATTTTAAATCCCGCTCCCCGTGGAGTGCAGAGCAAATGTAATTGAGAATCAACTTAAACTCATCTGGAGGCGCCTCACCTCTAACGTACGATGTTCCTAGACGGGGACGGAGGCAGGTAAATAGCGAATTGGGTCGCAAATAATAATCTACCAAATATAATATAATATAAATATGTCAGACATTCACACCAATTATCCAGTCCCAAACTAGGCAGAGCCTGTGCTATGGTTACTAGATAACGGATACACATACTTAAACAAATATATAAACATCCAAGACTTGGGTGCAAACATTCATATTCATCATACGAACATTTGCCCCTAGCGGGTTTCGAACCCGCAACCTCCGTAATAAAAACGTAAGAGTGTCTATACATTTAAAATATTTGCAAAAGTAATTATTTGGAGAATGAAGAATAGATAATAGAATACATTAAAGACATTTAAATCTGAGAACTGGTTACCGCTGGGATAAACGAGTTCTCGAGTTGAGACTGCGACTGGGCAGGCGTAGTGTGGCACGCGCCCTGGCTAGATGGAGCGACGATCTGCATGAGGCGGCTGGCAGTGAGTCGATGAGAAGAACCGAAGATCGGGTTCACTGGCGCACCATTTGAGAGTCCTATGTCCAGCAGTAGGCTCTTAATTTATAGTTTAGTTAAATAATAAAAAAAAGTCAGTTTGTTTGTGCACACATCACGTAAAACCACTGAACCAATTCTGGTGTCGTTTTCTGAATAGCATAGGCCCTAATTCGGAGTAACTTTTAGCTTTTTAAAGTCAAGCTAATTTATAGGCACCTATCCTGAACATGGCCGCAAGCAAGCTAGACTCGGTTCATACCTATTTAAATATATATTTTTACTAACATAGTTTTAAGTCATACTAACATAGTAGACCTTGGTTACCTTAATAAATAATTTGCTCTATTCTATACCACTTAAGTAGATCTGATTTCTATAATGTTATTCTCGCCCCGTCCTTAATACCTCCCTGACGACAAACGCTCTTGACACGTGACCCCAATCACTTCGGTTGAGCGCCTCCAAATTGTCACATTTCAAACGCCCCTGAGCACCAAATCTGCCGAGACGTAACTTCATCTCCATTCAGGGGCGACATATAAAATATATAAACATATTTCCCGCACTAACACATACGGCCACTGCTGAACATAGGCCTCCCCAATAGCATGTCACTTCTGGTGGGATGGGCATTGTTACTTTTTATAAATAAAGTAGAAATTTCATCATCATCAGGTTATTTTTGTCTCCACTGCAGGAGCACAACCCTCTCTCATCTGCCAGAGACAGACGGTGGATTTGGCCTACACTCCCCGCGCTGGCTAGACGGGGTGGGGAGGCCTGGTTGACGTTTTATAATGTATTTCGCTTTTGTACGACATCCACGGGAAGAGTTGGAGTGCTCCTATTCTACTCTACCGGAAACCACACGGTATTTAGTAGAAATTTGCTTATTATTTATTATAATTTTTCATCCCGATCCGTCCAATGGTTGAAGCGTGATTGAGTAACAAACATCCAAACCTTCGCATTTATAATATTAGTGGGGTATAACCACAAGTATATACACCGAATATAATAACAAAAACGTGGTATCCATTTATATACTTGTTTTGTCCTAATATGATAGAGAATTCTAGAGGAACCGCCTACGAACCCCGTATTACCCCATTCACGTAGCCAAACAGCTCGTTAGTTACACAGTTCGAGAAGAAGAGACGTGACGTCAAGCACGGCATTGGAATAAATCAAATGTTGTTTCGATCTCCAAAGTGACTTTTGATTTTACTTCTAAATACTTCGTCTTTGAGTGACTCTGAGGGATCAACGATCTCTATATACTACTAGATGGAGCGTTCCAAACAATCGCTCTGTTCCACGCAAGTAGCCACAACTCTTTCACATTCACAATGGAACTTGTGCAGTTACTACGCAGAACATTTGATTATTTACTAAATATTGACATTATTTAACCGTAGCGTCAATATTTAGTAATAATTAAATGTTCTGAGTAGTAACTGCACAAGTTTCATTGTGAATGTGAAAGAGTTGTGGCTACTTGCGTGGAACAGAGCGATTGTTTGGAACGCTCCATCTAGTAGTACATAGAGATCGTTGGAGGGCATTGAATATTTTTACTTTCGAGCGGAGGGAGCAAGGTATCGTAGTGAATTTTTACTTATTTACTAGCTTTGCCCGCAGCTGCGCTCGCGTGGATCCCGTTTCCACTTCCACTCAGACTCAACCCCTAGTAGGAACCCCACTTTCCCCCACTTCACTTAGTCCAAAATGTAGTTCTCACTCTTTGCAATACAAATTCAGTCGACCATTTACACCCTACACTTCTTTGTTGTATACTAATGCAGTGTATGCGAGTTTTCGAAAACTATAAACTCACCTAACTTTTGATAGACTGGGCCGATTGCAATGAAATAAAGCCTATATGTTACACCGAATAAAGCAGAAAAATTGTGAAAAGTATATAATATATATATATATAAAATGTATGTTTAAAGCAACTGGCAATCAGTGTAACGCTGTCAAATTCAATATTTAGAAACTGACAAACATTCTGAAATCAAATTGGTTTGCTTGTCACAAGAGAACCCTAAAAAGTTAAAATGTAACTTGGGACATGATTCTCTCAATGTTCCCTTTATAGCTGGTCATTACAAGGGGGTAATAGAGATGGGCATGTCGTGAACTAGTTCATTTGAGTGATTCAATTCAGTGTTATTTATTTCCCAGATTATAATAAAATATATGTTTTGAGACTCCCAGTCAATGCTTAAATTCCAGATTTATTATAATTTAGACTTTATCTCCATTATAAGGCGTGTTAAATATACTGAGGTTCACCCAACCAAAGGGTAAAAGATATAATAGATAAAAGATATAGCATAACAGGATAAATTTAGAATAGGTCCAACCCAAATCTTCCCGTGGATGTCGTCAATGAGCCTAATTAATTGTACGGGCAGCAGCGTTCTCCTGTGTATGTTAAGATCATTACTGCGATCACAAACCCGCCTGCCAAATGTGGTGATTATAGCAATGGAAAGCTCATCAAAAGTGCGATTCTATTGGGGAGGATTAGTTCAGCTGTGAACTAATTCGGCTAATGATGAAAGCTAAGGTTTTGTGAATGTAAGTACTGTTTATTATCAAACCATAAAGTTTTCGGTAAAAAAGACTAGGGTGAAGAAACTTGAATAAGCAAAAGAAAAAGTTTAAGGCCTACCCAAAACAAGAACAGTTCTGAAAACTGCAACCAAAAGTAAGCTCAGGAAGTGACTTGTGTCGATTGTTAAAAGACGTTTTGGTTAATTATTCAAATGTCATACGTACTTAAATACTAGTATATCTTTGTTACATTTTTACGAATATAACCGATTTTGTCCGACACTCTATGTAGTTCGTTTACGTGATCAAGTTCCCCATTCGGAAGTTGTTTTTTATTATGTCACCAACAAACAGAATGTAGTCCAATTCTTGCATAAGGGAAACTTACAAAAGTATATTGGCTAGGTGCCACCCTAGTTATAGCCAACTACATCACTCGTTGTGTGTGTAAATTACGTCATGAATTATTTTTTAATTATAAAAAGCGTGGTTTAGTGTAAACAGTTTAAAAAATAAGAAGTTTAAAATCACATGACAATGAAACTGCTCGCCGCTTCGCTGCCGTCCGCTGCCATTTCAGTCTAAGTTTAGCCTTACGCGGTCCAATTCTGTATGGAGCCTAGACCGTAAGCAGACTACGCCAGTGTAGGGGTGTCTCAAATATCCATATAATGTTGGTCCCTACGTCCTTTGCAATGGTACAACTCTAATGGAGTTCATAGAAGTAATAGGTATAGATTTTAAAATAAAGTGTGGTTCCCGACTTAGAATAGGGCTCCCCCTAATCTTCACGTGGGTGTCGTCAGTCCCACTAAGGGATTCCACCAGGATCGGGTAGCAGCGTTCTCCTGTGTACATTAAGATCTTTACTGACATCACCAAATCGTCTGTCGAACAAGCGTGGTGATTATGTCAAAACTCCTAATGGACAGCCCACCACAAGTGACATTCTATTGGGGAGGCTTATGTTCAGCAGTGGACATAATTCGGCTGATGGTGACATACAAATTTAGATAGTGAAAGTCAGAAATTTATACATGGAAATTGAATGGAAAATTTACAAATTGATGCGATAAGAAGCGAGTACAGTGTTTCTAAACTTATCGTGGTAAGTTCTAAACAATATCAGGCCTACGTCACTCGTTCAAACCTACCGCAGATAAGTAGGTACCTACTTTACGGGCCGTACGGAGTAATAACAACGCTAAGTCTAAAAGCCTTAGACTCATTTTTGCGTGTATTGCCTGATAGTAGTAGAATAAAATACGTAGACCTATTTCCGTTTTCTAGGGAGTAATGTATATGTTACATAGTAAGTGAACTGTATCTTTATCACTCCGACCGTCCCAGCTCTAGTTTAAAAGGGTTAATGACGGTCGTTATAAAGATGTGCAGACATGTTTAATTAAATATACAACCATTTTGGGGCATTTCTCCCCATTCGTTTGCTGACATCTCCTGCATTATATTAAGCGGAGCTCGTCGACATTGCTTCAAAAGTTAAAGTGGCAGTGGGCCGGTCACAACTGCATACAACTGCACTCCATACCAGCATTACCTCAGAAGCGTCCTGCCTGTCATGACGTACGGCGCGGGGACGTGGACACTGACGGTGGGCCTGGTCCACAAGTGTCAAGTCGCTCAGTGAGCTGTGGAAAGGGCTGTGTGTAGGGGGATGTTTGAGGGATATGATTCGTAATGAGGAGATACGACGAAGAACGGAGGTACGACTGAAGTGTCAGTGGGGGAGGGGCACATCTGTCGCAGAATCGACGGCCGTTGCGGCAGACGACTTCTGGAGTGGAAACCTCGGGCAGGCACGCGCAGGGTAGGTCCCCCCGCCGCCAGGTGGATTGACGACCTGAAGGTTTATGTCACGCAGTGGACGTTCAAGGGCTGACTAAGAACGAGGCCAATGGACCGTCGGACTCGCGAACGTTTTTGGGAACCTTTTGTTTCGATATACAGTCAATATGGATCCAAATTTTAATAAACAAAACGTAAACTTCGCGGGTCTGTACATTGAAGATATTTGCAAAAAAAATTAGGGGTTCCTTACACTGACATTTTGATCATTTTTGTTATTTGTCTGTTTATCTGTTTGTTTGTACACGCATCACTTTAAAACTACAGAGCCGACTTGATGGACAAGCAAACTAATTTGATTTCAGAATGTTTGTCAGTTTCTAAATATTGAATTTGACAGCGTTACACTGATTGCCAGTTGCTTTAAACATACATATATATATATATATATATCATCATCAGGTTATTTTGTCTCCACTGCAGGAGCACAACCCTCTCTCATCTGCCGGCGACACACGGACGATTTGGCCTACACTCCCTGCGCTGGCCAGACGGGTTGAGTGATGTTTTATAATGTATTCCCTCAGTCGCCTTGTACGACATCCACGGGAAGAGTTGGAGTGGTCCTATTCTACTCTACCGGAAACCACACGGCACACTTACATCGATGTATGCTATAAAAAAAACTTGCGTAAGTAAAAATACTATTATTATAGCCAATTTGGAACAAGGAGCGAAATAGGAAACTTCCACGTTGCTACTTGGAGCAACACAGATATGACACACATAAAAACTTTATCATTTATTGTGGCAATAAACTGTTTGTGTTTGTCTTTGCCTCTGTGACGATGAATATATTTTCTTTTTGGTACGCTCTGTGATACGCCTCTTTTATCTATGCCATAATAACATGAAGAGGGAAGTTTGTAGGTTATTCGTATCAACAGACTTTTGTGCGAGTTAACGTGCAGAAGTACGATTAAGTACATGGGAGTTATTGTAGAAAAATGTGTATGAGAGGTCTTTATAGAGCCAATAGAATTTGTCTGTCTGTCTCTCTGTCTTTCTGTCTGTCTGTCTGTATGTATGTTTGTTACCTCATCACGCAAAAACCACTGAATGAAATTTGATGCAGTTCTCACAGTTGTCTTGCTGGAGGTCTAACTTAAAACTTGATGCATGAAAAGCCTGTGGTATCCTACTTAATATTATAATTGTAAAAGTTTGGATGTTTGGATATTTGAATGTTTGGATGTATGTTACTCAATCACGCTTCAACAACTGGACAGATCTTGATGAAACTTGGCACACATATACGAGTAGGTTAGGTCCTGGAATAGGACATAGGATAGTTTTTCTCCCGAAAAAACATACCATTCCTACGGGAATACATAATAGTTTGTGATGTTAAGTTGTCCACGCGGACGAAGTCGCGGACAACAGCTAGTTATAAATAAACTGTACTTCAGTTTGGAGCGGGCGGGGTTTGTACCAGGAACTCATGAACGTGAGGCGGTGCGCAACCAACTAGACTAACGCGGTTCTTTTTGATTTGAAAAATATTATATGTACCTACGGTTAAATAATGTCAATATTTAGTAAATAATTAAATGTTCTGCGTAGTAACTGCACAAGTTTCATTGTGAATGTGAAAGAGTTGTGGCTACTTGCGTGGAACAGAGCGATTGATTGCATCGCTCCATCTAGTAGTACATAGAGATCGTTGATGTACCTAGTTTTGTTACACTCAGATTGCGATGAGTTAGGACTACATCGAGCGGAGCCGCGGGCACAGCTAGTCATATATAAAACAGCCAGTAGTAACTATTATATAAAGGCAATATCTAAATGATATATTGCGACATTAACAACCATTTTAGAGCTCAAATTGCGCTGCCATATGCATACCAAATGTGATTTGGCAGCGACTCGGCGTCAACCAGATATGCTATTTGGCAGAAAATCTGCAGAGATGGCACTCTGGTAACTTGTTAGCTTGTTACTAGGTTCTAAAATCACGTATAATTATATCATCATCATCAGGTTATTTTTGTCTCCACTGCAGGAGCACCACCCTCTCTCATCTGCCGGAGACAGGCGGAGGCTACACTCCCCACGCTGACCAGACGGATTGGGGAGGCCTGATTGATGTTTTATAATGTATTCCCTCAGTCGCCTTGTACGACATCCACGGGAAGAGTTGGAGTGGTCCTATTCTACTCTACCGGAAATCACACGGCAATTATAATTATATACGTATATAATAATGCTCACACCCTGGTTCCAGGGGGTAGGCAGAGACGATGTATCGCCACTTTGCGCCGTCCAATGTCGCAAAGCGACTTTCCTTCGCCCGCTTTTCGCCCCGTGATACCCCTTGACGTGATGTGTTGCGAACAACATCGCCGCCTTGTTGAGGTACCACGGTTAGCTAGGGAAACTTGTCCACCTCGTCAGAGCCAGCTCCCGTTCCTAATTACGCTCCCGCTCCCGCTCCATTGCATACTACTAATGTATTTGTAAACTAAAAATGTCCATAACTTTTAATGATATTGCGATGAAATAAAGCCTATATGTTATACACCGAATTTAGAACTATGTTTCTGTGAAAAGTCCATCACCATCGGTTCAGTAGTTTTTAAGTGATGCGTGCACAAACAAACATAAAAACAGACAAAAATTCCAAAACTGAAATGTGTTTACTTGTTTACTTATCCTTAGACCCCGCAATTTTTTTTTACAAATATCTTCAATGTACAGACACGCGAAGTTTACGATTTTATTTATTAGATTTAAGCCTCCTATAGACAGTGGCCCCTCGTGTCCCAGGCCCTCGTGGTATAAAAGGTAATAAATATATAAATACTTGGCCCACCTTTGAAGAATTCGCGGATCGAATCGAAGACTTTGATAGAATATGTACCCCAAGAGACGTGCCTTGCAGCCCGCTTTGTCAGGCGTGGTATTTTGAAGACCCCCCGTCCCCCTTGAACGGGTCACGTAGCATGGGTACATTCCCATAGCTAGGCTAAGCCTTTGTGCGAGATCCGCGCCAGCCCTGGGGTCTATCATCATCATCATCAGGTTATTTTTGTATCCACTGCAGGAGCACAACCCTCTCTCATCTGTCGGAGACAGACGGAGGATTGGCCTACACTCCCCGCGCTGGCCAGACGGGTTGGGGAGGACTGATTGATGTTTTATAATGTACTCGTATTCCTTAGTCGCCTTGTACGATATCCACGGAAAGAGTTGGAGTGGTCCTATTCTACTCTACCGGAAACCACACGGCAACTGGGGTCTAAGTATCTTATAATTTTATACTTCTCCGCCTATCAAAGCTTGTTCTTCCACGTTGTCATCATCTATACATATAATAAAAGAGTAGAAAAAACAAAAGAAAAGCGAATCTGTACATTGAAGTTAAAAAAAAAATTTCACTGCCCGGACGTTACTGAAGACCAGTAGAGTCCAAAAATATTATTAAAAAAATTCTTATCTGTCTGTATGTATGTATGTATGTATGTACGGGCTAATCTTGGAAACTGCTGAACAGAATTTGACAGCGTTTCACAGTTTAATAGCTTTGAGTTCGGGCCTCATACTGGTATAAGTCATATCTCAATAAAATGTCAGGATGCTGATATACAAGTTGACCTCTCATTTCATATCATTTGTATGAAAGTGTAGTTCAACATTACTGGTCGTTGCAAGAACTTGACAGAAAGTGACAGAGATGTTTTAAAGCTCATTTATAGATTTATTTTTGCTGATGTATTTCAGGTATTTCCACAAGTCTCGATACAAAAAGTTCGTTATTCGATAATTAGTGGCCCTGTATTAGACCGGTGATCGTCGACAATGTCAATATCGAAGCTGTTCAGGAGTACGTCTGCCTAGGACAGACAATATAGTTGGGTAGGATCAATTTCAAAAGTTGACAGAAGAATTCAGTTAGGGTGGGCAGTATTCGGAAAACTGCGTCAAGTGTTTACGTCACCTATTCCACAATGTTTAAAGACAAAAATCTATAATCAGTGCGTCCTACCTGTCATGATTACAGCGCGGAGACGTGGACACTGATGGTGGGCCTGATCCACAAGATTCAAGTGGCTCTGCGAGCTATAGAGAGGGCAATGCTAGGGGTCTCTATGAGGGATATGATTCGGAATGAGGAGATCCTATGAATAACGAAGGTGACCGACATAGCCGAAAGAATTAGTAAGCTGAAATGGCAGGTCACATCTGTCGTAGTACCGACGTAGTTGGTACAGACGGGTTCTAGAGTGGGACGCGACGTCCCACGCGCAGGGTGCGACGCCCTGCCGCCAGGTGTATGGACGACCTGAAGATGGTGGCCGGAAGCGGCAGGATCTGTAGGGCGTTGTGGCACTCATTGGGGAAGGCATGTCCAGCAGTTTGACAGACATTTTGTTGTACAGTTAATTGGATATGCAACATAGGAAGGGAATAGGAGGGGAAGGAAGTCGGATGGAAAAGAATAGAGGGATTAGGGTAAGAGAGGAAAGATAAGGGGGCAGTGGTAAATAAAGGGTGTAGGAAGGGGTGGATTAAGGGAAGGGGGAGAGGTAGGAGTAGGGAGAGGGAAGGGATGGGGGAAAGGGTTTTCAACGTTGGGGGGGAAGGAAATATCACCTAATTTGCACAATATTAAAATATAAAAAAATTATTGATTATATGATAATTCAACTTTATTAAAAAAACCGGCCAAGTGCGAGTCGGACTCGCCCATGAAGGGTTCCGTAGCAGCAAGTAACATAATATAAAAGTTATTGTAGTTCGTTGTAACTTTGATCGATGTTTTAATAATAGTATTAAGGTCTACGATTTATGTCGTATTAAAAAAAAAAAATTTACTAAATCTCTTTCAAACCAATTTTCGGTGGAAGTTTGCATGGCAATGTACATCATACATTTTTTTTAGTTTTATCATTCTCTTACAGGGGGGGGGGGGACGGACACACATTTTACCACTTTGGAAGTGTCTCTCGCGCAAACTATTCAGTTTTAAAAAAAATGATATTAGAAACCTCAATATCATTTTTGAAGACCTATCCACACGTATGGGTTTGATGAAAAAAAATATTTGAGTTTCAGTTCTAAGCATGGGGCACCCCCAAAATTTAATGTTTTTTTTTTCCATTTTTGTGTGAAAATCTTAATGCGGTTCACAGAATACATCCACTTACCAAGTTTCAATAGTAAGTTCTTATAGTTTCGGAATAAAGTGGCTGTGACATACGGACGGACAGACAGACAGACAGACAGACATGACGAATCCATAAGGGTTCCGTTTTTTGCCATTTGGCTACGGAAACCTAAAAAACTGTGGTCCAACGGGCGAAACCGCCGCCGGAACGCTAATTTTTACCCGACTTCAAAAAAAGAGGTTCTCAATAGGATAGTATATTTTTTATTTATTTTTATTTTTTTATCATATTTTTAATGCATAACCAGATTAATAAATTTCTTTTAGGATTTAGTAACACGTAATACATAATAATGTGTAATGTTAAGTTGTCCACGCGGACGAAGTCGCGGGCAACAGCTAGTAAAACATATATAAAAAGTTGAACCATGACCTATTACTGCCTATTTTTTATGAAGCCACTGACAGTCTATTAAAACATTATGGTCTAACCAGATGTCGCTAAAGTTTTACCAATCCCCTAAATATTCACCCGGACATTCACAGTTTATTCGTAATAATAAAAAAGTGTATTAAAAAGTCGAAGTACGTTTTGGTGTTAAAAAAGCGTGTTGTTCGTTGTAACCAGAGATCGGATTAAAGTTGTGTCATTGTCGTGTGGTTTCCGGTATAGTAGAATAGGACCACTCCAACTCATCCCGTGGATGTCGTACAAGGCGACTGAGGAAATACATTATAAAACATCAATCAGGCCTCCCCAACCCGTCTGGCCAGCGCGGGGAGTGTAGGCCGAATCCTCCTTCTGTCTTCGGCAGATGAGAGAGGGTTGTGCTCCTGCAGTGGAGACAAAAATAACCTGATGATGATTGTCCTTGGACACAGCTCAAAAAGTTAGTACGTTTCAGTGGCAGTGGGCTGCTCACATCTGTCGGAGAACCGATTACCGTTGGGGTTGAGTTCTCGAGTGGAGATAGCGAGTGGGCAGACTGTAATATGGGACGGGATGAAAAGAATCGAGGATTGGGTTCAGTAACGCGCCTTGGGATAGAAGAACGAAACTCACCGACATAGCCGAAAGGATTAGTAAGCTGAAGTGGCAGTGGGCGGCCCACATATGCCGCAGAACCGACGGTTGGGGCAGACGAGCCCCGCCGCCAGGTGGACCGATGACCTAAAGAAGGTGGCCGGCAGCGGCTGGATGCCGAGGGCGGAGGACCGGGTGTGGTGGCGTTCGTTGGGAAACGCCTATGTCCAGCAGTGGACTTCTACGGGCTGACATGATGATGATGATAATTTCATATGTTAGTTGCTTGAACATCTAGTTAATTGATTTAATTTTACTTTGGTCAAAAGTACTCTGGGCGTGGTTGAGCGTCTTGCCCGAAGGCTCATTGGTGACGATGCTCTGGTAAATACCAAATTACAGAGCGTTAAACATCGCCGCAGTGTGGCCTGTCTTTCGGTATTCTACAGGTTACATTTTGAGGAGTGTGCTTAGGAATTACACGATTTGATTCCCCCATCGCCGGACTACCAGCCGTGGGGAGGGACTTCATCCTTATGCAGTAGACACACCACGCTCCCGCACGAAGCGTTTTGCTTCCTCTATCATAATGCAAACTGCTAAGGAATGGAACTCCCTGCCAGCTTGGGTATTTGCGGAAAAGTACAACTTGGATATTTTTTTTTGGATATTTTGGAAGAGTGAATAGGCATCTACTGGGTAAGCGCGCTCCACCTTAGGCCTCATCATCACTTACCATCAGGGTCAAGCGCAAAGTCTAAATCATTTATTGCATATGAGTACACTTGGTACATTTATACACGTAATTTTTTTATCGACTACCGCTTCCTAGGTGTTAGCGCTGCCGCCATCGCCGCCCAAGTTTCTGCCCCGGTTCGAAAAAATCATAGATCCGAGGCTTATCTTATCTTCTTAGGGGGCCAGGAAGACCTGGCGACACTTCGACCCTTCAGGATCTTTTGTGCCGAACCCCTGACCACCAACGGTGCGCCAAGCCGATTTGGTGGACTTCACATACGCCTCAGAATTTCTTCTTCGGCATATGCAGGTTTCCTCACGATGTTTTCCTAAACATTTCGTCCGAATTCCATTGACGATTGACTATCTAATTCCGACCCTTAGTTTATAACTTACTTATAACTTTTTTATCACCATGACAAATATACAAAATTGCGCAGTATATTAAATGTATATTTAACACAAATCACAACCAAAACCTTTTTAATAATGCTAATTATAAAACTAAATTTTGTGTTTTTACAAATTTCCAAATCGACCGCAAACGTGTTTCAAAAATATTCAATATTTTAAAATAAAAGTCTATGAATCGTTTAAAAACTTTTTTTATAAAATCTTAAATATTTTGAAATTTGAATCTATGTTATATAGTTTGTGTCATAAAAGTGTTTTTTGCGTAACTGAATGCAACATATTTGGGACTATAAATATATTTTTGTATATAAATGGGGTCCACATGCTGGTGACCATCAGACGGCCGGAAGATGGTGAGGGGAATAGTGATATGGTTATCTGGTAAATATATATTTTTACTAGCTGTTGCCCGCGACTTTGTCCGCGTGGACAATTTGAAATCACAAATTATTATGTTTTCCCGTAGGAACAGGCTATTTTTTCGGGATATAAACTATCCTATGGCTTATTCCAGGACCTAACCAATATGTGTACCAAGTTTCATCACGATCCGTCTAGTGGTTGAAGCGTGAAAGAGTAACAAACATCCATCCATACTTACAAATTTTCGCATTTATAATATTAAGTAGAATAATACCGTTAATTAAAATATACTAAGACATAGCCAATTGAGCTAAAATTTGACACATGTGTAAAATTGGCAGGCAATGTGCAACAAATTCTGGTAATACTGGTAAAAAAAAGTATTTTACGAAATATTTCAGCAAAAATAATATATTCAAAAATTTTAAGATTTTCTTTTTTTATACATACATAATGCTCACGCCATGGTCCCAGAGGGGTAGGCAGAGACGATGTATCGCCACTTTGCGCAATGTAATATTGCAAAGTGGCTTTCCTTCGTCCACTTTTCGCCCCGTGATACCCCTTGACGTGATGTATATTTTCATATAGTATTTAAAAACAGACAACAAAATTTATCTTTTTGATCTACTTCAATATATAATGTTGTTTAAAAAATCACTTGTTGGCACATTGGCATTCGGAACTAATCTATTTAACTCAAAAAATTTAAAAACTTAAAATCTATTTTCGTAAAGGCCACCATCATCAGCCTAAATACGTCCACTGCTGGACATAGGCCTCTCCAATAGAATACCACTTTTGGTTAGATGTCCATTGGGGGATTTGCCATAATCACCACGCTTGGCAGGCGGATTGGTGATCGCAGTAATGATCTTAACATACACACACAGGAGAACGCTGACACGGGAAAGATAGGGGTGGCCATATTCTAAGCCGGGAACAAGTTTACCAATACAGGTCGTTCAATATGTAGTTTTGTTTGTTTGTGTGTACTCAGGATAAACACAAATAAATTATTTGGAACTTTTGAAGTACACATTCTACCCTCAACTTGACCGAGTCCTATGTAAATTATAATTATAATTTCAGTTAAGGTAAACGTAATTACTTTCAACCGTATGAAGCACTTGACTTATGTAAACTTATATGGTGCTTTGAACTTACTAAACTAGTTCGAGAGGTTACCTTTTAAATGTTGTTTGAGTTACCTGTATTTGAGGTGATATTAGCTTTAAGTCATATCGTTTTAAAAGGCTGTCGCTGCTGGCAACACTTTTCTGAAGACGGTTTTTCTCCCAACATTTTTTTTAGTATGTTTTCATTCACCCATCATCAGGTTATTTTTGTCTCCACTGCAGGAACACAACCCTCTCTCATCTGCCGTAGACAGACGGAGCATTTGGCCTACACTCCCCGCGCTGGCCAGACGGGTTGGGGAGGCCTGATTGATGCTTTATAATATATTCCCTTAGTCGCCTTGAACGACATCCACGGGAAGAGTTGGAGTGGTCCTATTCTACTCTACCGGAAATGTTTTCATTAATTTGTGTTAATTTCGCGATGGATCGTGTGAGAAAAAAGGGTATTATTTGATTTAAACAAATCGAAACGAGTTTTAAAACAAATTCATTTGCAAAAATAATTTAAAGTTTTTTTTTTAGTTTAAAATATATTATATTACATATAATACTTAAAAAATATGTTTAAAATTTATTTCAGTTCTCATATTGGGTACGGCGTGGGGCCTACCGGTCCCCGAGCCAGGCCCGCAGAGCGAGTCCGGGTACCCCGAGCCCCCGCCCTGCCCCTGCCCCCAGCCGGACCCCGTTAACCCTTTTGGGGACAACTCCGGGGGCAGCCCCGTCTCCGACCCCATTGAGATCGGTCCTTGTAACCCTAACGAGACCCCTGTGAGATATGCGCAAGGTCAAGCGCCAGCAGGTGAGTGTATAATAACGTATAGATGGTTCAACTCACGACGGCACATCTACTTTCCGGGAGGTGTGAATGCCGAACGCAGTGGAATAATCCGAACGTCAGAATCTTGCAATACTCTATCTTGGGAAAGGTTGCTTGGAAGAGATCGTTTTAAACGATAAGGCTGCCTTTGTGTACTCTCCAAAAACCTATACCTAATTAATTATTATTAATTTGTGTGCAAAATAGTTTATCTATGTAATAATAATAAATAACGTGGTTCATCACGCCAAGTGGTATCACGGAGCGAAAAGCGGAGAAGGAAAGTCGCTTTGCGACATTGGATCACGAAAAGTGGCGAGACATCGTTCCTGCCTACCCCTCTGATACCAAGGCGTCAGCATTATGTATGTATGTAATCCTACTAATATTATAAATGCGAAAGTTTGGATATTTGGATGTTTGTTACTCAATCACGCTTCAACCACCGGACGAATCGTGATGAAACTTGGCACACATATAGGTTAGGTCCTGGAATAGGACATAGGATAGTTTTAATCTCGAAAAAAACATCCCATTCCTACGGGAAATACATAATAAATTGTGATGTTAAGTTTTCCACGCGGACGAAGTCACGAGCAACAGCTAGTCAAAATAACCCCTTTCTTATTTCAGGATCGGTTGTAGTAAAACCTGGGCAAATCCGGTTCCCCAACCCCCCACCCATAGTCGTGCGTCCGGGTCATATAACCCTTCCGTCCCCAGCGCCGATTTGGGTCAAACCGTCCCCGGTGCAGCCGGGCAGCCCCCCGCCGATCATGGTCCGCCCGCCCCCGGTCCAACCGCCCCAACCTGAGCCGATAGTGGTCCGACCGCCCCCCGTTTACCCCCCGACACCTGCTCCTATCTACGTGAGACCAGCTCCTGTGTATCCCCCACGACCTGCGCCGATCAAAGTAAGTTTTTTATTTATTTTTTATATATTTTTATTTCTGACTAGCTGGTGCCCGCGACTTCGTCTGCGCAGGATTAGTATTTCGAGTAGCGTGGCGTAAAAGAACTACTTACTTGATATTTTGGACAATTCACACAATATCTTTATAAAATTGTAGCCTATGTGTTATTCTGATGTATAAGCTATATTATTGTAAAGTTTCAATAAAATCCATTCAGTAGTTTTTACGTGAAAGAGTAACAAACAAGTTAGTAGGATATTCATCCATATATTGTTAATAAATGTAAACTTGGTTATTGAGACAAGAATGCTCGTGGTTTCTTTGAAGGATATGATCCGTAATAAAGTAATCCAACGAAGAACGAGGGTGACCAACATAGCCGAAAGAATTAAGCTGAAAGGGCAGTGGGCGGGTCACATAGTCGCAGAACCGACGGCCGTAGGGGCAGACGAGTTCTGGAGTGGAGACCGCGGATCGGCACGCGCAGGGTACCGACGACCTGATTCTGATGTGGTCGGAAACGGCTAGATGCGGAGAGCGGAAAACTGGGTGTGGTGACGATCATTGCGGAAGGCCTATGTCCAGCAGTGGACAGCTAAGGGCTGATATTATGGTTATTGTGGGGAGATATGGCAGGTAGTATACCACGCTTTCGAACGAAGCGTTTTGCTTCCTCGTTCATAATGCGAACTGCTAAGGAATGGAACTCGCAGCCAGCTTCGGTATTTCCGGACAAGTACAACTTGGATCTTTTTAAAGGCAGAGTGAACAGGCATCTTCTGGGTAAGCGCGCTCCACCTTAGGCCTCATCGTCACTTACTATCAGGTGAGATTGGAGTCAAGCGCAAACCCATCAACAATAATAAATAAGAAACATTTAGTCTTTATTTCAATCACGTAAGGCTTACTCAATCAAAAGAAATGAGATTTTATATATTTTTTAAATTACGTTAGCTAAGTGTAATGTGGAATTCAGATTGCGATGAGTTAAGACTACGTTTGGAGCGTGGGTAAGGGGAATAATTGTGTAGTCCACAAGAGCAAAGCGCAGCTAATAAATTTTACACACAATAAACATATATAAGTATGTCTATCCGGTATCTAGTAACCATACCACAGGCTCTGCCTAGTCTGGGACTGGATAATTTGTGTGAATGTCTGACATATTTATTTAATATCTAAGCCAATAATCCTTTTTTTTTCAGGTCGTCCCACCACCGGTCCAGCCACCAACCCCAGACCCGATAATCGTCCAACCCCCCAAGATCTCAGTCCCCCAGGCCCCGACCATCGTCTTCCACCCGAACCCCCCCTGCAACTTCAGGACTTGCGGCTGCGCTAGCGTCTGTATCCGCCGCACCCCTCCTCCCTGCCCCGATGACTGTCCACCCCCTCCTTGCCCTATAGATTCCCCCCCTCCTCCGTCCCCTTGTGAATAATTATGTATTAATTATAAATATCTATGTATATATTATGTTTTAAGGCTACGTTTGTAAATGTGTACGTGAACTGAATAGAGTACGAGTATTTTTTTTATCTATGAGCATTATAGAAGACTGTTTTATTTCATTATCATCCACGCTGCTGCCCACTGCTGGACATAAGCCTCCCCATAGAATGCCACTTTCGGTGCGCTGTCCATTGTGGAGTTTGCCATAATTAGGGTTGCCATCCTGTTACCCCGGATTTGTTAAACTATGGAGGTTAAGGGTTGCCTCTATAATTTTCAATGTTTTTTTTAGAAATTATTCATCCGCCAAAAACTGTTTTAGAATGTGCAAATGATGCCCTTTCATACGATACTCTGAAAATTTTCCTCCCCATTCCGACCACTTTTGCAAAAAAAAAATATTTTTAATTCTCTCATTTTCCATGAAATGTAGCTCTCGGACTGCCACGCCGGATGTTGCGGGTTCGAATCCCGCTAGAGGTTAATATTCGTATGATGAACATGAATGTTTGTGCCCAAGTCTTGGATGTTTACATATTTATTTAAGTATGTGTATCCGTTATCTAGTAACCATAGCACAGGCTCTGCCTTGTTTGGGACTGGATAATTGGTGTAATGTCTGACATATTTTTTTATTTTATATCGGTAAATCAAAAGACAAATTGAAATTAATATAGGATTTATTAAGCCAATTTAATATATATATAATAAGTATATATTACAATTTTAAATTTTGATACTTCAATACATTTTTTTTTCTATCCAGACATACATTTAAGACAACATTTTGATCCTAAAATCACAATTGTAATATAAAAACTCCCCCGAGCACGACCTGGAGAAGCTCATCATCCTGGGACAAGTGGAGGGCAGGCGCGCCAAGGACGAGCTGCTACTAGGAGGTCAGACCCGGTGAGAAGGGTGGCTGGCGGATCCTTATATGAAGCAGTGCGGCTGGCCAATGACCGCTATGCGTGGAGGCGCATTTTATACGGTCGCGATCCTCAGCAGTGAGGGAACGACAGAGAAGAACAACATAAAAAAATCTTTTAAAGAATTATACAAAATAATTTACATTTTTTACTGAGTTTAAATGGCTTCGGAGAACGTCAAACGTTCGTAACTGACACACTGACACATTTCTCTGACGATATTTTAACTCAGTCCCCCGCCGTAAATACCATTACAATGTATGCCTGAAGTATTTTTCAAGTAATATGCTTCATATTATATCGAGACCGTATGACAAGTTCGTTTGTTTCAACCAGGCTGTGTACAATTATAGTAATATTGCTAAAATTATCGACAGTTTCTCCTACTCCTACCATCGAGTCAGTTTACAGATATGGAACACCGATCCCACCCAGGCCTAAACCCAGCCCAAGACCTCCGTAAGGCATCGGAAGCCCACCCAATCCAATTAGATTAGGCGAAGATTCACAGACCGTAGTCGCACCCAAACCACTTAAGCCTCCATAACCCAGACCAAGCCCAAGACCTAACGGAGAACCGAAACCAAGACCAGGGTAGCCAGTGTAACCACCAAAACCAAAACCCAGTCCGAGATTAGGCGAGCTTTCGCATACGGTTGTTGAACCCAAACCTCCTAGTCCACCCAATGCTCCTAATCCTAGCGCTCCTAGACCCAAACCCAGGCGATTAGGAGAGCTTTCGCAGACTGTTGTTGCTCCTAAGCCATTCAAACCCATACCTAGGCCTCCTAAACCCAGGCGATTAGGAGAGCTTTCGCAGACCGTTGTCGCGCCTAAACCGTTCAAACCCATACCTAGGCCTCCTCCCATACCTAGGCCTCCTAAACCTAGACCTCCTAGACCCCAGATGTTGGGGGAAGATTCACAGAGCGTAGTGGTCCCGTAGGCTGGTAGACCGAGACCCAAATTTGGTGCGGATTCACACACTGTTGTTTGACCCAGTGGGTGGCAGCGCGCCAAGCAGAAGAGGGCTGGAAAATAATATACAAGAATGTCTATTATACAGGTGAAAAGTATCCTAGAACCAACGATCTCTATGTACTACTAGATGGAGTGTTCCAAACAATCGCTCTGTTCCAAGCAACTGCGGTCCCGGGAGCCGCAACTCGTTCACATTCGCTTTGACACTTGTGCAGTTACTACGCAGAACATTTACTAAATATCGACTCTATTTACCCGTAGCGTCAATATTTAGTAAATAATTAAATGTTCTGCGTAGTAACTGCACAAGTTTGAAAGTGAATGTGAACGAGTTGCGGCTCCCGGGACCGCAGTTGCGTGGAAGAGAGACGTTACTTAAAAAGAACTTAAAAACAAGTTGAACTGCATACAAAGATTTCTGTAGACTAGCTTGCCTCAGCCATACACCAAATTGAGTTACCTAATACAGGCGTACCAGAGTTTCTGTACACGAGAGTATGTGTGCGTAAATTATTGTAGGGCTGTTGCAACCCGCGCGCGAACATAGTCGTTCGAGAGAGAGACAACGTTATACGTTAACAACATAAGTGCTTCTCTTTCTAACTTATAGCATCGATATACCGCCAGCAGTGCTCTAGAGTGTCGGGCACTTCTTTACATAGTAATATTTGAATGCTATCCTCTGGGAATACTTCCATTAGTATTTATAATCCTAATATCCTTCCTACTAATATTATAAATGTCAAAGTTTTGATGTTTGTTACTCAATCATGCTTCAACCACTGGACGGATCGGGATGAAACTTAGCACACATATAGGTTAGGTCCTGGAGTAGGACATAGGATAGTTTTTATCCCGAAAAAAACATCCCATTCCAACGGGAAATACGTAATAATTTGTGATGTTAAGTTGACCACGCGGACGAAGTCGCGGGCAACAGCTAGTAAAGTAATCTTCATCAGGCTATTTTTGTCTCCGCTACAGGAGCACAACCTTCTCTCATCTGCCGGAGACAGACGTAGGATTTGGCCGACACTCCCCGCGCTGGCCAGACGGGTTGGGGAGGCCTGACTGATGTTTCATAATGTATTCCCTTAGACGCCTTGTACGACATTCACGGGAAGAGTTGGAGTGGTCCTTTTCCACTCTACCGGAAACCACACGGCAATAATTTACTTAATTACTTACCAATGAAAATGAATCCGGTTTTGGCAGCCATGTTGGTTAGTTCTCACCACAGATCTGTTTCAATTGGAGAAATCCTCAATTTTTATACCAAAAAAATTAATTTAAATTGTTTATAAGAAGTCCATCTTTAACGGTCCAGCGGTTTAGGCAGAACGGATGTCAATCGAAAATGTTTTAATTAAAATTTGTTTAACTCTTTTGTAAGTAATCGAATGTCAATTTAAAAAGATCTCTCACCTGAACTGGTTATAAGCATTTAGAAAAATATTCAAAGGAATTATATTGATTTATGAAATCAAAAAAATAGTATTAAATATCAAAATATATACAGTTTATATTTTGTAACTTTCATATATTGTAATTTGTGATTTGTCATAAATTATTTATTATTATTATTACTAGCTGTGCCCGCGGCTCCGCTCGCGTGGACTACAGGATCCGCTCCAATTCCCACTTCCGCTCCCTATCCCACTTCCACTCAGACTTTAAATCCAGGTCCAGGTCCAAATGTAGTCCTCGTAACTAATCCATCGCAATCCAAATTCCGACCAACATTACTTTGTTGCATACGTATACCACAAATTCATCGTAATAGGGTAACTCAGTCAAAAGTTATGCGAATTTTCAAACACTCAAATTACACTGGTACCATACCCGCTCCCGCTTCCGCTTTCGCTCCCGCTTTCGCTCCGGTCCCGCTCCCGCTTCCACTTCCGCTTCCGCTTCCGCTCCCGCTCCCACACTCACTCCCCTTTTCCCACGCCCACGCCTGAGCTCACACCCACGCCCGATCCCACGCCCACGCCCACTCGCACTCCAATTCCCACCCGCAGCTCCAAATGTAATCCAAACTCATCGCAATCTGAATAGTACGGAAATACTATTATGTGCAATATATTGCATACTAACCTTACCTACTAATGTATTTGAAAACTAAAATGTCTATAACTTTTGATTAAGTTAGCCGATTGCCATGAAATAAAGCCTATATGTTACACCAAATTAAGCTCCATGTTTCTGTGAAAAGTCCATCAAAGTCCGATCAGTCGTTTTTAAGTGATGCGTGCACAAACTCACAGACAAACAGATAAACAGACAAAAATTTCAAAAATGATCGAAATGTGTTCTGTTGCTTATCCTTAGACCCCCAATTTTTTTTTGCAAATATCTTCAATGTACAGACACGCGATATTTACGATATTATTTATTAGATTATAGGGATAATAGGCGAGCAGCAATTTGCTGGTATGCCTATATCTGAACTGATGTATTTAAGTCTTTGAACTGTCACTTGTAACACTGGTTTTGAAGAACTTGTCTAGTCTGTTTTTAAAAGTGTTCACTGAGGGGGCTTCGACAACGTCCTGCGGTAACTTGTTCTACGTGCTCGCGACCCTGTTGTTGAGCGTGTTGTGGCCGACGAGGGAGTTAGACTGAATTGTCACGTCAAAACAACTTCATGTCATTATTGTGCCTCGCTCTGTGGATGCAACTGAGGTTGAAGATGGATTTCAGGTCAGGACAGTCATATTTGTCGGTCAGTATTTTGTAGGTTTCGATGAGGTCACCACGATTGCGTCGTTCCTGAAGGGAGGGCAGTTTCAAAATGTGCAGTCTCTGTTCGTAACTTTTCTTCCTTAGGCAGAAAAGGGTTTTATGTAGATTTTCTCTGGACACTTTCCAATAAATCAGTGTTCTTCACAAAGTATGGGTTACAGATTTGAAATGCATACTCAAGAAGAGGCCCTACATATGTTTTAAGGTAAGGTGGCTGTAAGGTGGCTGGAGTGAGGTGCTGAAATGATTTCCTAATAGCATATACCACACACTGAGAAAAAATAAGTAGCCCTCCTACTTACATAAGGATAAAAATATACTACTGTTACGTAAGTAGCCGCCCCCGTTATAAGTGGTGTTGCCCCAACTGATTCAGTAGCCGGCCACATTACTTAGTAGTGTGGTTGCTTAATAATGTAACCGACTACTGAATCAGTTGGGGCAACACCATTTATAACGGGGGCGGCTACTTATGTAATAGTGGTATATTTTTATCCTTATGTAAGTAGGAGAGCTACTTATTTTTTTCTCAGAGCACTATTGGCTCTTTTCACAATTCCATCAATGTGGTCTGCCCATTTAAAATTAGAGGTCACAAGTACACCAAGGTCATTCTGCGAGTTTTCAATTGTTTCCTCTTTCACAAAATTGTCAAAGATATGTCTTCTATAAATGTTAGTAGAGGTCAGTTAGTAAAAAAAAGTTGTAGTTTTGTAATTAGTAATATTTCAATAAATTGTAAGTATTTTTATAAGATATTATTAAGACACACGAAATATTGCGTCAATAGACGTACTGTCGTGGTATTCCTACCGTGATTCCTCACTGGAATGACGCCTATAGACGTACTGCCCACGCACATGATAATACTTTAAAGTTGTTTTACTTACGGATACTGAAGCAGATATAAATATTTTGAAAGGAAGTGTCTACCTGTAACAAAAAAATTATATCAATTGTTTTAATTTGTACTGTAAAAGACAAAAGTTACCTAATTAAAAATTTATAACTTAATATTAGATACTACACTGGCCGTGTGGTTTCCGGTAGAGTAGAATAGGACCACTCCAACTCTTCCCGTGGATACATAAGTATAGTAATATTATAAATGCGATAGTCAGGATCTTTGGATGTTTGTTACTCAATCACGCTTCAACCACTGGACGGATCAGGATGAAACTTCGCACACATATAGGTTTAGTCCTGGAATAGGACATAGGATAGTTTTTATCCCAAAAAAACATCGCATTCCTATGGGAAATAAATAATAATTTGTGATGTTAAGTGATCGACGCGAACGAAGTCGCGGGCAACAGCTAATATTCTTTATTGCACATTTTAAAAATAAATACAGTAATAAATGTTGTGTACAAAGGCGAGCTTATCTCTAAAGAGATCTCTTCCAGCTAACCTTACATGGTGTGAGACAAAGCAGTAAGAGCGAAGGAGGCAAACAACACTCACGGAAAGATTTTAAATGGAATAGAATACCTCATTTAGTCCTGAAATTGAACTACATAATATTTGATCGATTTACTTCTGAAGAAGCTAAAACTAACACTACCCTACAATGCTCTGAGTTGAGTCAAGGTATCTCTACACCCCTTAATCGAAAAAACTATGGACCCGTTAGAGGCAAATCAATCTTACTTTATGAATAACAAATGTTTACCCGAGACGAACCGGAAGGCCCGTCGAGATTAGGTAAAAAACCCTCGCACCAAACGCGCTCGTAAAAACGCACCAAGTTTAATAAGCAACGAAGAAAAATGACACGACACTTTTGTCACTTTGATTTTGAAATATTGGATGGGGAAATATGACAGTCTGGCCAGCGCGGGGAGTGTAGGCCAAATCTTCCGTCTGTCTCCGGCAGATGAGAGAGCGTTGTGCTCCTGCAGTGGAGACAAAAACAACCTGATGATGATGATATGACAATTAACTGTGCTAATAATGCAGGCAATCCTTTATGTCTGCCAATAGCAACTCCTAGCCATGCTACATCTAAGTTACGTAATATATTTCGGTCCTGGAATTAAAGATTACGTCCATTGACGCACGCAAGCACGCACGAGTAAAATAGTACAAGTTAAAAAGATTAATAGTCAGAAAGTTGATTGGAAAGCGTTTATAAAATACTAGCTGTTGCCTGCGAATTCTCGAGGACAAGTTAACATCACAAATTATTATGTATTTCCCGTAGGAATGGGATGTTTTTTCGGGATATAAACTATCCTATGTCCTATTCCAGGATCTAACCTATATGTGTGCCAAGTTTCATTCCGATCCGTCCAGTGGTTGAAGCGTGATTGAGTAACAAACATCCATATATCCAAACTTTTGCATTTATAATATTAGTAGCATTTGGTGTTCCACCCAACACTTCTATATTCATAATCCTGTGTTGATCTGATGTTTTTGTAGATATAAAAATACAAACAGATTTTAGAAGGAAAATTACCAAAATAAACCCAGCATCGATTTGAATAATTTATGCGTGTTTTATGAGGCTGTAAATGTACAATAAAATTGTGTAATTGTTTAATTCATAAACTGCTGGGTACGAATACCCAAGCTGTAAATGTTTCAGTGTACCGAGTGTATCTCATTTCATTCGAAGAACGTGAGGAAAAGAGATAGAACTTGAGAGGGACAGAGAGGGAGAGATGAATACATAAAAGAAGATTATCATCATCATCATCGGGTTATTTTTGTCTCCGCTGCAGGAGCACAACCCTCTCTCATCTGCCGGAGACAGACAGAGGATTTGGCCTACACTCCCGCGCTGGCCAGACGGGTTGGGGAGGCCTGATTGATGTTTTATAATGTATTCGACTTGTACGACATCCACGGGAAGAGTTGAAGTGCTCCTATTCTACTCTACCGGAAACCACACGGCGAATAAAAGAAGATACAGCGGGATAATTTCTCATTGCTGCTAACTTGTCGCGGCGCACCATCGCGCACCCAAATAGGGTCTCCAACTAGGAGGAGCAGTTTCACTTTACAGTTTATAAGCCGCTCGAATTGGCTATTATTCGAGCCACCCTGGGGATTATACAGGGTGCTCCGGCCCATAAAAACTGGTAAGTCGTTAACTAGCAGATTTATTTAAGCATATTTTTGGTGCACCCTAAACTTCAGACATTAACAAGTGAATTTGTTTATTTAACACCTTTATTGATTATTTTAATTTACAGAATCCGCTCCGGTTCCCACTCTCGCTCCCTATCCCATTCCCACTCCAACTGTAGTACAAACCAATCGCAATATGAATTGTATCAAACATAAATAATACTTCTTTTTTATAATAGCTTCTACAAAAATGTACTTTATTAATATCCAATGTTCTAAGCGCCGTATCAAGGTGAAACATGCACCAGGTTTTAAGTTAGACCTCCAGCAAGACAACTGTGAAAACTGCATCAGATTTCATTCAGTAGTTTTTGCGTGATGAGGTAACAAACATACATACAGACAGACAGAAATACAGACAAAAATTCTAAAAACAATTATTTTGTCTTCTATTGGCCCTATAAAGATACATACATACACCTTTTTCTACAATATCTCCCATGTACAGACATAGAGCAGTTACAGTTTTATTATACGTATAGATATTTGGGCCCGATTCTGAAGGCACACATTTAAAATTTGACAGCTCTAAAATTGGTTTCGTCTTTATCTTCGTAATACTGTGTGACAAGGATAGCAACAGTTTTAGTGCTGTCAAATTTTAAATGTGTGCCTTCAGAATCGAGCCCATTGTCATCGTAGTTTTATTGTAGGTAGTTGGTCACCTCTAGCTCTAGTAGTCGAGGGTTCAAACTATACATTTGAAACTTATGTACACTGTAGCGGTGATGTATCACGGGGCGAAAAGCGAGCGAAGGAAAGTCGCTTTGCGACGTTGATCACGATCGCGCGAAGTAGCGTTACGACTCTGCCTACCAGTCTAGGACCAAGGCGTGAGCATTATTTATGTATGTATAGATCGTTCAGCTCACGACGGCACGCCCCACGCCTCTCAATCGATTACATGTCACTGTATGCGTTATATAGTTAACGTGTCAGTTCTATCGTTACGCATTAATCATCAACTAAGATACAAAGGTGTTTGGAATTGCTGCTTTTTTTTATGAAAGCAAAATCTCGACAGCTCGAAGTAGCGGTAACTGTCAAAAGTCTATTCAAAGTTTCCGAAATAGAAAATTTATACGTGCTAAGAAAATATTTTTTCTAACTACTTTTGGACAACTATTATTGGATTTTTTCTAATTTATTTGGAAAGAAAAATACATGAGCTTTGTAAAAATTTGCAACACATATATATTGCACTTGCCACAAAAAACCTGCGAATCATCGGCCCCACGTACTACGAGCACCTCCCCGCAGACCTACGTAACGAAACAAATGACGAAACGTTTAGTCGCCGACTGAAAAATCTATTGTTGGATAACGAATTTTATTCTGTTGATGAATTTTTAAAACTAAAATTCTCTTAGGATATATACATTATTGTATACTGACATTATTTTATTTTGTATTATCTTGACTATGTGATTAAATTCTGATTTTATATGACATAAGGTTTATTATTGTATTCAATTGACGATCCCTTCTATGGCTAAGATAGTATATAATATTATATATTGTTTTATGGTATATTAGCGAAATAAATAAATCTAAATTCTATTTCTCTTAAAACTGAACCACAATGGACATGATAAATTCTCGATTTGATACATACGTCGATGATATAATTTCGATCGACTATTTCAAGTGCAACTTTAGAATATAAACATTGGGTATTTATAGTTTTTATTTACATTACCAAGTGCTTTTATTATTCTATTATGCAAATTTTTCAAGAATATCATTAAAATAATACTTATACAAATACATTTTGCCGTGTGGTTTCCGGTAGAGTAGAATAGGACCACTCCAACTCTTCCCGTGGATGTCGTACAAGGCGACTAAGGGAATACATTATAAAACATCAACCAGGCCTCCCCAACCCGTCTGGCCAGCGCGGGAGTGTAGGCCAAATCCTCCGTCTGTCTCCGGCAGATGAGAGAGGGTTGTGCTCCTGCAGTGGAGACAAAAATAACCTGATGATGAAAATACATTTACGAGACGATACTCGCCGTCCTATTCCATAGTGCGACGTCCCGCGAATGCGATTCATTGGGGAGGCTTACGTTCAGTAGTGGCTATTCTCTAAAATATTCTAGAGCACTGTCCGCGTGAAGTGAGTTATTTGTTCACTTCACTTCGATAGTGCTTTGGATGTTTACAGAATTACCAATGGATTAAGTTTCGAAGTGAGTGAAGTCACTTGAGTGAGACTCGCACGTGAGTTTGTATTTTAGAGAATAGCACTACATCAGTGGACGTATTTCGGCTGGTGATGATCCGATAGTCCTTTAATTCGAGTCCCCTGCTGTAGTTAGTAGCTTCTCGAATACCTCCACACTTAGCATTATAAATAAATAAATATGTCAGACATTCACACCAATTATCTAGTCCCAAACTAGGCAGAGCCTGTGGTATGGTTACTGGATAACGGATACACATACTTAAATAAATATATAAACATCCAAGACTTGGGTACAAACATTCATATTCATCATACGAACATTTGCCCCTAGCGGGATACGAACCCGCAACCTCCGGCGTGGCAGTCCAAGAACTACCCGTTCCGGCACGGAGGTCATCAACAAGGAGGAGCATTGCTTCGAAAGATAATAAACAGCGATTGTGCTGCAATAAAAATCGAATCGCCAGCGAATGTGTCCGCTCTCAATTTCAATTGCTAAACTTTTCAGCGAGGCTGATAGGGCTGCCTCTGCTTGCAGTACAGTTTATAAAACTACACTTGTCGGCCCCGTAGCCTAGTCGGTAGTACACCTGCCTGGGAATCTCGGGGTTGCGGGTTCGAAGCCCGCCCAGGGCAAACATTCGTGTGATGAGCACTTGTGTTTGCCTTGTGACTGGATGTTATTTATATATTATATTATGTATTTATGTATGTATATCAGCTGTCTGATACCCATATTACAGGCTCTGCCTAGTTTGGGATCAGGGGGCCAATTCTACTAACGCATTTTCGCATAAAACGCAATTCAACTGCAGCTGAAACGCAAGTGTTAACACTATTCGTACTCCGCTGCGCACAACGTTCGTGCTTCAGCTGCGCTTCAGCCGTAGCTAACGTCTAAACAAACGTCAGACGTAGACTGAACGAACGTTTTTCTCTCTTTTCTACATTTTGACAGTTGTCACAGGTAAAAACGAAACGCATTGCTGTCAAAATAGCGTATGTTAAAAACTGTAACTTAAACGTAACTATTGTTTAAACGAACGATAAATGTTGAAAATAGTAGAATTGCCCCCCAGGTGGCCGTGTGTGAAATGTCACCACATATTTATTTATTTTTATTTTACCAGGGGAAATCTTATAAATAAAATCGTAAACTTGGCGTGTCTGTACATTGAAGATATTTGCAAAAAATAAAATTGGGGGGTCTTAGGATAAGCAACAGAACACATTTCGATCATTTTTGAAATTTTTGTCTGTTTGTCTGTTTGTCTGTTTATCTGTTTGTCTGTTTGTCTGTTTGTCTGTGAGTTTGTGCACGCATCACTTAAAAACTACTGATCGGACTTTGATGGACTTTTCACAGAAACATGGGGCTTGATTTGGTGTAACATATAGGCTTTATTTCATTGCAATCGGTGCAGTCAATCAAAAGTTATGCCAATTTATAGTTTCCGAAAACTCGCATACGCTGCAAGGAGTGTATGTAGGGTGTAAATGCTCGACTGAATTCGTGAGCGGTAGCGGGAGCGGGTATGGTACCAGTGTAATGTGAGATTTTGAAAACTATATATGTATAACTTTTGATTGAGTTAGTCAATTACGATGAAAAATCTGGAGCTTGATCTGGAGCTGGATCTGGATCTAGATCTGGAGCTGGATCTGGAGCCGGACCTTTAGCTAGACCTGGATCTGGATCTGGAGCTGAAACTGGACCTGGACCTGGACCTGGACCTGGATCCGGATCCGGACCCGGACCCGGACCCGGGACCGGGACCTGGACCTGGACCTGGACCTGGGCCTGGACCTGGACCTGGACCTGGACCTGGACCTGGACCTGGACCTGGACCTGGACCTGGACCTGGACCTGGACCTGGACCTGGACCTGGACCTGGACCTGGACCTGGACCTGGACCTGGACCTGGACCTGGACCTGGACCTGGAAATGGACCTGGACCTGGACCTGGACCTGGAAATGGACCTGGACCTGGACCTGGACCTGGACCTGGAAATGGACCTGGACCTGGACCTGGACCTGGACCTGGACCTGGACCTGGACCTGGACCTGGACCTGGACCTGGACCTGGACCTGGACCTGGACCTGGACCTGGACCTGGACCTGGACCTGGACCTGGACCTGGACCTGGACCTGGACCTGGACCTGGACCTGGACCTGGACCTGGACCTGGACCTGGACCTGGACCTGGACCTGGACCTGGACCCGGACCCGGACCCGGACCCGAGAGAGTTGAGAGTCTGAGTGGAAGTGGGATAGGGAGCGGATCCTGTAGTCCACGCGTGCGGAGCCGCGGGCACAGCTAGTTCTAATAAATAAAAACGTAAACTTCGCGTGTCTGCACACTGCAGATATTGAAAAAAAAACTGGGGAGGTCTAAGGATAAGTAATAGAACACATTTCGATCATCTTGGGATTTTGTCTGTTATGTTGTGCACGCATCACGTGGAAACTTCTAAATCGATTCTGATGCAAGTTTCAGAAAACCATAGAAATTAATTATGAGTAACATTTAGTTTTTATTTTATCGCAATCGGCTTACTCAATCAAGAGTTAAGGGAGATTTATAGTTTCCAAAAATCACATATAGAAGTATAATGTTGCGATTCAGATTGCAATTGAAATGAAATGAAATGAAATAAATATTTATTGCCATAAATGTGGTTGGTACACAGGTGGTAGATTATTTTATATATCCAGCACATTTAGTCATTTCTGACATACAATAATTAGGTATAAAAATGATTTAATAGTAATTTGAGATTATTTATAACAACAACAAAAAATTCGTAAGTATGCATATAATATTACAATATGTATTGTATGTAGTATGTTAACTGTCTAAATACACAATAATTTGTTACCTACGGTTAGGACTACGGTGGTAGTTGGAATGGGAATGGGGGTGGGAAGAAAGTGGAAGCGACAATGAGAAGAGTCGATTTAAATAAGTAAAATAATAAAGTTAAAATATCAACACAAAGCCGAAATATATCAGTGAAGTGACAACCCTAGCTATTCTCCCATTGGGTCGGAAACGCCGAAATTGTGAAAATTAGTCCGGCCCGTCCCGGCTCGGCCCAGCTCGGCCCGGCACGGGCCAAATTCGGGCATTTACTCACTTTTTCATTGATAAACTTTTTTTATTTATTACTAGAGGCCGAATTTGAAGTTCATTTTGTCTGATCCAGTCAGGTTAAGTCACTTCTTTAAGGAAGTTGCAATAGATATTTTCAAATTTAATCATCAAAGCAGGTAAAGTTATTTTTTTTTTTTTGGTATTTATCTACCACTAGCTGTTGCCCGCAACTTCGTTCGCGTGGACAACTTAACATCACAAATTATTATGTATTTCCCGTAGGAATGGGATGTTTTTTCGGGATAAAAACTATCCTATGTCCTATTCCAGGACCTAACCTATATGTGTGTTAAGTTTCATCTCGATCCGTCCAGTGGTTGAAGCGTGATTGAGTAACAAACATCCAAACATCTAAACTTTATAATATTAGTAGGGCTAGCTGCGCCCGCGGCTCCGCACGCGTGGACTACACAAATAGGTACCGACTTCAACTCCGATCGCAGTTTAAAATCATTGATAATCCATTTATCTTTAAAAACACTTTAAAGCGCTTCTTGTTGGAAAAAAACTATTACTCTATTGACGAATTTGTAAATTCCTTGTGATGTATAATGAAACTTGTGCAGTTACTACGCAGAACATTTAATTATTTACTAAATATTGACGCTATATACCCGTAGCGTCTATATCTAATAAATAAAATCGTAAACATCGCGTGTCTGTACATTGAAGATCATTGCAAAAAAAAAATTGGGGGGTCTAAGGATAAGTAACAGAAATATTTCAATCATTTTTGGAATTATTGTCTGTGTGAGACAAGGCAGTAACAACGATGGGGCAAAAATTGCATAATAGACTACATAATAACTAAATACCAAAACTACTTTTCATATATATATCATCATGTCTCCACTGCAGGAGCACAACCCTCTCTCATCTGCCGGAGACAGACGGAGGATTTGGCCTACACTCCCCGCGCTGGTCAGACGGGTTGGGGAGGCCTGGTTGATGTTTTGTAATGTATTCCCTTAGTCGCCTTGTACGACATCCACGGGAAGAGTTGGAGTGGTCCTATTCTAGATAATATTTTATATGTCAAAAAAAATGTATCTCTCTTTTTGAGGCACTGTGACAATAATAGTTATAATACAAGAAATAAAAATAAACTTGTTTTACCAGGGTTAAGACTAAGTAAGGTCAGCAAATCGTTCACGGGGCAATGTATACGCTACCAGAGGAAATCTTAAATATGAAGGACAGAAAGTTTAAGATTCACATTAAAAAACAACTTTGTAAGAAAGCCTATTTTAAAGTAAACGATTATTTGAATGACAAAGATGCCTGGTACTGTTAATCCAGCTTCGCAAAATCTTTATTAATTGTATGCAAACTTGATTTTTAAAAGATGTGTTGCGTGAAGTTTGTTGTTCTTCTTCACAGCGCTAACACCTAGGAAGCGGTAGTCGATAAAAAAAATGACGTGTATAAATGTACCAAGTGTCCTCATATGCAATAAATGATTTTGACTTTGACTTTGACTCTATTCTACCGGCTCCCACACGGCAAGTAATATATATAAATATATTATGTATGTATTTATGTACGTGAGTTAGACAAATAGTGCTCTCTTAGTTTAGTTTTAAAAGATGTGCTAGAAAAACCGTGGGGAGTTTATTCCACATCTGCGCTATCAGTATACAAAACTTACACCCACCATTACTAATATCACCCACAAAAGCATGACGTGGTTTTAAAACAAACGCTAAGAACCGTGACCATATTTTTTTCTATAAACACAGTCTAAAAGTGTACGTGTTTGAGTTGAGTGTTCAAGAAATTATTGCAATATTAAATAGGACATCGGTAAGTTAACTTCAATAATAAATATATATTTTTGTTTCAAACCAATTTAAATTAAATAAAAACGTTAACTTCGCTTGTCTGTACAAAGAGACAATATTTGCAAAAAAGATTTATTTGGGGGTAAGGATAAGTAATAGAACACATTTAAATCATTTTAGGAATTTTTGTCTGTGAGTTTGTGCACGCATCACATAAAAACTAGTGGAGCAATTCTGATGTAGCTTTCAGTAAAACAGGCATTAATCTGTATTAACATTTATTTCATCGCAATCGATTTACTCAGTCAAAAGTTATGCGAATTTTAAGATTTTTTGATGAGCGGGCCTAAGGTGGTGACGACAGTGGTGGGGGATGGGGGGGATCCACGCGAGCGAAGCCGCGGGTACAGCTAGTTGAAAATATTTGCAATAAATATATTTGGGGAATGAAGGATGATAATAATAGAATATATTAAGGTCATTTTAGGAATTTTTGTTTGTGAGTTTCAACCAATTCAGAAGTAGTTTTCAGAAAAATATAGGGCCTAATTTGGAGTAAAATTTTGTCTTTATTTCGCATCGTACTCGTAAGAAACGACGCAACAAACTTACATCAACACAACTTTTAAAATTAAAATTTTCAACTCAATTAAGACTTCAATTACCTCAAACTTCATAAATCAATTGATTACTAGTAATTGGGGTAATTATATGTAATTAATACTTATTATGATTAATAATTCTGTCGTCATTACTTTGTATTTATACTTTGATGAAAAGTAATGTTAATAATTCGCTTCACACTTCTGCTGTTAGACCGAAATGTCAGCATTGATGTGTTCAGGGTTGATGTGTGCCAATGTAGTTACAGGCAGATAAGGCAGTCTAACATAGTTCACGTGGTGTCGTTTACATCATCAGCCTACTGCTGAACACAAGCCTCCCCAATAGAATGACACTTGGTGGGCTGTCCATTGGCTATGAAGGCTATGCTCGAGGGTTTCATTGAAGGATATATACGTAATGAAGAGATCCGACGAAGAACGAAGGTAACCGACATAGCCGAAAGGATTAACAAGCTGAGGTGACAGTGGGCGGGCCACATCTGTCGCAGAAGATGTGGATGTTCTGATACAGTGTACGCTTTAATACAGTGCACTTTCTGATACAGTGGTCGTTCTGATACAGTGCACGTTCTGATAAAGTGGTCGTTCTGACACAGTGGATGTTCTGATACAATGGATGTTCTGATACAGTAGTGGTTCTGATACAGTGAACATTCTTATACCGTGGACGTTCTGATACAGTGGATGTTCTGATACAGTGCACGTTCTGATACAGTGCACGTTCTGATAAAGTGGTCGTTCTGACACAGTGGATGTTCTGATACAGTGGATGTTCTGATACAGTAGTGGTTCTGATACAGTGAACATTCTTATACCGTGGGCGTTCTGATACAGTGGATGTTCTGATACAGTGCACGTTCTGATACAGTGCACGTTCTGATAAATTGGTCGTTCTGACACAGTGGATGTTCTGATACAGTGGATGTTCTGATACAGTAGTGGTTCTGATACAGTGAACATTCTTATACCGTGGACGTTCTGATACAGTGGATATACAGTGTACGCTCTGATACAGTGGACGTTCTCATACAGTAGACGTTCTGAGACAGTGGACGTTCTGATATAGTATACGTTCTGATACAGTGAACATTATTACACCGTGGACATTCTGATACAGTGGACGTTATTACACCGTGGACGTTCTGATACAGTGGACGTTATTACACCGTGGACGTTCTGATACAGTAAACGTTTTAACTTACAGAGGACATTACTCGACTAAAGGTAATCGCCTACTTATCTTACAGTTATATTTTGTCCCAGATGCTGTACTAAATGTCGTATAAAGGCAGCTACCGAGATGACGTCACGGTGCACGTCAGTCAGATTTTTATTATGTAAGTACCTTGATTTTTTTAGCCTGGATAATTGGGTGTGAACCAAAAAATTGTACTTACTACATAAAAAAGCGACACTCGCCCCCCCCGCCCCCCCCCCCCCTCCCCCCCACCCCCCGGCCGCAACCGCAAAAATGTGTCTACAGCGTACTCAACTTAGCGTTGTTATTACTCCATACTACGCGCGATATGTGGATGCGGCGGCGATTGATGTGCCGTGCAGCGCGCAAAAATGTGTCTAAGGTGCTTGACTTAGCGTTGTTAATACTCCGTACAGCGCGCAATGGGCGGGCAGCGACTGATAAGTCGCGGCGCGTGCAGCAATGTGTCTAATCGCTCGACTTAGCGTTGTTATTACTCCGTACAGCGTGTGATATGTGGGTAGGCCGCGGCAGCGATTGATAATGCCGTGCAGCGCGCGAAAATCTGTCTAAGGCGCTCGACTTAGCGTTGTTACAATTCTTAACCATCCGACTGGTGAAATGTAGGTATTTATCGCGGTAGGAACGTACGAAGGCCTGAAGTTAGTGTTCTTTGCTCCTGCACCTTGCAGCGACTGCGATATTTTTTCGGTAAAATCGTTTTGATATTTTGATATTGTTCAGTATAATCCCCTGCCAAAATCCCATGCGAAGGAGATTTTTGGAATTTTTGTCCAGAAATCCCCTTCCGGTGCTCAAAGGAAACGTAAAGGGGATTTTTGAAATTTTATCTATTTATTATAATTTTTTTCTTTATAAAACAAATAACTACTTAGATAATCATAGTCTTTTATTTTTATAGAACAATTTTCACCAGTGTGGACACAAAATCTTTCATCGACTACTTCCGTGGCGGAACGCGGTAGCTCTCAGACTGCCACGCCGGAGGTGGCGGGTTCGAATCCCGCTAGGGGCAAATGTTCGTATGATGAATATGAATGTTTGTACCCAAGTCTTGGATGTTTATATATTTATAAGTATGTGTATCCGTTATCTAGTAACCATAGCACAGGCTCTGCCTAGTTTGGGACTGGATAAGGTGTGAATGTCTGAGATAATTATTTATTTATATGTTTACAGTAATTAACAAAATCTTGCGTTGATTTAATATCACAGAAAATCACATTTTAATAGTTAGGTATTCTCCAATAACTAAGTTCTACAATCACAGATTTGTACAATAATATGGAAACATTTAAATCTATTATTGTAAGTTTGAGGTGACAGTGGGCCTGATTCTGAAGCACACATTTAAAATTTGACAGCGCTAAAATTGGTTTCGTCTTTATCTTCATAATACTATGTGACAAGGATAGTAACAGTTTTAGTGCTGTCAAATTTTAACATTGTGTCTTCAGAATCGAGCCCGTTGTATGATTGAGGTGACAGTGTCCACCGCTTAAATCCTTGCTTGTCCTAATTTAACTACCATTTCAAAGTCAAAATCAAAAGGGAAGGAAAGGAGTTTGGGATTAATGTTAACTACATGTTGTTCTTTGCTTTGGTAATTATTAGTAAAGCAAACACACAGACTGCCACATTTATGATACATATAAATCGTTTAGCGGGCGGGCGTGGGACCATAAATATATCACTTTGTGTTGTCTGGGGTGAATAATTACCCAGAAACAATTCCGGGAAACTTTGGGCGTGGCGATAGGGTGGCAACACCGTTTATAACGGAAAACTACTCCGTGATAAACTCTACTAATTAGGATGGAAAAAATAATAAGTTAACGGGATTTAACGGAATCTTTTTCAACGTTCATTCCGTTATCATTTTCAGGTCGTCGGTCCACCCCGCGGTCTTCACTCCAGAAATCATTTGCCCCAACCAAAGAGGATGTGGCCCCAACCTCCTTTTACCTTTATTATAGGTTTTACGGCCTTGGGAACGGGCCCTTTGTAGCCTGTCTATCGCTTCCACTATTCATTAGTTCATTCCTTTACTAACGTTAATTGTAAGCTTTAGTAAGGTTGAGGTTAGGAAGTTCTCTGATGTAAGAAGATCAGCTTAGTCACGTTTATTGATGTTTCCTTCACAGTGTACACACGCACAGACATTTGTTGCATAATATACTGTCAGTACTAAACACCAGAGCCCGAAGTATACATTATAAAAAAAATCACAAGAAACTGTAATGTTATTCTCTAAATACAAACTCACGTGCGAGTCTCACTCAAGTGACTTTACTCACTTCGAAACCTACTTCATTGGTAAACATTCCAGAGCACTGTCGACCTGAAGTCAATAAAGAACTCACTTCACTTCGACAGTGCTCTGGAATGTTTAAAGAATTACCACTGGGTTAGGTTTCAAAGTGAGTTAAGTCACATGAGTGAGACTCACACCTGAGTTTGTATTTTACAGAATATCCTACAGTGCGCCAAATATTACTTAAGCATCTACCGTGAAGTTTGGGATCTGAAAAGAAACGATACCATTCTGCGGCGGCGCCGAATTACAATTGCAAAGAGCCTATTTCAATCTTTTTGGAACACTCTGGCGGCCATTTTGTTTTCGTTTCCTGCTCTCTTACAGGGTTGCCAGCTTTCGCAGACTATATTAATTTTATGATGCCGAAGATTTTAAAGCCGTGTAGTTCCCGGCTTAGAATAGGGCTACCACCAATCTTCCCGTGCGTGTCGTCAATGCGACTAAGAGATTGCACCAGGGACGGGCAGCAGCGTTCTCCCGTGTACATTGAGATAGTTACTGCGATCACAGCACCTTTTCTGTTTTAATAATTGTATTATAATTTATCATTTGTCGTGTGGTTTCCGGTAGAGTAGAATAGGACCACTCCAACTCTTCCCGTGGATGTCGTACAAGGCGACTGAGGGAATACATTATAAAACATCAATCAGGCCTCCCCAACCCGTCTGGCCAGCGCGGGGAGTGTAGGCCAAATCCTCCGTCTGTCTCCGGCAGAAGAGAGAGGGTTATGCTCATGTAGTGGAGACAAAAATAACCTGATGATGATGATGAATTTATCATTTAATGTGTAGTAGCTATAATAGTTGTAAATGCTCCTTATTACAATTAAACGCTTTTAAAAAACAAAATTAACAACAAGAAATTCTGTACTTAAGCGGATTTAAATAAGTTAGCTGGTTTCTGAAATCTAAATTCAGATACAGAAAAAAAAATGTCCATCAAATTAGGTGTTTGACTAAGTAATGAAGCAATTTAGGAACACCTTTGAAATAGCAATGAGGGCTTGTTTTTCAGAAACTGGGCGAGTACTATTCGTGATTTTGTGAAATAATTTTCCTTTTCAACCAAGCTCCAGCTACGGATACTAATCGTGGTCGAATGTAGATGCTTGTAAGTTTTAGTAACTCTATAAATCGCTGCGTTTCTACTAACAGATCTACGGAGTAATAACAACGCTAAGTCGAGCGTCTTAGACTCATTTTTGCGTGCTGCGCGGCACATCAACCGCCGTCCGCACATCGCGCGCTGTCTACGGAGTAATAACAACGCTAAGTCGAGCGTCTTAGACTCATTATTGCGCGCTGCGCGGCACATCAACCGCCGCCCGCCGTTCGCATATCGCGCGTTGTCTACGGAGTAATAACAACGCTAAGTCGAGCGTCTTAGACACATTTTTGCGTGCTGCGCGGCCCATCAACCGCCTTTCGCACATCGCGCGCTGTCTACGGAGTAATAACAACGCTAAGTCGATCGTCTTAGACACATTTTTGCGTGCTCCGCGGCACATCAACCGCCGTCCGCACGTCGCGCGCTGTCTACGGAGTGATAACAACTAAACTACCTTAGATTTTTCGGCTGTTCCCAGTAGTTTTACCAAGTAGTCTTACCAGTAGAACTACTGGGAATTTCCTTCCCAATATACTTACTAGTAAGACCACTGGGAACTTTGATCCCAGTAGACTTACCAGTAAAACAAAACTCCAATAGTCCCTACTCTTATTGTAGACCTAGGCGGGTATTTATTACAACCTACTTAGTGAACTTGAATATATGACCCAAGATAAAACATTTTTTGCGTGTATTGTCTGACAGTAGGTGCTTAAAAGCCTAGGTATATTTATTTTGCTAGGGAGTGATATCTGTTACGTATAAATAATTAAGTAATCTGTGGTTTGCACGTCTAACTATTGTATTTTGAATGCCAAACGCAAACTCAAAACGAACTTTAGAAATGATTCTTCTGTTATTTGTTAAATAATGAAAAAGAGTAGATTATTTAAAAAAAAACTGGAGTTCATGTTTCAGTATGATTTAAAAAGCGTGTTGGAAAGCTCTGTGTTGCCAGCGAATAATAAATTTTAGCTTCCATAATCAAATTACAGTGTATTCGCAAATCCACTTAGGTAGCCTTTGTAACATCGATTCTATAAATTGAATTAATTTGTTTATGTACCTCGATGATGGTCCGCGAATTTCCCTAGGGATCCCTATATTTTACCGAAATGTGAGCTTTTTCGAAGTGTTTTAATACATTTTGTAAAGGTACATTCACAACACAAAAGTTATAATAAAAAAAAATAGGACAAGGAGGATCCACAGTAGTGTCAGTAGCTACTTATGAATGACATTGTAAATTCAGCTTGTTTAAATTTATTGGTTCTAGGTCGCATCCGGAGAAACGGCGATAAAACGCGGCCATGTGAATCTTACTTTAGTAACAGACTCAAATTTAAAATCATTTATTGCATATGAGTACACTTGATACATTTATACACGTAATTTTTTTTACCGACTACCGCTTCTTAGGTGTTAGCGCTGTGAAGAAGAAACGGCGCAACAACTTCACGCAACACATCTTTTAAAAAACAAGTTTGCAAACAATTATATAAAGATTGTGGGAAGCTGAAGCAACATTGGTACCAGGCATCTTTGTCATTCAAATAGTAGTATATTTTATAATAGTTAGGGAACGTACCCAAACTACGTAACCCGTTTAGGGGGGGGGGGGGGGGGGGGGGGGGGGGGGGTTCTTCAAAATACCACGCTTGGTCACAGGGGAGGGAGGGGGGGGCTTAGGTTTTCGTCACGTAGTTAATATCCTCTCGCGCTTTTTCAAGCTTTATTCAAATATGGCGCGCAGCGTTTAGCGCTTTTTAAACTCACAGGTGGCAACACTGACGCACATATCGTCAGCTGATTGTAAACAGTTTTTTCTTCTTCATCATATTTTTTCACTTGTAATTATAGGAATGCACGCACTCTTGGCGTCACGCGGCAAGCGCCGTATTAAATAAAGACAAATGTGAGCCAAATTTTATTTTTTTCAACTTTCTGTTTGCAAAAAATGGTTTAAAACCAAATTTATGAATTACTACGTGAAAACTAGAGGGGAGGGGGGTATTGGCATATACTACGGGTGGTCACCGAGGTAAAAAAAATGGGTCACGTAGTTTTGGTAAGTTCCCTTCGTTGGACTTATAAAACTATCCATAACTAATATTCACTTTTTAATCCAATTAATAGTTCAATCCACTTTTGATCGTTTAACGAAGGTGGAAATTAGTAAACGGCGAGTGGATCATTAAAATTAGATTAGTCGTTTTTGTGGCAGCCGTTTTAATGAAATAAAGGATTACCTAGCTAGTATTAAGGTTATAGTTGACGGTTCCACTTCTGCTCTTGACCACTTCTGGATTTTGTCACTTCAGTAGCAAAAATATATATCTTTATATTATTTATATCTTTATATACATATATATTTTTACTACAGAAGTGGCAAAAGACAATATGAATTTCTCAACTCTTGTATTTTGTCACGTCTGGATATGACGACTTCTGAATTTGTCAACTTCTGGATTTTGACATTTCTGAATTCGACTCGAAGATAACTATACAACTTAAACTTTAACGCCTGGCGGTCCTCAGTGGCCGATATGACGCCGCTGGCACAGCTATTATAAAAGTGTACAACAATTATTCAGCCTCGTAACGGGGCACCAATTTCTTTCCCTGCCGTTCGTTAGTCTTGAAAAATTAACAATTAAAATTCTGTCAAGGTCCGTATAACCTTATAAATCTGTTAGATAAATAAGGCCAGGTGGGCCCGAGGGTGGTAACAATTCTTTTCTTTTAAGATTTATACTTTTTCTGGTTATTTTAAAAACATCAGCCTACTACGAGAGCTTGGGGCCGTTCAAGTATTACGTAAGTAGATATCCCCCCCGTAAAAGTAAGCAAAGCTCTTACAACTCCCCCCCCCCCCCCATGGTACATACATTTTTCAATGTGTTCTAGTTTTTTTATTGATTCATGAGCAGCAGCTATGTCCTACTTCCTACTAATATTATAAATGTGAAAGTTTGGATATTTGGATGTTTGTTACTCAATCACGCTTCAACCACTGGACGGATCGAGATGAAACTTGGCACTCTCTGAAAATCTTTACTCTTTATAATATTAGTGGTGATGTAGATATTTTAAAAAATATTCAATCAATTGTTTGTTATTCATTTATGTATAAAGTTATACACATCGATAATGGGTCCCATTATCTATGTGTATGACTTGAATGGATATTTAGATATTTGGATGTTTCGAGGTTTGTTACTCAATCACGCTTCAACCACTGGACGGATCGAGATGAAACTTGGCACACGTATAGCTTAGGTCCTTGGATAAGATATAGGATAGTTGTTATCTCGAAAATTCATCTTATTCCTACGGGAAATATTTAATAATTTGTAATGTTAAGTCCGTCCACGCGGACGAAATCGCGGGCAATAGCTAGTATCTAATAAATAAAAGTGTGAATTAGTTACCATATGAATACTATTGTCTACATCGAACAAAAAACCTTATATCCTTTAAAAAACTGTTTCATCATCATCATCGAGTTATTTTTGTCTCCACTGCAGGAGCACAACCCTCTCTCATCTGCCGGAGACAGACGGAGCATTTGGCCGACACTCCCCGCGCTGGCCAGACGGGTTGGGGAGGCCTGGTTGATGTTTTATAATGTATTCCCTCAGTCGCCTAGTACGACATCCACGGGAAGAGTTGGAGTGATCCTATTCTACTCTACCGGAAACCACAAGGCAAACTACTAACTACTTATACTGCATAAATTTACTTGAATGTCATACTGAGCAGTAGAACTAGTTGGACTTTTTCTGTCCAATCTGTTAGATCGTAGGACTAATAGTACGACTAGTTGGACTAACCCCTATATTTCAATTCCCCGTGGTTGTATTATGGGTCTTTCTACTTCCCCGTGGTCCAACTGGTTGTACCATGGGTCATTTTACTTCCCCGTAGTCCAACTGGCTGTACCATGGGTCATTTCACTTCCACATGGTCCACCTGGTTGTAAAATAGGTCGTTTTACTTCCCCGTGGTCCAACTGGTTGTACCATGGGTCATTTTACTTCCACATGGTCCACCTGGTTGTAAAATAGGTCGTTTTACTTCCCCGTGGTCCAACTGGTTGTACCATGGGTCATTTTACTTCCCCGTAGTCCAACTGGCTGTACCATGGGTCATTTTACTTCCACATGGTCCACCTGGTTGTAAAATAGGTCGTTTTACTTCCCCGTAGTCCAACTGGCTGTACCATGGGTCATTTTACTTCCACATGGTCCACCTGGTTGTAAAATAGGTCGTTTTACTTCCCCGTGGTCCAACTGGTTGTACCATGGGTCATTTTACTTCCCCGTAGTCCAACTGGCTGTACCATGGGTCATTTTACTTCCACATGGTCCACCTGGTTGTAAAATAGGTCGTTTTACTTCCCCGTGGTCCAACTGGTTGTACCATGGGTCATTTTACTTCCCCGTAGTCCAACTGGCTGTACCATGGGTCATTTTACTTCCACATGGTCCACCTGGTTGTAAAATAGGTCGTTTTACTTCCCCGTGGTCCTACTGGTTGTAAAATGGGTCATTATACTTCCCCGTGGTTCAACCAGTTGGACATTGCAGTTGTACCGTTGCGGGTCGGTCCCGCGTTTTTCTATGTATGGTCACGCATTTGTCATGACAAAAATTAACAGTCATAAGAATTTCACGATTATCGCCTTTTCATATTAATATCTTTTTCCATCAATGTCTGTTCTGTCCTACAGTTTTAATGTAACCTGTAATCTGTGTACAGACGTACACAGAGACACTCACAAATACCCTCCCCCCTACACACATCTTATAAATAAAATCGTAAACATCGCGTGTCTGTACATTGAAGATATTTGCAAAAAAAAAATTGGGGGGTCTAAGGATAAGCAACAGAACACATTTCGATCATTTTTGAAATTTTTGTCTGTTTGTCTGTTTATCTGTTTGTCTGTTTGTCTGTTTGTCTGTTTGTCTGTTTGTCTGTTTGTCTGTGAGTTTGTGCACGCATCACTTAAAAACGACTGATCGGACTTTGATGGACTTTTCACAGAAACATGGGGCTTAATTTGGTGTAACATATAGGCTTTATTTCATTGCAATCGGCTAACTCAATCAAAAGTTATGGACATTTTTAGTTTTCAAATACATTAGTAGGTAAGGTTAGTATGCAATATATTGCACATGATAGTATTTCCGTACTATTCAGATTGCGATGAGTTTGGATTACATTTGGAGCTGCGGGTGGGAATTGGAGTACGAGTGGGCGTGGGCGTGGGCGTGGGCTCGGGCGTGGGCGTGGGCGTGGGAAAAGGGGAGTGGGTGTGGGAGCGGGAGCGGGAGCGGAAGCGGGAGCGGTAGCGGGAGCGGGAGCGGGAGCGGGAGCGGGAGCGGAAGCGGAAGCGGAAGCGGAAGCGGAAGCGGATGCGGAAGCGGAAGCGGAAGCTGAAGCGGGAGCGGGAATGGTAATGGGAGCGATTCTGTAGTTCACACAGGCCGAGATAACTTTTGACTGAGTTAACCGATTACGATGAATTTGTGGTATACATATGCAACAAAGTAATGTTGGTCGGAATTGGATTGCGATGGATTAGTTACGAGGACTACATTTGGAGAGACAAGGGAAAGGGATTTGAGGGGAGAGTTGAGGGGAGAGCTGACGGGAGGGTCGAGGGGAGAGTTGAGGATCTGGACCTGGACCTGGATCTGGGCCTGGAATAGACCTGGACCTGGACCTGGATTTAACGTCTGAGTGGAAGTGGGATAGGGAGCGGAAGTGGGAATTAGAGCGGATCCTGTAGTCCACGCGAGCGGAGCCGCGGGCACAGCTAGTCTTATAAATAAAATCGTAAACTTCGCGTGTCTGTACATTGAAGATATTTGCAAAAAAAAAATTGGGGGGTCTAAGAATAAGCAACAGAACACATTTCGATCATTTTTGAAATTTTTGTCTGTTTATCTGTTTGTCTGTGAGTTTGTGCACGCATCACTTAAAAACTACTAATCGGACTTTGATGGACTTTTCACAGAAACATGGGGCTTAACATAACTTAACATTTAGTCTTTATTTCATTGCAATCGGCTAACTCAATCAAAAGTTATAGATATTTTTAGTTTTCAAATACATAAGTAGGTAAGGTTAGTATGCAATATATTGCACATAATAGTATTTCCGTACTATTCAGATTGCGATGAGTGGATTACATTTGGAGCTGCGACTAGGAGTTGGAATGGGAGTGATAGTGGGCGTGGGAAAAGGGGAGTGGGTGTGGGAGCGGAAGCGGGAGCGGGAGCGGAAGCGGGAGCGGGAGCGGAAGCGGGAGCGGGAGCGGGACCGGAGGGGGACCGGAGCTGGAGCAGGAGTGGGAATAGGAGTGAGAGTGGCAGCGGAAGCGGAAGCGGGAGCGGGAGTGGGAGTGGACGTGGGCTTGGAAGTAGGCGTGGGCGTGAAAATTGGAGTGGGTGTGGGAGCGGAAGCGGGAGCGGAAGCGGGAGCGGAAGCGAAAGCGGGAGGGGAGCGAGAGCGGGAGCGGAGCGGGAGCGGGAGTGGAAGCGCCAGCGGAAGCGGGAGTGGGAATGGGAGCGGATTCTGTAGTTCACGCGAGCGGAGCCGCGGGCACAGCTAGTACATACTAAAATTGGTTTTAATATGTGTGCCCAGATATCTGCTGCGCTGTCCTTGGCCATACCCAGTATGCGTCTTCGTGTTCTGCTAATCCGTTCTGCTGGAGTACGCAGGGGTCTCCGCAGGGGTCACAGGTACTGTAACATTGTAACGAGGAGAGGGAGGGGGTCGTCGAGGAATATTTATAAAAAATTTGAAAATCGTTTACTGAAGTCCAAACATTTATGGTCACCTTTGTACACTTTCCAAAAATCTGTACCTATTTTTATTATCAAAATCAAAATATTTATTTTTCAAAATTGGAATACGTTATTCTCTTTTTGACGTCAAATTCTGCCTAAAACTACTCCACTTCCACCTGTATAACCGAGGGAAAGAAGTGGCAACAAACCCAACGGCACAGGGCCCTACCTTTGATTTATCTTAGTCATTACAATCATTAAGTCTACCTATGCTGAGCCATCAAGCACTCCATGGACTTTTATCATTTAAGTAGTCATCTAACTTATAGTAGGCTTTATTGTTATCCTTAATTTGTGTGCAACAAAGAGTTTATCTATCTATGATTTCTTTTGGCGAAAACGGAAGCTCTGTGAGCAACTTAACTTAAACAATTGACAGATTCAATCGCACAAAAACAAGAACGTGACCATAAATTAGCAAATAATAATATTGGATATTTCCAAAACTATTCCTTTTTATTTCAGATACAATGCCATCAAACTCCTAGATATGATCAAACCACAAGCGCTCAACATGCTAACAAACCAACATTACAAGACCAAACACCAACTAGAGCAGAATCCTACCAACATACTGAAAAACCAGATAAAGAAGTCACATTGGAAAACCCGATCGTTGCATGTCTGGCGGGATTCGACCACGAAATCTACGACCTTATGGACGAAATCAAAAGAGGATCAAGTGAAAACAAAGAACATGAAGTCAAAGTATATTTCTACTTAATAGAACAATGTAAATTCTATCTTCTAGGAAGCTATGCGACAGATCTGAAAGTTTTACAAGATAAAGTGTCAAAATATAGCCATTACTATTGTCTGGATAAAAGATATTTAGAAAGTTTTAATGAAAACGATTGCTTGTACTTAGATAATTTAATATTCGTACCCAGTATAAAAAAAGATTTAAAATGTTTTTTCAGTGACGACAAATTAGCATTAGACGATTTAAATGTTAAGGCTCCAATCATAAGTAGCGAATATGTTAAGAAGAAAGACAAGGTAATCACTAATGCAAAAAATAATAATTATCTATATCCAGAATATATTGAAGTACCAAATAATCAAATACGTACAACAAATAAATATTTCGAAGTATTTCTACCCAAAGAGAAAGGTGCTTTGGTCTCCCATGTAATAATTAACAACGAAATATATCCACGTTATATTAATATAAAAACTCTATGGAATCCAATAATCAATGAGTGCTATTCTAATGAACTATCAGATATTACCGCATCCAAAAATGAATACAGTGAAATACTGTGTCCTAATAATGGTAAAATGTTAGACACAATTTCAAACAATGACAAAATTACCAAACAATTTCCACTTAAAGAGGCTAAATCTGAAGTTCAACTAACTCCTGCAACTAAAGATAAAACAGATTGCAGTTACCTATCTTACTATAATAAAAACCTTTGTGGCATTGATATAAAAAATATCTATGTTCAGAAATTTTTATCAAATCTTATTAATCTAAATGAAGAAGCAATACAAGCTGCAGAAAAAAGGAACCCTACTGCGAATGTTTGGTTTCCAAATAATATCATTCCTAATAAAAATATTCTAATTCATAATCTATTGGGATCCAATTCCTGTAATAAACATACTGCAAGCTATAGCAACCAAATATTAAAAGCATTTGAAGATACTAAACCGAAACAACTTTTAAATTTTATATCATCTAAAGTAAATATCCTAAAAAATGTGAAGCCTGTGATTCCAAGTGCATGGCTGAGCAAATATGTTAGTAATACAAAAAGTGACTTGAATGGTGCAGATGATAAAATTACAATTTATCTGTCTCCCATAACATCAAACAAAGAATTTCCTAAATCTAACTCAATACAGATTCCTAAGCTATTTCATCAAGCGTCACCATGTGTATATTATAATGATAAATCTAATATAGATAATCTTGATGCCATCAATTATCAAACAGATAATAAAAATCCTAAATACGACTATAAATGTGTGTCTTATAAAGAAATTCCTTTAAATAATAATGCTAAACTTAATCTTTATAAAACTACAGACGCTGATGAAGTAAACGAGCAATATATAAATTATAAAATTAATAATCCTTCTTTGTCTTATAATGAAGAACCAGTAGTAGCATTGAACAGTCAACAAGATAAATCGAATACCGAAGTAGATGATCCATCAAACGTTAGTTTAAAATCTGCTACATGTGAAGTGGAATTACAACCTTTTATACGAAATACTAAAGCAAATCATTGGAGCACAGCAATATACAATAAATATAATCTTCTTAATGGCAATAATAAATTTGCAGAAAGTGATGTACAACATACATCACCAACATATAAAAGTAAAAATCGTAATATTGACATTATTAATGACGTACATCCCAATTGTAATCCCACAAATAACGGATACGTATCAAAAATATATGCTGGTTTAGAAAAAATATCACCAAATGCTATAGAATTCATTACCCCAAAATTACAAATCATTAAAAATAATTACTCACATTTTTATAATGTTCCTAGTAAAATTGCAAATTTAGTAAAAATATCAAATGGACCTCCAACGAAAGTCATTTTAGATAAGTTTGAAGACCAAGTTGTGTATCAAAATGCTTATGAGCTTGCAAAAAATAATGGTGTTCCTGAAAAAACCACACCTGATTTAATGAATAAAACTATTAACATTAAGGAACCATATTTGCAAACTTCCCAATGCACCTTTCCAAATAACTGTAAAGTCCCTAGTAATACTGATCTCTTTGAAGAATTGAAAACATTTCCTTTGAATACTCCAGATATATGTTATGTTAAAGCTCATGAAAATAAACCCTGTTTGATAAATGTACCTGATACTCAAAGTATAAAGGCAAAAGAAATCGCAGTTCTTTCAAACGAACACGATATGAAAATTTTAAAGCCATGTGAATATGTTGATATCCAAAGCAAACTTCGTGCCATTAAGAATGGTATTAAAACTCCTATTAAATTACTCATTGATGGTAATGTTCTGAAAACAGTTTCACCTGTTTGCAGTCTGTATAAAGGGAAACAAGAAATTGAAAATATTATTATACCATTACAATTACCTCAACCTAACATTCAAGTAGATCCGATTAAACATCCAATCGTAGAAGAAAAATATCATCCGACCAAGCCAGTTTTAAATTTAAATATGTTTGAAATGAATCCTACTTTGAACTCAATTCCCAGTGTATTAAGTAATACTAATAATGATATTGAAACTGCTAATCAGTACTCTAATAGTCCTGTTTCATCTAAATCTCAAGAAACCACTAATCATAATACACTATATAATCTCAAAAATATAAATCATGAGAAATCACTCACAAATGCCAAGATATTACCAAATTTATCCATTTTAACTGGCACGGGAAAAACTTCCAACAACAATTATGCCTTAAACCATATTGAAAAACAAAATATACCAATAATAAAAAACGTTCCCGAAACTGCATTGGTTATTGAAAAAGCGATACCTATAACACCATTCATTAATAATTTAACACGTGAACCAATTTCACTAAAATTAATTACAAAGGATTTTGATGAATATCAAACCTATATTGCAACAAATCAAGATATTTTCAGCAAAAATAATGAAAAGCCTAATTCAATAATTACTGAAGAGTTGCCAATAACACATATTAAAAATATAGATAATCAAAAAAACATAAAATCTTATACAAATGTTTATAATGTGAAACTATCGCCATTAAAATCAATTATTGAAAATTTAAATTCTGAAAATATAAAGCCTAATAACATCTTAAAACCACCAACATTTAATTATATCAGTGATCAAATTTCAATAGGCGATAATTCTTTGGTGAAAACTGATGTAAAACCTAAAGCAAGTTTTTTTAAAATACATCCAGAAACTGATACAAACAATGTTTTTATACAAAATTCTGATTTTAATTCATATCCTAATGAAATGTTCAATTCAAATGCTATAATAGAATCACCTCGAATAAAAGATATTAATTTCAAATTACCTATGTCAACTAGTATAGCGCCAGTTCTAGATGTACCTGAAACAAATAAAAACTTTGATGAAATACAAAATATGAAAGAGTATTTCAACATCAATCAAGAAATAATAGAAAAAGGAAATATTCTAAACAACAATAATATATTCAAAAATTCACCAATATCTACGAATATTCGAACACCGTTGTATGATTTTTTTCTTCAAAGGCTAAAAACAGAAAGTATTCCTAATTATGAAGCAAAGTTATTTCCAAAATCTAATGACGTCATTGAAAATGAAAGTTTTGTACCAAAATCTTCAGGAACTGAACCAATTGTGTCCTTCACAAACCACATAAGTGCACAAAGAAATCCCAAATCAACTACAAAAGCACCAAACGAAGCTATTATTAATACAAATTTTAAACCAATTGCTGTACAAATTAAACCTAAATTCAATAACCTCTTTCACACGAATCCAATTAGTTATGCACCAAGTTTAATTAAAACAGATGACAGAGCTGGGACAGAGGAAAATTACTTTGGACTTATATCACCAATTGACACAACTTCATATAATTCTAATTTGCTCAATATGATAACAGTCCCACCTAAACATAAACAAAAATTAATAAAATTAGCAAAAATTAATGATATTGGAGATAAAATACAAGTTGCACAAATTTTTTCAACTTTCCACAGTCCCGATCTTCCAAATACTATATTCAATAAAAATATACCTGAATCACGCTTATTCAAACCAGCCGGTAAAACTTTAATAAATTGGAATAATTTGACGAATATATCACCAGTCTTATTAAACGCTAAATCTACTTTGCAAAAATGTCACTTTCCGAGCACGCAAGCAAATTCAAATATTGATAAATATAAAAATAAACAAATGAATATCATAGAAATAAATAATGGGAAGCTAAATGATGTTCAGGAATTTGAATCAACTATACCAACTGTGTCTAATTTACCAAACGCTCAAACCAATTCACATGCAACTAAATGTAAGCCAAACATAAACTATATACCTATTATTACCAAAGGTAATAGTAAACCCGAATCTATAGTTACATCTAAACCTATACCAAAATCTGTCCCCTCTCAATATAGTCAGAAAAGTATTAATACAGATTATGACGATATGTCAGATATACAATCAAGGTATGACAATTCTATTTTAACAAATAACTTAAATAAATTCCCCGAATATATAAAATCTAACTATAAAATGAATCCAATTTCAATGGCAAGGGATTCTCCTCTACAATCGGATGAATATAAACTAATGGAAAATGTACCTTACTATACCAATAAATATGAGCCTAAAAGTAACTTAGAATACAGTCCACTGTATCATATATCTAAATCTATATCAAGTGCGCAGGATAAAAAAGCTGATAAACAAAATTTAACAGAAAATAATCCAGTACATAACTTTCACACCAATAATGAATATATTACAGAAACGAATACACACACCGTAGACCCTATAACAATAGTAGATCCCTCAAGTTACAATGAGTTATACTTTAATAACAACGTACCCAAATTAACAAAAAAATTAAACGAAATAAATATATTACATAATAACAAACCTAAATCATTCTTATCTAAAAGTAACCCAGAAAATCATGTGTTTTATACACCAAATGAAATACCATATTTGACACAGTCTAAATCAAAATTGGACAAGCAGTATGTCGATACAGTGTACCCTAAAATTGGACAGCCTAAGCCAGAACTAACCGAAAAAGTGCCGGTACATAACTATGTTCACAATACATACAACACTGTAAGCAGCAGTAAAACTAATCCTTTTTATCAGAACATTAATGACAAATTATATATAGCTGAGCCATATCTACAACTTCATGACAGTTTTAAAAATCCGAATAAGCCAATCAATCCTATTGCAAGTAAAGAATACCTACCTCTAACAGAGGAAGCTGCAGTGTTGAATGAAAATGTGCATAACAATGACTATATTAATGTTATCAAACCTGTTACAACAAATATGTTGGACTCTAACTTTAATAATAAATTACTGAATGCATCTCCTAAAGTAAAACTTGATAACTATGTTTCAAAATCAAATGCAGCCTACCCCAAAAAGCTCATAAAAGATCAATACAATACAGGGACAATTCCAAATAAACAGAACTATAGTAATATCTTTCAGTATAATAATGAACGTTTATCCACAAACCCTTTACATTCTAACTATGGCAAAACTATAATAAACGATACAAATCCTAAAATACAATCATATACAGATTTTTCTGATACTATTAAAGAAAATTCTTATTATCAATGCAAAACGAAACCAAGTTTCACTAAAGAAAAGGTTTGTGATAATAATGAATACTTAGATTTTAATAATAACAATCAATATGTTAAAGCAGATATTCTTTCAGGTGTTAAATATGAAACTAAACCGCATACAGATAATAATAATATAATTAATAATGATAATTGCAACACAATAAAAGAAGAAGAAATAAAAAAGTCACGCAACATTCCTGCATATAAGTATTTCAATCAAAATAATATACCTATCTTAGAATCAATATACATGCATGCTACATCTAATGTAAAACCATGCGTTAAAATACCCGAAAATGAGTTTATTCAATATTATACGAACAAAAATAAATATTCAAAATATAATACTCAGCAGAATCCTGTACAATCTGACATAGATATTGATCCAAATGTTCAAAGTACATCTTTTGTAAGTAATCCAGCAATTAGTGAACCATATGAATCTATAGATCAAGCCAATGAAGTTCCTATAAAAATGCAAGAAGCGTATACTGGAAAACCCAATTCAAAAGTAATAATTAATAATGAAAGAAAATACACACACAATCCTGATATATTTAATTATGTGAATGTAAAGAAACCTGCACTTACAATCAATCCTAAGGTTACCAGACTAGATATTCGATTTAATAAATTCGATTCAAATGCAAGTGAAGAAAACCCTCATTCAGAGGAATATGAAACTGTATCGGAATACAATGCAGAAAATCCCTGTCAAACCAAACCACTCCAAGTCACTAAGAACCAATTAAAACCAAATGATCATATATCTGACTGTTATGTTGAACCTTATTCAAAAGTAAATAAAATTGCATCTAAATATCCAACAAATAAACTTTTTACAAAATTAAAGACATTTATACCTACCAATTCCTGGAATAATAGTTATCCCACATTTGTAAAACCTGAATATCCTACTGGAAAATGCTATTCAACAAATATGGAACAAAATCCTAAATATTCCTATGTTGAACTCACGCCTAGTAATCCATTAAAACTTTATCCAAAAGCAAATGAATTTTCTAAAGATTACATTCCAGATAGCTATCCAACTTTAGAGAAACCTAAATCGCACTTAACTGTAAAAAAATATCAAAAAGAAAATGAACGTCCTGCAGTATTTTCTGATGAAAACTATCAATTGGCGAACCACATGACATCTGCATGTACTGAAGATAAAAATAATTTAAATATGGTCGAACTCACATCCAGTTATTCTGACGATAGTTTAAGAGATCATGAAGGTAATCGTTATTCAGAAGACAATGAACTAGAACTAGAATATACTACAGAGAAAATAAAACCAAAAATCAGTGGTAGGCAGAAGCAAAAAACAAACGCTAAATATTTCAAAAACGATTTACCTATTGATAATTTAAACATCAAGGAAAAATCAAGAATAGCGAATGAAGATATATATGCTACAAAAAATATTCTTCAAATGCAACCTGGCTTAACATGTTTGCAGGGACCTCCTGCTATTATACGTCATGATTCGTATATTGAAAATGCCTCTCCTCTTGTGGAAAACAAGCCTTACTATTCACAAATATCTACCATGAATTTGAATAAACAATCTGTGGCTCCTCAAACTTTGGTAAACAAATTGAAATTACACAATATTGAAACTAAGCCTATTTATTCAACATTTTCTCCTACATCGTTGGAAAGTTCTATTACTATACAAACTCAAACTCCAAATGTAAAACTACGGCACTTAAATGCGGAAAATAGGCCGTTGTACTTTGATAATCCTGTAACGTCGAAAACCAAACCAAAAATCCAGACCACATATTTGCGAACCCCGAATACAAATTTAGAAAATTACAACATCTATTCCCATAAGCTTTTTCCTACTTTCAACTTATTAAAAACTTCAAGTACTGAAAATGAGGGCACGTCTTCTATAAAGCCTCAAGCAACTTTAGAAAATCAACCCCTAAATTTGCAAACTAATATAATTCAAGAAAACCCGCATTCATGTTCACAAGAACTTGAACAAACTTTAGAAACCATGTCTGCTTATTCAAATAGGCCTTCTATTCCAGAAAACAACTCAACAGACTTAGTAAATAACACTTCTAATTTAGAAAATGACCCTAATATTTCCAATTCCCAAATATCTCAACCACTTTTCGAAACTAAGATTTCACACAATCCGAAAGTTTCAGACAACACGCCTAAATATTTGCAAAATACAGCTAACGCTAATCAAAGCCCTTCTATAACAACTGAAAATGAAAAACAAACATACGATCTTAAAAAAGATATATTCAAATGGCTACAGTCATCTGACAATCTTAAACATGAACTTTTTAATAAGAAAGAAATAAATATACCTTTAGGTAACATGGGCTTAGCAAAATACATAGCATTTGATAAACCCAAAACATTTACAGTTAAAACTGATGATCCAAATATTTATCTAACAGCTTGGTATTCTAACTTAAAAATTATAAAAGCAAAGCTTGTAATCGAGACAGAAGATACTGCAGCTGTAAATTTTATGCCAATAATTAAGGACAATATAAAAATAGATCCAGAAACGGTACAAAATGTGGCGAAAAAGGTGATTAGACAGTTTTATGGAGAGCCTATAGTTATAAAAGGAATGTATTCGACGTTTAAACCTTATGCAATAGTATATGATATAAACAAACCAAGACTCGAAAATCTAAACAGTTTCTACATACTGTGGCCTACTTTTTGCGATGGTGGTTGCTACAAATGTGGATTTAAGTGTTCGTGGGAACCAAATGATTGTATATCAATAAATAAAATGTAGATTTCATGTATTAGTAAGTGTAAAGTATGTTTATTGTTCCTAATGTTTTCTTAATATGTATGAGACTGAACTTGTGTGCTTTGATTTGTAACAATAAAAATATTATTGTTGTTCAATTATTTTTCTATATGACTCACACCGTCTTCTGTTTTTGTAGTAATTTGACGGTAAAAACCACAACAAAAATAAAACAACACAACAACATAAACATACATTTTGACAAACAACATAACATAAACAAACATACATTAAAGTTTGTCGGGAAGAAATCGCTTAAAGCGATAAGACCGCCTAAGTTGTACTATTTTTTTTATTTTTATAACTTGTAACTGTATTTGTTTGTACAATAAAATGTATTGTACATTTATTTTCTTATTCAACGATCTTTATGTGGCTAATTCTCATCGCCACGATTCTCATCGTCACCTTCGTGGTAAATTCTATTTTTTGCTTATATAAACTATTTTTATCAAAAATCTAATAGCGCTTGATAATACGAGTAAATTTATAAGTAAATTAATCAAATCGTGAGTCTCGGTTGGAAGTAATAATGTTTTGAAGTTCTAGATGCCACGAAAGTGACGCGATGATCCACGAAAGTGACTCAGTAACTTTACAGCCATTACTTTCTCAGAATTGACTACTGGTTATGAGACTAAATGTTCATGAAATAACAACTTAATCTTATTTTCATAATTAAATAGGCAAATACATGATATTCAATCAAGCGCAGAGAGAGTTACCAGTTCGGTCCTAGGTTCGGTCATCCTACGAAATAGGTTCCTATTATTACTGATATGCTATGTCAATTAAAACTACATAATTTTAGTGAAAAGTACTTATTATAGAACATTATTAACGTAGGAAATAAATAGAAACTTTACTGTGGTTTTATTAATCAGGTACTTATATTTCGGAGGATAGTTTTACTCTAAAATACCCTCTTTATACATGTGATAACATAATAACATACCTAATGTATCTAAACTTATAACAATTGTGCATAATTTGAGTATACTTTAATTATATTATCACTGCTAATTTGTGACATTCACAAATAATCAGTCTCCGGTGATAAAAAATAATCAAAAACTTAACCTAATTAGTTGTAATATAAACTATTTCCTAATGATGAATCAAATAAGTCTTTAGAACTTAGATACTACTTTTAGTCTGAACTTAAGAAAGGCTAAATCTCTCAAAAAATAAAAACGAAACGTTACACGCTGTTAGGCAGCACTTTTACTTTTCAAAAACAAAAACGTTATTCTATAAAAAAATCTCATTACAAGAAGACGATAACATCTCCGAACAATAAAAGAAAATATCAGAACGTTACGTTTGCGTAAATCAAATATATTGTAACTCGAATCTGGATCATCATCAGACCAGAAGCTACGTTGGTGTTGAGGGTTCATTTTTACCATCTTGGTTCGAAACCCTAAAAACAACGTTAATATACTTACTTACTTACTTTAATTAGTACCTACCCATACTTCATGTTTAATTAGTTATCTATTAATAGTGTAGTTGTTAATTTATCATGTAAATATACTTTCTTATGTATTCAAAATACATCAAACTAGTTGATTTTGTAAATACGTATACACCAGTCGCTATATTTCGAAATAAAACAATACAAAAAATCACTTTCGTGGCAAAAAATCACCTTCGTGGGTAAAACGCCACGAAGGTGATGCCACGAAGGTGACGAAAATATCCCTTTTTTATAAATTCCTGCAAAGTTTAGGTGTATTGTTTTAAATCAAATACTACATAAATATCTCGAACATTTTGGAGTATCGATGAGCTAACTTTAATTTCCATTACCAAAATACAATACACAAATATGTTGTCCACGCAAGTGATCGGTACACCTACGAATAAATATAAACTTACCAATATTTTTTACTCACGGAACGATGAGTCGCTCGTCCCACTTCTGTGAAGCAGGAACACGACTGACGATGACCGAATCGAACTCTGTGATTAGTTGCTGCGGTTGTATTCAACAGCAAGCCTTTATTACTACTCAAATCTTAAGTACCTAAAATCGTGTGACCGACACATATTGTGTTTCCAATTCAAAATAATGACGAAAAGTTTTTTTTTACACCAACGTATGTAAAGTGTATTTAATTACGATGACTTTGGTATATATAACATACAAATACACTGAAATTTGGTAAAGCAGTAACCAAATGTTTTACTGCAACGGGAAGTGTGACACGATGAGAATACGAAAAATGGCCCCGTTTTTGATCGTTCGTGTTAATTATTTATATTATTTTTGCTTCAATTACGGCAAGTTTTATTTATTTTGTGACCAAATAGATGTTTTATCTACCAATCCACAAGTTATGTTTTTAACTTATACTGTTTAGCAAATATAACTGTGTGACCATAAAAATTGAGTGTCAATGAGAAGTACCCATGTACTACTAGATGGAGCGTTCCAAACGATCGCTCTGTTCCACGCAAGTAGCCACAACTCTTTCACATTCACAATTAAACTTGTGCAGTTACTACGCATAACATTTAATTATTACTAAATATTGACGCTACGGTTATATAATGTCAATTATATTCGTACACAAGAAATTGTTATAGAATAATAAATACAATACAATTCTTATTCAATTAATTTAATATACATACAGTACAACGCATCATAATGCAATACAACAAAATACAACAAAACACAAAATATTATAATAGCAAACGACACAACGCAAAACAACATAAACACAACAAACGAATGAAAGCAGAATTTCCCCAGATAAGTCTTATTCAAAAACACACACGTCTTAAAAGTAGTTATTGACTAATTCTCTTTTAATACTAATCTCTAATTAATACTAATTTAAAATACAAAATCACTATTTCACCGACATTGTTAGTGAAACATCTTTTTGTATCATTCAGAGGATGGAATCTGTAAATATTTCATTCGAGGGCCAGTTAACAACTTGCCACTTAGAACGCTCTAACAAGTTCCGCCGAAACTCAGCGGTTTCAATCCTTTCGTACCGCATCTTCATAGATTCTAGAAGTGTCTTCATCAAAAGCTACGTATACATTTTTTTTATACAAACTTGTAGCCAAATAGTTTGCCAGAGGTCGTCCTTTCGTTTCCCACTAAGGACATTCCCGAATACTCACCAATCTCCCTCCACCACACATCTGAGCGAGAATCAACAGATTTACAATAACACAATAATAGTTATAATACAAGAAATAACAATAAACTTGTTTTACCAGGGTTAAGACTAAGTAAGGTCAGTAAATCGTTCACGGGGCAATGTATACGCTTCTACAACAAACTACCGGAGGAAATCTTAAATATGACGGACAGAAAGTTTAAGATTCACATTAAAAAACAACTTTGTAAGAAAGCCTAATAAAATAAACTATTATTTGAATGACAAAGATGCCACTAATTTTAATGTACTAATGTTAATTCAGCTTCGCAAAATCTTTATTAATTGTATGCCAACTTGATTTTTAAAAGACGTGTTGCGTGAAGTTTGTTGCGCCGTTTGTTCTTCACAGCGCTAACACCTAGGAAGCGGTAGTCGATAAAAAAAATACGTGTATAAATGTACCAAGTGTACTCATATGCAATAAATGATTTTGACTTTCACATAACGCCTACCAGTGAAGGTAGGCGAGTGTCTGCGACTGACTCTACCCTACCTTGGGCCACAGTGAAGTTAAACTAGAGAAGTAAAGAGTCGAAGTAGAAAAAGAGGTCCCACTTCGTCTCTACCAAGTGGGAGTGCAGCAATGAAGTGACGACCTAAGTGGCCAGGAAAATCCTGGCCACACCATGGACGTATAGCTCCTGTATAACGCAGTGATCTGTGACGGAGTAGTATAAGGACACTTCGTATAATACTGCCAGTAAAAGCTCTGAAGTGGTGACGGTCCACAACCAAATCTCCATAGAATACCGGACGGTTTACACAATCTATTATTAACATGTTCACATTTAAAATTCGTATGAGGCAATTAGATAAAATGGCAGTGTTACCAGCTAACACTGCCTTGTTACACAAAAGCCTATTCTGCAGGATACCTCATATATATAATAAAATAAAACGATACGAGATATAGATGAGATTAATTTATTTAAAAAAAACTCCACGATCTGTTGATAGAAAAATGTTATTATACTTTGGAAGAATTTCTTGGTGACGAATCAATTTAAGGTTTCAATTTGTATCTAATTAACTCATAATTATTTTTTAACTTTGTTTTTAAATGCATGTTTCACTGGGACACAATGTTGTATGCCCACGTGGCGGGACATCACTGAGCTCTAACTATGACATGTAATCCTTTATATACTTATGATCCACAATAAAGATATTTCATTTAAAAAAAATTTGATCCGATAGCTTGAGTTCGCGTTCCCGATCGCACCGTGTTCTATTCTCACGGAATGTGATGAGCGGTTTGATCCGACTTACCACACTCACTGTCAGCAGATTCGACCAGCTGCATGGTGTAAAACTTCGCCTGTGAGTTGAGTTCTACTTCTATTTGTACCACAGGAATTGCACGACTTGATTTCCCCATCTCCGTTCCGTCACCGGACTACCCGACGTGGAGAGGGACTTCATCATTATGTATTAGACATACCACGCTCCCGCACGAAGCGTTTTGCTTCCTCTTTCACAATTCGAACTGCTAAGTAATGGAACTCACTGCCAGCCTCGGTATTTCCGGATAAGTACAACTTGGATCTTTTTAAAGGAAGAGTGAATAGGCATCTTCTGGGTAAGCGCGCTCCACCTTAGGACTCATCGTCTCTTACCATCAGGTGAGATTGGGGTATGACTACATTGTATGTAACATTAATGAATAGTGTGGTGATCATCATGCCAGCCCCTAGAAGTCCACTGCCGGACATAGGCCTGCCCCAACGAACGCACACACCCGGTCCTCCGCCCTCCGCATCCAGCCGCTGCCGGCCACCTTCTTTAGGTCGTCGGCCCACCTGGCGGCGGGGCGTCCCACCCTGCGAGTGCCGATCCGCGGTCTCTACTCCAGAACTGATCATTACACACTCATCATCATCATGTCAGCCTTTAGACGTCCACTGCTGGACATAGGCCTTCCCCAATGAACTCCACCACACCCGGTCCTCCGCCCTTCGCATCCATCCGCATCCGGCCACCTTCTTTAGGTCGTCGGTCCACCTGGCGGCGGGGCGCCCCACCCTGCGCGTGCCAATCCGTGGTCTCCACTCCAGAACTCGTCTGCCCCAACGGCCGTCGGTTCTGCGACAGATGTGGCCCGCCCACTGCCACTTCAGCCTGCCAATCCTTTCGGCTATGTCGGTCACCTTCGTTCTTCGTCGGATCTCTTCATTACGAATCATATCCTTCAAAGATACGCCGAGCATAGCCCTCTCCATAGCTCGCTGAGCGACTTGAAACTTGTGGATCAGGCCCACTGTCAGTGGTCACGTTTCTGCACCGTAGGTCATGACAGGCGGGACGCACTGATTAAAGACTTTTGTCTTTAAGCATTGTGGAATAGGCGAAGTGAAGACTTGACGCAATTTTCCAAAAGCTGCCCAGCCCAACTGGATTCTTCTGTCAGCTTCCCTATCAAAATTGTTCCTACCCAACTGTATTGTCTGTCCTAGGTAAACGTACTCCTGAACAACTTCGATATTGACATTATCGACGATCACCGGGCTTAGGTCGACGTGTGAGTTGGACATGACTTTCGTCTTGTCTACGTTCATCCTAAGACCTACTCGTCTGGAAGAGCAGTTGAGGCTGGTCAGCATTCCCTCGAGATCCTGCAGCGACCCTGCCATCACAACTATGTCGTCTGCAAATCGAAGGTGTGAGATGTGCTCACCGTTTATACTTATGCTCCGTTCCCTCCAGTTCAGTGTTTTAAAGACATCCTCCAGTGCGCTGGTAAACAGTTTCGGGGATATAACATCCCCCTGTCTGACCCCCCTCTGCAACTGGATTGGCTTTGTCTGCTGATTCTGGAGTTGAACGGTCATTGTGGCAGCGTTATACAGGCATCTCAACTCCTCGAGATATCGCCAATCGACTTGGCATCGCTGCAGGGAATCCAGAACAGCCCATGTTTCGATGGAGTCGAAGGCTTTCTCGTCTCCACAAATGCAAGACACAAGGGCTGGTTGTACTCTTCGGTCTTTTGTATAACCTGCCGCAATGTGTGGATGTGGTCTACGGTGCTGTAGCCTTTTCGAAACCCAGCCTGTTCCGGAGGTTGAAAGTCGTCAAGTCTTCGGGCGAGACGGTTCGTAATAACCCTCGAGAACAGCTTGTAGACATGGCTCAGGAGCGAGATCGGCCTATAGTTCTTAAGAAGTGCAATATCTCCTTTTTTGAAGAATAATACCACTATGCTCCTACTCCATGCCTCTGGCGTTGTTCCACTGTGAACGACGGTATTGAAGAGCTCCTATAGTCGCGTTAGGACTGGCGTCCCTCCGGCCTTAAGAAGCTCCGCTGTGATACCATCGTCACCTGGCGCCTTGTTGTTCTTGAGCTGCTCGAGAGCTATTCTAATCTCGCCCACGTCAACGTCCGGGATGTCTTCCGTGTAGTGGCGGATCAAGGGTGCGCGACTATCGCCCGTGTCTTGGGCCGCAGGTTTTGACGCGTGTGTCGAGTACAATTGTCCATAAAACTCTTCCATTTCGGCAAGTATCTCTGGCTTAGAGGGAACGGTCCTACCATCAGAGGTCCTCAGTTTCGTCATGTGGCTCCTCCCAAGTCGCTTGGCAAATACTTTCGATCCCTTATTTTTCTTGATCGCTTCCTCTATGGAGCGTGTATTAGAGCGGCGGAGATCGAAACGTATTTGCTTTTTGACGCGCTTGTTTAGATTATGCCAGTCTGGCGAGGACGTCGACATCTCCCGTCTCTGCCTCATAAGATCCCCCATTCTACACTAAATATCGCTAACTCTGAATAAACGCAAACCTACCACTGCTTTCGTAATAGCTTCTACCACGGGGAATCCATGATCTAGGGTGCTCCCAAACCGGTGGTTCAAAGCAAGTTCAAAGTGTTGAAAACTGTTGCAAACGTGAATGTTGAGGAATGTGGTCGAAATGTTTTCAATATGTTAGAGGATGTATATGAAATGTTTATAAACGTTTCAAATGGTGAGAAAAACGTTTCCTAAGCCACTTCCAGGCACCTCTACCTCCATGCTAGTTGTCTGCAACCCTCTGTGTGGGGCACTCTGCCGCTGACCGCAGTTTTACGACACTTTTTGCCGCCCGGCCCCGGGGCACTCAGCCACTTAGCTGAGTAACTGTTAACTGCAACCTTTGAGTTAACGTGTCTGTTAAAATGTTAACGGTGAAGCAGGTAAGCTAAAGAGAGGAAACCTCTCGAGCAAATAATTTATGTAAAAGTGTTGATGTGTTTGGTTGTGTCAGCCCTGGCTCACTCCACACTTTAGGTATATTGTTTGAGATTTGTTTAGAACTAACTGTGCCCGCGGCTCCGCTCGTGTGGACTACAGAATCCGCTCCTTTTCCCACGTTCAAGCCCACGCCCACTCCCACGCCCACTCCCACGCCTACGCCCACGCCCACTATACTTCCTTGTTATATTGCATACTAACCTTACCTATATATGTCGGCCTCGTAGCCTAGTCGTTAGTACACCTGCCTGCGAAGCTCGGGGTCGCGGGTTCGAATCCCGCCCACAGCAAACATTCGTGTGATGAGCACTCATGTTTGCCTTGTGACTGGATGTTATTTATATATTATATTATGTATGTATATCAGCTGTCTGATACCCATATTACAGGCTCTGCCTAGTTTGGGATCAGGTGGCCGTGTGTGAAATGTCCCAACATATTTATTTATTATTTATTATTATTTAAAAACTAAAAAATGCCATAACTTTTGATTGAGTAAACTGATTACGATGAAATAAAGCTTATATGTTACTCCGAGTTAACCCCTATGTTTTTATGAAAAGTTCATCACAATCGGTTCATTAGTTTTTAAGAAATGCGTGCACAAACTAACAGACAAAAATGATTGAAATGTGGTCTATTACTTATCCTTAGACCCCCAACTTTTTTTGCAAATATCTTCGATTTACAGACACGCGATGTTTACGTTTTTATTTATTAGATAGCATAGTGTTAATGCCTTACATGTGCAATGTTTCTATTTCGCGTGTTTCCTCTCGTCCCCTCCCCCGCTCCTACCCTTCCCTCGCCCTTACTGTCTCTAGTCACATAGCTCTCGCTCCGTCGATACTATCCGCAGCCGCCTTGCTGCTCTTTTCGAAATTTACGCTGTGGTCTGTCTTTTGTTGACTTGATAAACTGTGGGCTACTGAGTCTTACAGCGGGACTCATCCGAAAACTCAAGGTCGCTCAGCGGGCTGTGGAAAGAGCTATGCTCGGAGTTTCAGTAAGGGACAGGCTCAGAAATGAGGTGAACCGCCAGAGAACTAGTCTTAGATATAGTTAAAAAGTTAGTACCTGCGTTGAAGTGGCAGTGGGCTGGTCACATCTGTCGGAGAACCGATTACCGTTGGGGTAGACGAGTTCTCGAGAGGAGACCGCCACTGGGCATGTGTAGTGTGGGACGCCCCCTGGCTAGATGGAGCGACGATCTGCGTAAGGCGGCTGGCAGAAACTGGATGAGAAGAACCGAAGATCGGGTTCAATGGTGCACCTTAGGAGAGACCATGTCCCGCAGCGGACTCTTTCATGATGATGACTTTGTCGTACGATTCCATTTTTAAACATAATCAGACGACTGGAACACCACTCCCTCATCAGGAGCATCCAACCAACCGTGGAGGAAGAAGTAAAAGTGAAATAAATAAATCAAATCTAATCTATAAGCATTACCTCACCTCACCGGTGTTGAAAAACATTTTTCAACATCCGGTATAGGAGCAAAGGTGTCGTAACGTTTCGATACGTTTGCAAACATGTCAGATACATTCGCCAATATATAGAAACGAATATTGCAAACATTCCGATAACATTCCTCAACAAACACATTTGCAACCGTGTCCAATAATTTGAAACACTGGTCAATAGTCAAAATCATTTATTGCATATGAGTACACTTGGTACATTTATACACGTCATTTTTTTTATCGACTACCGCTTCCTAGCTGTTAGCGCTGTGAAGCAGAAACGGCGCTACAAACTTCACGCAACACATCTTTTAAAAATCAAGTTTGCATACAATTAATAAAGATTTTGCGAAGCTGGATTAACATTAGTACCAGGCATCTTTGTCATTCAAATAATCGTTTATTTTATAATAGGCTTTCTTACACAGTTGTTTTTTAATGTGAATCTTAAACTTTCTGTCCGTCATATTTAAGATTTCCTCTGGTAGTTTGTTGTAGAAGCGTATACATTGCCCCGTGAACGATTTACTGACCTTACTTAGTCTTAACCCTGGTAAAACAAGTTTTACAACAAGTAACCCACGCTAAGAAGAAAGTTCTAAAAAAGTATATAATTATTATACCATAAGAATATAACATCATATAAACTTCTGAAAAAAGTTGGGTAAATCCTTACCCCATTTGAATTTCCAATAAAACAACTCCTTTTCCCTTCAACTTGTATACTTCGGGCGATGAATAATTTAAAAGAACTGAGAGTGTCGCACGGAGACCTTTCTATACCAACTTCAGTACCTACATACATATTTAATTAGAGGGCAAATCAAAGCATTATACCCTAAGCAGTATATTAAGTACTAGCTGTTACCCGCGACTTCGTCCGCGTGGACCACTTAAAATTACAAATTATTATATTTTTTCCGTAGGAATGGGATGCTTTTCCGGGATAAAAACTATCCTATGTCCTATTCCAGGACCTAACCTATATGTGTGCCAAGTTTCATCCAGATCCGTCCTGTGGTTGAAGCGTGATTGAGTAACAAACATACAAACATCCAAATATCCAAACTTTCACATTTATAATATTAAGTAGGAAGGACTACTACGTTAAATGCGACATTCATCTCCCCCTGCCAGTTTAAATCGCTCACTAAATAAAGCACGGCTGGCAGTATGCAACACTAAGCTACCACCGCCTGCTGTGCCGGTTAGAAAGGGCACACACACACCCTTTTGGACACTTTCGGACACTTTCGGACACTATCGGACACTGTCGGACACTGTCGGACACTGTCGGACACTATTGCAAACAGTTTTGGTTTGTAACAAAATGTTGCAGATGTTTTTGTTGAAGAATGTTGTCGAAATGTTTTCAACATTTAGTTTCTATATATTATATTCTATTATATATACATATAGATTTATGTATCTGTAGTAGAATTTATAGTTTATTAGTTAATGTACTTAGTTGGTACAGGCAACTACTGACTCTCTTTTATCCCTTGTCTTCACCGCAGGTCAGCTGGAAGAAATTTCTTTACAAATAAGCTTAACCTTTTGTATAATTTTCTTTTCTTTGTGCTGTTCTTTGTATGTTTGTGTGTATAAATAAACTATTAAATAAAAAAATTAATTGTGATGTTAAGTTGACGAAGGCGGACGAAGTCGCGGGCAACTAGTCTAATTAATAAAATCGTAATCATCGCGTGTCTGTACATTGAAGATATTTGCCAAAAAAATATTGGGGGGTCTAAGGATAAGCAACAGAACACTTTTCGATCATTTTTGGAATTGTGTCTGTTTGTCTGTGAGTTTGTGCACGCATCACTTAAAAACTACTTAACGGATTTTGATGGACTTTTCAAAGAAACATGGGGCTTTACTTATCTTAACATTTTATCTTTATTTCATCGCAATCGGTTTACTCAATCAAAAGTTATGAACATTTTTAGTTTTCAAATACATTAGTAGGTAAGGTTAGTATGCAATATTGCACATAATAGTATTTCCGTACTATTCAGATTGCGATGAGTTTAGACTACATTTGGAGCTGGTAGTGGGGATGGGAGTGGGCGTGGGCGTGGGCGTGAGCGTGGGAAAGGGGGAGGGGGAACGGGAGCGGGATTGATAGTCTGAGTGGAAGTGGGATAGGGAGCGAAAGTGGGAATGGGAGCGGAACCTGTAGTCCACGCGAGCGGAGCCGCGGGCACAGCTAGTATTTAAATATAAATGACACCTCACTAAATAAATGACATCAGGTGAGTGATATCAGGTAACAATGTAGCACGTTGTCGTGGAAGCAACTAGTATTTATTTTATACTCGTTAATTATCCCCGTGAATATATTAGCGTTACTCACGCGAGCGCGGTCGCCTAACGGATTTGTACGTTGAAAAATTAGGATAACCTAAGGGATTTGAAAGGGGGACGGAATACACATTTTTTTTATTCATTTAACATTAATAAGAAAATACATCACATGTCTTACATAACTCACACATAATAAACCTCTTGGGTTTGTCCTGTGTGCGGTGAGGCCGCTCGGCCACAGCGGGCCATGCTAACGCTTGTTGTACATTATAAAGAGAGTTAAGTAAATATAACAGTGGCCCAATTCTACTAACGCATTTTCGCACAAAACGCAACTGAACTGCAGCTGAAACGCAGGTTTTAACACTATTCGTACTCCGCTGCGCACAACGTTCGTGCTCCAGCTGCGTGTCGGCCGTAGCTAACGTTTAAACAAACGTCAGTCGTAGATGTATCGAACGTTTTTCTACATTTTGACAGTTGTCTCAGATAAAAACGAAACGCAGTGCTGTCAAAATAGCGTCTGTTGAAAACTTAAACTTAAACGTAACTTTTGTTTAAACGAACGATAAATGTTGAAAATAGTAGAATTGGCCCCCAGAACAGATGATGATGCAACCTTGAATTGTACTTATATAATAATCTATTCTAGGTAGGTACATAATTTATTGAATATGAGTATAAAATACAAGCTGAAAATTAACAAATATGAAACACATCTAATTTAAATAAAAAATTTCGCCTAATTTGTCCAGCGAATGGTGCTGCAACGTGCCTAGGACACTCGCTACGTTTCCCCGCTGGACGGCTAGGGCTACGCGCTGTTGAAGATACCTCCCGCTATTTTTCTCCCCAGAAATATCTATTAATTTTAAACCTAATAGGTGCACTAGATCGCGCGCTTCTTTACTCCAAGGGCCTAGAGTCTCGACTGCAAACGCTACGAAAGCGTACGATGACTTTATACTCGAGTACTTGAGGTGTTTAGACCGTGCCTTCATTTCGGCAGCGGCGCCAGCAACGCGAGACGTGGAGGTGACGTAAGATGCTGCCAACGTATCTACGCACGTCGCGTCCCATACCAAGGCTCGGCCTCTGGACCAAGGAGTAAGAGTCATCCCGTCCGGTCTTTTCCCGTCATCTCTGCTCAGACCCACTGGCTCTAAAATAGAAGGATAGTTCGCGGAGTTTAATGCCCTTTTCAAGATGTTGTTTAGAGTTGAGTGACGCGAGAATCTACCAGCACATTTAGAGCAGCTTAGCCCGTGGCGACCTAATTCTTACTTGTTACTGAAGGTAGTGTTTTTTTATTGCATTTTTGTATTTTTTGCTATTACATAGGTATTTTGTATTTCTTTCGGCAATTCATTTACAATTAGTGGTAACATATATTCCAACGTTCGCATGCCATTTACATTGCTGTAACTATCTTATCTTCTCAGGGGGCCAGGAAGACCTGGCGACACTTCGACCCTTCAGGATCTGTTGTGCCAAACCCCTGACCACCAACGGTGCCCCAAGCCGATTTGGTGGACTTCACATTTGCCTCAGAATTTCTTCTTCGGCATATGCAGGTTTCCTTACGATGTTTTCCTTCACCGAAAAGCCTGTGGTATTATAAATAAACCGTACTTAAGTTTCGTAAAACTCATTGGCACGGGCGGGGTTTGTACCAGGGCCTCATGAACGTGAGACGAGTGCACAAACAACCGGCTACCACGGCTCTTGCTGTAACTAGGTAACATACGTCGAGTTGTTGGTATTATAGAGAGTCCAACGGTGGACTGGTACAGGGCTCTGTGGGCTGGGGCGAGGAATGCAGCCACGGTATCCCCTGCCTGTCGTACAAGCCGACTGAAAGGGGTCATCGGGGGCGCGGGGGCACGGAGGAGGATCCTACGCCTCCCCGGGGAGGGCAGCTACTGGCCTGGTTGCTGATGCCGGCACCGGGAGGGTGCAGGGGGGAGATATCGTCTCCCCCGAGATGGGCCGACAAGTGCTAGCGGCGGGGCGCGCGGGTAGGGACAGTAGAATTGCAAAATTCATTGATCCCGGTGTCCCCCAAGACAAAAAGGTAAAGGTAAGCAAGCATTCAACATTTACTCCAACTCTTCCCGTGGATGTCGTACAAAGCGACTAAGGGAATACATTATAAAACATCAACCAGGCCTCCCCAACCCGTCTGGCCAGCGCGGGGAGTGTAGGCCAAATCCTCCGTCTGTCTCCGGCAGATGAGAGAGGGTTGTGCTCCTGCAGTGGAGACAAAAATAACCTGATGATGAAGTAAGCATTTTCCCGCAAAAAATTGGGGGTCTAAGGATAAGGAACAGGACACAAATCATTTTTAGACATTTTGTCTGTTTGTCTATTTATCTGTTTGTCTGTGCTCGCATCACTTAAAAACTACTGAATTGATGATTATTAGAATGACAAACAATCAAAACAAAGTTTTAGTAAACTGAATACTATTCCAATAATTGGCAGGCTACTAGTATCGTGCAATCACTGGCTAGGCACTGGACTGCGCCCGCATGCAGCGATCGACCGACTAGATTCACACGCGAGCTTCTAGCCAATGCAACTAGGTAAACTATGAACTGCAGATATACGCAAAAACATTTCAAGGAAAAGTGAATAGGTATCTTCTGGGTGAGCGCCATACACCTTAGGCCTCGTCATTACTTACGATTAGGTGAAGTTGAGGTCAAGTGAAAACCCATCGGTAATATAAAAACAACCTCCAAGGCTTTTGATTTTGATTTTGGAAAGCTTACAGCATAAGTAACAAAATATAATTTAAACTTAACAAATAAACAAATAACATTTAAACTTGTGCAACGATATGCCAATAACAAGCTTTCACAAATGGATGGAGAAACTTAGGTCTAAAATGGATATAATAATTACACACGCACGCACACACACACAAAATCTCCTCACACACGCACATACACATATACATACAAACCCTGCACATACAGATTCTCAAGCATGTCTTTTATTTTTATGTGTACCCATTGGCTGTTTTTATTTTACTTATAATTTTATTGTTTTTTGTTTACGTTATGCTTAAGTTCCGTCGTTTATTGAGAGTGAGAGCCTGGTGATTTGTCATACAGGTGTCTACCTAGTGCAGACACCAGTCTCTCGCAAAGGTCCTTTTATTATTTTGTGATTGCTCTTGTTTTTTCTTTATCTGTAACCTTTGTGTAGAGAAAATAAAGATATATTTTAATTTATTATTGAAATAATAAAGTATATATGTTGAGACTAAGTTGTTATCAAACTAATATAATTAGACACACGATTCGAAGTCCTTGATGAGTGCACTTCTTACACTTGACGCTAGTGGCAAATAAATCGAAACGATCGTCATGATTGCGCATATTAAATTGATTTGAGCTTCGAGGCATAAACTATTTTTTTCTATAATGACAAAGCAGCCTAAATGCATTTATTGACAGCAAAGTAGATGTGTAGTTTAATAGATATTATAGCCGAAACGCATGCAACCCGATCAGAAGTGCTATTCTCTAAAATACAAACTCACGTGCGAGTCTCACTCAAGTGACTTCACTCACTTCGAAACGAAATCCATTGGTATTCTGTAAACATTCCAGAGCACTGTCGACTGGAAGTGAACAAAGAACTCACTTCACTTACGTAGACCAAAAATAAAGCGAATACAAATGTTTTGAAGACGCTCAAGTTTGTTTAAAAGCTCCTCTGTGGCATCCACATAGCAAGTGTCATCATTATTATGTATTTCCCGCAGGAATGAGATGTTTTTCGGGATAAAAACATCGGCTAAGTTTCATCACGATCCTTCCAGTGGTTGAAGCGTGTTTGAGTAACAAACATACAAATTTCGCTGCTGCTGAAACAGAACGTCAGTTTTGGTGGGCTGTCCATTGGGGGATTCTGTATACAATCCAAAGCACTGTCGACTGGAAGTGAACAAAGAACTCACTTCACTTCGATAGTACTCTGGAATGTATACAGAATGCCAGTGGATTAGATTAAGAAGTGAATGAAGTCACTTGAGTGAGACTCGCACGTGAGTTTGTATTTTAGAGCAGGTACTAAATCTTCGTCGAATGCAGGCACAAGTTTCGAATTGAACGACGTGCGTAATGTCGCTACAGAATACGATTCTAAACGTCATCTCATACAAACAAACGTCAACATGTCCACTTACAGTAGTTACAACCCGCCGTCGCGCCCGAAAGTGTGGCGCTGGGATAGAAATCGAACGACCGTAAACTTTACGGAATACCAATTTGAAATCTCACCGCAATTTCGAAGTCGAGTTGCAAAGTAACTTTTTACAGAATCCACTACAGAAGTCCATGGTTTACCCAGTCACCTTTCATAATTATATAATTTCATACAAATTATTTTTTAACAAACGCCAGTTCACGACAGTTCCTGTACATTCGTGTCATATTGAAAAATAATAAAGGGGTTTGTTCACAACAGTAATTGCAGGGTTTGTTCGCATGCACTCGGGGTTTTTCTGTACAACACAATGCAAAGTAGGTAAAATGGGCAGCAGCGTTCTCCTATGTATATTAAGATCATTGCTAAAGACCAATCCGTCTGCCAAGCGTGGTGATTATACCAAATCCCACAATGGACAGCGCACCAAAAGAGGTATTCTATTGGGGAGGCTTGTGTTCAGCAGTGGACGTTTATAGGCTTGATATTAACAGAAAATCTAGTGAACTTCGCGTGTCTATACATTGAAGATATATATATCTAGTTCTTATAATTTATTTTCCTTTTTCTTGCTTTGTTGGTTTTTCTTTGTGTGTGCCAATTATGGTAGTAAATAAATGTTTTCTTTCTTTCTTTCTTTCTTTCTTTATATAAAAAAAATTGAGTCTAAGAATAAGTAATAGCTTCTATTGTATTTGAAAACTAAAAATGACCATAACTTTTGATTGATTAAGCCGATTGCGATGAAATAAAGCCTATATGTTACTCCGACTTAAGCTTAATGTTTTTCTGAAAACTGCTTCACAATTAGTTCAGTAGTTTTTATGTAATGCGTGCACTTTAAGACTACATTTGGAGCTGTAGCGGGCGGGAGAGGGCCTGGGACTAGGACTGGATGTGGGCGTGGGAGAGGGCGTGGGCGTGGGGTCAGAGCGGAGTCGGTAAATAAATCTGTAGTCGCGGAGCCGCGGGCACAGCTAGTTATTAATAAAATTAGATTAAATTAGATTAGAGATGATTTTGAAATGTGCATCTGTTATCTAATTTAATACATAATTAGTATCAATCATGGAGGAAAAAACTTAGAGGTGACTTATGGGGTGCGAAAAATTATTTTGCTTCATGGTATGAGATATAAATAGATATAAACTAAATATAGTCCTTCCTGCTAATATTATAAATGTGAAAGTTTGGATATTTGGATGTTTGTTACTCAGTCACGCTACAACCACTGGACGGATCGTGATGAAACTTGGCACACATATAGGTTAGGTCCTGGAATAGGACATAGGATAGTTTTTAACCCGAAAAAACTTCCCATTCCTACGGGAAATACATAATAATGTGTGATGTTAAGTTGTCCACGCGGACGAAGTCGCGGGCAACAGCTAGTTCAAACATATATTTATCTTACATTTTAATTTTGCAACTAGAGTCGTTTCATCATCAGCTTATTTTTGTCTCCAATGCAGGAGCACAACCCTCTCTCATCTGCCGGAGACAGACGGAGGATATGGCCTACACTCCCCGCGCTGGCCAGACGGGTTGGGGAGGCCTGATTGATGTTTTATAAGGTTATTCCCTCAGTCGCCTTGTACGACATCCACGGGAAGAGTTGGAGTGCTCCTATTCTACTCTACCGGAAACCACACGGCAAGAGTCGTTTAACTCAGTTTAACTTTACAACTAAAATTAAATCGCCTGACGTTCTTTAAAGAGTACGTCAAATCCAACTTGGCGGCAAGTTTTAGAATGTTATCCAGCATAGGGGTGTGACAAATGTAACGTTACTAGTTACGTTACGTGATATCTAGTATGTTACAGTTACTCTGTTCTTTGCCGTGTGGTTTCCGGTAGAGTAGAATAGGACCACTCCAACTCTTCCTGTGGATGTCGTACAAGGCGACTAGGGGAATACATTATAAAACATCAATCAGGCCTCCCCAACCCGTCTGGCCAGCCCCGTCAACGATTTACTGACCTTGCTAAGTCTTAACCCTGGTAAAACAATATGTATAGTCCTGTTAATTTTTATATTTTAATCGTACTCAATGATGTTATTATATAATTTTAAGGATGACTGTAATAATTTATGAATCTGGTAATTTATTATTATAAACTATTTGAATTTGTTGGTCGTTCCCTCACCCTTACGATTTAAATATTACGAGATATACCTACCTAGTGACTGTAGGTTTAGTTTTAATTTGAGTTGTATTTACGACGTTATATATTTTTTACAGGAATGCATACTTACTGATTTATTGGCAAATAACCAAAATTAACCATTATTATAGTGATATTCTCAAATTAACTATATTATTGATGCTCTATTATTTAATAATAGGTCATTAAAATTCATTGCACAATTATTCTCGTCAAAAATTGAATTACCATTTATTTTTTGCTGTCGTAAAAACGAAATAAATTAAAACCAAGCTCTCGAACTGACTGAATTAAGGTTCAAGATATTTCTAGTAATATTGTTGAGTTAACTGTGTAAAGGATTGTGAGATTAGGCTGGTAAGCAATCTTACGACAGCCTTCCAAGAGATCTACTTAAGCACAGTTTATTGTCATACCACAGGCTTTTCGGTGGAGGAAAACTCGTATAAAAACCTGCATTAGACAAACAAGGATTTCTAAAGCCTGTCAAGTCCATTAACCCGCACTGGACCAACGTGGTGGACTTTTAACACGTGTTGAAGAAGTATATATTCAAATTCAAATAGTTTATTATAAATTACCAGATTTATAGATTTTTACAGTCATCCTTAAAATTGTATGATTACATCAATTGAGTACGATTGAAATATAAAAATTAACAGGACAATACATATTGGAGCTCCCACACTAGACCATGCAGTCTGTATCGGGGAGCCTGAGATTACAGGTTACATTGAAAACTGTGGGACAGAATAAATATTGTTAGAAAGAAAAAGAAAGTTATAATATTATTAGGAGGGTGAGAGAGTGTGATTGTGAGTGGTAGTGTGGAGATATTAGGCTATGAATACAGTAGGATCATATTTCGATTGTTTGTCTGTTAGTTTGTGCAAGCATCACGTAAAAACTACCGAACCAATTCTGATGGAGTGTTAAAAAAAATATAGGTCTGAAATCGGAGTAACATTTATTACTTACTAGCTGTTGCCTGCGACTTCGTACGCGTTGACAACTCAACATCACAAATTATTACGTATTTCCCGTAGGAATGAGATGTTTTTTCGGGATAAAATCAAAATCAAAATATTTATTTTCAAAATTGGAATACATTATTCTCTTTTTGACGTCAAATTCTGCCTAAAACTACTCCACTTCCACCTGTATAACCGAGGGGAAGAAGTGGCAACAAACCCAACGGCACAGGGCCCTACCTTTGATTTATCTTATTCATTACTATCACTAAGTCTAGTCATTATGCTGAGCCATCAAGCACTCCATGGACTTTTATCATTTAAGTAGTCATCTAACTTATAGTAGGCTTTCTTGTAGTAAAAACTATCCTATGTCCTATTCCAGGACGAAACCTATATGTGTGCCAAGTTTCATAACGATCCGTCCAGTGGTTGAAACGTGATTGAGTAACAAACATCCAAATATCCAAACTTTCACATTATTATTAGGATTTCATTGCAATCGGCTTACTTAATCAAAAGTTATGCGAATTTATATTTTTCATAAACTCGCTCTTAAGGAAGTATAATGCTGGGCGGATTTCAGATTGCGATGAGTTAGGACTACGGTGGTGTTGGCAGTTGGCGAGGAAGGAAAAGTAGAAAAGCAAATGTCTTTATCTAGTAACCATAGCACGGGCTCTGCCTAGTTTGGAGCTGGATAATTGGTGTGAATGTCTGAGATATTTATTTATTTATAAAAAAAAAACAATAATTCTTATAGTCTACGCGAGCAGAGTCGCAGGTAGTTTATATTCATATATATTGTACTTTAGAAATCAATGCAAGTAATAATGTTTTTCTAAATCACATTATGTCAAAATTTACTTAAATACTGGTGATCTGTAAGACATGCACGTGCCTAGTTCAGACACCAGTCTCTCACAAGGCAAATTTGTCCATTGATCTATTGTTAATTCTTCTAGCATAATGATTCCTACTGTATGTATTTACCTTGTGAGAAGAAATAAATAAAGTTATTATTATTATCCATTATAAGTTTGTAAGTATGGATGGATGTTTGTTACTCTTTCACGTAAAAACTACTGAATGGATTCTAATGAAACTTTACAATAATATAGCTTATACATCAGAATAACACATAGGCTACAATTTATAAAGATATTGTGTGAATTGTCCAAAATATCAAGTAAGTAGGAAAAAATCTACCATCTGCGAGCTATTCTGGCGTGCGCTGCCAAAACCGCTAGAGTTACACATATGTAATGTATGATGGAAATGTTTATCTTAAATAGTCCTACAAAAAATCCCGCCACAGTATATATCTATATCTTATGTGTGAGCCATTATAGCCAAAATAGTGAACCATAACTACAATAAAAATTGATAATTTATTTCAAACGCACATTTGGTAGTAATTAATTTATTCCTAAATGAAAATAGATACTTTTATCGCTATATACGCCACGCTATATATATGCTTTTCTACGCCTTAGCTAATATAAGCTACTCGAAATACTAATCCTGCGCAGACGAAGTCGCGGGCACCAGTATTCAATAAATGGAACTTGTATCCTATTATCTGTAAATACTCGTTACAAAGTCACAGTCGCGCCACCCCTATCGTGACGTTCTATTATCTTCACATCGTGAACGACGAAGCAATAATTTACTTTTATTATTGTTAGTTGGAAATTTTCCGGAAATTTCCGGGAAACGTCCGGGCGATGGCGGAATTGCTGTAATATGGGTTCAGTAAACATTACAGAGTATGTAGAAGTTACCAATTGTTTTTGAAGCCGTTTAAAAGAAAGGGAATACAAGGGACACACAGAAATTATTAGGAACTAGCTTTGCCCGCGGCTCCGCTCGCGTGGACTACTCAATTAATTTTAATCAGATGCCCAGACCCACTCTCACTCCCACTCTCACTCCCACTCTCAACCCCACGCCCACTACATCTTCAAATATCCTATAACTTAACTCATGGCAATCAGAATTGCACTGAACATTATAATTATACTTCTCTGTTATATTACATACCTACTGCCGTTGGGTTTGTAGCCACTTCTTCCCCTCGGTTATACAGGTGGAAGTGGAGTAGTTTTAGGCAGAATTTGACGTCAAAAAGAGAATAATGTATTCCAATTTTGAAAATAAATATTTTGATTTTGATTTTTGATACTAATGTATTAGAAAACTAAAAACTCCCATAACTTTTGATTGAGTAAGCCAATTCAGCCCTTAGGTGTCCACTGCTGGGCATTTGACTTCCCCAATGAACGCCATCACACCCGGACCTCCGCCCTCTGCATTCAACCGCTTCCGGCCACCTTCCTTAGGTCGCCGGTCCACCCAGCACGTGACAATCCGCGGTCTCTACTCCAGAACTCGTCTGCCCCAACGGCCGTTCACAGACGGGCCAACAGATGTGGCCCGTCCAAAATAAAGAGTTAAATAAATGCCGTGTGGTTTCCGGTAGAGTAGAATAGGAGCACTCCAACACTTCCCGTGGATGTCGTACAAGGCGACTAAGGGAATACGTTATAAAACATCAATCAGGCCTCCCCAGCCCGTCTGGCCAGCGCGGGGAGTGTAGGCCAAATCCTCCGTCTGTCTCCGGCAGATGAGAGAGGGTTCTGCTCCTGCAGTGGAGACAAAAATAACCTGATGATGATGATGATGACACTTGGTACACTTGATGAAATTTTTTTTCGACCACCGCCTCCTAGGTGTTTTAAAAAAAAATTATACTACCTTCACCGTACCCAGTGGAGTTATACTACATAATTAACCTGTGCCCTCAACTCGCGTAGCATTCGAATCGCACCTTGAGGGTTGAATCGCCATGATGTATGGGCCGAGATGTGATCCCGCGATCGGGGCGATTCGGACCGAGTGATTTATGCGGGCCATTACGGGCCTCAGCGGCGCTACGTGCCAGGGAAATTAGGATTCTATACACCGCGGTAAAAATAGGTAACAGAGGATTGTTGTGCGATAAAGCAATACTAGTGGACGAGCGGACAATCAGAGAGACAGACAGAAATCCCACTAATATTTAGACTTGAGATTTTTTTTTTATAAATAAATAAATATCACAGACATTCACACCAATTATCCAGCCCCAAACTAGGCAGAGCCTGTGCTATGGTTACTAGATAAAGACATTTGCTTTTCTACCTTTCCTTCCTCGCCAACTGCCAACACCACCGTAGTCCTAACTCATCGCAATCTGAAATCCGCCCAGCATTATACTTCCATAAGAGCGAGTTTATGAAAAATATAAATTCGCATAACTTTTGATTAAGTAAGCCGATGAAATCCTAATATCAATGTGAAAGTTTGGATATTTGGATGTTTGTTACTCAATCACGCTTCAACCACTGTACCGATCGGGATGAAACTTGACACACATATAGGTTACGTCCTGGAATAGGACATAGGACAGTTTTTATCCCGAAAAAACATCTCATTCCTACGGGAATTACATAATCTGGCTGCGGGACAGCGCTAATGGGATCCTGAAAATGATCAATGAGAGGTTTGACGGCCCCATCATCAGACACTGGGTGGGGCTGTTGAAACCTATATCTAGTTATGTAAGAAATTAGTTAATAAGTTTACTAACATAGTATTAAGGCTTTACTAACACTATGGATGTATATCTTATCTGAAATAAATAAATAATCATTTGTGATGTTAAGTTTCCCACGCGGACGAAGTCGCGGGCAACAGCTAGTTTAATATTACGGATAAATGCGTCAATTTCCCTGGCATATGTCTGAAATGTATACCTCCCAAACATCACGTTACTTATAAGACAGGGTAATGATATATTGTTATGTAAAATAGACGTTTGGACGAGAAAATTGGCAAGGAGAATATTTTATTTTTTTATTTTATGATAATAAAAACAAAAAATAACAAGGAGACCATGTTTTGTGCCACTAAGCATAAGTCGCTTGTCGTACGTCAAGACTATAGAATTTTTTTATTATTTAAACTAGCTTACACCTGCGACTTCGACTTGCTAATGTTACCTATGTCCACTCTTAAAATATTTATTATAACCTATTATATCATCAGCCTACATACGTCCACTGCTGGACACAAGCCTCCCCAATAGAGTACCACTTTTGGTAAGTTGTCCATTGGGGGATCTGCCATAATCACCACGCTTGGCAGGCGGATTGGTGATCGCAGTAATGATCTTAACATACACACACAGGAGAACGCTGCTGCCCGTCCCTGGTGCAACCCTTAGTCGCCTTGACGACACCCACGGAAAAATTCTAAAAACGGTTATTTCTGCTTCTATTGGCCCTACAAAGACCCCTCATACACATTTTTCTACAATCCATGTACAGACATAGACCAGTTACAGTTTTATTATAGGTATAGATTATATTCACAGAGACGGGTAGCAGCATTCTCCTGTGTATGTACATTAAGACCATTACTGCTATCACCAATCCGCCTGCCAAGCGTGGTGATTATGGCAAATGCCCCAATGGATAGCCCACCAAAAGTGTCATTCTATTGTGTATATAGGCTGATGATGATACAATACATACGATGATATGCCGCGTGGGTCTCGACTTAAAATAGGTCCAACCCCAGTCTCCAAGATGTCGTCAAGGCGACTAAGGGATTGCATTTCAACAGCAGCGTTCTCCTCTGTATATTAAGATCATTACTGCGATCACCAATCCGCCTGCCAAGCGTGGTGATTATTTCAAATCCCCCAACGGACAGCCCGTAGACTGATGTAGAAAACTTAAATGGATGTTATTTTCTATTCAATTACTGAGATTTTAAACCAATTTGACTTAAATCACGTACAGTAATGGCGTCTGACGTCACTGTGGGGTCGCGCCAGGGCCGCAGTAAGGAAGTTTAGGTCCCCCGGAGCGGCAGAATTTAGGGGTCTTTAGAATTTAGAGGTTTATGCATTATGGTGGAAAGAACAAACGTGCCCTGGCGAGGATCTCTATGTACTACTAGATGGAGCGTTCCAAACAATCGCTCTGTTCCACGCAAGTAGCCGCAACTCTTTCACATTCACAATGAAACTTGTGCAGTTACTACGCATAACATTTAATTATTTACTAAATATTGACATTATTTAACCGTAGCGTCAATATTTAGTAACAATTAAATGTTCTGCGTAGTAACTGCACAAGTTTCATTGTGAATGTGAAAGAGTTGTGGCTACTTGCGTGGAACAGAGCGATTGTTTGGAACGCTCCATCTAGTAGTACATAGAGATCGTTGTGCCCTGGAGAGAACGTATACTGTAAATATTAAGGATAGCAAATTTTATTCAAAGGAAACATGGCGACTTGGTTCTGGTAGTTGCTTGTCCGGTGCTGTCCAGACGAGTCACGGGTATGCGGTCCCGGCTTACAGAGCTATCGCTACTACAATCACACTATCCTTCCGTAATAGCGGTATCCCATTCCTACCCTATACTCCTCACCCATACCCCCATCTCCTGCCTCCCTCGCCCCGATCCCTGTCCCATCCGCCAATTCAAGGTCTGCCGTGCCTTGGATGCATGTCCAGGGGCTAGCCTGGTCGTAAGCGTGCCGACATCCCGGAGCTGGGCGAACTCCGGGCGCTATTAGCCTTACCGAATCATGCGAAGTTCTGATGAGGTGGACAAGCATTCCCCTAGCTAATCGTGGGTATCACAATGTACCTCAACACAGAGGCTGCGATGTTGTTCGCTACACATCACCGCAAATTGTATCATGTAGCGAAAAGTGGGCGAAAGAAAAAAATATGTACAAATGGTAATGCTTTACTATTTAAGAGATTTCTGCCAGCCTACTACTAGAAAGCTTCGTGAAAGAGTAGACAAATGTTTGAGGTCCTGGAATAGGAAATAGGATAGTTTTTATTCCGAAAAAACATCCCATTCCTACGGGAAATCCCACTAATATTATAAACTAGCTGTGCCCGCGGCTCCGCTCGCGTGAACTACAGAATCCGCTCCCATTCCCACTCCCGCTTCCGCTCCGGTCCGCTCCGATCCCGCTCCCGCTCCCGTGCCCTCTCCCGCTCCCGCTCCCGCTCCCGCGCCCTCTCCCGCTTCCGCTTCCGCTCCCGCTCTCACACCCACTCCCCTTTTCCCACGCCCACGCTCACGCCCACGCCCACGCCCACGCCCACTCCCACGCCCACTCCCACGCCCACTCCCACTCCAGTTCCTACTCGCAGCTCCAAATGTAATCCAAACTCATCGCAATCTGAATAGTACAGAAATACTATTATGTGCAATATATTGCATACTAACCTTACCTACTAATGTATTTGAAAACTAAAAATGTCTATAACTTTTGATTGAGTTAGCCGATTGCGATGAAATAAAGACTAAATGTTAAGTTAAGTTAAGCCCCATGTTTTTGTGAAAAGTCCATCGAAATCCGTTCAGTAGTTTTTAAGTGATGCGTGCACAAACTCACAGATAAACAGACAAACAGACAAACAGACAAAAATTCCAAAAGTGATTGAAATGTGTTCTATTACTTATCCTTAGACCCCTCAATTTTTTTTTTGCTAATATCTTCAATGTACAGACACGCGATGTTTACGATTTTATTTATAAGATGTGAAAGTTTGGATATTTGGATGTTTGTTACTCAATCACGCTTCAACCACTGGACGGATCGGGATGAAACTTGGCACACATATAGGTTAGGTCCTGGAATAGGATATAGGATAGTTTTTATCCCGAAAAACATCCCATTCCTACGGGAAATACATAATAATTTGTGACGTTAAGTTGTCCACGCGGACGGAGTCGCGGGCAGCAGCTAGTTCAAACATATATTTATCTTACATTTTAATTTTGCAGCTAGAGTCGTTCCATCATCAGCTTATTTTTGTCTCCACTGCAGGAGCATCTGCCCTGAGCCCTCTCTCATCTGCCGGAGACAGACGGAGGATTTGGCCTACACTCCTACTACAAGCCCACATAAAACGGGGAGGGGGCGGTAGAAACTAGACGACACGTGTAGATCCGGCCCTGGCCGCAGCCCTCCTCACCCCCTCTGGAGAATCATGAAACCGAATTATATCAAAAACCCAAAATTATTAGATTACATAGCAAAACCCTTTGGGAGCGACGTTTGATTTTAGACTTAAACTGTTGATGACAGAGTTGGGAATGAAATGTGATGTGTGGGTAGAGTTTAGGGTTTGTAGAGTTGCTAGATGAGACACTAGTCTTAGATTTATTAAAAAAAAATACAAGGACGTTACGCCCCCCTTTCCCATTTCCCATGGGGGAGGGCCCCCTTAACCTACGCGCCTTATAATAATATAATATAAATATGTCAGACATTCACACCAATTATCCAGAACCCAAACTAGGCAGAGCCTGTGCTATGTTTACTGGATAACAGATAGACATACTTAAATAAATATATAAACATCCAAGACTTGGGTACAAACATTCATATTCATCATACGAACATTTGCCCCTAGCGGGATTCGAACCCGCAACCTCCCCGCTCCCGCTCCCAATGTACCCGCTTAGTCAAAGCGGGCGAGGAAAGTCGCTTTGCAACATTGTATTGCGCAAAGTGGCGATACATCGTCTCTGCCTACCCCTCTGGGATCAAGGCCTGAGCATTATGTATGTATGTATGTTAGTCACGCTTGGTGTATATGTGGTCCACTTAGAAAACCGCAGTAGGCTTTACAAAAAGTTTTTTTTTTAACTAAGGTATATATAGAACTAGATGGAGCTAGGGCTAGATGGAGCGACGATCTGCGTACGGCGGCTAGCAGTGACTGGATGAGAAGAGCCGAGGATCGGGTTTAATGGCGCGCCTTGGGAGAGGCCTATGTCCAGCAGTGGACTCGTTCAGGCTGATCATGATGATATAGAGCAGCGAACGAAAATATGAACACAAACACATTTGCGTCTCAAAAACAAAATAAATAATAGATGATGTTCCTAAGTGGAGCGCAAAGTTTACAAGATGTCGTGACCTACGGTGCAGAGACGTGGACACTGACGGTGGGCCTGATCCACAAGTGTCAAGCCGCTCAGCGAGCTGTGTAGAGGGCTGTGTGTAGGGGGATGTTTGAGGGATATGATTCGTAATGAGGAGATACGACGAAGAACGAAGGTGACCGATATAGCCGAAAGGATTAGGAAACTGAAGTGGCAGTGGGCGGGCCACATCTGCCGCAGAACCGACGGCCGTTGGGGCAGACGAGTTCAGACGGCACGCGCAGGGTGGGACGCCCAGCCGCCAGATGGACCGACGACCTGAAGAAGGTGGCCGGAAGCGGCTGGATGCGGAGGGCGGAGGACCGGGTGTGGTGGCGTTCATTGGAGAAGGCCTATGTCCAGCAGTGGACGGCTAAGGGCTGATATAATGATGATGAAAGAAGCGATTTACTGTTGGACATAGGGCTTCCCCAACGAACGACAATCACCTGCACCCGCAAAACAGAGCACGGCTGGTAGTACGCGCTACGCGCCCGCCGGTACCAAACTACTACTACTATGCTATATGTTAGAAAGAGAAGCACTTATGTGTTGACGTATGACGTATGACGACAAACAAACAAACAAACAAACAAACAAACAAACAAACAAACAAACAAACAAACAAACAAACAAACAAACAAACAAACAAACAAACAAACAAACAAACAAACAAACAAACAAACGGGTACGGACGCGAAGGCTGGTGCGCCTGTAATAAATAGGTGATTAAATTTGTTGTAACCACAGAAATCCTATTAAGATAGAGTGGTGAAGTAGACGCGACATGCGTGACAACAATATGCAATATATTGCAAACACTACCACTAGACTGTAAGACATAGACATACTTTATTGATAACTTCCGTTACAGGTCAAATAACCTTTTTACACAAGTTAAATAAAATCAAATTTTAGACAGGCAAATTAAACACAATCAAATTAAATATCAATAACTAACATAAATAAAAAAAAATGTCAAACAAAATTCTTAAAACTAAATAAATTAAGTTAATGCTGAAAGAACTCTTCATGTCAATAAAATGCCTGCTTGACAAGCCAGGCGCACAGCCTCTTTTTGAAAATAAGTAGGCTTGGAGAGTTAAAATAGATAGGTATATTGTAAATCCATTATTGGCAGTAAGAACTATAAATTAGATTACTACTGTTTTTTTTAAGAGCTGTGGATTTTGTGAAAATAAATAAAATGAAACTATAAAACGCTTACTCGTTTCACACTGACTAGAAAAAAACTTCAAAAATGCCGTTACGTGGTCTCTGACTCCATAACTGTCTCTCCTCACTAAACGAGACCACGAGGTATGAAGAGTGCGCGAGAGGGGCGCGCTGTGTCCGAAAATAAAATTGGCACGCGCAGAATTGAAGTAAACAAACGGTTATAACCGTTCTAGATAGGGCGAGAGTAGCGGGAGATAGTTTACTGTTCTGGTTGGACTATTTTTAAGGTGACAAACGAACAAATTAAGGCGTTTCTGTTAACGAAGTCGGAAAAACGGATAAAGAAATACATTAATTACGTACAAACATACGTTACAGTGGCCCAATTTTGTCACGTTAACGGCACGTTCGCGTGACGGGGCCGTGTGATTAAATCAAACATCCTAACAGACGATTACTACTATTAAGTAAAATAGATAATTACCTACAACTAGCAACCACTGTCAATTTAAAGGAGAATGCCCAAAATTGTATGGGAGTTGGGCCTTGAACTTTGAACCTTGCGTCTGGATCAAATTGTCGTCAAAATACAGGCAAAAGACTAAGGATTCTTCTTCTTCTTTTTTATTTAATGGCCTCTCTTTATTAGAATTCTGCCAATTTCGAGTCAGTCATGGGAGTGACACAAAAAAATTTGGTCGGTAAGTCTTCTTGAGCATCCAATCTAAAAATGGACAACACAAAATATATAATAACAAAAACCCGATCACCAATATGTTAGTTAAGTGTTAATATCATTATAATTTGATTTTGTTAGTACGGGTAAAATCACATAAAGTTTTAATAAGGGGAGTATTTACATAAATAAGCAAAGACTTAAAATCAATGGGACGTGGAATATTTGGTGGAAGGATATCATATAAGGAGTAGAGAAGGTTGGGGCAGTTAAAAAAAATATGGTCAGGGGTCCCTTCGTTAAGACCACACTCACAAATGGAGCTGTCCCTAAGGCTAAGGATTATTATAAAAAGAAAATCTTAACTGTTTGATGGAAAAATTAAATAATCTTGGAATGAAATCTTCATTGGCGCACAGTTTTCACAGCACCTTAGGTATATGGCCACGATTGAGGATATATGGCTCCAGATCTTGATGGCATAATGTGGTTATTAGTCGACGACGGTATATTGAGTTCGACATTACATTAGGATCGTTAAAATAGATTTTTTCATCCAAATACACAATGTAAACAAACCGAGACAAAACATGTGTTGACATGATATCGGATATGACGTCACGGTACGAAACCATAGTACATATCAATAGTGAGGTTCTACTACATCGATTTAACTAATTGAATAATTGATATTTCGGTTACGTAACAATATTTTCATAAATATCTTTTAAGAATATGTGTATCACTTTAAATCAGTATAAATAGTGTATTTCCAGTCAGTAAATGAAAAATGTGATGGGTGGATTATCGCGCCAGTAACTGAAAGGCAGTATCAAATATTGTTGACAAATATCGATTATAAATATTATCAAAAATGTTGTTCCAATATTTGTGGTACATTGCAAAGGTCTAAACGGACACTTTCCATTTTTTTGAGAAGAAATGGAGATTTCCACAACTTTTCATTGTAGCAAGAAGAAAAAGCAAGATCTGTCAAGAATTTGCCGAAACAGTGCACTTTCGGTCTCGTTCCATACAAAATTTGAAAATATTTTTTTCCTGCTGAAGTATCAGTTTTGGACAAAAAAGTTATTTGGCAATTATTTCATCGAAATGACGAGATCTATCGATGAGTGTATAAAAAAATTCGATTTGCTGAAAAAGGTCGTATATTGCAGTTTCCATCCACAGTGTGGCGTATCGTTCATTGAGGAAGGTCTATTTACAAACTTAAATTATATACACTCCGGCCGGAGAGAGGCCGATGTCTGGTGTGGGACGCGACGTGTGTCAGTACCTTCGCGGCTTCTCACCTGGCGCGCACTGTCCGGGGGGCGGGTGCGGCCGCGGAATGGGCTGCTGCTCAAAAGCACCACAAATACACAGTCCTTAAGGCTAGTTACCTATTTGTCCCTTTCGCGGTGGAGGTGAGCGGAGTGTGGTCCCAGGAAGCGAAGGGCTTTGTAAGAGCGCTGGGGCGGCGCTTGAGAAATAATGGTGCAGAAGCCCGCGCCGAGTCATACCTGGTGCAGCGCATTGCACTGGCCATTCAGCGCGGAAATGCGGCCAGTGTAATGGGTACGTTTGCGCAGGGCTTGACTCGGGGCGGGCTTCTGGACTGAGGCTTCGGCCTTAAGCGGCTTTCAGCTTGTAGTACTTTTATTTCTAAGTTATTTTTATCCTTTGATGTGTGTATTGTATCATTTATGTTTATGTAATATTATATTTATAATTGTAATAAGTAGTATTAGTAGATTGAATACACTTTTAGTACGCATGCATTAAAAAATATATTGGCACAGATTTTAACTAATTATATATATTTAATATTATTATGAACACCAATACATTGACAGCCCTCTAAGCTCAATTTATAAACTAAATCTGTGAAATCACTTGACCTGGTGCTGACAGAATACCAGCGCTGGAGTTCGCGTAGCGTGCTGCAGCATTATGCTGAGTCAGCGCCATTTTGTTGCTGCGACACATAGGTACCTTGATTATTTTTAAATTGTAATTTATTAATTTCTGTTCTGTTTATTTCTCATGTATGTTTGTGTCGTAGCTATGAATACTCGTAAATGACCTATTCTATTCTATTCTATTCTATGTCCAATAGTGGACGTCGTTCACGGGGCAATGTATACGCTTCTACAACAAACTACCAGAGGAAATCTTAAATATGACGGACAGAAAGTTTAAGATTCACATTAAAAAACAACTTTCTAAGAAAGCCTATTATAAAATAAACGATATAAATATGAATGACAAAGATGCCTGGTACTAATGTTAATCCAGCTTCGCAAAATCTTTATTAATTGTATGCAAACTTGATTTTTAAAAGATGTGTTGCGTGAAGTTTGTTGCGCCGTTTGTTCTTCACAGCGCTAACACCTAGGAAGCGGTAGTCGATAAAAAAAATTACGTGTATAAATGTACCAAGTGTACTCATATGCAATAAATGATTTTGACTTTGACTTTGAAAAGGGCTGAATGATGATGATATATCCTATCTAGTATCCCTCTCTACATCGCTGTATTGTTATCAACGCCCCCTGGGGGCCGCGGGTCCATTTGCAACAATAAATTAGATTCCCAATTGAAAAAATCTGCTCTCTAGAGGGTTATGCTTGAGTTTTGATGTCGGGATCACAGTATGGCGTTATGAGCGAGATGCATTTGTAATTTTAAAACAATTTGAAAGGTTTTAGAAAGGGCATCGTGTGTTTCATTTATATATTATTTACTAGCCGTGCCCGCGGCTCCGCTCGCGTACTTTACACAATTATTTACCGACTCCAACTCCCGCTCAAACTCCCACGTCTACGCCCACTCCCACGCCCAGTTCCAGTTCCAGTTCCAGTCCCACTTCCACTCTCCCACGCCCACGTCTACTACAGCGCCAAATGTAGTCCTAACTCATCGCAATCTGAATTGCACCGAACATATTACAAATATACTTATTTGTTATATTGCATACCTACTGATGTATTTGAATACTAAAAATTCCCATAACTCTTGATTGAGTAAGCCGATTGCGATGAAATGAAGACTTACTAAACGTTACTCCGAGTTAAGTCCAAGCATAGCATCCAAGGGGGAGAGGAGGTTCCCCCCCCCACCTCCTCTCCCCCTTGGATGCTACACACTAAGTTATCTATCACACCACCTAAAAATCTTGTTTGCCCCCCACCTCCCCCCCTATTAGTGGGAACAAGTTGACAGCCCTTGCAACCCTTCTTATCCAGACCTGACTTTGAAACAGAGAATCCGATGCAGATTAATCGTTATAGCGAAGAAACGGATTAGCAAGGTAAAGTGGCAGTGGACGGGCCACACCTGTCGCAGAACCGACGGCCGTTAGGGCTGACGAGTTGTACAGAGAGAGAGAGAGAGAAATATGGACCGACACAGAGAGAGAGAGAGATGGATATAGCTACAGCAAGACTTGTATATTTTAGCTACTTTCACAGTCTTATGTCTTATGGCCTCTTGCTCTGGGGTCGTGCCGCTGATATCGATTCTATATTCATTTTACAAAAAAGAGTAATAAGATCTATTTATGGGCTTCGTAGTCGTGATTCTCTAAGAGAATTATTTAAGGAAATAAATATAATGACAGTGCCATGTCAATACATATTCGCTAACATTATGTTCGTTAGACAGAACCTTTCTTTACACAACTTAAATAATGAGAGGCATAATTTAAATCTTAGAAATAATAATAAAATTCAAATACATCATTCTAGATTGTCTAAGATCAATAATTCTTTTGTGGGGCTGTGCGTGCGTTACTACAATAAGGTTCCGAATGAAATTATTAACTTGTCTGAACAAAAATTCAAATCTTCTATAAAAGTTAATCTGTGCAAGAAAGCCTACTATAAGTTAGATGACTACTTAAATGATAAAAGTCCATGGAGTGCTTGATGGCTCAGCATAGGTAGACTTAATGATTGTAATGAATAAGATAAATCAAAGGTAGGGCCCTGTGCCGTAGGGTTTGTTGCCACTTCTTCGCCTCGGTTGTACAGGTGGAAGTGGAGCAGTTTTAGGCAGAATTTGACGTCAAAAAGAGAATAATGTATTCCAATTTTGAAAATAAATATTTTGATTTTGGACCAACGCCCTGAGGAAGGTGGCCAGATGCAGAGGGCGGAGGACCGGGTGTAGCAGCGTTCATTGGGGAAGGCCTATGTCCAGCAGTGGACGTCTAAGGGCTGATATCATCTGTGCAAAACCTTAAAAAAGATCATTCCCCTTCTCTCAAAGCGCCTGAGACACCTGCCACGGACTATTCCCAAACCACCGACAAAAGCGCTCTAAAACCCGCTATCGAGTGGTAATGTATTTTTAACGAGTTGCCAGCGAAAATTATTAATATTAAACCTTTGAGAAGCGGGCAGGTGCTAAACGCTGGTAATTATCGCACGGTCCACAATTGGGGAGTTTACCTTAATCTTTTGGTGTCCCAGTTTCGGGCCTCTCGCCCTACAACTTTCGTAGACTTGCTACGGGCGGCGTAGACGATGCTACGTGATTGATTGATGAATTTCTGTCGTTTCATAATCAACCGAAATATGTCCACTGCTGAACACAAGCCTCCCCAATAGAATGACACTTGTGGTGGGCTGTCCATTGGGGGATTTGCCATAATCACTACGCTTGGCAGGCGGTGCTGTGATCGCAGTAATGACATTAATATACAGAGGAGAACTACTTCCACAGTATCATGGCATACGGTATCCTACTGTGGGGTCAAGCAGCAGATATAGAGACCATTTTTATCTTGCAAAAATCAAAAAAAGAGCAGTTAGGGCAATCTATAATCTGCGTTGTAGAGACTCATTAAGAGAAAAGTTTAAAGAAATAAGCATATTAACAGTAGCTGGTCAATTCATTTTAGATAATATTTTATATGTCAGAAAAAATGTATCTCTCTTTTTGAGGCACTGTAACAATAATAGTTATAATACAAGAAATAAAAATAAACTTGTTTTACCAGGGTTAAGACTAAGTAAGGTCAGCAAATCGTTCACGAGGCTATGTATACGCTTCTAAAACAAACTACCAGAGGAAATCTTAAATATGAGGGACAGAAAGATTCACATTAAAAAACAACTCTGTAAGAAAGCCTATTATAAAATAAACAATTATTTGAATGACAAAGATGCCTGGTACTAATGTTAATTCAGCTTCGCAAAATCTTTATTAATTGTATGCAAACTTGATTTTTAAAAGATGTGTTTGTTGCGCCGTTTGTTCTTCACAGCGCTAACACCTAGGAAGCGATAGTCGATAAAAAAATGACGTGTATAAATGTACCAAGTGTACTCTGATGCAATAAATGATTTTGACTTTGACTTTGATCCCTGATAATGTTTAGGATTTTCTTAGAGATAATAGTTTTGTAGTTAAACCATAGCGCCGTCTACGAGTCGTAGCATTCGTAGCACTAAATTCAGTAAATACGTAGCAAGCGAACGAGAGCTACGCGTTAATGAATTTCCTGTACTATGTATTTACATAAATACTTTGAAAGGTTCTATATTTGTACATACATACATAATGCTCACGCCTTGGTCCCAGAGGGGTAGGCAGAGACGATGGATCGCCACTTTGCGCGATCCTGACACACCTCACTAGCCTCACACACATCCATCAACCTTTTCATGCACCTCCTTTTATTCTTCTCACTGCGGACCCCAGCCTTGTTGAGGACGTCACCAATGTGATCTCCTAGGACGACCTCTAGCTGTAGTTCCTTCCACATTCGCACTGTATATTACTCTTTCTTTGTCCTTATTAATTTAACTTTTTTCTGCTCCTTCTTGCTGTGTGTCTTATAAGTGTTCTAACAATCTGTGGAAACTGTTTCTGTCAATGTTTTGTTATTTGTCAATTACTATATAATATTCTGTATAGACAGTAAGTTTCCTGAAAATAAATTAAAATATAAAAGGCTTTTTTATTGTGATTCTGTGATTTAAACTCTATGAATTTGTGATGGTAACGATCTTTCTTTTCCAGTACCTATTCTTTATAATTTATTTTGATTTATGTATGAATTTTAATTACTATATTTTTTTGTTATGTTGGTAGCTTACTCGTAACTAAGTGTTTTGTAAATTGATTGTAATGTTTTTGACAATGTACGATTAATACCAATAAATAATATAATATGAATATTTAAAAGATGTTTCTTATAAATGCCTTATTATACCTGCCTTTTAATTGACTATCGAATCTGATGAAAAACACAATCCTACTAATATTATAAATGCGAAAGTTTGGATGTTTAAATGTTTGTTACTCAATCACGCTTCAACCACTGGACGGATCGTGATGATACTTGGCACACATATAGGTAAGGTCCTGGAATAGGACATAGGATAGTTTTAATATCGAAAAAACATCCCATTCCTACGGAAAATACATAACAATTTGTGATGTTAAGTTGTCCACGCGGACGAAGTCGCGGGCAACAGCTAGTATAAAATAAATAAAAAAAACTTTGGGGAAAAGATTCATCGAAAGGTCCACAACCAAGCCTAGTCAGCAAGCTGAATTTCAGATTATATCCGTCGGAATGAAAGCCCATTTTGTACTTTCTAAAAATGAAAGCCCATTTTGTACTTTCTAAACCATATCTGTCAAATGTTATACAGTAACAAAATGACTTTTTAACTCCATGGTTACTGTCCGAGTAACCCCCCAGATCTTAACTCCAATTCAAAATAAAACAGCGACCCAAATTCTAGAATTACATTACAAATTCGTAAAGAGTGCCCCATATTACGAACTCATGTTCTAAGATCGAAACGTATTTCAGGAAATCTGTCAAAATTTTCACTTCCTACTTTCTTTACCCTGAATAATAAGCATTTTACACATAAAATTATCAGTAAAATTACATACCTTATATCCGCCTTAGCTTACACACCTTTAAAACCCGTTTCAAACACAATTTCATTCACAATTCTACCATATTGGTTTAGAAGTCCAAAACCATTGAAAACCACTGAAACTTCACATTAGAATCCACTGAAAACCACATTTATTTAAAAAACATTGTCACTAAATACTGTTTTTTGTTTCAAAAAATGTATTTTAAAGGGGGTTTTCATAGAAATTTATAAAGGTCTCTGCTCTTAGGGGTGGGGATTCGCGTAGGAGCTTTGGGGTTCAAAGCTGAAAGGCGACTGAAGCGAGGAGACGCGCGCAGTTTCGATTTTCACGGAAAACCACGAGCGAAAGAGACGAGAGATGTTAGAAGGGGACGAAAGACGATACAAGGATTCCAGGTTATATTTTTTGTTTATTTTTATTTAATTTATTACGGGTTGTTTCGGGGTTTTACGTGGAAATTACTTTGTTATTTTTTCATTATTATTTTCAAGGTTCTATTGGAAAAGTGTTGGAGCCCATCTTTTAATACTCCAGGGTTCCTTTCACACGAAAGGGCAGTCTTTGTTTTTCTTCATTCAATTTTTTTTATAACCATTTGCTAACCATGTGTTTCCCGGCTTAAAATAGGACCACCCAAATCTTCCAGCGGGTGTCGTCAAGGCGACTAAGGGTTTGCAGCAGCGTACTCCTATGTACATTAGGATCATTACTGCGATCACCAATCCGCCTGCCAAGCGTGGTGATTATGTCAAATCCCCCAACGGACAGCCCACCACAAGTGTCATTCTATTGGGGAGGCTTGTGTTCAGCAGTGGACGTGTGTAGGCTGATGATGATGAAGAAAATATAATTTCATATTATTTTTGTATTTTATTTTACTGGTAAGCGGGAAAAATTATAGGCTACTAGCTGTTGCCCGCGACTTCGTCCGCGTGGACAACTTAACATCACAATTTATTATGTATTTCCCGTAGGAATGGGATGTTTTTTCAGGATAAAAACTATCTTATGTCCTACTCCAGGAAATAGCCTATATGTGTACCAAGTTTCATCACGATCCGTCCAGTGGTTGAAAAGAAATAAACTCAAAAACTACTGGACCGATTTCAAAAATTCTTTCACCATTAGAACGCTACATTATCCCTGAGTTACATAGGCTATATTTATTACTATGAAAAACTAGGAATCCCTACTAAAACTTAAATAAAGTAACCCAAGGTGTAAAAAAAATTAGCCATAAAATGTCTTTCATCGCATGCGCTGCGAAAACTATTGATGATAGAACCTTCGCGTGTCTGTACATTGAAAATATTTGCAGGAGTCGGAGCTGGAGCTGAAGCAGGAGGGAGAAAGGGGAAGGGAATTAACGCCTCATAAGTTTCAAATTTATTTAATTCTGTAGTGCACACGAGCGTAGCGGGAATAAACCTGGAATATTACGCTACCTAATTCCAACCCCTTCTTATAATTTATAATTATAACGCAGTATATACAAGAATTCTTGCCGTGTGGTTTCCGGTAGAGTAGAGTAGGACCACTCCAACTCTTCCCGTGGATGTCGTACAAGGCGACTGAGGGAATACATTATAAAACATCAACCAGGCCTCCCCAACCCGTTTGGCCAGCGCGGGGAGTGTAGGCCAAATCCTCCGTCTGTCTCCGGCAGGTGAGAGAGGGCTGTGCTGCAGTGGATACAAAAGTAACCTGATGATGATGATACAAGAATTTTTATGACGATTGAATTGAAATGAAATTATAGAGCTAGAGACACGAGTAAGTAAGTACATCTTAAGTTCTTAATCCTTCTTCAGACAGGATTTGCTGCACAAATACGTATCTACCAAGCTTAATTAGCGATCTTAGGACTAATGTAAGAAGGCTTATCTCTAGAATGAAGTTTTAGAACTTAACTAAATAATACACATATATATTCGTCTTTTACCAGAGCATCTGTATGTCTGTCTATCAATATTCATTCTATATCTTTACTGCCGGAGAAGAGTCTGAACAAAACTAAGTTCCAAAATGGATTCCCGTGGCAACAGCCATTAATATTATTTGTATTTTCAGTTTATATACAGCTTTAGCGATATTTAGTGTATAATGATCATCACAGTACGCATTAATGTTTATGAATATAACTATTTTATACATAATTCAAATATCCAACTCTTCCCGTGGATGTCGTACAAGGCGACTGAGGGAATACATTATAAAACATCAATCAGGCCTCCCCAACCCGTCTGGCCAGCGCGGGGAGTGTAGGCCAAATCCTCTGTCTGTCTCCGGCAGATGAGAGAGGGTTGTGCTCCTGCAGTGGAGACAAAAATAACCTGATTATGATACATAATTCAAATAACTTCATGCAATTGCAATGTCCCGTGCAATTCTCCATCTGTAGGGCTTCTCTATGGTTATGCACGTGGGCAGGTCAAGCGTTATGGTGATATACTTTGATCTGAGCGACATTCACTCGGCGACACACTGAAGAAGGCCATTTTAGGAAGAACTTCCATAAGTACTCATCATCATCAGGTTATTTTTGTCTCCACTGCAGGAGCACAACCCTCTCTCATCTGCCGGAGACAGACGGAGGATTTGGCCTACACTCCCCGCGCTGGCCAGACGGGTTGGGGAGGCCTAATTGATGTTTTATAATGTAGTCGCCTCGTACGACATCCACGGAAAGAGTTGGAGTGGTCCTATTCCACTATACCGGAAACCACACGGCATAAGTACTCGCAGTCCTTAATTTCACAACAACCTAACTTCTCTATATTTCATAATATCATACATACATAAAGCTCACGCTTTTTTCGAGAGGGGTAGGCAGGGACGAGGTATCGCCACTTTGCGCGATACTGACAAACGTCGCAAAGCGACTTTCCTTCGCCCGCTTTTCGGATTCCAAAACGTCCAAATTAATAACTCTAGTAAAATTAGTTAGACAAGCAAACCCACAGGCAAATCCCTAGCTTATATTTGTAGGGGATTTTCTCCAGTACATTGATTCAATTATTCTGAACTATATATTCGTAGATAAACCCTTTTATAGTCGACTCTAGCTATGCTTAACAGTATGCCTCGTAGTCTAACGCTCCGAATATATCCTTAGACGTCCACTGCTGGACATAGGAATTACCCAATGAACGCCACAACACCCGGTCCTCCGCCCTCCGCATCCAACCGCTTCCGGCCACCTTCTTCAGGTCGTCGGTCCACCTGGCGGCGGGGCGTCCTACCCTGCGCGTGATAATCCGAACTCGTCTGCCCCAACGGCTGTCGGTTCTGCGACAGATATGACCCGCCCACTGCCACTTCAGCTTGCTAATCCTTTCGGCCATGTCGGTCACTTTCGTTCTTCGTCGGATCGACGGCCGTTGGCTATAAAGCTTAATAGGTCCATAGTGGGGATATATCTGTGTTATCTAACACCGACCTACCTCCAGTATAGACCTATTTTATAGCTTAAGGCTGCATAACTGATCCTTGATACAGGTCTCTTTCATGCCAGCACCTAGACGTCCGTCCACTGCTGGACATAGGCCTTCCACAGGTATTCACTACTATCATCACCGAACTACCAGCCGTGGGGAGGAACTGCATCCTTATGTAGTAGACATACCACGCTCTCGCACGAAGCATTTTGCTTCCTCTTTAATAATGCGAACTGCTAAGGAATGGAACTCGCTCCAGCTTGGGTATTTCCGGACAAGTACAACTTGGATCTTTTTGAAGGAACAGTGCATAGGCATGTTCTGGGTAAGCGCGCTCCACCTTATGCCTCATCGTCTCTTATCATCAGGTGAGACTGAGGTCAAGCACGAACCCATCAACAATAAACAGGAAACAGCAATGCATTTGTTGCAGTTTCAAGATATGACTTCCTACACACTGTTTATACGATTGAAGTGTAGTCAAGTCGCGAGTCTTCGTGACGACTCGGTGTGGTCGTATGTATCGATTATTGGAGCAAGTGTGAGAAGTCTTGATACTTTTTTACGCGACTTCGGCGAAGCAGAAAGGTAATGATATTTGCTTTTATAAACATAGACATACTTTATTGATAACTTCCGTTACAGGTCAAATAAAATCTTTACACAAGTTAAATAAAATCAAATTATAGACAGGCAAATTAAATTAAACATCAATAACTAACATAAATATAAAAATGTCAAATAAAATTCTTAAAACTAAATAAATTAAGTTAATTCGTTCTGAAAGAATTCTTTAAAGCAATAATATGCCTGCTTGACAAGCAGATATATAAATATACAGTTAACTAATTGATTTTTGGAGTAATTTGTTGATTATGACGTTAATAAAGGTCATGAAGATTAATTAAAAGAGTTTTATAACCAGTTAATATATCATCATATCAGCCCTTTGACGTCTACTGTTGGACATAGGCCTTCCCCAACGAACGCCACCACACCCGGTCCTCCGCCCTCCGCATCCAGCCGCTTCCGGCCACCTTCTTCAGGTCGTCGGTCCATCTGGCGGCGGGGCGTCCCACCCTGCGCGTGCCGATCCGCGGTCTCCACTCCAGAACTTGTCTGCCCCAACGGCCGTCGATTCTGCGACAGATGTAGCCCGCCCACTGCCACTTCAGCTTGCTAATCCTTTCAGCTATGTCGGTTACCTTCGTTCTTCGTCGGGCCCCATTCTGGATGTTATATTTGTGAATTATTCTATCCTCGTTTAATTTCCATCCCAGGAGAAAATCCTAATTGTGGGATAAGGTAGTAATGGGGGGGGGGGGGGCAAAATAATGTCATGTTTTTATGACAAAAAATTTTGGAAACTGAGCTTACCAAATGAACAACTCATTGTAATAACATATTGCTGCAACTGATATAAACATAGGCAATTTTTTACTTTAGAAAAATATGTTCCCTTGACAGCTTATTCCAACTGCTAGTATATTATATAAATCTTCACGTTATATTTTCATTGTGAAAAGTAAATGAATTTCCGAAAACCATCAAGACTGCTCACTCCAACTATACTCACCTGTAAGAGACCGCCTGTCTTGCATCCCTCTCCCACACGCTTCCTTGTCGTAGGTCGCGGCAGGTGACAGTACATCGTTAATATTGAAAGATGTCTGTCTGTCTTTGACTATATGTATATTTCATATAGAAAACTGTCCGTGACTTGGTCTGCGTTAGAGGGGACGACAATTTTATCTTACATTGGGAACCTCGCGAGGTTTTGATCGTGCAGTGAGCGACGGGACGCCCGCTACTTTTCACGAGAGCCCTTAAGACGTCCACTGCTGGACATAGGCCTTCCCCAATGAACGCCACCACACCCGACGGGGCGTCCCACCCTGCGCATGCTAATCTGTGGTCTCCACGTCCAGAACTCATCTGCCCCAACGTCCGTCGGTTCTGCGACAGATGTGGCACGCCCACTGCCTCTTCAGCTTGCTAATCCTTTCGGCTAAAACGGTCACCTTCGTTCTTCGTCGTATCTCCTCATTATATCCCTCAAACATCCCCCTACACACAGCCCTTTACACAGCTCGCTGAGCGACTTGACACTTGTGGATCAGGCCCACCGTCAGTGTCCACGTCTCCGCACCGTATGTCATGACAGGCAGAGAAAGCTAAGGACAGAGGGAGAAAGAAGAGAGGTAGGAAAGGGAGAATGGAAGAAAAGAGAAGAACAAACCCAACTAGAACATTGGCAAGTTATGCAGCTATTTTATACCTCTCTTTCTCCCTCCACCCCTAGCTTTCGCTAGTCGCTCAGCGATCTGTGGAGAGGGCTGTGTGTAGGGGATGTTTGAGGGATATATGTTTAGTTGTCTTTAAACATTGTGGAATGGGCGATGTGAAGACTTGACGCAGTTTTCCTTATGCTGCCCAGCCCATCTGAATTCTTCTGTCAGCTTCCCTGTCAAAATTACTCCTACCCAACTGTATTGTCTGACCTAGGGCAGACGTATACCGACGACACTAACCGAAACCTGGCATGTATCAATCCGCACTAGGTATAATAATATATCCACGCAGTGCGGCCCCGATTGCCGGGGCACCTAGACGATTCGCGTACGACTGTTAATACGTGATATAAAGTTCAAGCGTAACATCAACGATCTCTATGTACTACTAGATGGAGCGTTCCAAACAATCGCTCTGTTCCACACAAGTAGCCACAACTCTTTCACATTCACTTTGAAACTTGTGCAGTTACTACGCAGAACATTTAATTATTTACTAAATATTGACATTATTTAACCGTAGCGACAGTGACATGTAAGAGATTTAGTAACAACTAGCTGTTGCCCGCGACTTCGTTCGCGTGGTTAAGTTACATACGGGGCTCATTTAAAAAAAAAATTAAAAATATTCTAGAAAATTCTGGAAAAATCCGGATTATTCTAGAAAAGTTCTCAATATTGTCACTCACAAACGCACCTAACGCCATTCAGCACAATCTCCAATTTATATGAGCCGCACAATGTGTTAGAAAAGGATAGAAGTATCCCATCACATATTTTTACCACCCACATCCACCCACCGGAACCAAACTCCCTTACTTGCAAGTGCAGATCAAGGGCTATCTACCACTGCAACCAGGAGTGGGTGGTTATGGAGAAAAGGCTGGACATACATACACACACTTTCCTTTTAAATTTTATATCCTTTTATATTGACGGCCTCCGTGGCGGAACGGGTAGTTCTCGGACTGCCACGCCGGAGGTTGCGGGTTCGAATCCCGCTAGGGGCAAATGTTCGTATGATGAATATGAATGTTTGTACCCAAGTCTTGGATGTTTATATATTTATTTAAGTATGTGTATCCGTTATCTAGTAACCATAACACAGGCTCCGCCTAATTTGGGACTGGATAATTGGTGTGAATGTCTGACATATTATCTGACATATATATAATAGATTTGGATCTTTTTAGAGTGAATAGGCCTCTTCTGGGTAAACGCGCTCCACCTTAGGCCCATCATCACGTACCATCAGGTGAGACTGAGGTCAAGCTCAAACCCATCAGGAATATAAAAAAACTCACTTGGTACCAGGCTGGCAGAGGTTGTCTGGAGATGTGTCTACGTGTGGGCTGAGAGCCGCCTCACTGCACCCATCAGGAATTTAAATAGGACTCCTTCGATACCGTTTTATAAAGATAAAATACTTGCAGTTGAACAGACGAACAGACAGACCAAAAAGATGCGGTAGATCGTTAAACAAAACCCGGTCTTTATCAGATTCTTTACCCAGAGAAGTGTTGATCCTTTACTTTAGAACAGCGGAAAGTCCCATTAAAGCATCAATATGCAGAACTCGTATAAAATATTTTGTAGACCGGGCGACGACTGCAGGATACCCGTTTCATTCAGTAAATACCGGCGGTGAGGAAGGCGGCTGGCGGGTCCTTATATGAAGCGGCGCGGCTGGCCAATGACCGCTATGCGTGGAGGCGCATTTTATACGGTCGCGATACTCAGCAGTGAGGGAACGACAGAGAAGTAGGAGGCGAAAAATACAATAAAACAAAATCTTGTAATTAAAATTAATTTTGAAATTAAAACTGTATTTACGTACTAGATACTTAGGACGGTTACGTACCTACAAATTAATAAATACTCCAACGAAACCAGTTACGAAAATCTGGTTTCGTAGACGTAAACCAATATCACCAAGCGTCAAGTGTTAAGTGTCTACAGTTTTATAGTACTCGAGACTAGTAAAATTGAAACTGCCATGTGCTCAACGCTCGTGGTGTATCTTGACAGTTAATGAATGAACCAACGAGTATAGGTGCTTTATTGCACTCAAACACAGAAATAGATTTTGGAGAAATATGCAGTAAATATACAGGTGGCTTTTAGCTATTTCTTCCAGGCAGCCTTATAGCTAGTGAGAATCGTAAGGGATAATTTAGATGCAGTTATAAAGATACAATTTTGATATAAATACATAACTAGTGCATAGACAATGTTTATTCATACTTTTCGGTACAGATTAGTATAATTCGAACATAAATAAAAAAAGAAAACTAATTAAAGATGACCTTGACATGGAACGGGAGCGCAGGGCGTTGTGCATCAGGGCTAACATGCTTGCCCGCAGGTTTGCACGTTGTACCAAACACGTGAAAGTTACTCTTTTTAAAGCCTATTGTAACTCTTTGTACACGTGTAGCCTGTGGACGCATTACACACAGGGAGCGTACAGGGCCCTGCGCACTCAGTATAATAATGCCTTCAGGGGGCTGATGGGGCTGCGACGTCACTGCAGTGCGTCAGGGATGCTGGCAGAAGCTGGAATAGATAGCTTCTCTTCTATCATTAGAAAGCGTATCGCTTCCCTGATCCAGCGGGTGAGGGGCAGCTCCAACAGCCTCCTGCAGACTGTGGCGGCGAGGCTGGACGTGGACAGTGCTGTTATGCAGCACTGGACCCGCGTCCACCTCGCCAAAGATACAAAAATTTCATTTTTATTGTTTTAATATTAAGTTACTAACATAGTTATAAGGTATCTTTGTTACTAACACTCTATGGGCAACGCCTGAAATAAATGGTTTTTATTTTATTTTATTTTATTTATTTATTAAAATAATACAACAAATTAAACTATTATAAAAACAAATAAAGCTAAACAAATTAGTCATAAAATAAAATACAAATAAATTAAATTAAGAATTAGAATGTCAGTTACAGCTGAATCGTGTCCAATAAGCCATGCGAAGATTCATTATAGCTATAAAATGAGTGCTTGACAAGCCAGACGCACAGCACAGCGCACTATATTTCATTCCAACAGAAAAAGAGACTACGATATAAGAGCAATGACTAAACTAGAAGACGTCACAGTAAAGATAAAAACATTAAAATGGAAGTGGGTAGGCCACACGATTAGAGGAAAAGACAAATGGAGTAAAAAGGTGACACGTTGATACCCAAGAGGATACAAACGCAAAAGAGGGAGACAATACAAGAGATGAGACGATGACCTTGTAAAAGTTGCTTGGAAAACGTGGACAAGACTGGCAAGAGACAGAGAGGAGTGGAAGAAGTCAGAGGAGGCAAAGCCAGAGGACACACAGACGGCACAACAGATAATAACTGAAGTTGTGAACATAGTTTGTAGCATTTAATGTAAAGTCTGAATTCTTCTTCTCCTCGTGTCGAATGGTTCCACTAGATCATGCGCGACCAGAACGCAGCTGTACCGACGGCCTTATCCGGATGCATGCGGAGATCCTGCAGGAGCGCGGGCACGCCAGGAGGTGCGCCATGGTTTGCGTTGCCGTTCCGCATATGCACTGGGTCTGTGGAGTTGCTTGCATCCCCCACCTGACAAGGTTCTCCCGGCAGCGGCCGACCCGTGTTCGGAGCCGGTTAAGTCTGAATAAAAGGCTATTTTATTTATTTTTATTTTATAACATCTACATGAAAGGGTCACCAGCAGCTAAAGGTTTGTAATCCTACTAATATTATGAGCGATAATTATAAATGCGAAAGTTTGGATGGATATTCGGATGTTTGTTACTTATTCACGCTTCAACCATTGGACGGATCGGGATGTAACTTGGCACACATATAGGTTAAGTCCTGGAATAGGACACAGGACAGTTTTTATCCCGAAAAAACATCTTATTCCTACGGGAAATTTTTAATCATTTGTAATGTTAAGTTGTCCACGCGGACGAAGTCGCGGGCAATAGCTAGTATCATATAAACTTTGCGGTACACTACAAACACCAGCTATTATTTAGTATTTTTTACGAAACGCAAATGCGTTTGTTTTCATGACTATTGAGTTGGATTGAATTATACATACAAAATGACATGTTTACTGCGATTAGTGTGAAACTGTGTCAAACTATATATAATAATAAATATTACATAGTATACGTATAGGTACACTTGTCTAATCCCAAATTAGGAGTTCCTCCTGTGATATGGAAATTAAACGAGTATTAATTAGTCATCATCATCATCATCATGTGCTGGACATAGGCCTTCCCCAATGAACGCCACCACACCCGGTCCTCCGCCCTCCGCATCCAGCCGCTTCCGGCCACCTTCTTTAGGTCGTCGGTCCATCTGTCCAACTCGTGTGCCCCAACGGCTAAAACGGTCGGTTCTACGACAGATGTGGCCCGCCCACTGCCACTTCAGCCTGCTAATCCTTTCGGCTATGTCGGTCACCTTCGTTCTTCGTCGGATTTCTTCATTACGAATCATATCCTTCAAAGATACGCCGAGCATAGCCCTCTTTATTATTATATTTATTATTTATCCCTATTAATTAGTATTTCAATGAAAAGTGTATCTTTCGGTCACCTCCCGGTGTACCACGCAGACTACTTAAGACTGCGAATTTCTGTGAGTCTGCACTCGTTGAAAATTACCGCGCCACGTGGGAGCTTAACTCTGCAGTAACTGCGAGAGACGGAAGCCTGGAGAATTACTCGCATGACATACATACGTCGCGGTACTTATACAAGCTTGCCTCCCGGCGTCAGCCAGGTGAAGCATCAATCTTATCATCAGCACACCGAGAATTTTTTTCTAGAAGCAAAATACTGTCAAATATATTTATACCTACTAGAGATGTGCCGGATTTTACTGAATATGAATATTCGTCCGAATTCCATACAAGCCACAGAAATACTTTCAAGATAGAATAGTGATGTAGGCGGCACGTGCATAAACAAGGCAATATTTATAAATAAATAAATAAATAAATAAATAAATATGGCAGACATTCACACCAATTATCCAGTCCCAAACTAGGCAGAGCCTGTGCTATGGTTACTAGATAACGGATACACATACTTAAATAAATATATAAACTTCCAAGACTTGGGCACAAACATTCATATTCATCATACGAAAATTGCCGTGTGGTTTCCGGTAGAGTAGAATAGGAGCACTCCAACTCTTCCCGTGGATGTCGTACAAGGCGACTGAGGGAATAACCTTATAAAACATCAATGAGGAATCCTCAACCAGCCAGCGGGGGTGTGTAGGCCAAATCCTCCGTCTGTCTCCGCAGATGAGAGAGGGTTGTGCTCCTGCAGTGGAGACAAAAATAACCTGATGATGATACGAAAATTTGCCCCTAGCGGGATTCGAACCCGCAACCTTAATACCAAATTTACCCAAAATTGTTAACACTATCCCACTAGGCATCAGAAGCAATGTAATTAACAAAAACACTTTCAGAATCAAATATAAGAAATATCTAGTAAACTCATTAACGTAACCTCAATCTTTTTGTGCTAATATCAAAATTAAAAACCTTGTAATTTGCTTTGCTATTCACCATTGCGTAGTGATATTTAGTATTCTCTGCCATAGATGTGTATAAAGTAAGAGAGCTATTTCTGCCAACAAACTGTATTATACAGTTTGACGGAGTTATTGTATGTATATTTCTTGGAGAGATGAATAAATGATTTTTTTTAACGTCGGGTAAACATCTATTGTGCGATCTCCCAAGCACGACCTGGAGAAGCTCATCATCCTGGGACAAGTGGAGAGCAGGCGTGCCAAGGACGAGCTGCTACTAGGAGGTCAGACTCGGTGAGGAGGTTGGTTGGCGGGTTCTTATATGAAGCGGTGCGGCTGGCCAATGACCGCTATGCGTGGAGGCGCATTTTATACGGTCGCGATCCTCAGCAGTGAGGGAACGACAGAGAAGAAGCGAACTCTAGAGCTACTAGGAGGTCAGACCCGGTGAGGAGGTTGGCTGGCGGATCCTTATATGAAGCGGTGCGGCTGGCCAATGACCGCTATGCGTGGAGGCGCATTTTATACGGTCGCGATCCTCAGCAGTGAGCGAACGACAGAGAAGAAACATCGATAAGAAATCATCTAAAATGCCATATTGCGCAGTTTCTAACCGCATAACTGAATCGTGACAGCGAGAACTGACAGTGGAACTGAAGTTAACAAGTAATCAAACCGCTCTATGTATGTATGTATGTATGTATGTATGTATGTATGTATGTATGTATGTATGTATGTATGTATGTATGTATGTATGTATGTATGTATGTATGTATGTATGTATGCAAACGCTTTGTTGTACCAAAATTAACAACAACACAAATAAACAAAAGAAAAAAGTTGTGTAAAAATGCGGGGTTATCCCACTTAGGGATCTCTTCCAGTCAACCTTGATAGGGTTTCTGTGATACAAGCGAACAGATTTAATCACCTACTATTACTATTACACGCGCAGCATCCTGCCTGTATACGTGTTTTTCTTTTTTTTTGTAAATACATTCAATGTACAGACACGCGAAGTTTACCTTTTTATTTACTAGACTGTTTAGGTACTCATGGTCTATCCTATCGAGAATTATAACACCCAACACCTAACTCCTTATCTCATAAGTCGGTTAACAATAATCTGCTGGAACAAATGTCACATTTTTCAATGTAACATTATAAAAAAGCAGTAAGGTCCTGCCTTATCGTATTACACAGGATTAAAGAGCAGCCCTGCCTGCACCCGACTCACTCGTGTCGCGTGTGGGCCTGCGGTGCAGCCGCACACACAAGTGGTACAAACAATGACGAATGGGATATCTAATATATAAAATCGTAAATATCGCGTGTCTGTACATTGAAGATATTGGCAAAAAAAAATTTGGGTGTCTAAGGATAACAACAGAACACATTACGATCATTTTTGAATTTTTGTCTGTTTGTCTGTGAGTTTGTGCACGTATCACTTAAAACTAACGAACGGATTTTGATAGACTTTTCACGAGAACATGGGGCTTAACTTAACTTAACTTAACATGTAGTCTTTATTTCATCGCAATCGGCTAACTCAATCAAAAGTTATAGACATTTTATTATTATTATTATTATAAAAAAAATTGGATTACAATAGTATCAGTTAAACCTGATTTCAGAAATAAGTTACATACATTTGTGAGTAAACTCATGCAATTAATATAACATTAACATGAACGAAATCTTATTATAAAATAATGTATGTTGATAGATATATATATAAATAGGTATTTTAACTTAGTTCAATCTAAATGTAATTTTTTCAAAGAAAATAAAATATAAAACGAGATACGAGTTTACACCTATGTTTTGTTTATTTATTTATTTTATTTATTCATTCTGAACCTACAGCCAATTTACAAAAATATATAATACAGTATAATATAAATTAAACATTAGCCATTAACAGATTTCTAAAATATAAACATAAACATTATTGCATAGGGTAATAAAAGTAGACAAAAGTAGGAGGGAACAGAAAAAAAAAATTTTGATAGAAATTTACAACTAAATAGGAATAAATAAATTATCTACAATCTACGTCATTTAAAAACATTAATTTGAGTTACATTAAGTTGAATTTGGTAGTCTTTGTTGGAAAGCCAGTTGCAAAACCGCACGCTCAAATATGTGCTTAAAACTTTTAAAGTAAACACTTTTGCGGGCGAGTGCCCCGTCCCTTTGCAAACAGGGGCGAGAAAACAGAAGCGCTGCCCCTATTCATATTTTTAAAATGACTGACAACATACGCGGAGCAATAAAAATATTTATTTTAATTATTCATCATCAACAACCTGTCAACGTTCGCGGTAGGATGTGGGTCTTCTATCGTGGAGAGAAATGATTAATACACACACATACAAACTAAATACATTTTCAAAAGATTGTGCGAAAAGGTTTAGCACCAATTTAGGTAGGAACAATTTCGATAGGGAAGCTGACAGAAGAATCCAGTTGGGCTGGGCAGCATACGGGAATCTGGGTCAAGTCTTCAAGTCACCCATTCCACAATGTTTAAAGACAAAAGTCTTCAATCAGTGCGTCCTGCCTGTCATGATTACAGCGCGGAGACGTGGACACTGATGGTGGGCCTGATCCACAAGATTCAAGTGGCTCTGCGAGCTATAGAGAGGGCAATGCTCGGGGTCTCTATGAGGGATATGATTCGTAATGAGGAGATCCGATGGATAACGAAGGTGACCGACATAGCCGAAAGAATTAGTACGCTGAAATGGCAGTGGGCGGGTCACATCTGTCATAGTACCGAACGGCCGTTGGGGCAGACGAGTTCTAGAGTGGGATGCGACGTCCCACGCGCAGGGTGGGCCCTGCGCTGACGGTCAGCCTGATACATAAGTTTGAAGTCGCCCAGCGAGCTATGTAGAGGGTTATGCTCGGGGTTTGAAGGATATGATTCGTAATGAGGAGATCAGACGAAGAACGAAGGTGACCGACACGGCTGAAAGGATTGGCAAGCTGAAATTAGTTCTGGAGTTGAGACCGAGGATCGGCACGACTAGGGTGGGACGCCACGCCACCAGATGGACCGACGACCTGAAGATGGTAGCCGGAAGCGGCTGGATGCGGAGTGTAGCAGCGTTCATTGGGGAAGGCCTATGTCCAGCAGTGGACGTCTGAGGGCAGCTATGATTATGATGAACGCGGCCTACTCGTGTCCGCGTTACATCTCTCCCAAAGTTCATCAAAATCGTCTAATGACACTTCAATCGTCAGTAAATTACGCTTCTACAATTAACTAACAGAGGAAATACATAAAATAGACGATTATTAGCTGTTGCGCGTGTGGCAGTAGGGATTTTTAGTTCCCTCCGGCCAGCAGGTGGGGTAGTGGGTTCAAAGGAAAGTGGTTTTAGTTCTAAATATTTATTGCCTTCCTCGTTCGTCCTGGTTTTGAGATTAGATTATATATGTAAGTTTTAAGACACTGGCCTCAACAGTAGGCAAAAGCCTTGGAACGACCTCCTCTCCTCCAGTCCAGCAGGAAGCGCAAATTTAGTATGGTAGTTCTCGAATAGTAGTTCCGGAAGGTAGTTCTGGAAAGTAGTTCCGGAAGGTAGCTCTGGAACGTAGTTCCGGAAGGTGGTTCTGGAAAGTTGATCTGGAAACTTGTACCGAAAACCCTAGTTCCAGCACTATTAAAACTTTAGAGACAAATAGGACCGATATAGGTAGACATTCTCGTAGGCCAGGAAGATATTAATTAATGTAAATTGTGTGCCCAGCGATGGTGCGGGCGCGTATGACGATCGAAGTTCACAATCTACCTGTTTGGCAAGAACGCGAGTGTTTTAAGTAGGGATCCGCGACACAACGCGATGGTTTGGAAACCATTTCGCGAGGGATAGATTATGCAGGTATAATTTAACGTTACACCCGCGACTTCGTTCGCGTGGATAAGTTACGTATGGTTCGAATTTTAAGGACCCACAGATAACCGACATGACAATTGACAGCTTTCACAAATCGTCGCTATTCTGATATTATAAACAGAACTTCCCAGGTCATTCTTGAAATTTTAAGAACAATCTAGAACATTCTGGACCAATTACAGACACACATTTACATAGTGCATTTAAAAAAAAATCTAGAACATTCTGGAAAATCTGGAATATAATAAATAATAAATAAAATAAAATATATCTTTATTTTCTCTACACAAAGGTTACAGATAAAGAATAAAAAAAACAAGAGCAACCATAAAATAATAAAAATACCTTTGCGAGAGACTTGATACGTGCCGCGTCCCTATGAAGTCCGCCGACACTGCATGCGACTGCATGGAGGTCAGCGAGCACGAGGCGCTGACGCAGCAAACCTTTAGTTATAGAGACTATTATATGATATGCATTCTTTGATCATACTTCGATCGGGTTAGGCTAATTAGAATATAAGTTTTTTATACTTTGTATTTAAATTTCCATTGCGGAGATTAAAATTAGTTTAAAACTATTTTTGGTTTTTTTTCGAACCTTCGGCTGCAGCGTACGTAATTGGCGCAGTCGGTAGGATACTCGAGGTCGATTCGCGATAACTCGAAAAACGCGTTCGCGTGTCGCCCGGGCGGCTCTCAAGCCCCGTCTCCGAGTATCCAGAATCTACGGACCAGCTGCAGACCAGAAGGTGAATCTAGACATCGATTCCCGAGAGAACCAGAATGAAATATATGTAAGTACACTTGAATTGCTCTCGTGTTGCTTTCCTTTAGTCCTAGTAATTTCCTAGCTCCAAGATTTTCCATCCAAAATCTTCCATATCCCGGGAACCTGCATCTCGACAGGCTCGCCGGCAATTTGTAGATTTAAATAGAGAATTAGAATTCGATTATAATTTAAGTAACTTGTTTTATACATCTGATACTGAGACTGAGAGTAACGATTTTAAAATGTCTCACGATCCAGATACGATTTTTAAGGCACTTCGCCATGTACCGGAGTTCGACGGGAACCCAAATGTACTCACAAGGTTCGTTAATATATGTGACATGATAGTTACCACTTATATGAGCCACGAACCTGGTAACGAATTAGTGAATTCCTGTGTATTAAATGGAATACTGAATAAGGTCAAAAGTTCCGCCGCAGACACCATTAATTCAAATGGTATACCAGATAGTTGGTTAGGTGTTAGAACAGCCTTAATTAATAACTTTTCCGATCAACGCGACGAGACGGCTTTGTACAGCGACCTTTCGTTAGCATCGCAAGGTAATAGGACGCCTCAGGAATTTTATGACCATTGTCAAAGCTTGTTTAGTACGATAATGACTTATGTGACTTTACATGAGACTTTACAGACGACTATCGACGCTAAACGCAACTTGTATAAGAAAGTTACTGTGCAATCTTATGTTCGCGGTCTAAAAGAACCCCTTGGGTCCCGTATAAGATGTATGCGCCCCGACACAATTGAGAAAGCCCTTGAATATGTTCAGGAAGAACTTAACGTAATGTACTTGCAGCAACGCAGCGATTTTTCTAAACCTCACCAGACCCCTAAGGTCACCTCAATGCCCCCTGTAGGGTTTGCACCCCCGCGTTCTCAGAATTTTCACGTTCCGATGCCTAGCTGGCCAACCCCGTATGGACAGCGTCCCATACAATCTGCACCTCAGCCTTTCAAATTTAATTTTGGCCAAAACCAACCCCAACAACGCTTATCTATGCCTAATCGCACGCAGCAAATATTCCGCGCGCAACCCCCCAACTATAATCCCCAAAATAACGCATTTAGGATGCCCCCGCACAACTTTACACCTCGATTTAATTCGCCCCAGCAACAGTCACGCCCGATGAGTGGTGTCAGTCATTTTGTTACCAAAAACTTGCCACCTAGTGGATTTACCACTGGAAATGATTGGAGGAAATCTGGTAATCCCCCTCCTAACAATTATTTTAAGTCAAGAGAAATGAACTTTAATGACTGCATGGGATATGATTATTTCTCATGTGATGACAGTTACAATGACAGTAACAATGATTCTTACAATGACTATTATCAAAATTACGAGTACCCAGAACAGTATTATCCTGACTACGAACCGCAGTCATACCCCGAGATAATGTTCGACACTCCCACTGATCAGAATACTCAGAGTCCCCATACAACCGAAAACAATCAGGATTTTCAGAACCCCTCAAGATTAGACAAACCAAAATAGAAGTAAATCTTCAAACCCAGCGTCAACTTCCATATATTCAAATCAATAACCCCCCTCTTAAATTACTTATTGATACAGGAGCTAACCAATCTTTTATTAGCCCTAATGCTGTCGAGACGTATTACAAAAATCTCCCCCTCAATCATGACCCTTTTGAAGTACATAATGTACATGCTATAAGCCGAAATAACTATTCCTTAACACTGCCGTGTTTCCCCGAATTTAATGACCATAATGACGTCACGCTTTTCGTTTATAAATTTCATGATTACTTTGACGGCTTAATAGGATCAGATCTATTAAATAAATGGGAAGCCACCATCGATTTTAAGAATAAGTCCCTTAATACAAAAAATGCATCCAACTCAATAAGAGTTTACGATTCCCGAAACGTTAATCTTTACGAGAACATTATACCGGCCGGATCATCCAAGTTAGTACGTGTACCAATTGATATCAATAATGGAGAAGTTCTCATCCCAGAGCAAATTATTTCTAGCTGTGTTATAGGTGAATGTTTAACTACCGCTAAAGACAATAGAGGCATTTTAGAAGTACATAACCCTAGCCGTAATGACATTATTTTTTCAATGGACCGACCAGTGTGTGCAGAAGTGTATAACGTTGAGTGCACGCGTACCGAACGTATGTCACCGCGCGCAAAAGAAGTTCTGTCGCGCTTACGTACAAGTCACTTAAACCCCGAAGAGCGAGCCAACTTGGAGTCTCTATGTGGGAAATATGCCGATGTGTTCTATATTGATGGAGAACCACTTACCTTCACAAATAAAATAAAACACCACATTAGGACGACTGACGAGATCCCGACATATACCAAAAGCTACCGATATCCATATATACACAGAGAGGAAGTTAGGGATCAAATAGGCAAGATGTTAGACCAAGGCATTATACAACCATCAGAATCCGCCTGGAGCTCCCCTATTTGGATAGTCCCCAAAAAAGCTGATGCCTCAGGGAAAACTAAATGGCGTTTGGTAATTGATTTCCGAAAAGTGAACGATAAAACCATAGACGACAAATATCCTATCCCAAACATTACCGACGTACTGGATAAACTTGGTAACTGCCAGTACTTCACTACTCTAGATCTAGCTAGTGGATTTTACCAAGTGGAAATGGACCCTAGCGACATACCAAAAACAGCATTTAATGTCGAACATGGACACTTCGAATTCCTTCGAATGCCTATGGGACTAAAGAACTCGCCTTCCACTTTTCAGCGAGTAATGGATAACGTCCTCAGAGGCCTCCAGAACGATATATGTCTAGTCTATCTGGATGACATTGTAGTGTTCAGTACCTCCCTCCAAGAACACATAATTAATCTAGAAAAGGTTTTTCAAAGACTTCAAGAGTCTAACTTCAAAATACAGATGGACAAATCCGAGTTTCTTAAGCTTGAAACAGCTTACCTCGGACATATAATTAGTAAAGATGGCATCAAGCCAAACCCTGACAAAATCTCAGCCATAAAGAAATACCCGATTCCAAAAACCCCCAAAGAGATTAAACAATTTTTAGGCCTTCTCGGTTATTACCGAAAATTCATACCAGATTTCGCTCGTATAACGAAGCCTCTTACACAATGTTTAAAAAAGGGTAATAAAGTCACTCTTGACCCTACATATGTCACTTGTTTCGAGAAATGCAAAACTCTACTAACAAACGACCCCATTTTGCAATATCCCGATTTTACTAGGGAATTCGTATTAACCACTGACGCTTCAAATGTCGCTATCGGAGCCATATTGTCCCAAGGATCAATAGGATCCGACAAGCCCGTATGTTATGCGTCCCGCACTCTAAATGAAAGCGAAATAAATTACAGCACCATAGAAAAAGAGCTCCTTGCTATAGTCTGGGCTACAAAGTACTTTAGGCCATATCTCTTTGGACGCAAATTCAAAGTAATTACCGACCACAAACCACTACAGTGGATGGTGAACTTAAAGGAGCCTAATTCACGACTAACTAGATGGCGACTAAGACTCAGCGAATATGATTTCACAGTCGTATATAAGAAAGGTAAGAATAATACTAACGCCGACGCCCTCTCCCGAGTGGAAATCCACAACGAGGAAGTTAGTAAATTGATTGAAGAATTAAAAGTACTGAGCTCATTTATTAATTCCCCGGATAGGCAGGTAGCAGACCAAACGACTGAAACAGAATCCTTACTCGTAAACCCTTCAGAGAAGCCACCGACGTTAGCAGACTCATCGACAGAAACAGTACATACCAGCAACGAACACCCCATACTAGAAGTCCCAATTACAGACGAACCCCTTAACAAGTTTCATAGACAGATACATTTCACAGTCGTAAATGACGTTAAACGAAGACCGACGGTAACTAAACCATTTGACACTCACACACGTATAGCAGTACAGTTATCAGAATCCAACCTAGAACAAGATGTAATCAACTCAATCAAGGAATACGTGAACCCGAAAGTTAAAACTGCCATATTAATTAATCCACCCCTTGCTATGTATTTAATTGTCCCTATTATACAAGATAAATTCAAAAGTTCTTCAATGAATCTCATATTAACTAAATTTGAAATCGAAAATGTTAAAGAATATCTTCGTCAACAAGACATTATACGCCATTACCACGACGGAAAAACCAACCATCGAGGTATCAATGAGTGCTATTTAGCTCTTTCCAGGAAATATTACTGGCCCAGAATGAAAGATCAGATCACTAAATTCATTAACGAATGCATAATATGCGGACAGGCTAAATATGACAGACGCCCAGTAAGACAACAGTTTAATATCGTACCCCCAGCGACTAAGCCCTTTGACATAATTCACATGGACTTATTCACAGTACAGAGTGAAAAATATATGACCTTTATAGACGTTTTTACGAAATATGGACAGGCATATCATCTACGTGACGGCACAGCTGTTAGCATCCTGCAAGCGCTGTTGCAATATTGCACTCACCACGGAGTCCCGACCACTATAGTAACTGACAATGGAACTGAGTTTACTAACCAACTCTTTGCTGAATTCACACGACTTCATAAGATAAATCACCATAGGATTCTTGCTCATTCTCCTAACGACAATGGTAACATTGAACGTTTTCATTCGACTTTACTCGAACACCTTCGAATTTTGAAAATTCAACACAAAAGTGAACCAATAGTCAACCTTGTTCCATACGCAATAATAGCTTATAACAGCTCCATCCATAGTTTTACTAAATGCAGGCCCTTTGACCTATTAACTGGACATTTTGACCCCAGAGACCTTCTAGACATCGACTTTACAGAACACACACTACAACACTACTTACAGAATCATAGAGAACAGATGAGGAAGGTTTATGAACTAATAAATAAATCATCCCTTGCTGACCGTACTGCTATTATCGAAAACAGGAATAAAAACCGTGAACCAGAAGTAGAATACACACCCCAACAGCAAGTATTTATCAAAAACCCTTTAGCTAGTCGTCAGAAAACTGCACCCCGCTACACACAGGATATTGTTCTCGCCGATTTACCTATCCACATCTACACATCCAAGAAACGTGGCCCCGTAGCCAAGTCACGACTGAAGCGAGTCCCTAAAGTAAGTACATTGTTACAGGATTCTGCTGTTGCTGACCACTCACGTGGCACGACCTCAAGAGATAAAACTTGAGAGTTTATCTGATGGACCAGGAATACTGCCATACAAACTTGGACAAACTAAGTTAACAACTCACTACCATACTTTCCTTCAGACTGTACACCTTAGCAACATTGAAGACAAAATTGACTCATTAGAAACTCAAGTTCAGACCTATAGAACCAGACTTAGTAACGATACTTTACTTCTGTACGAGCTTCAATTAGATTATCTTACTAGCAAGCTTAGAAAGGTACTTAATCAGTTAAGATCATTAGAACCACATCGTGCTAAGAGAGGTCTTGTAGATAGCCTAGGCTCTGTAGTAAAAAGCATAACAGGTAATTTAGATCACTCAGATGCACTAAAATATAACAATGCAATTCAGATTTTACAGAACAATCAAGACAGAATAGGAACTGAATTAAATAATCATATCAGCCTCAATAAGGAATGGATGTCACGACACAGTGACGTAATAGATCAATTAGTGATAAATCAAAGAAAAATCAACGCTACCCTAGAGTTACTACAAGATAGAGAAGCATATAGAAACGATAATTTGATAAAATATGCAAAGTTTGCCCAACTTTTAAGTATAATAAGCGAAAACGTAGAGGACTTAATGGAAGAGTTAATTAGGATAGAAAACACTTTAGCTTTTATAAGAGCCTCGAGCGTTCATCACTCCATGATAGACGTAGATGTATTTAAATCTATGATAGATAAGTTAAAAGATATTTATAGTAAGGATCAAATTCTAAATTTAGAATTAAGAGAGTATTATGATATTATAAAACCTGGATCATATTACATAGAAAAGCAAATAGTTATAGTTTTTAGAGTCCCGATAGTATCTACAGATATATATGATCTATACAAACTAGCTATAGTACCCAATAGAAAACAACAGGTCCTTATTCCTCCCTTTCCTTTCATAGCAACTAACGAGAAGTCATTCATGTACATAGAGGCAGAATGCCCGAAGTTAAGCAACTGGTATCTCTGTGAGAAAGATTCAAATCGACAGATTCATACAAAGTCAGACTGTATACATGGCCTCATCACCAACCAAGCTATAGAAGAATCCTGCCATTTCACTACAGTGTCCCTGTCAAAGGAATCAATGGAAACACTCGACGACCAGCACTACGTACTGTCCTTCCCACAGATGACAAAAGTAAAATTAGCCTGCGGAAGAGAAGATGTAAACTCTCTACAAGGAAGTTATCTTATCACCATACCCATAAATTGCTATCTGCAAACTGAAGAATTCACAATTTTAAATGAAAATAACGAAATAGAAGGTCAACCTCTGAAACTAATGAATATCCCGTACGATGTTGAAAAACATACAGATATCTCAACCCACATCAATCTCAACTCAATCAACCTGCAAGGACTTCACAGCATCCAGGATAAAATTTCACTAGAGGCACCCGTACAATTAAAAACGATGCAACCAGATGTCCTGTACCACACGACGCTACCTTTTTATACCGTACTATTAGGTGCAAGTGCACTGGCGATCATTATCATAACCCGCCGACACAAAATGTGGAACTGTAAGGTGGTTGGAAACCCGGCACCGCCGACATCCCAGAAACATATATATGAAGACCCTGGAATAGCAAAACAACACAGAACCCGGGAAAAGACGCCAGCAGCATTTTCACTAAGCGTTGGAAAATAGCTGCTGATCTTCGGATGGAGGTGATACGTGCCGCGTCCCTATGAAGTCCGCCGACACTGCATGCGACTGCATGGAGGTCAGCGAGCACGAGGCGCTGACGCAGCAAACCTTTAGTTATAGAGACTATTATATGATATGCATTCTTTGATCATACTTCGATCGGGTTAGGCTAATTAGAATATAAGTTTTTTATACTTTGTATTTAAATTTCCATTGCGGAGATTAAAATTAGTTTAAAACTATTTTTGGTTTTTTTTCGAACCTTCGGCTGCAGCGTACGTAATTGACTGGTGTCTGTACTAGGTAGAAACCTGTATGACAAATCACCAGGCTCTCACTCTCAATAAAGGGCGAAACTTATTCATAACGTAAACAAAAAAAAAAAATATTATAAGTAAAATAACAATAGCAAATAGGTACAAATAAAAAACATGCTTGCGAATGTGTATGTGAAGGTTTTGTGTGTGTGGGTGTGTGTGATGGGGTGTGTGTTTGTGTGCGTGGGGGAGATTTTGTGTGTGTATGCGTGTGTGTAATGGTTGTATACATGCATTGATGTTATAATAAATTATAAATAGAAAAATTGTTAGTCTTGTTAGGATATGACAGATAAAAGGTTCTCTGTGCTGTCATAATCAAGCTTTTGGAGCCACTGTGCGACTGTTTTCTTACAGGCATGCTTAGGAAGGGAATATATAGAAAGGGATTTGTTAATATTGTTATAAAGGTAGCGCCCCAAGAAATAGAAACATTTATTAGTGAATTTGGTGTTTTGTGTCTGGGAGAAGCAGACGGCATGTTTTAATCTCCTTGTTTCAAGAAAGGTGGGGTCGTAGTTGAGTTGTGAGTGTTGCTGTAGGACAATGTAGAGTATAAATAGCTGTCGAACCGTTAACACTTCGCATCGCTTGTAGAGATCGACTGTAGGGAAAAGAAAAGGAAGAAAGGAGCCCACCTTAAGTACTGCACGCTGAGCGCGTTCGAGTTGAATGAGCGTAGTTTTGGGAGCACCACCCCAGGAGGTAATGCAATAAGTTAGTATAGATTGACAGAGCGCATAGTATACTGTTTTGATAATTTTGGAATCAGCCACGTGGCGCAGGTTTTTAAATATAAAAATCAGTTTCCGGACTCTTGAGGTAAGTAACCCGATATGTGCTTTAAAACTCATTGTATTATCGATCAGTATTCCTAGGTATTTCATAGTATTTGTGGACTGGAGCTTGGGACAGGAGCAGGTAGAAATATGAGGAAAGGAACAGGTATGAGCTGTAATAGCGAACTTTAAGTGGTCTGGGTGACTAAAATTTTTAATGGAAAAAGGTACATATTTGGTTTTTTCGACATTTAGAGTAAGCTTATTTTCTTTTAACCACTTCAACACGGAATTAATGCCGTCCTGGGCTGATTTAAATACCTCCTGCCATGTTTCCGCACTAAAAAGAAGAGCAGTATCGTCTGCAAAGGAAATAAGTTTACCGTTTGGCAGTTTTTTGTTACATAGGTCATTTATATATGCTAAAAATAACGTGGGACCTAACACACTGCCCTGCGGTACGCCGTGTGTGATAGGAAGATCTGAGCTGACCCAATCTGCCATTTTAACCCTTTGGTAGCGATCCCTGAGGTAGTCTGACAACAGTTGGTGTTGAAGTTCTCTAATTCCCAATCTTTCCAGTTTCTTTAATAGTAGGGGGACAGAGACTGTGTCAAAGGCTTTTGCTAAATCTAAGAAAATAACCAAAGTTTTTCGTTTATTATCAAGATTTGTGACTATGTAGTTGGTCAGTTCATTTACTGCGTCACCGGTTGATCTGCCTCTGCGGAATCCGAATTGGGCTGATGATAAAATTTGTTTGTGTTCAAGATAATTAACTAATCTTCTATTGATAAGTTTTTCCAAAATTTTTGATAACGTTGGAAGAATTGAAATAGGCCTATAATTGTTGACACAGTCTCTGTCACCACTTTTGTGAATGGGAATGATTTCAGCTAATTTAAATACGAGGGGAAAAACTCCAGTGTCGAAGGCAAGATTACACAGGTGTGTTATTAGAGGAATCAGGATGTCTTTGTATCTTTTAATAATGATACCAGATATATCATCCCGTCCGACGGCACAATTACTTTTTAAATTAAAAATAAGATGTTCTATTTCTTTATCATCAGTCAATGAAAGAGCAAAGGAATGCAGTGGAGGTTTAGGAGAAGGCTCAAAAGAATTGTCATTGCTGGAAGGAATTTTTTCGGCAAGATTTTTACCGATGTTGACAAAAAATGAATTAACATTATGAACAGATAGTAGGGGGTTACTAGAAGATATAAGACCAGTTACCTTATCTTTGTGTTTGGACGTATATGTAACGTTTTTGATTACCTCCCAAAGCTTTTTGTTACTTGTTGCATTTTTTATTTCATTACTTTCGTATTCTCTTTTTAGTTTTTTTAATAAGGAATTGCAGAAGTTTCTGTACCGTTTGTATGTAACATTGAGTGTAACATTTTCCGGGTCTCTTCTTAGTTTTTGATGTAGTTTATCTCGATTTTTCATGCATCTAAGAATGCCTGTCGTTATCCACGGCTTTTTAGTTCTTTTACGATTGGGTATAATAATTTCTTTTGAGTTGGATGTAATGGCTTGATTGAGAGAGGTTGTTAATAGAGAGGCAATTTCGTTGGCGTCTGTCATTGAGAGTACTGGGGAAAAATCTGTTTTTCCTATATCGGAGTCTAGGCCTTCGTAGTTTATGCGTTTAATTATTTTAGGTGGGAGAGTTTGGTTTAGGTGAAGATTTAATACAAGAATTACTGAATCATGGTCTGTAACAGAGGTTTCGGCTACAAAACAACGGGCCGATAATCTAGTTTTTAAAATTACATGGTCTAAGCATGTTTTGCTGTGGGTAGGTATAGTGTGACCAGGTAACATTCCATGAGAGGCCAGAAGATTCAAGTAGATAGATGAGGATGAATCTATGTTGTCTGTTGCAATATCAATGTTGATATCGCCAACAAGTATGATGTTTTGATAGGTTGAGTATTTTATCAGACATTCATTTAGGGAGTTAATAAATAGAGAAGTGTCATTTTCACCAGGTCGCCTATAAACAGCTATAACAATTGTGGACTTATTTATTGTTAAAAGTAGACAATTGGCATTTTGAAAGTTTACTTCATCCACTAAGATATCTAGTTGTTTGTTTAAATAGACAACCACACCTTCATTTTGAGTATAGTTGTTTTTGGAAGCGAAGGAATTATACCCATCCAGTACTGGTATAGAGCGCGCGCTGGGCAGCCAGCATTCCGTAAGCACAATGATGTCCCATTCAACATTTGTTCTCAATAACAGGGTTTGAAAGTTCATTATGTTATATATAATGCTTCTTATATTTTGATGTATTAACTTGAGTGAATGTTGGTAACAAGAGACAAGTGATACACAGTTGTCAATAGCACAGATTGAAGATTCCGCAGTGGATATGGCATCTAGATCTTCAATTACATTAATATTATAGAAAAGTCCTCAATATTGTCACTCACAAACGCACTTAACGCCATTCAGCACAATCTCTGGTTTATATGAGCCGTACAATGTGTTAGAAAAGGATAGAAGTATCCCATCAGACATTTTTACACCCACATCCACCCACCGGAACCAAACTCCCTTACTTGCAAGTGCAGACCACTACGACCATCAATTGCCATACACTTTCCTTTTATATATGTAATAGATTTGAATGACAAAGATGCCTGGTACTAATGTTGATTCAGTTTCGCCAACGATCTCTATGTACTACTATTAGATGGAGCGTTCCAAACAATCGCTCTGTTCCACGCAAGTAGCCACAACTCTTTCACATTTACTTTGAAATTTATGCAGTTTCTACTCAGAACATTTAATTATTACTAAATATTGACGCTACGGTTAAATAATGTCAATATTTAGTATATAATTAAATGTTCTGAGTAGTAACTGCACAAATTTCAAAGTGAATGTGAAAGAGTTGTGGCTACTTGCGTGGAACAGAGCGATTGTTTGGAACGCTCTATCTAGTAGTACATAGAGATCGTTGAGTTTCGCACTCTTTATATAATTGTATGCAAACTTGAATTCATATGTTGCTTCTACATTGTTTCTTCTCTCATTTGACATTGACATCATTAAGACAGATCAATTTTCTAGAATCCAGTCCACTTCTAGATATTATAAAAACAATGATTATATCTAAGTTTTACTTAGTTATCATAGTTTTAGCGTCGTTACACGTAACTCAATGTGGACCGATACAAAGATACAGTCATAAGTATAAACATACATATATTTTCAAACCAACTATATCCTATGATAGGCTTGAAACCGTGACTAGAACCAAACAATCTGTCATAGAACAGGATGACATTGACCAGTTTTGGAGCGCGTGGCATTCACGCCGGCCAACACCTTCGGTTCCAACACGTTCGCTTAGACCAACCCGCTTATTTCGGACGACACGTTTATTACCGCCGACACGTTCGTTGATCAAAACTGAAAATTCCAAGAAAGTATTTTTTACGCCCACGCCTCGTCTAATAGTAAGCAATACAACGATATATGGAGACGGTTTGTACAAAATATCGCGTTTAGTGACGCTAAGAGGAGTTCCGTATCACGGGAGTAACGATTGGGATCCTGGAAACTATTTCTTTAACAACGGATGGAGTAAGAAGGTGAATGATATGCTGAAGAAATACGGAGTCTGGAGTACCATTTTACCAGACAACGAATCAGCACCAGATTTCTTCTTCAAATCAACTACCCCTTTAGATTCATACACTTATTTAATCGTGTATTCTAGAAGCTCCAAGAAAATTTCTAGAAACACAAAAACTTACTGGATCTCGTATATGTTCAGAGACGTTTATGTTATGCAGAAACTGTCTCCGCAGACAACGACAACGAAACGAATCGTGAGACACGATGAGGACAACGGAAGGATAACGGCAACGACGGAACATTCGCAAATACCATTTATAGTAGATGTAGGACTGATGAGGACTGACGCAGAGGCGACGGAAAATGAAACAACGATGGCCGAGACCGGGGGAACTACTGAGGAGTTCTTGCCAGTCCCCCCAGCAGAGGAAAGCAGTGCTTTCAAAACTTACGGTTTGTTTACTAATATCTAATAAATAAAATCGTAAACATCGCGTGTCTGTACATTGAAGATATTTGCAAAATAAAATTGAGGGGTCTAAGGATAAGTAATAGAACACATTTCAATCATTTTTGGAATTTTTGTCTGTTTGTCTGTGAGTTTGTGCACGCATCACTTAAAAACTACTCAACGGATTTTGATAGACTTTTTACAAGAACATGGGGCTTAACTTAGCTTAACATGTAGTCTTTATTTCATCGCAATCGGCTAGCTCAATCAAAAGTTATAGACATTTTTAATTTTCAAATTCATTGTAGGTAAGGTTAGTATGCAATATATTGCAAATAATAGTATTTCCGTACTATTCAGATTGCGATGAGTTTGGATTACATTTGGAGCTGCGAGTAGGAATTGGAGTGGGATGAAAGACACCTCACGAGGTCGCGCGATTCCCATCTTAGTTCGTTCTGTCATTTAAGCAGATGGTATATTTTGTTGTTCATTTATTTCAGTGCCATACATCACCGGTGCAGTAGCAGCCTTTGCCTTTCTGTCCATCTTCACCTGGGCCTACCAGACGTACCGGAGGCCTGGACCTCGCACGCCCAGGGTGCTCCCAGGTGCCTGGCGTAAAGTGGGCACCCTGCAGGAAATGCTCGCGTACCCGGTGAAATCTTGTGGGGCTGTGGTGCTGGCTGAGGCTGAATGCTCGTCCCTGGGGCTGCGAGCTGGGTACCTTAGAGACCGGTACATCATTTTTTTTTGTTCACAGATAATACCTAATCAAATACATAATACATCGCGCCTTGGCGAACCAGTAACAAACCGGCCTTTGCACGAAGCGGTCGTTTCATTTGCTCCCCGATATATAAGTGGCGACGAGGATAGTTACCCGGATGTTCAAAAAAGGGTTCTAAATTTAAAAAAAAGTCAGTCAGGAGTGTCAGTTTTTATAGCTCCCATTCCTTGCAATGCTCGCATCCATCACACCCATCGATTACACATTCCAGATTTTTCATGGTAGTGGACGAGGCGAGAAAGCACGTGTCTGCGCGGACGCACCCCGAGCTGCTCGCCGTGCGGCCTGCTGTGCGCATGTCTATCATCACTCTCCACCATAAAGACATGGAACCTTTACATATAAATGTGCTTCACGTAAGTCCGTAAGTCTCTGATTGTGGTCAAGCGATTGACGCGCGCAGCGACCTGTCCGAATAATTACTATCACATTCTACCTATGGTCCTTTAAATCGGTCCCGCACTAAGCCGTGTGTCGCATCAATAAAATCTTCCTTTATAAAGATCTAAGTTATACTTGTCCGTAAATACCCAAGCTGGCAGGGAGTTCCATCCCTTAGCAGTTCGCATTATGAAAGAGGAAGCAAAACGCTTCGTGCGACAACGTGGTATGTCTAGTAGACATACCACGTAAGGATGAAGTCCATCACCAAGGCTGGTGGTCCGGTGATGGAAGGGGGATGGGGGAATCAAATCGTGTAATTCCTGGGCACACTCCCCAAAATGTAACCTGTAGAATACCGAAAGACAGGCATTGACCTCAATCTCACCTGATGGTAAGTGATGATGAGCCCTGATGCCTATGAAGTTGGTCTCGACCAACCTCTTACTCTATAATTTGTTATAAGTGCCTTATGCGGTTCCCGGTTTAGTATAGGGGCACTCCTAATCTTGCATTGGGTGTTGTCAATGTGACTAAGGGGTTGCACCAGGGACGGGCAGCAGCGTTCTTCTGTATATATTAAGATCATTACTATATAAATAGTGCACTGCACTACATAAGTAAAGAAGATTAATTTTATCGATCATATTATAGACTATCATGTAATTTCAGGTGAAATCCCAGAATAAATCTGCAACGGCGTACATTTACGGAGTTCCCGTGTCTGTTCTGGACTGCGGGTGGGCGGCCGACGAGTGGGTCTCCAGGTGAAGTGATAGAGACCAAAAAGACGATAAAGCTGTCCAATGTCGTACAAGGCGACTAAGGGAATACATAATAAAACATCAACCAGGCCTCCCCAACCCGTCTGGCCAGCGCGGGGAGTGTAGGCCAAATCCTCCGTCTGTCTCCGGCAGATGAGAGAGGGTTGTGCTCCTGCAGTGCAGACAAAAATAACCTGATGATGATGATGATTCTCTTGGCGGCTTTAAAGCAAACGGGTGACAGTAAACTGATGGAGGTTACCGTCAGTCGTTTGCAATTACCTTAAAAGAGAACGCATAGGCATTTGTTTACTTCAGTCTCGCGCATACCGATGACCGGACATAGCGCGCCCCTCCCGCGCACCCTTTACGCGTCGTGCTCACGTTTCCAATCATGAGATACAGTTATGCAGTTAGAAACTGCTGCAATATGACATTTTTGCAGATTTTTTTGCGATGTTTACCGGACCTTGACTCGGCGCGAAACGAAAGCCGAAACCGGAACTATGGCCGAATCTCGATTTTTTGGTCTAAACTGGCCAAAACCGAGACCGAATCTTTGGTCGGACACTACAAATTATGCTTTCTTTTCAGATTATTGATTAGAAACTGCGGCAACTACAGACTGGTTTACTATGCGTCGGAGAGCAGTCGGCCCTTGAGAGACGGCCTGCAGAGGGTTTACAAGTTTACCACTAACGATACGGTAATTTGCCAAATGGTTTCCGGTAGAGTAGAATAGGACCACTCCAACTCTTCCCGTGGATGTCGTACAAGGCGACTAAGGGAATACATTATAATACATCAATCAGGCCTCCCCAACCCGTCTGGCCAGCGCGGGGAGTGTAAGCTAAATTCTCCGTCTGTCTCCGGCAGATGAGAGAGGGTTGTGCTCCTGCAGTGGAGACAAAAATAACCTGATGGTGTTGATGAAGTTGATACGGTAATTACTTCCTGGCTGCAGAGCCGGATTAACCATGTCGGAGCCCCTTAACCGTGTTCTAACTTCTTGAAATATAGTTTTTCTACCACAATGCAATGCTCCGCACGCGTGGACTACTCACTTTCATCCGACTGCGACTCCGACCCCGAAACCTACGTCAACGCCCACGCTCAGGCCTAGGTCTACTGCTCTTTTCACTCTAAGACTCGAGGCGCGGGGCCCTTACCTATGCGGGGCCCCTAGGCACTTGCCTACACTGCCTAATGGATAATGCGGCCGTGGTCATGACCTACGCCGCATAAACATGGACACTGACGGTGGGCCTGATACACAGGTTTCAAGTCGCTCAGCGAGCTCCACCTCCCATGGCCTTTCGACATCATGCCCGGTACTTGCTCAGCGAACTGTGGAGAGGGCTGTGTGTAGGGGTTTCTTTGAAGGATATGAAGAACGAAGGTCACCGACATAGCCGAAAGGATTAGCAAGCTGAAGTGGCGGTCTCAGCCACTTCTGTCGCAGAACAAACGGCCGTTGGGGCAGACGAGTTCTGTAGTGGAGACCGTGGATTGGCATGCGCAGGATGGGACGCCCCGCCGCCAGGTGGACTGACGACCTGACCGGAAGCGGCTGGATGCGGAGGACCGGGTGTGCTGGCGTTCATTGGGGAAGGCCTATGTCCAGCAGTGGACGGCTAAGAACTGACATGATGATGACAATGATGATGATGCTTAGGGTTTCATCATCATCAGCCTACATACGTCCACTGCTGAACACAAGCCTCCCCAATAGAATGACACTTTTGTTGGACTGTTCATTGGGGGATTTGACATAATCACCACGCTTGGCAGGCGGTGCTGTGATCGCAGTAATGATCTTAATATACACAGGAGACCGCTGCCCGTCCCTGGTGCAATCCCTTAGTCGCCTTGACGACACCCACGGGGATATTGGGGAAGCAAGGAACTATTATACTGTATGGAGTTTGTTTAAAGAAAATAATAGAATGGAATAGAACAGACAGGACAGGACAGGACAGGACAGGACAGGACAGGACAGGACAGAACAGAACAGAACAGAACATAGTATAGTATAATATAATATAATATAATATAATATAATATAATATAATATAATATAATATAATATAATATAATATAATATAATATAATATAATATAATATAATATAATATAATATAGAAGATTTATAGAAGAAGATTAGAACAAAAATTCAAATCTTCTATAAAAGTTAATCTGTGCAAGAAAGCCTACTATAAGTTAGATGACTACTTAAATGATAAAAGTCCATGGAGTGCTTGATGGCTCAGCATAGGTAGACTTAATGATTGTAATGAATAAGATAAATCAAAGGTAGGGCCCTGTGCCGTTGGGTTTGTTGCCACTTCTTCCCCTCGGTTATACAGGTGGAAGTGGAGTAGTTTTAGGCAGAATTTGACGTCAAAAAGAGAATAATGTATTCCAATTTTGAAAATAAATATTTTGATTTTATAATATAATATAATATAATATAATATAATATAATATAATATAATATAATATAATATAATATAATATAATATAATATAATATAATATAATATAATATAATATAATATAATATAATATAATATAATATAATATAATATAATATAATAGAACAGAACAGAATAGAATAGAATATTTGCATAAATAGGGTACAAATGACAGATCTTATAACTAGCAACTGGTAGAACGTAGCAATAGCAACGGTAGAAATAGCAACGGTTAACTTGCTAGCTCATAACTTTGTTACAGGGCGCTTTGGCAGACGAGGCACCTTTCCATCTTATCAACCAGGCATCAGTGGATGACCTTAACACTCGTCTGTCAGGCCACCGGGTCAGTCCGAGGAACTTCAGGCCGAACCTCGTGGTATCTGGCGCTGAGGCTTACGATGAGGACAAGTGGCAGGTGGTCAAGATCGGAGAGAATGTCTTTAAGGTCATGAAGCCGTGTTACAGGTACTAAATCAATTCAACAGCTTAGGGAACATACCCAAACTACTGACCCATTTTTTACCCCCTCCCGCCCCTCGGTGACCGCCCGTAGTATATGCCAAGATCCCCCCCCTCTAGTTTTCACGTAATAATGCATAAATATGGTTTTAAACCAATTCTGCAAACAGAAAGTTAAAAGAAAAAAAATTGCTCATATTTGTCTTTATTAATACGGCGCTTGCCGCGAGACGCCAAGAGTGCGTGCATTCCTATAATTACAAGTGAAAAAATTATTATCAAGAAGAAAAAAACTGACAGTTTTCAATCAGCTGACGTCCGTGATGCCTGTGAGTTTAAAATGCGCGCCATATTTGAAATATAGCTCGAAAAAGCGCGAGATTTCCCTAGAGGATATTGACTACGTGACGAAAAGCTAACCCACCCCCACCCCTGTGACCAAGCGTGGTATTTGAAGACCCTTTAAATACCACGTACTACTTATTTCTGGCGCACTAGCCTGTACGTGCTCCTTTGTATGTGCGCGTAATCTATCGAGAGAGGGACAACGCTATACATCTACACATAAGTGCTTCTCTTTCTAACAGAAAGCGTCGATCGCTCGGCGCCGGGTATAACTGCGATGGCCTACGCGTCTGATGCCCAGCGGGACAATCATGAGCAAAACTCTCCCATGAGCAGTAACAAAAAACCACTGCCCCTTAGTTCCCGGCAGCCCTGCTATTCCTGACCACGGTGACCGAGATAGCCCAAAGGATTAGCAAGCTGAAAGGACAGTGGGCGGGCCACATCTGCCGCAGAACCAACGGCCGTTGGGGCAGACGAGTTCTGGAGTGGAGACCGCGGATCGGCACGCGCAGGGTGGGACGCCCCGCCGCCAGGTGGACCGACGACCTGAAGAAGGTGGCCGGAAGCGGCTGGATGCGGAGGACCGGGAGTAGTGGCGTTCATTGGAGAAGGCCTATGTCCAGCAGTGGACGTTTAAGGGCTGGTAGATACGTTGATGATAAAAATGACTTTATTTTCCAAATTCTCAGATGCATAATGACAATCAGCGATCCTGACACCGGAATAAGGAACCAGAACAACGAACCTATGGAGACCTTAAAAGGGTACTCACTAAATAAATATATTCACTAATCATTTGCCGTGTGGTTTCCGGTAGAGTAGAATAGGACCACTCCAACTCTTCCCGTGGGTGTCGTACAAGGCGACTGAGGGAATACATTATAAAACATCAATCAGGCCTCCCCAACCCGTCTGGCCAGCGCGGGGAGTGTAGGCCAAATCTTCCGTCTGTCTCCGGCAGATGAGAGAGCGTTGTGCTCCTGCAGTGGAGACAAAAATAACCTGATGATGATGACTAATCATTTACTGGGCAGGTACTTGCAGTATTTTGACTACTATATATATATATTATGTATGTATATCAGCTGTCTGATACCCATATTACAGGCTTTGCCTAGTTTGGGATCAGGTGGCCCTGTGTAAAATGTCCCCACATATTTTTTTATTTTAAAGTAAAGTAAGGATTTATTCGACTCCTACAGATACCGAACGAGCGACAAGTCAAAGGCGAAAAGTAAATCCGAAAACGAGCCTAGTTTCGGAATTCTGATGGCGCTCCGGTCCCCACCCGGAGGGATAATCGCGGTCAATGACCCTGTGTATGTGGTCAACGACCCTTGCTGCTGTGCTAAGCCAAAAGAGGGCGCAGGTTCGTTTATTTCAGACTGTCATCATCATCAGCCCGAAAGAGTCCACTGTTGGACATAGGCCTCTCCCAAGGTGCGCCACTGAACCCGATCCTCGGTTCTTCTCATCCAGTTACTGCCAGCCGCCTTACGCAGATCGTCGCTCCATCTAGCCAGGGGGCGTCCCACACTACGCTTGCCCAGTCGCGGTCTCCACTCGAGAACTCGTTTACCTCAGCGGTAATCGGTTCTCCGACAGATGTCACCAGCCCACTGCCACTTCAGCGTACTAACTTTTTGAGCTATGTCGAAGACTTTAGTTCTCTGGCGGATCACCTTATTTCGGATCCTGTCTCTTAGAGAAACTCCGAGCATAGCTCTTTCCATAGCCCGCTGAGCGACCTTGAGTTCAGACTGTGGCGTCACTCCAATTCGTGGCGTTAATTAGGGAAGGTTGATGTCCAACAGTGGACGTGTATGAGCTGATATGATGATGATGATCTATTTAAGTACAAATCTGCAATTTGAGGAACACAGTCAATGACTTACTTTTTATTTTCTGTATTTTTATATTTTAAAAACCTGATTGTGACATTTTCGTAGATTTCACAATGAAAGAGTATCTTACTCGTCTCATAATGAAGAAGTTTGCATACTTTTAGAATATTATAAACAAAACACTTATACATTTTCAATGTGATGATACCGATTTCCTGAATTATTAGAACAGTGGAGATAAATAGAAAAGTATCCCCCCCCCCCCTAGTAGAAAAGAGTGGAAAAAATTCCCTAATAGTAGGGACAGACCAGTAGGGATATGTGGAATAGGCCCAAATATCGATCTATATGTGCTTACTAGATGAAGCGTTCCAAACAAACGCTATGTTCCACGCAACTGCGGGCCCGGGAGCCCCAACTCGTTCACATTCACTTTGACACTTGTGCAGTACATTACGCAGAACATTAAATTATTTACTAAATATTGACGCTATTTACCCGTAGCGTCAATATTTGGTAATTAAATTACATTATAAAACATCAATCAGGCCTCCCCAACCCATCTGGCCAGCGCGGGGAGTGTAGGCCAAATCCGTCTGTCTCCGGCAGATGAGAGACGGTTGTGCTCCTGCAGTGGAGACAAAAATAACCTGATGATGATGATGATGGGTACTCAAATTCGACTTAAACAGGAAATGTTCAAACACGTTCCGAGACTGGGCCCACTGATGCAGTTAATAATGAAGATACTTCAGCTCAGATGAAGAGAAGTGATACTGACGAGAGAGCCAACCTCCGCGCCAGGAACCGAACCGAAGCCCCGGGCCCTTGCGAGTGCCCCTGGTGCGGCATGCGTACTGTCAAGCCGCTAAGTTTTAAATAAAAATCGTTAGATTATTTATGTTTTATTTTAAAAAGGCGAATTCGATTCATTCACTCGTTCACTCACTCATTCTTTTTGACATTTTAATATTTGCACCCAGTGGTATCTGACTGGGCACGGCGGGTAGCGGAGAGGTGCGGCGGGGAACGCGCCGGAGCGGTCGGTCATCGAACCCCGCGCGCGCGCGATGTATTGTCCAACTTGGAAGCGTCATATCATAACTTTTTAGTTTTGACTTAACTGATAAAAGACAAAAATCATATTTTTTATTTTCGTTACAGAGCTATTATTGGACTCGATTCTGAAGGCACAATGTTAAAATTTGACAGTATTTAAACTGTTGCTATCCTTGTCACACAGTATTATTAAGATAAAGACGAAACCAATTTTAGAGCTGTCAAATTTTAAATGTGTGCTTCAGAATCGGGCCCATTATCATTTTAAAACTAAGCCTTCATAAAAAATCTGTATTTTTTTACTTCATGTTTTTTGTACTAGTCTCCCAAAGCCTAGCCTCCCCTTACCCCGTCGTCGACTAACAAACTAGATTCTTTGATGGCTCAAGTAGTTCGAGCGACATCGATCCCCCTCTTGTTGGTTGGGGCTTGTGTTAATTGTTATTGTTTAAAGAATGTTGTCAAAATAGCCACAGACATATTCAAAACAGATGTTGAAAATAATACAGAAAATTTAAGTCCACACTGTAATGTTATCCTCCATGCAGAGTAGATATGAACATTATCGTATCGTTCTCCTGAAGCTCATAGTCCAGCTCACCATACAGTTCCCAATCTGTATCGTTGACCAGCACCAGGATCCCAGGCCGGACTGAATGACCCTAGGGTAAAAATCTATATCAGTATACAGTGTGAAATGTACAAAGGAAACTGCATAATATATTTTTTTAAGTTGGTTGCCTTTGCGGTGAATCAAACTGACACATATGAAAAAAAATATTACTATTATGGGGAAAATAGGCAAGCAGCACTGGTCTACTTAAGTCTTTGAATTGTCACTTGTAACACTGGTTTTTGAAGAACTTGTCCAAGTCTGGTTTTAAAAGTGCTTACTGAGGGGGCATTGATAACGTCCTGCGGTAACATATTCCATGTGCTCACGACCCTATTGTTGAGAGTGTTGTGGCCGAGAAGGGTGTTATCCTGAATTATCAACAACTTCATGTCATTTTTGTGCCTTACTCTGTAGATGGAACTGAGGTTGAAGATGGATTTCGGGTCAGGAGTCGGAGTCATATTTATTAGTCAGAATGTTGTATGAGATTACCATGATTGTATCATTCCTGAAAGGAGGACTATTTTAAAACATGCAGTGCAATTTTTGTTCAAAGCTTTTTTTCTTTAGACTAGACTCTTTCTTTAGACATCTTTCCAGGAAAACCAGGAATACTGTTATTTTAAAACTAGGGGCTTATTGTTACCTGTAAAAACAGTTCAGGCCTTTCTCTTAGCAGGTTATCTTTAATCCACACAAGCAGCTCTCGAATAGTCCAACTCTCTTGTGAGCATTCCGGGAAGTACTTTTTTAGAGCCGGCAACTCCACTTCTCGTCTCTTTATTTTGTCAAACAGCAGCTCAGCTCCGCCACCGAATTGTAAGTTCAGTTTTAGTGTTGCGGACATTTTATGATCTGTAAAGATATTTTTTATCAAGTTCTTTTGGGGGGAATCAGGAATCTCAACTTATCTCCTATTATTTTAAGGGGCCTGGAAGCCCTGGCGACACTTCAATCAATGATGCCCCAAGCCCATTTAGTGGACTTCACATACGACTTACAATTTCCTCTTAGCATATGCAGGTTCCCTTACAATGTTTTCCTTCACCGACAAGCCTGTGGTATTATAGATAAACCGTATTAAATTTCGAAAAGCTTATTGGTATGGGCAAAATTGAAGAAAATTCGAAGTGTTCACTTGAGTTACATTATGCGTGCGCCGCGGACTCCGATGTCTGTCTATCATAGGGTAGAGGCAATGACGGTAGAGTTGTCTTCAGTTTCGAATTGCATGAACAGCCACCATGTATACAACCATCAGTTTTGACTATATGAAGAAGATAGCTCTTCAGATTGCGATTCAAAGGAAGATATAGTCATGAGCTTTATTTCATCATCAGGTTATTTTTGTCTCCACTGTAGGAGCACAACCCTCTCTCATCTGCCGGAGACAGACGGAGGATTTGGCCTACACTCCCCGCGCTGGCCAGACGGGTTGGGGAGGCCTGATTGATGTTTTATAATGTATTATTCCCTTTGTCGCCTTGTACGACACCCACGGGAAGAGTTGGAGTGGTCCTATTCTACTCTACCGGAAACCACACGGCAATTGAGCTTTATACGTATTTAAAAAAAAAATTAAACAAAACAGCAATGTTATGGTGGCAGTTATTATAACTTACATAGGTACTGAAAAAAGTTAACGTTTTAAAGTTAATTATGATATCGCTGACACTTAAAACTTCACATAACTAAAAAACTGTTAATTTCACATGAAAATCCTCTATAAACAGACGGAATTCAATTTTATTTGCGTATTTTTAGGTTATATTTAGCTGTCAAATATTTTATTCGGCTGTTTATATCGTGCTCTTAAATCAATTATTACTTAGAGCGAAAGTGACACATCTAAAAATCCACTACATTAAAAATCCAATCTTATAGTGTATCTCTTTCTAACGCATCAACTGTAATCAAAGCCAATCAAAGAAAGCGTTGTATGTACATTCGTTTCATTGAATGGCTCTGATGGCGGTGGTGCAATACAAACCTGCTTTTAAATAATATGTCAAAACATGTTTTGAGTTGCCGAATTTATATGGGTTTTTAACATTTATGCAGATTACTGGGTTAAAATAGGCTATATTTTATTCAATGGGCTAATTTATAATATAATGGTATTTACGTATCATTGAACTTTAGTTGCATCATTGGGTGTACGAGATTTGATAGCCTAACGAGATTTCTACCGGCTTGTATGGGAGAAAATGTTCTCGTCAACTGGTAACCCATGTTTTCTGTTCAATAGGTAGCGTTTCTTTGGTGATTAGCTTAATTCTTGATTTTTATAGTGTTCATATATTACCTAAGGCTAAATAACAATCAAATATTTACGTAAATATATAAAAATGACATATGTAATGCTGACTTTAGACCCTGAAACGAAGAGTTACTATACACTAAGCGAATTGTTTGCCTGCCGAGTTTGTCTAGCCACAGAGGAAAAGTTGTATAATTTGCACGCAATGCAGCTCACGCAGATGTTTGAGGACCTCACGGGGACTCCGGTTAGTATTCACCGTTTATAATACATTAGTTTAACAATGTTTTTTGGACAATTGTAGCTATGAGGCAAATGCATTGTGTGAAATCGATGGTTGGCTAGGTGGAATACTTGTCTCATAATAATACCTAATATTACATGATAGGTTTTCTCGACCCGGCTATAGATATACTCTGCAGTTAATTGCCCTCACTCATTAAGAGAGAAGTAATACAAACTAGAATTGTCACGCCCTAGACGTATGCCTAGAGCTGTGGTAGCCTATTGTGCTTTCGCCTTACGTCCGTGAGGTCTTGGACTCAACCCCCGCCTCTACCAGTGACTTTTTTCAAAAGTGCAGTTTATGTATAAAGACCACTGGCTTTTCAGTGAAGGAAAACATGGTAAGGGACCCTACATATGCCAAAGAAGAGAATCTAAGCTGTATGTGAATTCCACCAAATCAGATTAGGGCACCGTTGGTGGACAGGAGTCTGGCACAAAAGATCCTGAAGTGTCTTCCTGACCCCCTAAAAAGATAACACATCTCCAGGCACACCACTCTTGTGGGCTCCTAATGTAGATGTGAAATTCGTGTTTTTGTCTGAATTTGTGTTGTATCAGTGAATAATAAATAAAAATAGCCTTTATTTATCGAAGCTCTATCTTACATCTAATTAGATAATATATTATAATATAGTATTTATTAAAACATCGACAACTTCGACTTGTCTTTCGACATAGGCCTCTTCCAAATGTTTCCACAAAGTGCGGTCTTTTGCCTTTTGTGTCCACAGTCCTGCGCAGGTATTGTTTAGGTCATCAGCCCATCTAAGGTATGGTCTTCCTCTTTTTCTTTTCCCATCTCTCGGGTTCCACTCCACAATGTCCTGTGTCCATTTCCATATGTTTTGCGTATCAGTGAATAATCTATCTAAAATCCATCTCTGCACAAAAAAATTGCTCTCCTGGTGCTGTGGTTTTGTGACAGCCTCCACACCAGCCTCAACAGCAGACAGGGTGGGTAACTCAATGCACAGGCAATGAAAAACTCTCCACCTTATCCACAACAAATGTAAAACTATATATTATAGGTGTTATTTTTTAAATGTCTCATAAATAATGCTTTATGTAATATGTATTTTCAAACTTTGGTAAAAGTACATTTCTTTTTTAAATTTGGTACTAAACTCATTATACTTGTCCTTTTGGTTACTCTAAGGTTGACTGGAAGAGATCCCCAAGTGGGATAAGTCCGCCTTTGTACACAGTTTAATTCCTATTTTATTATTGTTGTTGTTGTTATTTTTGGTATAATAAAGTGTTTACATACATACATACATGCTTTTCCAGACAAATTTTCATACCAGATTTTTTTCTGATAGTGCCTTTGCACATGGGTTCGAAGAAAAGACATTTTGTTCAACATGTTTTAAACAAGTTTTTTTTATGTAATTGGTTATTATCAGTTAGAAATCGAACTGGCCTATATGCATTTCAAACCTATTTTAAAACTTGCCTGAGAACACATTTACAAAAATCAAACAGTATTTAAATCTTATTTGTTGTCTTAAGAATGAATAAATGATAAAAAAAATTATAGTAAATTGTTAGATGTTTAATTACAAGTTTATAATTCCCAATTTAAATGATACAACTTTGTAATTTATTTCAAGCTTTTTTTTAGTAAATATTTATATACCCAACTGTAATAAACTTATTTATTTTAAATGGAAAGGCAGTGAGGAGAATAAAAGGAGGTGCATGAAAAGGTTGATGAATGTGAGTGAGGCTAGTGAGGTGTGTCAGGATCGCGCAAAGTGGCGATCCATCGTCTCTGCCGAACCCTCTGGGACCAAGGCGTGAGCATTATGTATGTATGGAAAGGCAGATAATAGCTGGTGCTTCCATATCAGTAGTAGATTTGGTTACTTTCTTTAATAAACATTGGTGTCACAAATAATACAGCCTAGCAAATTGTTCCATCTGGATACAACCGTATTTAACTTCATGCAAATAAATTTCATTGCGTAACAATAATATTTCCCAATTCGTCCCAGGTGTCCACCACAGATGGCCTGCCCCAACACATCTGCACCATGTGCTACACGTTGCTACGCAAGTCTGCTGCATTCCGGTCTAAGTGTCGTCAGACACATATATTTCTGCAAGATGCCCGTATCAAACAGCCTCTGGTAATTTTTTTCACTTACAGTTATTCCAATTGGGTTATCATCAAATCTTCGGCTTGGAACAAATTTTATTCTGTTGATGAATTTCTAAAACTAAAATTCTTTTGATATATACATTATTATTATCTTGTTCGTATACATTATTTTATTTTGTGTTATCTTGACATTGGGCCTGATTCTGAAGGCACACATTTAAAATTTGACAGCGCTAAAATTGGTTTCGTCTTTATCTTCATAATACTGTGTGACAAGGATAGCAACAGATTTAGTGCTGTCAAATTTTAACATTGGGCCTGCAGAATCGGGCCCATTATGTGATTTAATTCTGATTTTATATGACATAAAGTTTATTATTGTATTCAATTGAGGATCCCTTTTATGGCTAAGATAGTTTATAATATTATATATTGTTTTATGGTATATTAGCGAAATAAATAAATATAAATCCAAATCTATTGCATAAAGCAAGTAAATGCTCGGGAATAACCAGAGCAGTTAGCAACTTCTTCTAAAAACCTTAAGGTTCTAATTGCTATCGTCATTCGGTCATAGCTTTTACACTTAATATAGTCCAGGTATACACTCTGGGATCTTTTTGTGTCAGCCTGTCTTTATGGTGCTTCCATCCCCCACAGTCTGCTGCATGATCACTGTTATGCATCTAAGGGATAGAAGTGTATGTAGTTCTTGGGTTCATCATCATCATCAGGTTGTTTTTGTCTCCACTGCAGGAGCACAACCCTCTCTCATCTGCCGGAGACAGACGGAGGATTTGGCCTACACTCCCCGCGCTGGCCAGACAGGTTGGGGAGGCCTGATTGATGATTTATAATGTATTAGTTCTTGGGTTGATGTGTGTCTATTTCACAATATTGGATTTTAACATTTATATATCGTATATTACTCATAAAATCCTACTAATATTATAAATGTGAAAGTTTGGATATTTGAATGTTTGTTACTTAATCACGCTTCAACCACTGGATGGATCGTGATGATACTTGGCACACATAGGTTAGGTCCTGGAATAGGACATAGGATAGTTTTTATCCCGAAAAAACATCCCATTACCTCCCTACGGGATGTACATCATAATTTGTAATGTCAAGTTGTCCACGCGGACGAAGTCGCGGGCAACAGCTAGCACTATATAAATTGAAAAATATGTATACATATATAAAGATAACATTGAGATATACTAATCTACAAAAGCAATTAACATTTCTGTACCTCTCTCTGGATAATGTATCTGAAGAAACTCAGTCCTTTCATGGCAGATCTTGAAAACTATTTAATTTGAATGGCTTCTGCCCCGTAGCTACATGATAGATTTTATGCAGGGAAGTATGTGGGATGTGTGCACAGTATAGACAAAGGGGCTGACACAAAAGATTCCACAGGGTCCACGTACACCTGGCCCCCTACAATAAGATTTAATTTGAATACCTATCTTGTTTTCAGATAACGACAGAATATATCAGCAATATAAGAAATACATTGCCAAATCCAACATTTAAACTGATAAAAACAGACACACTGGTTATTGGATTTCCAGACACAGAGAGCAGTAATCAAGAACCAGTAATAATTGATGACTCGGATAATGAGGAAGAAATAATCTCACCTGATATTAACGAAAGTCCTACACAACTTAATAATACAGATGAAAATTTTCATGATTCCTACCCAACGACTGCAACGGATAACATAACAGAATACGGAACCAAAAGCAAACCTGTTCGTTTAAAAATAAAAAGAGGCACAGATAGACCAAGTCCATTGAAAGTAGGTGTAAATAATAAAAGAACAAGTTCCTCTAGCGACAACTGTACCCATAAGTATATTTTTCAGGGCAACTTCAAAACTCTTCCAAAAACCGATCACAATGTAGAAATAGAAATAGGTGAGCAAATTAATCTGGATTTAATAAACGACCCGCTCACCTGCCAAGAGTTCACAATAGAGAATCCAACAGATTTGCAAGAGTTCACAGAGCTAACACCAGAAAACACGAATAATGATTACGATGAGATTGTTTTGATAACAGAAACTAATTCTGAGGAAGAGTTAATAGAAGACCCATCTATTTTACATGAAGAATTCATAATAAAAGAAGAAAGCTATTGAATCAAACCTCAATAATGGTCAGAGTATGATTTGGCAATGAAACTGGCAACAGAAGCAGCCGGAACTCTGAAGACAGATATGCCCTAACTGCTGACCTGGAGACAAAAATGGCCTTGAATTGGTCAAAGTAAAGAGATGAACAGGCTACAGTGCACATACACATGCTGATAGGTCATCTGTAGGGATGAGAGGATGAAATCATACCATTGCTTAAGAAATTCAATGAAGAGCTATGTTCACTGACTTATGAAATTAGTAAACAGAAAAGTTCTGGAGTGAAGACAGTGGTAGTGGATCAGATGGACTGTTGCCATCTTAAAAGTGATTGGACGATGAAGTATATGTGTAAAGGAGTCAAAAATAATACAAAGTGTCTTTGTTAATTATATAATTTATTTTAACAAGCAGTTATTTAACTTTATTAGTAAGTTATTAATAATAGGTATAACTTAATCGAAAGCAATGATGTTTATGTCAAATAAAATGCCATAGTTATTTTGTGGTTTCATTTGGTTTAAAAAGAGTGTACTATAATCTGGAGAATGACAAACATGTGTTGTAAAATAAATGCCAAATTTCTGACCAGTTGCAAATTTAGATTTAAAAAATCTACATCGAAAATAGTTTAGGTCCTGTGTCTTTTAGTCGTAGAGACAAGGGCCTAAGTCTTAAAACAATTTGATTTAGATTTTATTTCTGATTCAGAATTAGCAATAAAAAATCTTCGTTGGTGTGAGTTATAGCATTTATTCCTGTTCGTGTCAGAGCATATCAACCAGTGGTTATGAGATATTGGTCACACTGAATGTTTTAATATGGTTATATGCTGCTAGTGGTTAGCCCATCAATTGCTAACCCATTTCCCCGGAGCAATACATATCCATGAATTTCTACTACATTATCCAAACAAAGTAGTTTTGAACAGTCGCATCAACAATGCCCAGCTGTCTTGTCAAGAGAGCTAATATATGAGAAAGGAATATATAATTATAAACATTATTTAACACTTATTTCTGATAGGCCCAATGACATGTAAACATTATACAGCATGTTGAATTGTACTAGTAGTAATAAATTGATATTTACTGCTCCTGGGGGAAATACTTTACGAGCATTATATGGACTAACCAGTTGCACCACTCCAGCACACACAGATGCAGAGAGGGGCGCCACAATGACATCTCATGTCACCTACAAAATTTCCTAAAGACATCCCTGACAGAATAATATAAAATACGCGCCAATGCTGTCCTATTAGTCTAACTTGGGATCAATCTGCTCCTTTCGTTGCTGCACCATTTCTCTGATGTTATCCTCGCTCTCTTTCAAATTCTTCTCCAAGTACTGTTTATTGTTGTCAAGCTCCGTCGTTCGCGTCGTTAACTGCTTCTCACGATTCTGGAGATTCTTTTTCACTTCTTCTAGATCAGTGAGAAGGAACATTCTTCCCACAGACTCGTAGGTTTTGGTGCCAACGGGCAGGGTGCTGATCTCTCTCTGGGTGATGTCAACATGCTGTAAAACGCGCTTTAAAACGCCTATTTGTGAGTCAATTATTTGTATTTTCTTACTTGTCTCAACCATTTTGACTTGCAGCTCTATGAAGGCTTTCTTTAATTCTAAATCCACTGGTTTAGCCATCTTTTATTCGTAGAAAATCGGTCAGATGGACAGGATTGCAATTTAATTTGATTGAGAAAATCTGATTTTTATAAAGGTTATGTTTTGATTATTTTTATCGGTACATTTACTTATGTATGAGAAGGCAAAGATATCTGAGAGTGTACAGCCTTGTCTATAGTAGGCCGAATAAGGGACAATATCTGTTTATTTTACATTCAATCAATCAGTCACAGTCAGTCATACCTTACTAAGCTTTGGTATACACACAACACAATATACACGCTTGATGCATAATACATTATTATCTACTCCATAAAACGCAGGAACTGTTTTTTTTTAAAGGCAGCTTATAAGTGATGCTTGCATAATAGCCGTCCAGCCGAAAAACCGACCACTTGGCCATTACGCGCCACAATGCCTGGCCCATTGGCAATTGTCCGCCATCATGGACCATTGCCCCGTGTACACAATGGCGATGGCCTGTACAGGGCCATTGTGTACTGGGGTCTTTGGGTATCGTCTTGTATCTATCTATTCTTGGGTACGTATACATCTTAGACGAATGAATGTATACTACATACATAGCTTCGGTAGCGGTGGTGCACTTGTACATATATTTTTGACATCTGTAATAAAAAAATATAGGAAAATATTTATATCCTCTTTGGTAAAATGGCGACGTCGAAATTACAAACAATCTAATATCTAATCAATTAGATTTTCTTATTTGAATATGTACGATTTTCTGAATGAAAATAAATATAAACAATGAGGACCTTTACAATAGTTAAGGTAGAATCAAGTGGCGCGAAAAACTGCAATGATACGCAAGATTTGCGGGCCTGTAGAGTTTGCTTGGCTACCGACACGAAATTATTTAATTTACACGCGAACCAGCTGGCGCAGACCTTTGGAGACCTCACCGGGACTCCGGTACGTTCATCTTCTACCAACTACTACGTCAAAAATTATTTTATGTTACTTCTTTTATGTTAAAATCAGAAGTTTTTCAAAACTGTTTTTTTGTAGTTTTTTAGTTGTATTTATGAATTGGGATGGCTTCTTAATGATTTTCTGTGACTTATAGATAAACAGCTAAACAGGAACTTGCTATAAATAGAGACAAACGTAGTGCGCCTAGTAGCCTTTTATTTATTTATTTTAATGAAGTTGAAAGATTCTTATTAGAAAACTAGCTGTGCCCGCGGCTCTGCACGCGTGGACTATCCAATTATTTACTGACTCCAACTCCTGCTCCCACGCCCAGTTCCAGTTCCACTCTCCCATACCCACACCCACTACAGCTCCAAATATAGGTAGTCCTAACTCACCGCAATTGCACTGTTGCATCAAATATTATAATTATACTTCTATTGCATACCTACTAATCTCCATAAATTCCCATAACTTTTGATTAAGAAAGCCGATTGCAATGAAATAAAGACTAAATGTTACTCCGAGTTAAACCCTATATGTCTGTGAGAAGTCCATCAAAATTGGTACAGTAGTTCTTACATGATGCTTGCACAAACTAACAGACAGACAAAATGTCCCAGAATGATATAAATGTGTTCTGTTACTTGTTCATTGTCCCAATTTCTTGTCTCACTCTCACTCTTACCATTTTATACTACACCTCATACTATGGAGCAAAAAATTCTGTAAAATGTGTTCTATTACTTCATAATTTTTTTTTTCCCAAATATTTTGAATTTACGAACACGTGAATTTACGTTTTTCTTTATTAGATTATTGGTAGACATGAAGTGGTTATTGAAAACTAAAAATTAAAATTGTGTCCGCTCTCACGAGACCCACATTAGAATATTTTTACCTGAAAGTACATTTCATAGACGTACTGCAAGAAGTCACCAACTACTATGATTAGTCCAGAGCAGTTAGAGACATTTTTCACTATGCTGACCATTTCACTAAAATTTAAACACAGCTATTGAATTCCTGTATTTTTTTAGTTTCTCTCACAGTTGAAATACAAAGTCATTTTGTACTCTCTGACATGCCATGTGACATGCTGATAATCATTTGGCATGTAACTACAATTTTGCCATGTGGTTTCTGGTAGAGTAGAATAGGACCACTCCAACTCTTCCCGTAGATGCCGTACAAGGTGACTAAGGGAATACATTATAAAACATCAATCAGCCCTCCCCAACCCGTCTGGCCAGCGTGGGGAGTGTAGGCCAAATCCTCCGTCTGTCTCCGGTAGATGAGAGAGGGTTGTGCTCCTGCAGTGGAGACAAAAATAACCTGATGATGATGTAACTACAATAATTAGACGCCAAAGGTTTATCTGAATTTATGAAAGAGGAAGCAAAACACTTCGTTGCGGAGTGTAGTATGAGAAGGATGAAGCCTGGTAGTCCTGTGACTGAAAAGGGTGTGGGGAATTAAATCATGCAAGTCCTGGGCACACTGCCCAAAATATAACCTGTAGAGAACCAAAACACTATTTCTAAAGATATTTGATTTGTCGTCAGGTATCAGTAACAGACGGGCTGCCCCAACATATCTGCAATGTGTGCGGCTCGATGCTGCAGAAGTCTGCCGCGTTCAGGGCGAAGTGTCGGCAGACGCACATCTTCCTGCAAGATGCCCGCGTGCAGACACCCTCCGTAAGTACATTGCACTTACAAGGTTCTAGAAACATGTGGAACAACTTAATAGAATCTGTTGTATCTGCGACCTCAATAAATACATGCTGGGGCCAGATTTTGAGATTTAAGAAATCAATCAAACTGCATGGTAGTTTGGTCAGGTTGTCCTTGGACATATGCCTCCTCCAGTTTGTGCCATTTTACTCTGTCCCTATAGGATCTACACCAGCCTTGGGGTAATTCGTCCTCCCACCTTTTTACCTGTCTTGTCTTGCTCCTTTCCGTTGCTCATCTTTTTCCCATCTTCACATATTTTATACATGGCTGGAGTTAAATACAAGGCAAAGAGCGACCTGTAGTAGTTACTGGTAGTCTTACATAATATAATGAGGATCAACCACACAAAAAGATTATTTTCGTATGCGCTATACATTGCAGAACAATTAATTTTTTTGAATTATTAAAATCCATCAAGAAATGACGAAGTTATTAAAGTTTATTTACGCAACTTTTCAAAACGCGCGCGCTTTTTATGTCGACGTCACTAGTAACAATGTTCTCGCCCTCACTCGGATTTTATTCACCGCTCTGTGTCGCGCGGGTATTGTTTACGGCAGACTGCGCTAGTGCGCTTCCCGCGACGCGACGGATGGCGTCACTTCCGTTTTTGGAACTATTGCCGACCTCCGTGGCGGAACGGGGTAGCTCTTGGACTGCCACGCCGGAGGTTGCGGGTTCGAATCCCGCTAGGGGATTCTTATGATGAATATGAATGTTTGTACCCAAGTCTTGGATGTTTATATATTTATTTAAGTATGTAAATCTGTTATCTAGTAACCAAAAAACAGGCTCTGCCTAGTTTGAGACTGGATAACTGGTGTGAATGTCTGAGATTTTATTTATTGCACTAAAATGGCGGTATCTTCGTAATTTTTGATTCGATTAAAAAAAACTATTTATTGGTTTTTAGCGCAAAATATCTGCATTAAAAAAATGTGACTCATTTTTTTTTAATTAAAATAAAACCTTTTTCAGATGACTACAGAATACATTCGAAGTATAGACAAGGCAAATCTGAAACCACCTCTGTCCACTACCAATGTTCTGACCCTAGAATTCGTACCCAAAGTCGATGAAATAGAGCAGAAAAACCAAGAAGTTGAGGAAGAGAAAATAAAGAAGGAAAACTTTATGGAATTACCACCGATAGATGATGATTATGGCAATCTACATATATACTTAGATGACGCGGCAGACGATTTCTTAGACGACGAAGGGGACGAGAAGATAATAGCTGAAGAAATCAAACTGGAAAACGATTTTATATTCAAAAGTAACACAGAATCATACTCTTTAAGAGAGACTAGGAAACGGAAAAGAGATGCAGAGAAGGCTAAAGTTAAGAAAAAAAAGACCTCATCGAAGCGCATTAAAAAGGTAAAAAAGGAAATAATGGATGTTGAAACCCCAGAGCCGGAGAAAATTAGAAAAAAAGCCGAACCGAAGAAGAAAAGGATGTATAATAGAAAAACTGAGGAGGACTTTGTCAGTTTCGGTAAAACTTTTAACGTCGAAGTGGTATTTTTGACAAGGGAACAGCAACTTCAGGAGGTACAATCTCGGAAGGAATCGGATGACTACTTAAGCGCTCGGTTTCAATGCGACCTGTGTTTTAAGAGTTTTATGAAAGAAAGCGCTTATAAGAAACATATGGACACACACGATCCTGTTAGTATTTGATAATTATGTTTTCTATGTTTTCTTTCTTATATTGTATGCTTTCTTTAGAATTTCTGTTAAAAGTGGAATTTCAAAAAAATACATACATACATAATGCTCAGAGCCGTGGTAGCCGGTTGGTTGTGCACTCGCCTCACGTTCATGAGGTCCTGGGTTCAAACCCCGCCCGGGCCAATGAGGTCTACGAAACTTAAGTACGGTTTATTTATAATACCACAGCCTTTTCGGTGAAGGAAAACATCGTGAGGAAACCTGCATATGACAAAGAAGAAATTCTGAGGCGTATGCGAAGTCCACCAAATCGGCTTGGGGCACAGTTGGTGGTCAGGGGTTTGGCACAAAAGATCCTGAAGTGTCGCCAGGTCTTCCTGGCCCCTAAGAAGATAAGATAAGATACATAATGCTCACGCCTTGGTCCCAGAGGGGTAGGCAGAGACGATGGATCGCCACTTTGCGCGATCGTTTCAAAAAAATACTTTCTTAGTAGTCCATCATCAGCCCAAATATGTCCACTGCTGGACATAAGACTCTCCAATAGAATGACACTTTGGATGGGCTGTCCATTGAGAGATTTGCCATAATCATCACGCTTGGCAGGCGGATTGGTTATCGCAGTAATGATGTTAATATACACAGGCGAACGTTGTTGCCTGTCCCTTGTGCTTAAAGCTTATTCTGCAAGATACCTCACATATATACCTATAATAAAACTAACTGGTCTATGTCTGTACATGGGAGATATTGTAGAAACATGTGTATGAGGTCTTTATAGGGCCTGATATTCTGAATACGTTTTTCATATCGATTTCCCCCGAGGAAAATAAAGTCACGTGAATAAGAGTCTGGCAAAAAAAATCAGGCTAACTTTATTTCCCCCTTATGTTCTGACAGAGTAGCGGCGGGCACGTGTGCGACGTATGCCACGTTCGGTTCCCGGTGCGGCACAAGCTGATGAAGCACCTCCGAAGACACAAGACACAGTTCATATGCAGGTTCTGCAACCAGATCAGCAAAGACAGGTGAGTTTACATGACAGCGCATTTACCATCATCATCATCAGGTTATTTTGTCTCCACTGCAGGAGCACAACCCTCTCTCATCTGCCGGAGACAGACGAAGGATTTGGCCTACACTCCCCGCGCTGGCCAGACGGGTTGGGGAGGCCTGATTGATGTATTGTAATGTATTCCCTCAGTCGCCTTGTACGACATCCACGGGAAGAGTTGGAGCGGTCCTATTCTAAGCCTTAACTACGGCTGCCAGGCTGTGCTCTTCATAAAACTCCAAGATCATTCCAAGAGTCTAGACCAGCGGTATCGTGTATTTCCGTTGTCCCTCACTCTACTTACTGGTTACTCTAAGGTTGACTGGAAGAGATCCCTAAGTGGGATAAGTCCGCCTTTGTATTAATCTCGCGAAATAAAAGGAATGGATGATTTTTTGTTTTAATCCACTGTTAATGTTACTCTACAAAATGACTTTGTATATCAAAAAGAAGTTTTAGACTTTATTTCTAGCCTTTTTATGACACTATCTTGACTGTCATTTTAAAAAATTAACTCAACTGCATGGAATGTAAAGTTCTATGGAATGGAATAAAAAAAATAAGTGGGTACTTACGGCATTTCAGTAAATTCTCCTAGATCCAGTGGGTTATCTGTAAGTCAATACGTTCCCCCCTGGCCCCCCCCCCCCCCCCCCCTTAATTAATTTGTTTAAGAACAAACTAGACCGTTTCTTCAACCGACGAAGAACGAGGGTGACCGACATAGCCGAAAGAATTAGTAAACTGAAGTGGCAGTGGGCGGGTCACATATGTCGCAGAACCGACGGCCGTTGGGGCAGACGGGTTCTGGAGTGGAGACCGCGTATCGGCACGCTCAGGGTGGGACGCCCCGCCGCCAGGTGGACCGACGGCCTGAAGAAGGTGGCCGGAAGCGGAGGGCAGAGGACCGGGTGTGGTGGCGTTCATTGAGACGGCCTATGTCCAGCAGTGGACGCCTAAGGGCTGATATTATGAGACAGTTTCTTAAAAGAAAATAACCAAGTCGACCACTGACTTATATGGAAGCAGCAGCCTCAGTCCAGCTATAAACTGCCTTTCCATTTAAAGTTGAGGCCTATGTTTACTGGAAACGCCATCCGAAGCGACATAGATATCCTGCTATTGTATATATCCTGGATATACTTCGTAAGAATTATTAATTGAACCAATAATAATAATAATAATAAAATCATTTATTCATCTCTTAAAAAATATACATACAATAACTCCGCCAAACTGTATAATACAGTTTGTTGGCAGAAATAGCTCTCTTACTTTATACACATCTATGGCAGAGAATACTAAATATCACTACGCAATGGTGAATAGCAAAGCAAAGTTACAAAGTTTTTAATTTTGATTTTAGCACAAAAAGATTGAGGTTACGTTAATGAGTTTAATACTAGATATTTCTTATATTTCATTCTGAAAGTGTTTTTGTTCATTACATTGCTTCTGATACTTATTTATGCTATTTTGTATTTATTGATATAGTTGACAAGATGTGAATTTTTGTAGTAGTAACAGAGAACATCAAAGATAGAAAAACATATTTAAAATATACTATGGACTATAAATAGCCAGTGGGCTCGATTCTGAAGGCCCAACGTTAAAATTTGGCAGCACTAAAACTGTTGCTATCCTTGTCATACAGTATTATGAAGATAAAGACGAAACCAATTTTAGAGCTGTCAAATTTTAAATGTGTGCCTTCAGAATCGGGCCCAATATCAATTATTCCAACAGACACTATGTATCAGAGTAATGCTTGCTTCAACATGTATGACAGCATTTTTGTCAATGACACACTGAACTGCTGTGTCAGTTAAAGCATTTAACGCATTTTTGGTGAATTTATTTTTACAGTACAATGGCTAAGATGCATTTCAAATGGCACGAGGGCTTCAAATATGATTGTCAGCATTGTGGGAAATCGTTCAAGTAAGTTGTTTTGATTTAATTCCATCTACCCAGGTTGCGTATAATTTAATAAACAAATATATTAACTTATCCGCTACCTGGTTTTAAGTGTGTGTCCATGTGTTTTTTATAAGCGCTTTCTTTCATAAAACTCTTAAAACACAGGTCGCATTGAAATCGAGCGCTCAAGTAGTCATCCGATTCCTTCCGAGATTGTACCTCCTGAAGTTGCTGTTCCCTTGTCAAAAATACCATTTCGACGTTAAAAGTTATACCGAAACTGACAAAGTCCTCCTCATTTTTTCTATTATACATTCTTTTCTTTTTGGGTTCGGCTTTTTTTCTAATTTTCTCCGGCTCTGGGGTTTCAACGTCCATTATTTCCTTTTTTACCTTTTTAATGCGCTTCGATGAGGGCTTTTTCTTCTTAACTTTAGCCTTCTCTGCATCTCTTTTCCGTTTCCTAGTCTCTCTTAGAGAGTATGATTCTGTGTTACTTTTGAATATAAAAACGTTTTCCAGTTTGATTTCTTCAGCTATTATTTTCACGTCCCCTTCGTCGTCTAAGAAATCGTCTGCCGCGTCATCCAAGTATATATGTAGATTGCCATAATCATCATCTATCGGTGGTAATTCCATAAAGTTTTCCGTCTTTATTTTCTCTTCCTCAACTTCTTGGGTTTTCTGCTCTATTTCATCGACTTTGGGTACGAATTCTAGGGTCAGAACATTGGTAGTGGACAGAGGTGGTTTCAGATTTGCCTTGTCTATACTTCGAATGTATTCTGTAGTCATCTGAAAAAGGTTTTATTTTAATTTAAAAAAAATGAGTCACATTTTTTTAATGCAGATATTTAGCGCTAAAAACCAATAAATAGTTTTTTTTAATCGAATCAAAAATTACGAAGATACTGCCATTTTAGTGCTATAAATAAAATCTCAGACATTCACACCAGTTATCCAGTCCCAAACTAGGCAGAGCCTGTGGTATGGTTACTAGATAACGGATACACATCTATAATCTATACCTATAATAAAACTGTAACTGTGGTCTATGTCTGTCCATGGGAGATATTGTAGAAAAATTTGCATAGGGCCAATAGAACACAAAATAACAGTTTTTAGAATTTTTGTCTGTCTGTTTGTTTGTCTGTATGTATGTTTGTTACCTCATCACGCAAAAACTACTGAATGTAATTTGATGCAGTTTCCACTGTTGTCTTGCTGGTGGTCTAACTTAAAACCTGGTGCATGTTTCATCTTGATTCGGCGCTTAGAACCTGAGATATTAATGAAGTAATTTTTTTTTCTAGAAGCCATTATATGCAAAATTCATATTGCGATTGATTTGTACTACTGTTGGAGCGGGAGTGGGATGGGGAGCGAGAGTGGGAACGGGAGCGGATTCTGTAGTCCACGCGAGCGGAGCCGCGGGCACAGCTAGTACTGAAATAAATATATAAACATCTAAGAATTGGGTACAAACATTCATATTCATCATACGAACATTTGCCCCTAGCGGGATTCGAACTCGCAACCTCCGGCGTGGCAGGCCGAGAGCTACCCCGTTCCGCCACGGAGGTCGTAGTAACGAGGAAGAAAAGAAATAGAAGTGTCATCCAAAGGTGGTAGTGATTATTTCCCGTCATCCTCGGTACTGGATGATCAGAATATATTGCCGTGTGGTTTCCGGTAGAGTAGAATAGGAAAATTGTAGTAAAAAAAAAAGTGAAAATTTCTTTTCTAAAGTCTTTTCATGGTCTAGTCTGTTTCATCATCAGGTTATTTTTGTCTCCACTGCAGGAGCACAACCCTCTCTCATCTGCCGGAGACAGACGGAGGACTTGGCCTACACTCCCCGCGCTGGCCAGACGGGTTGGGGAGGCCTGGTTGATGTTTTATAATGTATTCCCTCAGTCGCCTTGTACGACATCCACGGGAAGAGTTGGAGTGGTCCTATTCTAAGCTGTAACTACGGCTGCCAGGCTGTGCTCTTCATAAAACTCCAAGATCATTCCAAGGGCCTAGCCCAGCTGTATCGTGTATTACCGTTGTCCCACACTCTACTTACTGGTTACTCTAAACTTGACTGGAAGAGATCCCTAAGTGGGATAAGTCCGCCTTTGTACACAGTTTAATTCCTATTTTATTATTGTTGTTTTTTGTTGTTATTGTTGGTACAATAAAGCGTTTACATACATACATACATACACTTTTTGCTCACGCCCTGGTCCCAGAGGGGTAGGCAGGTTAGTGATCGCAGTAATGATCTTATATACACAGGAGAACGCTGCCCGTTCCTGGTGCAATCCATCAGTCGCCTTGACGACGCCCACGGGCGTATGAGGATAGTCATATTCTACATTAACATCACCTATGGTTTTCCAGCAAACCCAGCTCTTACATGAACCACGTCCGCGAGAACCACAGCTCGATCACGTGCGACGTGTGCCAAGAGGCCGTGTCCGGGACCAGAGGCCTAACAGCGCACAAGGCCATAGTCCACTCGGAGGTAACTATCTGCACCCTGCTGCACGTAGGCTGGCAACTGGACTACAGAACCCGCTCCCGTTCCCACTCTCTCTCCCACTTACTAACCTAACCTATTAATGTATTTGAAAAATGTCCATAATTTTTGATTGAGTAAACCGATTGTGATGAAATAAAGCCTATATGTTACTTTAAGTTAAGCCCTATGTTTATGTGGAAGGTCCATCAAAATCGGTTCAGTAGTTTTTAAGTGATGCGTGCACAAACAAACAGATAAACAGACAAACTTTTCAAAAATGATTAAAATGTTTATATGACATATATAGGACAGCGATACGACGAAGCACCTGCTGTGTGAATGCCATGCACTAGCTGCAAGGAGGATGAGTGTCCTGGGTGTGGCTTGCCCTGAACACAAGGACTACAGGCCTCTGCCCCTTAGCTGCATAATAGATTTTATGCAGCGAACTGTGGGGGGTGGAAGCACAGCATAGACAGAGGGGCTGACACAAGAGATCCCACAGGGTCGACGTGTCGCCGGTTACACCTGACCGTCTATTATAAGATAAGATAGAGGTAGACTTAATGATTGTAATGAATAAGATAAATCAAAGGTAGGGCCCTGTGCCGTTGGGTTTGTTGCCACTTCTTCCCCTCGGTCATACAGGTGGAAGTGGAGTAGTTTTAGGCAGAATTTGACGTCAAAAAGAGAATAATGTATTCGATTTTGATAAGATACACAAGAGAACGCCGCTGCCCGTCACGTGCCTGGTGCTTTGACGACACCCACGAGGATATTGGCGGTGGCCCTGTTCTAAGCCGGACGTCTGTTCCTTTCAGAGCTACAAGTGCACGAGCTGCGGCTCGCAGTTCCACACGGAGCCAGCCCTGCTGAGGCACCGGGAAATATCCACGCACGGTTGCGACCCCTGCTTGAGGTAAGTAATATCCCATTATAAATGCGAAAGTTTGGATGCCAAAGTCTGATGAGGTGGACGAGTATTTCCCTGGCTACTCGTGGTACCTCAACAAGAGGTATCACGCGGCGAAAAGCGGGTGAAGGAAAGCCACTTTGCGACATTGGATTGCGCAAAATGGCGATACATCGTCTCTGCCTGTGGATGGATGTTTGTTACCCTTTTACGCTTCAACCACTGGACGGATCGGGATGAAACTTGGCAGACATATAAGTTAGGTCCTGGAATAGGACATAGGATAGTTTTTATCCCGAAAAACACCCCATTCCTACGGGAAATACATAATAATTTGGTATGTTGTCCACGCGGACGAAGTCGCGGGCAACAGCTATTAAGTATAAGAATAAGCTGTTGGTTTCGTCAAATAAATGAATAAAAACATTTTTTTTAACAAAACCTTTTATGTTATTTACGTCGACTTCCCATACTGCCCGTTGTTGATACTCATTGTGTTGTATCATCATCATCAGCCTGAAAGAGTCCACTGTTGGACATAGGCCTCTCCCAAGGTGCGCCACTGAACCCGATCCTCGGCTCTCATCCAGTCCCTGCCAGCCGCCTTACGCAGATCGTCGCTCCATCTAGCCAGGGGGCGTCCCACACTACGCTTGCCCAGTCGCGGTCTCCACTCGAGAACTCGTTTACCCCAACGGTTATGTTCTCCGACAGATGTGACCAGCCCACTGCCACTTCAGCGTACTAACTTTTTGAGCTATGTCGAAAACTTTAGCTAGTAAATAATAATGATAATTTCTTTCCCATACTATAACTGATACTCAATCTACCCGTTCAGTAGCTTTCGAGTTATATCCCACTGATCAGCCCACTGCCACTTCAGCGTACTAACTTTTTGAGCTATGTCGAAGTCTTCAGTTCTCTGGCATTCATTCTCTGTATTGTATAATAGGCCAGTACTAGGCTGGCTATAGCGGGCTATAGTCTACCATGTTCTGGCTGGTGGACTTTACAGAGAAGCTCATGGTATTATAATTCAGGTATTTAGATATTTTTTATTGTGATGCGACAGGCCGTGTCCGCAATGCGGCGACAACTTCATAACGGCTGAACTGCTGCACGAGCACCTGGAGAAACTTCACAAGGATAAAATATTCAGATGCGACCAGGTGAGTGCCCTTGCCCTCCGCCCCGGCAGTCCTACGTAACGAAGCGATACTTTTTGTCGGCTGGAAAATAGAAGTACGGCTGGCAGTACGCGCTACTAGCAGCGTACTCTGCGCGCGGGGTTTATCCATTTACTGATGTTTTAATTTGTAAAGGCGTAACAGACATACAAACTCACATTCTTATTTATAACTAGCTTTTGCCCGCGACTTCGTCCGCGTGGACCACTTAACATCACAAATTATTATGTATTTCCTACTCACTTGATATTTTGGACAATTCACACAATATCTTTATAAATTGTAGCCTATGTGTTATTCTGATGTATAAGCTATATTATTGTAAAGTTTCATTAAAATCCATTCAGTAGTTTTTACGTGAAAGAGTAACAAACATCCATCCATACTTACAAACTTTCGCGTTTATAATATTAATATTTATAATATGTGTCTTAGTGTTTGACTTCAGTGGGAATCGAACCCACGGCCTCTGTATGTCAGGTTTAAAGTCCAAAACTGCCACATATACACACAAACATGATTTACGAATGTACGATTTGATTCCCCCATCCTGACTTCATCAGAACTGCTAAGGAATGGAACTCCCTGCCAGCTTCGGTATTTCAGAACAAGCACAACTTGGATCTTTCTAAAGGAAGAGTGAATAGGCATCTTCTGGGTAAGCGCGCTCCACCTTCGGCCTCATCGTCCCTTACCATCAGGTGAGATTGACGTCAAGCGTACATCAATGCCGTGTGGTTTCCGGTAGAGTAGAATAGGAGCACTCCAACTCTTCCCGTGGATGTCGTACAAGGCGACTAAGGGAATACATTATAAACATCAACCAGGCCTCCCCAACCCGTCTGGCCAGCGCGGGGAGTGTAGGCCAAATACTCCGTCTGTCTCCGGCAGATGAGAGAGGGTTGTGCTCCTGCAGTGGAGACAAAATAACCTGATGATGATGATGATGATGTACACCGATCACGAATTTGTTTCAGTGCAACACTACATACAGCAGCGACAGACAGCTGGGGATCCACTGGACGCGCGCGCACAAGGGGCAGCGGCGCCGGCCGGGCGGCGGCGGGGGCGGGCCGGGGGGCGCGGGCCGGGACACGCGCGACGGAGACTTCATGTGTGAAGTGTGCGCCAAGAGCTATCCGGTGAGACCAGCCGCTACACAGCTCACACGTTCTTTTTCACAAAATATCTACTTTCGTTCCCACAAAATATCCTATTTCCTTATCACAAAATATCCTATTTCCTTATCACAAAATATCAATTTTCCTTATCACAAAATATCCACTTTCGTTCCCACAAAATATCCACTTTCTTCTCCACAAAATATCCATTTTCCTTATCACAAAATATCTACTTTCGTTCCCACAAACTGTCCACTTTCTTCTCCACAAAATATCCATTTTCCTTATCACGAAATATCCACTTTCGTTCCCACAAAATATCTACTATCTTTCCCACAAAATATCCATTTTCCTTATCACAAGATATCCACTTTCGTTTTACACTGGTTAACAAACATTTAATGCTCACACACAGCTCGCTGTACACATAATGTTGTAGTGACGTTAACAATAAGAAAACAAACTCATTTGCTTCTCAGAAACAAAATAAACAATAGATTCTATTCTGAACTGGACTGCAAAGTTTACATGGTTTTGCTGCTAATGTGTAAATTACTAGAGCTCATGTGGTCTCCCTTCCACTTATGTGACAGAGCGAGACGACGCTACGATACCACCAGCGAGTACATACAGGAGAGAGGCCGTTCCAGTGCCCAATGTGCCCTAAACGGTTCCGGCTGAAGACCAATATGCAGGTAACATCAGTCCATAGTACACCATGCTGCGGTGCAGACGAACGATCTGACAAATGGACCGACGACCTGACACTATTAGCCTTACCGAGTCACGCGGGGCTCTGACGAGGTGGACAACCTACCCCTCATACCACGAAGCAAAATAATTTTTCGCACCTCTTAAGTCACCTCAAAGTTTTTACCTTCATGATTGACTCTAATATCATTATATTTCAATGTCGTTATATTTCAGGCAGAAATATAACGACATAATTATTGCAACAAAGTCAAAGTCAAAATCATTATTGCATATGAGTACACTTGGTACATTTATACACGTCATTTTTCTTATCGACTACCGCTTCCTAGGTGTTAGCGCTGTGAAGTAGAAACGGCGCAACAAACTTCACGCAACACATCTTTTAAAAATCAAGTTTGCATGCAATTAATAAAGATTTTGCGAAGCTGGATTAACATTAGTACCAGGCATCTTTGTCATTCAAATAATCGTTTATTTTGTAATAGGCTTTCTTACAAAGTTGTTTTTTAATGTGAATCTTAAACTTTCTGTCCGTCATATTTAAGATTTCCTCTGGTAGTTTGTTGTAGAAGCGTATACATTGCCCCGTGAACGATTTGCTGACGTTAGAACAGTAGGTACGTTAAATACTGACAGTGTGAATATATGACTTTTCGTAAATTAAGTATTAAGTTTAATTTGTAATGCACATTTGCACGCCATTATATGGATGGCTAAATAGGCATGACCTACCAGTTGCTATTTATAAGATTTGACATTTCTACCCTATTTATGCAAATAAATATTCGATTCTATTCTCCTCCGTGGCGGAACGGGTAGCTCTCGGACTGCCACGCCGGAGGTTGCGGGTTCGTATCCCGCTAGGGGCAAATGTTCGTATGATGAATATGAATGTTTGTACCCAAGTCTCGGATGTTTATATATTTATTTAAGTATGTGTATCCGTTATCTAGTAACCATAGCACAGGCTCTGCCTAGTTTGGGACTGGATAATTGGTGTGAATGTCTGACATATTTATTTATTTATAATTGGTTATTAAATTAGATAACAGATGCACATTTTAAAGTACTCTGTTATCTAATTTAATAACTAATTAGTGTCAATCATGAAGGTAAAAACTTTGAGGTGACTTAAGAGGTGCGAAAAATTATTTTGCTTCGTGGTATGAGCTGTAGATAATCGTGGTACCTCAACACGGAGGCGGCGATGTTGTTCGCAACACATCACGTCGAGAGGTATCACGGGGCGAAAAGCGGGCGAAGGAAAGTCGCTTTGCGATATTGGATCGCGCAAAGTGGCATCCATCGTCTATGCCTACCCCTCTGGGACCAAGGCGTGAGCATTATGTCATCATCATCATCAGGTTATTTTTGTCTCCACTGCAGGAGCAGAACCCTCTCTCATCTGCCGGAGACAGACGGAGGATTTGGCCTACACTCCCCGCGCTGGCCAGACGGGTTGGGGAGGCCTGGTTGATGTTTTATAATGTATTCCCTCAGTCGCCTTGTACGACATCCACGGGAAGAGTTGGAGTGGTCCTATTCTACTCTACCGGAAACCACACGGCAAATGTATGTATGTATGTATATTTTGTTTTAGGTGCATATAAACACACACACAGGCGCTCGGCCCTACAAGTGCACGCTGTGCCCGGAGACCTTCAAGTCGTACTCGCAGAAACACAAGCATCGCCTGCTGGTGAGTACTAGCTATTTAGGTATAAAATAAAAAAAAATATATATTTTTATTTTCGGTAAATTACTAAGCAATAGTAACATAAGAAAACATTTGGGTGCTGATGTCTCCTTTTAGACTTTGTAAGTCTGTGTTAGGAGGCACCGCTCTTCATTATGCTGAGTTGGGGCCTGTTGGGTGTCGAGGCACACACATGCGGGTGTTCCAATAACTAATATTTATTTTATTCAAATTCAAATTCAAATTTTATTTGCTAAGAATAGGTTACATTTAGGTCTTAACAGTATAACAGTTTCTCTATTCAGCTATAATTGAAAATAGCATGCAAATTTATAATTTCAAAATAATATAACAAAGTCAACGGAGTCAATAGAGTTAATAAATAACTTGATAATAAAATAGTATCAACTTTCGAGGAATTCTCGAACGCTATAAAAGTTAAATTTCAGCAACATTTCCTTTTAGTAGATAAGTTGAAATTTGATTTGTATTTTTTTTCATTATATGTTGTTAATACTACCCCGCAACGTGTGCCCATCACTCAATAAAACTATTTTTCTTTCTTTCTTTCTTTCTTTCATTACAAATATAGTAACTCTATTTTATTGTAGATTTCCTAATACTAACATTTTTTTTTTTTCAAAAGATATTTATACTAGGTATAGCTTTTTTAACTTATACCTAGGAGAAATAAGTAAGTAAATAGAAATTGGCTACTGAACGGGTAGATAGATAGATAAACTCTTTATTGTACACAAATTGAGGATAACAATAACAATAGGTACAGATTTTTTGGAAAGTGTACAAAGGCGGCCTTGTCGCTTAAAGCGATCTCTTCCAGGCAACCTTCTTTTCCTTCAGAAGAAGGAAAATAAGAAAGACATAGCGACAGAGTATTGCAAGTGGAAGAAGAGAGATTTATAATTTTAGAACATGGTAAATACTTGAATTTACATACAAATATACTTAAATAAATACCTATGCATACATATTTAGTTTATAATAAAATACATATACCGTACGTGATATACTATATTACCTACAATTTCCCTGGCATAATATTTTTCTACCCAAAGGTTGTCTGGAAGAAATCGCTTAAAGCGATAGGACCGCCTAAATTGTACTATTTGTAACTTCTATCACGTGTAACTGTATTTGTTTGTGCAATAAAGTGTATTGTATTGTATTGTATATTAAATTTAGTTATAATATGAGTATTGGGCCCGATTCTGAAGGCACACATTTAAAATTGGACAGCGCTAAAATTGGTTTCGTCTTTACCTTCGTAATACTGTGTGACAAGGATAGCAACAGTTTTAGTGCTGTCAGATTTTAACGTTGTGCCTTCAGAATCGAGCCCAGTAGCGTGTTATTTTACAATTTATAGTCAAAAAAGTCTTTTTATCTTTCAACCGGCAGGTCCATACCAAGGAGCGCCGCCACAAGTGCAACATGTGCGAGAAGACCTACGTGGTGTCGTTCGACCTCAAGATGCACGTGCGAACCGTCCATATGAAGATCCCCCTCCCCCCGCGCAACCGCCGCCGCCGCCCGCGCGCTCCCGAGCCCCCCCTCATGCCCCCGCACTAACACTATACCTATATTTTATGTAAGATAATATATTATATGTAAATAGTATATGTTGTTTATCTTATCTTTTTTCTCGCTTCATCATCAGGTTATTTTTGTCTCCACTGCAGGAGCACAACCCTCTCTCATCTGCTGACAGACGGAGGATTTGGCCTACACTCCCCGCGCTGGCCAGACGGGTTGGGGAGGCCTGATTGATGTTTTATAATGTATTCCCTCAGTCGCCTTGTACGATATCCACGGGAAGAGTTGGAGTGGTCCTATTCTACTCACGGCTTACCTCACATATATACCTATAAAAAACTGTAACTGGTCTATGTCTGTACATGGGAGATATTGTAGAAAAATGTGTATGAGGGGTCTTTATAGGGCCAATAGAAGACAAAATAATTGTTTTTAGAATTTGTCTGTCTGTCTATATGTTCATCACGCAAAAACTACTGAATGAAATTTGATGCAGTTTTCACAGTTGTCCTGCTGGAGGTCTAACTTAAAACCTGGTGCATGTTTCATCTTGATACTTAGAACGCCACTTAGAACCTGAGATTATATTAACCCGGGAGCTGCACAAGTTTCATTGTGAATGTGAAAGAGATGTGGCTACTTGCGTGGAACAGAGCGATTGTTTGGAACGCTCCATCTAGTAGTACATAGAGATGTGTTAGGGTAAATGAAATATCAAATTTGTTATAAAACGTTTTATTACTCTCAAAGTTGATATCTATATTTTTAAAAAGTATACAAATTCGCGTCATTAAAAACTCCACTCACATAGTGCCGCAAGGGTTGTTCCTTAGTTGATGGGGGGTGATCACTCCTCACCATGGAGCAAAATAATTTTTCGTAGCTCATAGTTTCACCTCAAAGTGTTTTCCTTCATGATTGACACTAATTGGTTATTAAATTAGATAACAGATGATTTTAAAATGTGCACCTGTTATCTAATTTAATCTATAATCCGCAATCTAATAAATAAAATCGTAAACATCGCGTGTCTGTACATTGAAGATATTTGCAAAAAAAATATTGTGGTGTCTAAGGATAAGTAATAGAACACATTTCAATCATTTTGGAATATTTGTCTGTTTGTGCACGCATCACTTAAAAACTACTGAACGGATTTAGATGCTTTTCACAGAAACATGGTGCTCAACTTTTTAGTCTTTATTTCATCGCAATCGGTTTACTCAATCAAAAGTTATAGACATTTTTAGTTTTCAAATACATTAGTAGGTAAGGTTAGTATGCAATATATTGCATATAATAGTATTTCCGTACTATTCACATTGCGATGAGTTTGGACTACAATTAGAGCTGGGAGTGGGAATGGGCGTGGGATAAGGGGAGTGGGTGTGGTAGGGGGAGCGGGAGCAGGATATTGAGAGTCTGAGTGGGAGTGGGATTGGCGGTGGTGGTGGTGGAAGCGGGAGCGGAGGCGGAGGCGGTGCAAGCGGGAGCGGACTCTGTAGTTCACGCGAGCGGACCCGCGGGCACAGCTAATATATAATAAAGGCCTAAGAAGTGCATTTAATTGGTCAATTTAATATCTGAGCCATAAACCCTTGGTATATCTATTGCACTCTTACACAAGACAACCGATAAATGTCGTTTTTGGTACCTATTATAATTATTTACCAATAAAGATACTAGAAAATTAATACATTAAAACGAAGGAAAGCCACTTTGCAATATTACATGGCGCAAAGTGGCGATACATCGTCTCTGCCTACCCCTCTGGGACCAAGGCGTGAGCATTATGTATGTATGTAATACATTAATTAACGAATTTCCAATATTTCATACAAATCTGAGCTGAAGACACATGCACTAACTTGGTAATATGGAATAAAGCACTGAAGTCTTCGACATAGCTCGAAAAGTTAGTGCGCTGAAGTGGCAGTGGGCTGGTAACATCTGTTTGAGAACCGATTACCGCTGGGGTAAACGAGTTCTCAAGTGGAGACCGCGACTGGGCAAGCGTAGTGTGGGACGCCCCCTGGCTAGATGGAGCGACGATCTGCGTAAGGCGGCTGGCAGTGACTGGATGAGGAGAGCCGAGGATCGGGTTCAGTGGCGCACCTTGGGAGAGGCCTATGTCCAACAGTGGACTCTTTCAGGCTGATGATGATGAAGATGGAATGGAAGACTGCTGACGAGACACATTAATCAGATGCACAGTTCTGGGGGAAAGGAAGATAGAGAGCAAGACGTAGCTTTAGAAAAAGAAATAACACAAACTGCTGAGAGATATAGCCACAGGGAGCAGGTATAATACCAGGCTTTTTGGTGAAGGAAAACATCGAGAGGAAACCTGCATTTGACATTTATTTAAAATATTGAAACATTACAGATTATTATTCCATTGCGTTACAATAACTTTTATGCTATAGACGAAACAGGCATTCCTCTCTCTAGCGTTCCCTTACATTCCGTCATCAGCCGTCCCATGCCGTCCGCGAACACGTCACAGTGCGGCGCCTCGGCGAGCAGGGGCCGGGCAGCTGCAGCGCGCGCGGGGGGCGCGCGGGCCGAGTGCCGGGGGAGGTTGGTGCGCGAGCGTGGCGGGCGGTGTGAACAGCGGGTGACGCCGCGCTCGTAGGTAACACTCGGGCACGTACAGTTTTAGTACCCTTCCGACAAGATCCACACAATCAATCTTGTTTCTGATGACGTGTAAGACGAACCCTCCAGGGCTAAGTTTCTCCTCAGTTCGAGGGAGTCGTAACCTAGATGTCCCTCCAAGAAGCGAGTCGGATGATGGATACATATGACGAAGAAGACATTCTAATGCGTGTGTGAAGTCTACTAAATCGGCTTGGGGCACCGTTGGTGGACAGGGGTTTGGCACAAAAGATCCTGAAGGGTCGAAGTATCGCCAGGTCTTCCTGGTAGAAGACCCTAAGAAGATAAGATAGGGAGCAGGTTGTGAGAGTAAGATTTCCACAAAGTAAAAGTTATGACGAGGAAGACAGAGCTATAATACTACTTCTAACTAAATGGGCAGCTATAATTGGAGTATCAGGCCCAAAGGACATTGCAATGGTAGGGCTAGAAGAATTACCCTCGACCTCAGGATACAGTATTTTCTCCTTAAAACACACTTTCGAGGTGGGCTGATGCTAACATTAAAAAAGTACTAGAACAAAAGTTATTTTTTTCTCTATAATGGCGGCGTACACACTCGCCGAGAGCATCTCTCCGAGAGTCTCGGCCAAGAGGGCTCTCGACGAGAGCATACCTGTACACACTCGTTCTGTCAGTTGTACCAAAGACACCCTCGATAATGGACATAGAAACTGCTTTTGTTCTTTGCGCTGTGAGCTATTATAATTTCTTACACATTTACCATAAAAGAAATTTTTGTAAGCCATGGCGAAGAAGTAGATGATGGATGGTTACTATGCACAGCAATAGAAACAGTTAAATACTGAAAATTTGCAACTGAATAAACGAGTGTGTACATGCTCGCTCTCGTTTTAGTCGCGAGTTATTAAATTTACTTGATTCCAATTTGTCATACTGAGCAGTAGGACTACTTGGACTTTTTTTCCAACCAGTCCTACTAGTAGAACTAATAGTAGGACTGGTTGGACTAACCCGATCTCACGAGGACCTTGACTCGGGCGCAAAAACCGACAGGCGACCGAGAGCGACGAGGCGAGAGCAGGAGAGAACGAGACGAAAGCACCATATACACACTCGCTCTCGTCCTGTCTCGGAGAGTGTTACAGCCGGCATTAAATATTAAGTCAATCGCCCTATTTATCATCTAATAGTTCATTAATTCATACAAATACATCTATACTTCAAAATTGAAATTCCAGGTACAGACAAAGCACATAACCGAATACGTTCCTGTGGTGAGGGAGGGGTTATTTGTGACGTAGCAGATAGACGATGTCCGACTGAAGTCTTGCTTCATTTGACGTATAGAAAATACACCCTCCTGCATCCGTCCACTACCGCAGGAGCCTACCGAGTTATATGCTTTTCCTGTAGTTAACTAAATAGTACAGTAATAAGACATAATGATTTCGCATTATTCTTCGCAACTGAGCCTTTTTCAGAGCTGAGCCTACAGGCACTTTCTGGCCTAAATATTATCAATTTATCTACCGTGAACCCAAACATGGCGGTTTAAGTTACTTTTATTTGTAAACTTCTTGTTACAGGTGACACATGTGAACCGTTTCCTCTCCTTATGGAGACGTAGATGAAAGTTAAGATCACATTTCGTTGTAAATTTTTTAAAACAAATGCTACATGCGATCGGCTCATCGCTATAGTGAGTCTGTAAGTGAAGTTTTAGGTCACGTTCAAATCTCTTGTTACAAATATTACATTTGAGTTTCTTTTTATCAATATGGACATCAAGATGGCGCGTTAAATTCGGCTTGTTACCAAACTTTCTACTACAAATTTTACAAGTAAACGTCTTTTCGCCGTTGTGAACGTGTAGATGGTCTATTATACTGTATTTACGTAAAAATATCTTAGCACATAAATCACACTGGAATTGCTTCCTGCCAGTATGGAGGTCCAGGTGACGCATCAGGGTAGCCCGAGATGAGAACTTAATATTACAAGTATTACAATCGAGTGGTTTCTTATCTTTACGGACTTTGCGAACTTTACGATTTTCCAGTGTGGCCAACTCCGCTACTGCTGGATGTAACTGCTTATTATTTTTCTTGAATTTATAGTCTGTATATAGATCCAGTTCCTTACTGACTGAGTAGTCTTCGTAATCAACTTGTTTCTGTTTAATTTCCTCACTGCAGCAGTCAGATTCAAGCCGTCTATTGCGATAATGGGCCTTAAGATGACGTTTGAGGTTGGACTGATTCGATAACGTACTTTTACAGATACTACAAACAAGTGTTTTATGTCCACGAGCTTTGCATACTCTTTCTTCTTTTCCCAAGGCAATCGCATGCCCAATTTCTAGTGGATAGGACTGCTGAGGGATTACTGGAACTTCGACAACGTCTTCATTGCCTCTAAACAGGTCTGCTTTCCTTAACTCTTGTCCTTGTTTGTTTTGGACACTGTAGCAATCTGGTTCACATATAATGTGTATATCTTCGACAATATCTTTATTTAAATCTAGTCCCTCCTGGTCTACAGGTTTTTGCTTGATCTGCTCACTGCAGCTGATGGGTTCAAGCTTAACGTGTATTTCTATCTCTTCTACTGCGAAGGCTTTATCATCGTCTTCGTTGTGCTCCTCTTTGATACAGACAGTCTCGAAAACGACGTCGTTCGACATGGTTTTGGTGTTCCTGCTGCCCGTGGCATAAACTTTGTATTTACATACGGAAATCTCTGGTCACTCGCATATAAATAACAATTAAGATAATTATTTAAATAGTCTCTCCCGTTAGCAGCAAAGACACGGAACACAAGCAAAGCTCGGCTTTTTGTATATTTATTTTTTATTTATTACACAGACATATTATAACCTAAAACTAACAAGTATTGATTTTTTTATAGGAAGGTTTGGCTTGGCTTTGGTTTAGTGTTGCTGTGAACTTGGAGACGGATAGTATAGTGCACAGAAACTAAAAAAATAGTATTTCTCAAAAATTATACCACAGAAAATTATACTACACATTTCAATAGAATTTAAAAATCTTACTTACTTACAAAGTTACTCTTGCAATTATATTTAATTGAATGTAGTGATGTATTGATTAAAATTACACTACTGGCATTTTCAAAACCGTAGAAAAAACATTTGTGGTCGTCGCATACGTCTGTCTTACACTCATAAAAATACCTATATATTGGGCTCGATTCTGAAGGCACAATGTTAAAATTTGAGAGCACTAAAACTGTTGCTATCCTTGTCACACAGTATTATGAAGACAAAGACGAAACCAATTTTAACGGTGTCAAATTTTAAATGTGACTTCAGAATCGGGCCCATTAGAGCACTAGCGAAACAACTAGTAAATTATAGTCCTATGATTGGCTTTGGATAGTATATAGTACAAAGGATGAAATTAAATTATAGTACAAATACTATTATTATAGTACAGTGTAGTACAGAACCAACCCTGCTTTGGCTATTAGACCTAGCCATATCTTATTTATTTATTTTATTTCTCTTCTAATCCCACAGCGGCTACATTCCAGACCCGGTAGATATCCATAAAAAATAAGTCACATTGAAACGAAACTCTATTTACAATGCAATACACGGGCGAGCACAGAGTTCAACATAAAATAATCCTTATTTTTATGATTGTAGAGAATAGAATAGAATACATAGAGAATAGAATAGAATAGAATACAGTCATGAAGTTTATGTTTTTATTTATAAGATACTGTAAATGATTTCTTTTATATAAACTATTTTACTATTATTTACCGGTATTGTATATAGAAATGTAAGTAACAATTTTACTTCAGCTTCACACAATTTTATTCATCATCAGGTTATTTTTGTCTCCACTGCAGGAGCACAACCCTCTCTCATCTGCCGGAGACAGACAGAGGATTTGGCCTACACTCCCCGCGCTGGCCAGATGGGTTTGGGGAGGCCTGACTTATGTTTTATAATTTATTCCCTTAGTCTCCTTGTACGACATCCACAGGAAGAGTTGGAGTGGTCCTATTCTACTCCACCGGAAACCACATGGCATACTACTCTCCTATCTCTCGATCTTCTTTTTAATAATATATGATTTAAAAGATGTGTTGGTGGAAGTTTGTTGCCCTGATTCTTCATTACTGAACTAAAAAATAATGAATATAATCTATAAATAAAGGTACTAATATACAATATAAAGGATTGTTACAGGATTAAAAACAAACGGCATTTCAAAAGTGGATCCAGAATTCCATGTTGGGAGCAGTTAATGACGTTTCTGGACCGGTTACGAAAATTGCCTCCCTTCTGTAAATAGAACTTAGCCAGACTGTAATGAAGTCTAGATACTTTGATTTTGCATCTATTTCTTCACTACCCTGACCTCCTCTTTCATACTATAATTTGCAGTCAACTTATTAGCCTATTTTGCTGACATACTGAGATTGTATTTCACACATCAGTCCCCATTGTCAGTGCATCTTTTAGACACATAGGCCTCCTTCAGCTTCTTCCACACTATCTTCCGTGAGTCAACCTCATCCATAGTGGACGGGCTACTCTCCTCAGACAGTCATATTATCCAGTCTACTTAACTGTTACTATATGTTACGGCTTTCAAGATGGAACGGGCTTTGCTACTGCAGGACTTCGAGCCCTATAACTGATTTTATTCATAAGCTATGAAACTTCAACTCCTCCATCATCATCAGGTTCTAGTTTTATTTGAATGGTACTACAAAAGCTTAAGGTTTGCTTTTCTAATGCTTACTGTTCTGTACTCGTAAATGCATCAGTTTGAGAAACTATTGGAATTCTTTTAAATACTGTACATTGTTCTTTAAATCCATCAATCGCCATCATCTTTTTGTGTTCAGCATTTATATGTTGATAAGATTTATCCATGTCATTCTGTTTACAACCATTTAATGGCTCTACTTTGGTGTGGACTTGAAGATGCCGCGTTACAGCATACTTTCGCTTGAATGTTTTGTAACAAATTTTACACGGAAACAGTTTCTGGATACTATGAAGGCGTACATGACGGTTTAAGTTATAATTGTCTTTAAATTTCTTCTTACAAATCTCACATGTGAACGGCTTCTCATTGCTGTGAAGACGTCGGTGAAAGTTTAGATCGGCTTTCATTGTAAATTTTTCAAAACAAACGCTGCATGCGATTGGTTTTTCTTTATAATGTGTTTGAAGATGAAGTTTTAGGTCACATTTAAATTTTTTATGACAAATATTACATTTGTAAGATTTCCTATCAATATGGACATCGAGATGACGGTTCAAATTGGGCTTATTACCCAACTTTTTACCACAAATATTGCATGAAAACGGCTTAGTACCACTATGGATATATAAATGATCTATTATGTCACATTTACGTGTAAACCTCTTTTTACAAATATCACATTCAAACCGTTTATTCCCATTATGGATGTTCATATGACGCCTCAAGTTAGCCGGAGTCGAAAACGTCTTTTTACAAATATTACAATCTACCGGCGTTTCACATTTACGGAGTTTTCGAACAATTTTACCGTTTTCCAACGCAACCAATGGTGGAATAAACTGCTCACAGACTTTTTGAGTATCGGCAATTTCTTTCTTGCCTATATGGTGTCGAAACAGATTCAATGCTTTGAACTCTTGATCTTTGTTGCAGGGTGGGGCTTCAACAGGATCTTTGTTGAGTTTATAGTCTGAATATAGATCTAGTTCCTTGCCTTCTGGATCCAGTTCCTCCGACTCCTGTTTGATTTGATAACTGAAGCAGCCAGGTTCACATGTTAAAGATGTTTTAGACTCTATTTCTGAACAACTTTTATCATCTTTAATGCACTCCTGTTTGATAAAGACGGTCTCGAAAACAACGTCATTTGACATGTTTCTGTGATCCTCAATCCTTATACTTAAACCAATAAATTTTTACATTTGTGGGTCTGGAGAAACGAAGAAATAGATCAAGAAACATGATTTTTTTGAGAATTGAGATAATACAGCTGACAGATGAATGATTGACAGTGAAATTACATAAAGCCTAGTTTTGCGTCATATTATTTCAGTGTCATCCAAGCTATCTTCGTAAACGCATTTACGTCGAAAAGCTCGTTGCTTTTCATAATTTTTTATTATTAATATGAAGTTGTGTGTTTCACGCCTCAAATATCTCATTCAAGCTTGAAATTTATCGGCCGATATAAAGTTTGCAGTCTGCGGGGACTCTTATGGGTTGGACATTGTATATATGGACATTATGCGTCAACAAATACTTGGCTGGCTATTACGCATCACTCCAATATGGCCTCGGAAAGGAAATAGTCGTGATACATTATATATTTAATTAAATAACTAGATTGTTTTCAGGTATTGGGGTGTTTTCATAATACTTCCGTGTCATAATTAAAGAAACTTTGTGTGATCATCGGTCGAATCTCGCCCACATTCTTGAAATAATTTCGAGTCAACGATTCGCTTCCTCCATTACGTATTTCATGTGCATTATTACCCCAGAACGGTGTTAATTTTTGCATCTCTCGTCAAAAATGGTAGTTTGTGCTGTGAAGTTGTGTAGGAACTACACGGGGAAAAACATAAAACCACCTGAAGGCATTTCCTTTCATAGGTAAGTAGGAAATATCGATTTTGAAAGTTAAATACCGTAATTCGTAATTTAGAGTTCCTTACGCCAAATGGTTCATTTATACGTGCAATATTTAGTAGTGTGTACAGAAAAAGTCGCTCAAAAAAACTTTTATTTTCCAAAAGTTTCACTAAAAGTTATTCAGAATCATATACTATGTGTCTTTGTAGGTATACCTGGGCACTACATATATTTTTCTACCTGATGAATATGTAATTTTTTCATTTGTTGCTTAAAACAAACGAGAATACATTGTTGTATGTCTAGTCTTCTAATGAAACCAAAATTGAGGTTTATCTGTAAAAGACGAGTTCGTGACAATTTATTATAGGTATTATATAAAATATATTTTTTTTAAATAGAAAGGCAGCATATAGCTGTCCCTTCCATATCGGCGTCGACTTGATTATTTTCTTTTAACAAATTGTCCAGTCTGTTCTTAAACATGTTTACTGATGTGGCAGATACAACAGATTCTGGTAAATTGTGCCATCAGTGAGCTTGGTTCTTTGTTATCTCATATTATGTCCTCTGAGTCATTCTGTGGGATTTGAGTTAAATATATATTAGATCTCTCTCTGCGTGTTTTAAGAGTAGTGAGGTTTATTTATGTTTAAATGGAAAGGCAGCTTATACCTGGTGCTTCCATATCATTAGTCGACTTGATTATTTTCTTTTGACAAATTGTCCAGTCTGTCAGTCTTTAGTCGCAACAATCTAGGTTCTTTACCAATCTTCTTCATTTTACTGACTTTCAGCAGAATATTTGTTGGTTAACTAACTGCCTTTCCAGATTCCCTACAGACCTGGATCAGAAACAAGAATGGATCCAAGCAATTCGCAGAGAACCAGACTGGGTCCCTGGCACCCACTGCAGAGTTTGCTCTGTTCACTTTGAGAACTCAGACTTCAAGATCTCGGAGACGGGCAGAAGGATACTTCACAAAGATGCTGTGCCAACAAAAAATCTGTATCAGGAGGAGAGATCTGAAACCCAGTATTCTGTTAAGAAAAGGATTCTTAAAAAAAGAAGTATGTTTATATTATCACTAGCTGGCGCCCGCGACTTCGTCTGCGCAGGATTAGTATTTGAGTAGCTTTTATTAGCGTGGCGTAGAAAAGAACTAAAATTAAAACATTAAAATTATAATTTTATGGCGCACACCAGAATAGTTCGCAGATGGTAGATTTTTTCCTACTCTACTTGATATTTTGGACAATTCACACAATATCTTTATAAATTGTAGCCTATGTGTTATTCTGATGTATAAGCTATATTATTGTAAAGTTTCATTAAAATCAATTCAGTAGTTTTTACGTGAAAGAGTAACAAACATCCATCCATACTTACAAACTTTCGCATTTATAATATAAGTAGGATTATTTTACCAAAACTGAGGTGTAGTGGCATTCGTTGGGGAAGACTTATGTCCAGCAGTGGACATCTAGGGGCTGACACGATGATCCTTTCAATGTTATTATCTAATAAATAAAATCGTAAACTTCGCGTGTCTGTACATTGAAGATATTTGCAAAAAAAAATTGGGGGTCTTAAGGATAAGCAATAGAACAAATTTCGATCATTTTTGAAATTTTTGTCTGTTTGTCTGTGAGTTTGTGCACGCATCACTTAAAAACTACTGAACGGATTTTGATGGACTTTTCACAAAAACATGATGCTTAACTTAACTTAACATTTAGTCTTTATTTCATCGCAATCGGCTAACTCAATCAAAAGTTATAGACATTTTTAGTTTTCAAATACATCAGTTAGGTAAGGTTATTATGCAATATATTGCTTAAAGTAGTATTTCCGTACCTACTATTCAGATTGCGATGAGTTTGGATTACATTTGGAGCTGCGAGTAGGAATTGGAGTGGGAGTGGGATCGGGCGTGGGCGTGGGCGTGGGGGGTGGGATTGAGAGCGGAAGCGGTAGCGGAAGCGGGAGGGGAGCGGAACCGGAGCTGGACCGGAGCGGGAGCGGAAGCGGGTATGGTACCAGTGTAATTTGAGTGTTTGAAAATTCGCATAACTTTTGACTGAGTTACCCGATTACAATGTTACGATGAATTTGTGGTATACGTATGCAACAAAGTAATGGACCTGGACCTGGATTTGAAGTCTGAGTGGAAGTGGGACAGGGAGCGGAAGTGGGAATGGGAGCGGATCCTGTAGTCCACGCGAGCGGAGCCGCGGGCACAGCTAGTTATGAATAAGGCTGTCCAATTTCAAAGTCCATATCCTCTATTAGGCATGAGTAAACTTGGTACATTTATACACATCATTACGGTTCTTAAAAGAGAAATAGAATAAAATATAGTAATTATTTTTTCAGGACTCACCAGGTCTAAAGGTTCCGCCACACGCCCCGACCCAGCGTCCGACGAGGTTCAGGCGTGCCGCGCCTGCCTGGCTACAGACACGAGACTCTATAACGTTCATGACTGTGACCTGGTGCAGACGTTGAGTGATCTTACTGGATGTTTGGTTAGTTTTTCTACTGCTTAATGGAGCCAATTAGTTACCTGGTACCCAAGGAATGGAAAAAGAAACAGAGGCAGGCCATTCAGACGGTGGCATGACGGCATGGTAAAAATGGCAGGCAAAACTTGGACTCGATTAGCCACCGACAGAGAAAAATGGAAGGAGATGGGGGAGGCTGTTGCCAGGGAGGCACAAAGATTGCTGATGTCATTAGATTAAGTTAATATATTTATTTGTTACTAAAGCAGTCTGAAATAAATGGCTATATTCATTCATTCGTTCAGATAGCCATGTGGTTCCTGGTTTAGTATAGGGCTACCCCCAGTCTTCCCGAGGGTCAGGCAGCAGCGTTCTCCTGTCTTTATTAACTTTAATTTTATTTAGCATAGTCTTCAGATGCATTACCACGATTAGCTAGGGAAATAATTGTCCACCTCATCAGAGCCCCGCGTGACTCGGTGAGGCTAATAGTGCCCGGAGTTCGCCCAGCTCCGGGATGTCGGCGCGCTTACGACCAGGCTAGCCCCTGGACACGCGTCCATCGGCACGGCAGACCTTGAATTGGCGGATGGGACAGGGATCGGGGTGAGGGAGACAGGAGATGGGGTATGGGTAAGGAGTATAGGGTAGGTATGGGATACCGCTATTACGGAAGGATAGTGGGAGTATAGTAGCGATAACGCTGTAAGCCGGGACCGCATACCCGTGACTCGACCTCAACCAAGTCCCCTGACTTATTATTTAATATTATTTCCCTAGCTATTCGTGGTACCTCAACAAGGCGGCGATGTTGTTCGCAACACATCACGTCAAGGGGTATCACGAAGCGAAAAGCGGACGAAGGAAAGCCACTTTGCGATATTACATTGCGCAAAGTGGCGATACATCGTCTCTGCCTGCCCCTCTGGTACCAAGGCGTGAGCTGTATGTATGTATATTCAGATGCATTGTGATCTCGGGTTAATGGAAGACAGTAGCCAACTTGACCGACTTCTATCCACCTAATTTCATTGTAAATCATTTTCCAGGTGTCACCGACAGATGGCTTTCCACAACAAATTTGTAGTGTGTGCTACACACTGCTCCAAAAATACGCAGAGTTTAGAGCGAGATGCACGACCTCACAAGTGTTATTAGAAGACGCTCGCTCTGCGGAACACATGGTAAGAAAAATTTATAAACAGCGAACTCTACCTAAAGAAACGCCTTAAATACGCCAACCTCGACTCCAGCTACTTATTTATACCCGTCGGGGTGGAGACACTGGGGCCCTGGGGCCCGGAGGCAACAAAGTTGATAAACGAACTGTCTTCGCGCCTCATAGAAGCTTCCGGTGACCAGAGGGCTGGCCAGTACCTCAGGCAACGCATTAGTTTGGCCATACAAAGAGGGAACGTCGCCAGCCTTCTGGGCACAATGCCCCAGTGCGACCACCTCGACGGCCTTTTTTATTACTTGTAGTTTAGTGTTAGTAGTTTTTATATTTCTTAATGTTTAGTTATGTTTGGCTTATGTCTTTATTGTATTATAATTAAATAAACGAATCGAACATCTTAAAAAAAAAATCCTTAAGAACTCTAACTCTATCTATTTTTTATTTTTTTTCTAGTCATATTTACTCATCATATTTATGTATCTGGTGTGATTCTAATTGTTATATTATATTATCTAGGTACATACGTATTGCAATTAGACATATCATATTTATTAATTCTGTTTGGCACTGTAGACAAACTTGTCTGCACCGGGTGCGACTGAAAATCAGCGCCTAGCACCTTACTTGGTCTAGCCATATGCTGAGTCGTTTGCCCTTTTGCTGCCACGGCACACGCCGTGTGGTTTCCGGTAGAGTAGAATAGGACCACTCCAACTCTTCCCGTGGATGTCGTATAAGGTGACTGAGGGAATACATTATAAAACATCAACCAGGCCTCCCCAACCCGTCTGGCCAGCGCGGGGAGTGTAGGCCAAATCCTCCGTCTGTCTCCGGCAGATGAGAGAGGGTTGTGCTCCTGCAGTGGAGACAAAAACAACCTGATGAAGAATTGTGGTAGTGAATAAATGTTTTTCTTTCTTTCTTTCTAAAGAAAGTGTCTTACATATGGAAGAGATATTATTATGGGGATAATAGTCGAGCAGAAAATTACTAGTATGCCTATATCTGCCGGCCCCGTAACCTAGTCGGTAGTACACTTGCCTGCAAAGCTCGGGGACGCGGGTTCGAACCCCGCCCAGGGCAAACATTCGTGTGATGAGCACTTGTGTTTGCCTGTGACTGGATGTTATTTATATATTATATTATGTATGTGTATCAGCTGTCTGATACCCATATTACAGGCTCTGCCTAGTTTGGGATCAGGTGGCCGTGTGTAAAATGTCTCCACATATATATTTTTTTATCTGAACTGGTGTATTCAAGTCTTTGGATTGTCACTTGTAACGTAGGTTTTTGAAGAACTTGTCTGTTTTTAAAAGTATTTACTATTGGGGCATTAATACCTTCCCTTTTTTATGTTGTCGCGGGAAAATGCCTAACGCATACCTGCTCACCTCGGGGGGACGAGCAGGCTATGTCAAGTTTGCACCGATTAAAAACCTGCGGTGACCGTCTCCGACGCACAGACGAAGGAGGGAACTCGGGGGCTCCCATTGGGCTTGTATCCGGGTGTCCCTCCCCCCGCGCGCTCGGCCGCTCGTGCTCGGCGACCCGTCTCTGGGGAGACTTGGTCCCCCCCGCACTCTCGCGGTGCATGCAGCAGCGAGGCCACCCCGTTGCTGCCGCCCTCCCCGGGGACGCGTAGGATGGAATGGGTGCACAGAGCCCCGGCGCCTTGCCCCCGCGTCATCGACGACCCCTTTTAGTCGGCTTGTACGCCAGGCAGGGGATAACCGTAACTTGTTCCATGTGCTCGCGACCCTGTTGAGCGTGTCAAGACCGATAATGATATTAACGATTATTTTCAGATAACGACAGAAGTTGTTAATGGTATAGACAGGGCACTGCACCGTTTGAATCTTCCTCTAACTATAAAAAGACAGCCTATTATAGATTTAACAGAAATCAACATAAAACAGGAGCATTTAGATCTCTTATTAGAAGAGGACAGCAATATCGACTCTAGTCACATAATAGATGACGCTTACGATATATTCGATGAGAAGGACGAACAAAAATTGGATGATTTTAAAACTGAAAATGATGAAGTAGTGAATGATGTCGCCCACGACAGAATCGACAGCATTTATGCTGATGTCATTCCAAAAAATGAAATTTTCATTGCAGTTGACGCAAAGAGGATACTAGAAAAAGAGAGCAGCAGTAAAAAAAGGAAATCAGAACTGAAAAGGAAAAGTAAAAAGCTTAAAAAAGAAGAAAATCTTAAAGTTTTAAAAAAGAATAGCAAAGAAGATATAAGAAATACTAAAGCAAGGAAAACAGAGGAAGACTACGATAATTTTGCTAAGATGTACAGTGTAGATATTACGTTTCTTACTAGAGAGGAGCAGATAGCTGAAGTGGAAGCGAGAAAGGAGAGTGATAACTATAAGAATTCTAGGTTCAAATGTGATGAGTGTTTTAAAGGTTTTACTGGGGAAGGTGCCTTCAAGAACCATAAAGCTAAACACGATCCTGTAAGTAAACAATGATCTAATAAATAAAATCGTAAACTTCGCGTGTCTGTACATTGAAGATATTTGCAAAAAAAAATTGGGGGGTCTAAGGATAAGCAACAGAACATATTTCGATCATATTTGAAATGTTTGTCTGTTTGTCTGTGAGTTTGTGCACGCATCACTTAGAAACTACTGATCGGACTCTGATGGACTTTTCACAGAAACATGGGGCTTAATTTGGTGTAACATATAGGCGTTATTTCATTGCAATCGGTGCAGTCAATCAAAAGTTATGCGAATTTATAGTTTCCGAAAACTCGCATACACTGCGAAGAATGTAGGGTGTAAATGTTCGACTGAATTCGTGAGCGGTAGCGGGAGCGGGTATGGTACCAGTGTAATGTGAGTGTTTGAAAATTCGCATAACTTTTGACTGTGTTATCCGATTACGATGAATTTGTGGTATACGTATGCAACAAAGTAATGTTGGTCGGAATTTGGATTGAGAGGAGGGTTAAGGGAAGGGTTGAGGGAAGGGTTGAGGATCTGGACCTGGAATTGGGCCTGGACCTGGAACTGGACCTGGATTTAAAGTCTCAGTGGAAGTGGGATAGAGACCGGAAGTGGGAATGGTAGCGGATCCTGTAGTCCACGCGAGCGTACCCGCGGGCACAGCTAGTTTACCCGGCGACACGTCGACCCTGTGGGGTCTTTTGTGTCAGCCCCTTTGTCTATGCTGTGCTTCCACCCCCCACAGTTCGCTGCATAAAATCTATTATGCAGCTAAGGGGCAGAAGCCTGTAGTCCTTGGGTTTAGGGTAAGCCACACCCAGGATAACATAGATGAGCTGCTTAAATGCCAACAGACCCTCCACCTCCCATGGCCTTTCGACATCCAGGTCACACAGGCTGAATCACGGGGGAGGTCCCCGGCACTTGCTCAGGTGCTCTTTGTCGGACACCCTGCTTGATCCCCCTACAAATAAGTAATTCTGTGCTTGGTCCTCTATACAGCCGCTCTCCCCACTCAGGGGCGCGACATCACGATGACGGCTTCGTCGTCGGGCTGCTCAGTCAGTCTGTCGAGTCAAATTCAGTCAATACAGTCGTTAATAGATATCGCTCATATCTTTTTATTTTCTTTTTTTTCTGCTTAAATGCCAGAAATAACTAAGTATTAATATGTTTTACTATAAGTATTAATATACGCCAGATGGACCGACGGCCTAAAGAAGGTGGCCGGAAGCGGCTGGATGCGGAGGGCGCAGGACCGGGTGTGGTGGCGTTCATTGGGGAAGGCCTATGTCCAGCAGTGGATGTCTAAAGGCTGACATGATGATGATGAATATGTTTTGTTATTATTATGGGGATAATAGGCGAGCAGTAATTTGCAGAATGAACACCATCCATCCGCATCCATCCACCCTTCTCGTCTCCACGTCCAGAACTCGTCTGCCCCAACGGCCGTCGGTTCTGCGTTAAACGTGGCCCGGCCACTTCAGTCGGTGACCTTCGTTCTTCGTCGGATCTCCTCATCACGAATTATATCCTTCAAAACAATTTGATATTAATTTCGGGTCCTCCCCCGCAGAGCATCGGCGCGTACGCCTGCGAGCCGTGCGGCTTCCGTTTCCCGAAGCGGTACAAAATGCTGCACCACCTCACGCACCACAAGATGAACTTCGTGTGCCGCCTGTGCGGGCACCTCACCAAGCTGCCGTGAGTCTGTCGGGGTGGGCACGTGTTTGTGTGGGCACGTGTTTGTGTGGCTGCGTGGGCACGTGGCTGCGTGGGCACGTGGCTGCGTGAGCACGTGGCTGCGTGGGCATGTGTATGTGTGGGCACGTGTATGTGCGGTCACGTGGCTGTGGCCAGGTGTCTGCGTGAACAGGTGGCTGTGTGGTTACGTGGCCTCGTGTATGCGCGGTCACGTTGCCACGAGTCTGTGTTGTCACGTGACCAGGTGCACGTGCGGCCACGTGGGCATGTGGCTGTGTGGTCACGTGCCCACATATCTGTGCGGCCACGTGACCAGGACGTCCACTCCGTAAGCGTTTCAGATAATAGCTGTCAAACTAAAATCAATTAGGTATCCTCTAACGGGCCATGTGACCTGTTAGGAGAATAAAATAGCTTTCTGTATAACGAATAGTACCAGAAATTATTATGGACTAGGGCCACTGTGGCCCTAGTCCATAATAATTTCTGGTACAGACACCTGTGACAGGTGTCTGTGTGGCCACATGACCAAACCACAGAATTATTATACAGAGTATTTTAAGAGATTGATCTAGTTTTTAACCCTAGAATTATTTGTTTTGCAGATCGAAAGCGAAGGAACACTTTAAGTGGCACAACGGAGTCAAATACCCTTGCCACTTCTGCGAGAAGTCCTTTATGTAAGTCGCTTGTCCTGCCAAGTTAAACACTCTACTTTTCATCTCGACTGCGTGTATTTATTACTCAGTATGTGTGTATGGCATATGCAAATGGACACAGGACATTGTGGAGTGGTACCCGAGAGATGGGAAAAGAAAACGAGGACGACCATACCTTAGATGGGCTGATGACTTAAAAAATACATGCGCGGGACTGTGGACACAAAAGTCAAAAGACTGCACTTTGTGGAAACATTTGGAAGAGGCCTATGTCGAAAGACAAGTCGGAGTTGTCGATGTTTTAATAAATACATAAATTATAATATAATGGGCCCGATTCCGAAGGCACACATTTAAAATTGGACAGCGCTAAAATTGGTTTCGTCTTTATCTTCATAATACTGTGTGACGAGGATAGCAACAGTTTTAGTGATGGTAAATTTTAACGTTGTGCCTTCAGAATCGAGCCCAATATAAATATAATAAACATACATAAATACATACATACCATATTATACTGAGTGAGACAGATAGTGCTCTTTTAGTTTAGTTTTAAAGGATGTCACCGACGTACTATCTCGAATGACCGTCGGCAGTTTATTCCATATCTATTTAGCCTTTAGGCTAGTCGTGTGATTATCGGCTTTAGAACATGCCCACCTCCAATCTGAAGGGATTTCACCAGGGACACCACCCATTATCTAATTAGATGCAAGATACAGCTTCGATAAATAAAGGTTATTTTTATTTTATTTTATTTATTATGTGTGTATGTCAGTAAGCGCACGTCGCAGTTCAACCACATGCGCAACCGACACGGGTCGGCGTGCTGCGACATCTGCCAGGAGATATTCTCGGGGCAGCGCGGGCTCAGCGCGCACATGATCAAGGCGCATAAGGAGGTGAGCGTACTTTAGATTAGATTAGATTTATTTATTTCACTTTTACATCTTAAAAATTCAATTTTACATGTCATTCTAATATGGTAAAAGGGATCGTCATAAAATAAAATAGTGTATAAGTTACAATGTCAACAATTCAAATAATGTCACAGTATATAACATACTATCTATGTCAGTATATAATATTAAAATAAAAATTTATAAATACACTTGGTATTAAATTATCACAAATTAAATTAAACGTCAGAGGGCCGACCTATTTAATTTTTTAGAAAATTCATTTATGGAATAATATTCATTTTCCAACAAAAGGTTTTTCAGTCGTCGACTAAACGTTTCGTCATTGGTCTCGTTACGTAGATCTGCGGGCAGGTGTTCGTAGTTTATTAACAACTAGCTGTGCCCGCGGCTCCGCTTCCGTTCCCACTCCCGCTCCCGCTTCCGCTCCGGTCCCTCTTCCGCTCCCGCTCTGGCTCCCGCCCACGCCCACTCGCACTCCAATTTCCACTCGCATTTCCAAATGTAACCCAAATTCATCGCAATCTGAATAGTACGGAAATACTATTATGTGCAATATATTGCATACTAACCTTACCTACTAATGTATTTGAAAACTAAAAATGGCTATAACTTTTGATTGAGTTAGGTGATTGCGATCAAATAAAGCCTATATGTTACACCAAATTAAGCCCCATGTTTATGTGAAAAGTCTATCAAAATCCGTTCAGTAGTTATTAAGTGATGCGTGCACAAACTCACAGACAAACAGAGAAAATTTTCAAAAATGATCGAAATGTGTTCTGTTGCTTATCCTTAGGCCCTCCAATATTTTTTTTTTGCAAATATCTTCAATGTACAGACACGCGATGTTTACGATTTTATTTATTAGATATTGTGTATTATTGTGTGTAATTTGGTATATTTAGTGTTATTTTGTGTCTGACGTTTGTAAGAAATGTGACGACGACGGATGTATACAATGTATACTCCCTACATAATATCCTTATAGTCTGTAACGTTCAATAAGTGGTACATGTATCCTATATTTAATAAATTAATTTGAATTTGAATTGAATTTGCGTACCTAGATAATTATAATAAACGTACTGTACCGCTTTGGCCTTCCCCTCATCATCAGCTTAAATACGTCCACTGCTGGACATAGGCCTCCCCAGTAGAATAACACTTTTGGTAAGTTGTCCATTGGTAGATTTGTCGTAATCACCACGCGTGGCAGGCGGATTGGTGATCGCAGCAATGGTCTTAACATACACAGGAGAACGCTGCTGCTCGTCCCTGGTGCAATCCCTAACAATCTCCGATCCTTGAAAATCCTCAACATAATCAGGGATCGGAGTTAGGTAGTCATTTATGTACTTCATCACCAGCCTACACACGTCCACTGCTGAACACAGGCCTCCCCAATAGAATGACACTTGTGAGCTGTTCATTGGGGGATTTGCTTTAATCACCACGCATGGCAGGATCTTAATATACACAAGGGAACGTTGCTGCTCGTCTCTGGTGCAATCCCTTAGTCGCCTTGACGACACCCACGGGAAAGATAGGGGTGGGTCTAAGCCGGGAACCACACGGCAGGGCCCCCTCCCCCTGACGGATGACAACACTAATTATCGACCTCCCCTCTCCATGTGAGCGTATCAAGCTGACTATAGCAAACGAAACGCACATAAACGAGTAGCTCTCGGACTGCCACGCCGGAGTTTGCGGGTTCGAATCCCGCTTCTCGTTTTCTTTCGCTGCTCTGACGTGTCGCTCAACTTTCTCGACATGTGGTCCGAAGTAACGGATATGTAAATGTGCCAGGCGGTGCGGTCTCGGTGCGAGTCGTGCGGCGTCCAGTTCCACAGCGAGGCGGCTCTCGGCAGACACGTCGACACGGCTCCTGACAACCTCTGCCAGCCTGGTACCAAGTGAGTTTATATCGGCATCTATTGTGTACTAGCTGTTGCCCGCGACTTCGTCCAACTTAACATCACAAATTATTACGTATTTCCCGTAGGAATGGGATGATTTTTCGGGATAAAAACATTCTATGTTCTATATCTGGAGGAGGCCTTTGTCAGAGGACAAGCTGGGGGAGAAACGATGGCTACCGAGGAGCCCAAGTTAACATAGTTATTTATATTATTCAGATTATTTTTTATACTTAGAGGCAACTAATGTGTAATGAAACAAAGTACCAGAATAAAGGCTATTTTTATTTTATTTATGTCCTATATCAAGGACCTAACCTATATGTGTGCCAAGTTTCATCCCGATCCGTCCAGTGGTTGAAGCGTGATTGAGTAACGAACATCCAAACTTTCTATTTGTATAAAAGGAGAGTGTGTGTATGTATGTCCAGCCTTTTCTCCTTAACCACCCACTGCCACTCACTCATGGTTGCAGTGGTGGATAGCCCTTGGTCTGCACTTGCAAAGGAGTCTGATGGGATACTTCTATCCTTTTCTAACACATTGTACGGCTCATATAAACTCGAGATTGTGCTGAATGGCGTTAAGTGCGTTTGTGAGTCACAATATTGAAAACTTTTCTAGAATATTCCAAATTTTTCCAGAATGTTCTTGTTGTTCTCAAACTTTCAAGAATGATCTGGGAGGTTCTGTTTATAATATCAAAAAAGCGAGGATTTGTGAAAGCTGTCAATTGTCATGTCGGCTATCTGCGGGTCCTAAAAATTCGCACCAAACGTAACTTATCCACGCGAACGAAGTCGCGGGCAACAGCTAGTACCTACTAATAACTAAAATCCGAGGTAGCCTGGTTGGTTGTGTACTCGCCTCACGTTCATGAAGTCCTGGTACAAGCCCCGCCCGTACCAATGAGTTTTACCAAACTTAAGTACGGTCTATTTATAATACCACAGGCTTTTCGGTGAAGGAAAACATCGTGAGGAAACCTGCGTATGATGAAGAAGAATTTCTAAGGCGTATGTGAAGTCCGACTGTTGTATGCTGAATGTGTTGCCGTGTGGTTTCCGGTAGAGTAGAATAGGACCACTCCAACTCTTCCCGTGGATGTCGTACAAGGCGACTGAGGGAATACATTATAAAACATCAATCAGGCCTCCCCAACCCGTCTGGCCAGCGCGGGGAGTGTAGGCCAAATCCTCCGTCTGTCTCCGGCAGATGAGAGAGGGCTGTGCTCCTGCAGTGGAGACAAAAATAACCTGATGATGATGTGAAGTCCACTAAATAGGCTTGGGGCACCGGTGGTGGTCAGGGGTTTGGCACAAAAGATCCTGAAGGGTCGAAGTGTCGCCAGGTCTTCCTGGCCCCCTAACAAGATAAGATACTAATAACTAAATAGGTTCTTATTATAATAGCATAGGGTATTCTATCGCTTGCTACGACACATATGAAACATTGTTTTCAGAGCGTGCGCTCAGTGCGGAGAGAACTTCCTAAGTGAAGAGCAACTCAACGAGCACTCCAAGGAGAACCACTGGAAGGAGATTAAATGCGAAAAGGTAATTCAAAGTATTAGAGACGCGAAGTGACCACCAGCGCCCCTGGCGGCCGGAAAGGGAAACTTCTTCAGTACTGATTTTAGTCAATTTAGAACAGAGGAGTTCGAATTCAAAGGTAATCACAAGGAAATTCATGTTTTCCGAGTTATTAAGAAAAAAATGCAAAGCAACTGCGGCTCCGGGAGCCGCAACTCGTTTATATTCACTTTGACACTTGTGAAGTTACTACGCAGAACATTAAATTATTACTAAATATTGACGCTACGGTTAAATAATGTCAATATTTAGTAATAATTAAATGTTCTGCGTAGTAACTGCACAAGGTTCAAAGTGAATGTCAAAGAGTTGTGGCTACTTGCGTGGAACAGAGCGATTGTTTGGAACGCTCCATCTGGTAGTACATAGAGATCGTTGTACACAACTGTTCTCCGTAAAAACGAGAGAAGAACCTCCCAGGGTTTACACCAAGATGGAGTTGGCAGCTTAACGCGTTTAGCCTTCAGTGTGGTTTTTTTACGGCTTTTTGTATCGTGTTAAGGGCACGATAATTCTGCCAATTTCACGTAGGTAGTGGAAAATACACAGTGGGATAATATTGATCGGTTTGTTTCTATTAAAGCAGCTTTTTGTTGAGATTGTTGCTCGGTTTAAATATTCAAATTCAAATAATTTATTTCAACATAATTATGTCATATTTGTTGTACAATAAGAATAAATAATAATAAATAAATATGTGGGGACATTTTACACACGGCCACCCCATTTATGGTGTATCGGTGATCCCAAACTAGACAGAGCCTGTAATATGGGTATCAGACAGCTGATATACATACATAGATACATAATATAATATATAAATAACATCCAGTCAAGGCAAACACGAGTGCTCAGCACACGAATGTTTGCCCTGGGCGGGATTCGAACCCGCGACCCCGAGCTTCGCAGGCAGGTGTACTACCAACTAGGCTACGGGGCCGACTTTAATAAAATTAAGTTAAAGCAAAGATAATATATACTAGAGGTTAAAGTTAAATTAAATTAGAATAAAATGAAATCAAATAATTTATATGTTTGGTAGGCGGCGGCATTAAACGAGTTCGTTTATGATTCCAGTGCAACGCGAACTTCGAGAACGAGAAATTGTACCGCATGCACCGTATAGTGCACAAAGAGTTCCGGGAGCGGCGGCCGCGCTCCGAGCCCAAGGTCAGTCGAGACAGTTGGGCGAGACCGAGGAGAGTGTGACCACAGAATATTAATAGATGTTAGAAAGGGCATCATGCGCAATTTGTAACGAGACCGTTTGTCGCCACTACACCACCTCCGTGGTTTCCGGTAGAGTAGAATAGGACCACTCCAACTCTTCCCGTGGATGTCGTTCAAGGCGACTGAGGGAATACATTATAAAACATCAATCAGGCCTCCCCAACCCGTCTGGCCAGCGCGGGGAGTGTAGGCCAAATCCTCCGTCTGTCTCCGGCAGAGAGAGAGGGTTGTGCTCCTGCAGTGGAGACAAAAATAACCTGATGATGATGATGTATGTATTGTGCAGGTGAAAGGAGCCAAGGTGTCCCGAGCAAAGTCCAAGAAGGTGCCCAAGATACAGAAGAGGATGTGCGAGATGTGCGGCCTCACCTGGCGGGTGAGTGGTTGACCTGACTTGGTCTAGGCATAGATTAGATTAGATTAGATTTATTTATTTCACTTTTACATCTTAAAAATTCAATTTTACATGTCATTCTAATATGGTAAAAGGGATCGTCATAAAATAAAATAATGTATAAATTACAATGTCAACAATTCAAATAATGTCATAGTATATAACATACTATCCATGTCAGTATATAATATTAAAATAAAAATTTAAAAATACACTTGGTATTAAATTATCACAAATCAAATTAAACGTCAGAGGGCCGACCAATTTCATTTTTTAGAAAATTCATTTATGGAATAATATTCATTCGCTGATATTGATACGCTGAGTCGTTTTCCCTTTTGCTGCCACGGCACACGCAAGTACGCGTGTATGAGCACATTAATATAATGTATGTATGTATGTAAACGCTTTATTGTACCAAAAATAACAACAACAACAATAATAAAATAGGAATTATTATAGTATCTTGTGTATATTTGTTTTGTTTATGTTAGTAAATAGTGTGAACGGCGAATACCAGTACCACCACAAACAGTTGCTGTTTAGCGGTACTTGCCATGTAATAATTATTTCTTATGAATAAATAATATAATAATAATAATAAATAGGAATTAAACTGTGTACAAAGGCGGACTTATCCCACTTAGGGATCTCTTCCAGTCAACCTTAACCTAATCTTTAGTCAACCTTATAAACATTACGTAAGTGAAGATATTTTAGTAGGAAAAGCTATTTTAATTCAACGATCTCTATGTACTACTAGATGCAGCGTTCCAAACAATCGCTCTGTTCCACGCAAGTAGCCACAACTCTTTCACATTCACTTTGATACTTGTGCAGTTACTACGCATAACATTTAATTATTACTAAATATTGACGTTACGGTTAAATAATGTCAATATTTAGTAAATAATCAAATGTTCTGCGTAGTAACTGCACAAGTTTCATTGTGAATGTGAAAGAGTTGTGGCTACTTGCGTGGAACAGAGCGATTGTTTGGAACGCTCCATCTAGTAGTACATAGAGATCGTTGTTTTAATTAAAATAATACGTGTGTCGTCGTTTAATTTTTTATTAAGAGAGACCAGAGATAATACAGAGTTATAGAATGAAAGTTAGTTGTACATTGCTGTTAACAATTCAGCATACATTGCTTTTAAGAAATTATCGATTCATTCCAAATATAACTTTTATAGGAATTAACAGTAAGTAAGTCATCATCATCATGACAGCCCTTAGACGTCCACTGCTGGACATGGACCTTCCCCAATGAACATTACACCCGGTTCTCCGCATACAGCCGTTTCCGGCTACCTACTTGAGGTCGTCGGTCCATCTAGCGGCTGGGCGTCCCACGGTCTCCACTCCAGACCACGTCAGCCCAACGGCTCATGTGGCCCGCCCACTGACGCTTCAGCCGGTGACCTTCGTTCTTCGTCGGATCTCCTCATCACGAATCATATCCTTCAAAGAAACCCCGAGCATAGCCCTCTCCATAGCAAGAAATGACAAGTAAATGACATACTAATCCGATCCCTGGTGTTGAGGATCCGCTTACCATAAGCGGGGCGGCCCCGATTGCCGGGGCCAATCGGTCAAGGTCGTGAGAGCGATGTGCCCAGCCGCTCTACAAACCGAAAGCGTAGGTACTAACCCTAGGCGAATCGACTCAAAGTGTGCATCATTTATCGATTTACTGTAACATTGACCTTCTGCCATGCGCATTACATTCAATTTGCCTTTTCAAGGTACTTTTTTTTGACAATACGGAGTAACACAGGCAGAGCCGGATTAACCATGTCGGGGGGGCCCCTTTACCGTGTTCTGACTTCCTGAAATACATATAAGTAGTTTTTCTAGCACAGTGCAATGCTCTGCACGCGTGGACTGCTCACTTTTAATCAGTTGTTTTGAATTTACATAAATGGCACTACCCAACTCCGATCCCTAGTGACACATGATAGATATTTATTCACTGACAACACACAAAGGATGATTGTTTTTTGGTTCCAGCAACCAAAAAACAATCATCAGCACCAATAAATAAGTGATACATCAATATAAAACATCAACCAGGCCTCCCCAACCCGTCTGGCCAACGCGGGGAGTGTAGGCCAGATCCTCCGTCTGTCTCCGGCAGATGAGAGAAGGTTGTGCTCCTGCAGTGGAGACAATAATAACCTGATGATGTTGATACATCAATGAAAAGGTCTACAGTAGTTACTGTGGCGGGTAATCTCAGTCAGATGTATGTTCATCCGCAGAGCTCGGCCGCGCTGAAGTACCACCAGCGAGTCCACACCGGGGAGAAGCCCCACCAGTGCCCCGTGTGCCCGAAGAGCTTCAGGATACAGGACTCCTTGCAGGTAAATGCTGTTCAGAACAATCGGAGAGACAACATGTTGAATGCTCGTGACAGTCCACAGGTCGATGGGTCAGATCCGGCTCGAAGGACCAAAATGGTACCAACGACGTGGACTATCGTGGAAGTGGGCCCGATTCTGAAGGCACACATTTAAAATTCGACAGCGCTGAAATTGGTTTCGTCTTTATCTTCATAATACTGTGTGACAAGGATAGCAACAGTTTTAGTGCTGTCAAATTTTAACGTTGTGTCTTCAGAATCGAGCCCAGTGACTAGTTATTTATATTATTAACTAAACGTACAGCTTTTGCGCCCTTAGGAATATTGGTTTGGTTAATTTTTTTTTATTGGGTTTACGCTTCTCAATCACACCTGATGGTAAGGCGTCTAAGGATAAGCAACAGAACACATTCCGATCATTTTTGAAATTTTTGTCTGTTTGTCTGTGAGTTTGTGCACGCATCACTTAAAAACTACTGAACGGATTTTGATGGACTTTTCACAAAAACATGGGGATTAACCTAACTTAACATTTAGTCTTTATTTCATCGCAATCGGCTAACTCAATCAAAAGTTTAAGACATTTTTAGTTTTCAAATACATTAGTAGGTAAGGTTAGTATGCAATATATTGCACATAATAGTATTTCCGTACTATTCAGATTGCGATGAGTTTGGATTACATTTGGAGCTGCGAGTGGGAGTGGGCGTAGGAAAAGGGGAGTGAAGGCGGGAGCGGGATTGAGAGTCTGAGTGGAAGTGGGAATGTAGTCCAAGCGAGCGGAGCCGCGGGCGCAGCTAGTTTGTAAATAATTAAGTTAGATATACACACCACTCACACAAATTGATTAAATATATATATAATAAAATATAAGTATGGAAGAGCGAGGTCCTCTGGCACAGACATTTTTATGTCTAAAAGAGGGCCCCAACTATCCTCTGTAACCCCCTAAGTTTCTGTAATAAACATTTTTTGAATTTTTGTATTTTCTTTTCAAATTCAAATTATTTAATCGTAAACACAGGTAATTTTAAGCTGGTCGAATACATTTAGGTACTGTATGTTTTGCCCACAGGCGTACGACATTTAGCGTTTAACGTACAAATAACAAATTAAACTTTTTTTCATCATTACATATTAAAATTAAAGCAAATAATGAAGTACGATATACAGATGTCAATAACGGAATATATACGTGTCAAAAGCGATTTATTAAAATAATATTGAAATGTCAATGTATTGTGTGTATTTTGTATAAGATTGCGACGCCCTTGCAGGATCATGTTGTGATACGTAACACACGATGCAATAAATAAATACGCCTTTATAGATCCATATGAACACCCACACTGGGGCGAGGCCGTTCAAGTGCCCCCACTGCCCCAAGGCATTCAAGTCTCGGACGCAGAACCACAAGCATCAACTGGTAAGTCCACCCTATCTTATTTATCTTATCTTCTCAGGGGGCCAGGAAGACCTGGCGACACTTCGACCCTTCAGGATCTGTTATGCCAAACCCCTGACCACCAACGGTGCCCCGAGACTTCACATGCGCCTTAGAATTTCTTCTTCGTCATACGCAGGTTTCCTCACGATGTTTTCCTTCACCGAAAAGCCTGTGGTATTATAAATAAACCGTACTTAAGTATCGTAAAATTCATTGGTACGGGCGGGGCTTGTACCAGGAGCTCATGAACGTGAGGTGAGTGCACAACCAACCGGCTACAACGGCTCCTAAGTCCACCCTAACTGGGAATCCATTAAACTAAATCTAGGTATCTAATAAATAAAAGCGTGAACTTCACGTGTCTGTACATTGAAGATGTTTGTATAAAATATATTTGGTGGTCTAAGGATATGTAATAGAACACAATTTTGGCATTTTTTTGGAATTTTTGTCTGTTTGTCTGTTAGTTTGTGCACGCATCACTTAAAAACTACTGAACCGATTTTGATGGACTTTTCACAGAAACATTAGGCTTAACTCGGAGTAACATCTAGTCTTTATTTCATCGCAATCGGTTTAATTTTTAGTTTTCAAATATATTGGTAAGTATGCAATATAACAAAGAAGTACAATCATAATGTTCGGTGCAATTCAGATTGCGATGAGTTAGGTTTGGACTACATTGGAAGCTGCCTGAGTCGGATTGAGATACTAAAACTAATTGTGTAGTCTTGAATAAATAATAATAATAAATATGTCAGACATTCACACCAATTATCCAGTCCCAAACTAGGCAGAGCCTGAGCTATGGTTACTAGATAACGGATACACATACTTAAATAAATATATAAACATCCAAGACTTGGGTACAAACATTCATATTCATCATACGAACATTTGCCCCTAGCGGGATTCCAACCCGCAACCTCCGGCGTGGCAGTCCGAGAGTTACCCGTTCCGCCACGGAGGTCGTCGAATGTATATATGTATGTCATATTACGCCACTATTTGGATCAAATTAGTAACGTCCTCAAAGAGGCTGGGGTCCGCAGTGAGAAGAATAAAAGGAGGTGCATGAACTGGTTGATGGATGTGAGTGAGGCTGGTGTGTCGGGATCCAACGTCTCTGCCTAGCCTTTTGGGACCAAGGCGTGAGCATTATGTATGTATGCATCATCATCATCAAACAAAAATATTGCCTCCACTGCAGCAGCACAACCCTCTCTCGTCTGTATAAGAATAAAGACTTGAGTTGATATTAAAACTTAACTACCCCACAGGTCCACACTAAGGTCCGCCGCTACCGCTGCGACCTCTGCGACAAGACATTCCAGACGTCCACATGCGTGAAGACCCACATCAAAACAGTCCACATGAAGATCCCCCTGCCCCCCCGCATCAGACACCGGACCCCCCGCTTAGACCCCCCCACTGACCCCCCGCACAATATGTACATGCATAATATTAATATGAAGTTGGATGGCAGTAATGATTGAAGATTCACTTAACAATTGGACTCGAGCTAGAGGTAGTGGGTTCGATTCCCACTGGGGACAGATAACTTTGTAAAAGTTGGTCCTGGTCTATATGTTATATTTGTGAATTGTCCTATCCTTGTTTAATTCCCATCATAGTATAATATTACCGCCTACTTCACCGCCCCGTAAGGAAAATTAGACAATCAACTGATGTTGCTACCGCGAGGTAAATGTACAGGAGAAATTCGTAGTTAGGGATCAGACGAGTGTATTGTATGCAACGATTCTCTCAGTGGCGTATTCTCGACCGATACATTTACCAGATCGACGTCTGTACAGATCGCTCAATTCACGATGACCCCCCCCCGTGTAATAAGCACACGTTTATGATTAGTGCGTAACGATAGAACTAACACAGTAACAATATAACGCATACAGCATGTAAGAGATTTAGCTAAGTTGGGCGTGCCGTCGTGAACTGTATGATATATATGCTTAGTCATCATCTTAGGGCATGAACGAGTGATACAATACACTTTTTGGACAAAATATAGTAAAAAAAAATGAAGTCATAAATAGTACAATTTAGGCGGCCTTATCTATAAGGGATTTCTTCCAGACAACTTTGGTGATGTTATATAGCTACCCGTAGACCAGGTAATTGCGAGTCAGGATGCTGCTGGTAATAATATATCTACATAGATATGTCTAGTATAAGGAAGAAAATGTTCTCGAACCAATAAAGTTATTTGTATTTACTGTATATTTTTACTTCATCATCAGCCGAATTACGTTCACTGCTGAACATAGACCTCCCCAATAGTAGGATCATTAATATAATAATAATTATTATTATTTATAATAATAAAGCTTGTTAGTACTATAGGTTATTATATAAATATCTCAGACATTCACACCAATTATCCAGTCCCAAAAACTAGGCAGAGCCTGTGGTATGGTTACTGGATAACGGATACACATACTTAAATAAATATATAAACAGCCAAGACTTGGGTACAAACACTCATATTCATCATACGAACATTTGCCCCTAGCGGGATTCGAACCTCCGGCGTAGCAGTCCGAGAGCAACCGGTTCCGCCACGGAGGTCGTCATATATCATATGGTTTGTTTGGTCTCCCTACCTTTCTTTTTCCTAGTGGGTCTTTCCAGTTTCTAGTTGATAAATATCATTAATATAATCTATTGAAATTTTAAATCTAATAAATAAAATCGTAAACTTCGCGTCTGTACATTGAAGATATTTGCAAAAAAAATTGGGGGTCTAAGGATAAGCAACAGAACACATTTCGATCATTTTTGAAATTTTTGTCTGTTTATCTGTTTGTCTGTGAGTTTGTGCACGCATCACTTAAAAACGACTGATCGGACTTTGATGGACTTTTCACAGAAACATGGGGCTTAATTTGGTGTAACATATAGGCTTTATTTCATTGCAATCAGTGCAGTCAATCAAAAGTTATGCGAATTTATAGTTTCCGAAAACTCGCATACACTGTGTTTGAAAATTCGCATAACTTTTGACTGAGTTACCCGGTTACAATGAATTTGTGGTATACGTAAGCAACAAAGTAATGTTGGTCGGAATTTTGGATTGCGATGGATTAGTTACGAGGACTACATTTGGAGAGACGAGCGAAAGAGGTTTGAGGGGAGGGTTGAGAGGAGGATCTGGACCTAGGTCTGGGCTTGGAACTGGGCCTGGGCGTGGGTCTGGACCTGGATCTGGACCTGGAAGTGGGATAGGGAGCGGAAGTGGGAATGGGAGCGGATCCTGTAGTCCACGCGAGCGGAGCCGCGGGCACAGCTAGTCAATAATAAGGAAATTGTTACATTATGGAAATAAAGGCTATTGTATTTATCAAAAACGAATAATAACAGGTAGATAATATGCGAGCAGCAAAATGCTGGTATGCCTATATCTGAGCTGGTGTATTTAATTAAGTCTTTGAATTGTCACTTATAACGCTGGTTTTTGAAGTACCTGTCTAGTCTTGTCTTTAATAGTGGCATCGATAATATCTTGCAGCAACTTGTTCCATGTGCTCGCGACCCTGTTGTTGAGCGTGTTGTGGCCTACGAGGGTGTTGAGTTGTCGACAACTTCATGTAATTTTTGTGACTTGCTCTGTGAATGAGACTGATATATTGATCTATTATTTTCAATATTTAAGTTGTAGTGTTCTTAAGTAGAATTAGTTGGCACACATCAGTCAGCAAACATGCTTAAGGGACTAGTTTCATGGCAGTCTCATAAGAATGTGAAATGCATTTATTTATTGCACACAAACATACAAAACATAAAAAGTAAGGAAAAAAAATAACATGTACAAATGGTAATGCTGATCTCAAAAGATTTCGGTTAGGGTGTACAAAAGGGGGCGCTGAGGAAATAAAAAGCTCCATAACAATTTTCACCCCAATTAGAGATTTTTTCCATAGGGTCTCCTTTGTACACTCTGACCGAGATTTCTGCTTTAAGAGATTTTTTATTTTATTATTAGCGGGGGGAACATTTCTTAGCTATAAATAACTTTTATACAATAGTGCAAAATCATGATCATGTGTTACTGCAGCACTTCTGGCCCTATTACCATTTCCTGCTTGATTTCATGAGCTTCATACAACTGCTTTTCTATTTCACCCTGCTCATGGCTCTCCTGCTTCATGCTCTTTAATCGTAAATCTCTTAAACCCTTCGGTGATAAATAAGTCTTATAAGTTTGAACCTTTGGGTCTATCTCTTTAACTCCATTCTTTTTCATAAGTTTGTATTGAATAGGCATCTTTTTATAAATGTATAATATATTGTCTTCATGCTTTTTATAAAGATGATGACCTAGTGAACAAGTGTTCTTAAACATTTTGTGACAAATATAACAAGGCAACATTTTACCCTCGTTGACCATTTGATGACGTCTCACACTGGATTTGTTTGCAAATGGTGTATTACAACTCTGGCACACATATTGCTTATCGCTGCCATTATAATGCCATAGACGATGAACGACTTTATAATGATATGTAAGGGTGCTTTTCGCAGTGAACTCCTTTGTACAAATATTACATGTATATTTCTTATCTTTCCATCCACTTTTTTTAGGTAGATATTCCTTTGCAGATTGATTTTCTGTCTCAATTTGCGTTTTGGGGGGAAAGTATTGTTGAGACACAGCGTCCTCTACCTTTACTTTATGGTCATCATATAGATGTTCTTTTATCTCTTGGACCGCTTCCTCCTGACCTTCGGGGTGCTGTTTAAAACGCTCGCTGATGCTGCTGGGTTCAATATTGATGTTTACATTTGCTTCGGAAGCCACACTCGTGTTCTTGTCCTTATTTTTGAGCATAACATTGGTAGACACATGAGACATCGTACGCGACTATTTCTTATGATTTGAAATTCGTCGTAGGCTCATAGGTTGCAAAATGGTTACACTAATACCTACTTAAACTAGGTATTTCAAACTCGAAACACTAAGAATAATTATTACGATAACCGCAAGATTTGGAGAAAACTAAAAACTGAAATTTAAGAAAAAAAATTTTTTTTTAAGACATTGGCAATAATGCCTTCAGTCTAATCACGATATCTTTTCATTTTCTCTTTACTATCAGAATCAGAGTGCCTCAGGACCAACGCTGATCCTGATATAGTCGCAGACTTCCCTTACTAGCGTTGATAGTGAGCTTTAGTAAGGTTTGAAGTTAGGAAGTTCACTGTGTTAAGATCAGCTTAGTCACGTTTATTTATGTTTCCTTGACAATGTACACACGCACAGATATTTGTTGTATAATATACTATTACTACTAAACATCAAAGCTCGAAGTAAACATTATTTTGGAAAAAACAAATACACAACCTACTGTTCTCCAAAAAACGCGGGAACCGTCCATAAAAATATAATAGAACATTTTTAGGCAAAAGTATCAAGTAACATAGAGCCTGATGTAACAAAATCCTTTGACAAAGATATTTTGATCAATACAACCTAATCTAACATATATGTGCATTTAGAAGACAGGTGCAAACTAAGGTCTTTGGTGCAAACTTACATCCTCTTTGATAGGTGCACAATCTTAAAATTAATTCATCATCATCATCATCATCAGGTTATTTTTGTCTCCACTGCAGGAGCACAACCCTCTCTCATTTGCCGGAGACAGACGGAGGATTTGGCCTACACTCCCCGCGCTGGCCAGACGGATTGGGGAGGCCTGATTGATGTTTTATAATGTATTCCCTTAGTCGCCTTGTACGACATCCACGGGAAGAGTTGGAGTGGTCCTTTTCTTCTCTACCGGAAACCACACGGCAAAATTAATTAATTAATCAAAAAATTATTCAATTGACAGCTTTGAGCTAGCACGCACTGCGATTTTATTTGCCGCGAATCGCAATTTTTTCCGCGCGGATTTTTTTCCGCATCCGCGGCGCGGCGCGGTGAAATCTGCAGCCAATCTGCAGCAAACAACGATCTCTATGTACTACTTCGATGGTCTATTTCAATCGCAGCAAAACACATATTGGTTGTGGCTTCATATAACTTCCATATGTCACAGAATTCTGCGGGAAAAATCGTGGCGAATAAATTCGCAGTGCGTGTTAGCCCATAGATAATTAAGTGATTGATAGTGCGTTGATAGCATTGACATGACAATATCGATAGGATTATATTAGTTCGAAGAATTGATAGGATCATATTCATATTAGTTCGAGTATTGTATTGTGTTTATGTAGTCTGTCGACTTGAAGTCGAATGTACCTATTTGTTTTCAGAATACTTTTAGATATTTTTCATGGATAATAAAGCATATTTGTAAAGAAATGGATGACGAGGACGTTACATTCGTGTGTGAGGAACTTCGCGCTTGCCGCGTGTGCCTCGCAACAGACGTGAAGCTGGAGGTTCTGTACCCTAGTGGACTTCTGGCCGAGACATTTGAGCAATTCACTGGGAAACCGGTCAGTTTTAGCTTTGCACATACATTTTGGGTGCTAACATTAATATATATTCTTTATTGCACATAAATATTACAAAAAAAGGGCATAACATAAAAGTGTACAAAGGTGGACTTATCTCTATAAGAGATCTCTTCCAGCCAACCCTCACTGTGGGAAAAGCTAAAACAAGCGGTAGGTCAAAAGAATAAAAATAAAATGTGCATGGATATTGAAATTTTATAATAATATATTGTACTATACATAGAATAAATGAGTAGGTATAGCTACTGATATATACTAATATAAGTTACTAAGTAAGGTACATATATAATAATATAATAATACATAATAATTATAATTACAACTATACATATTATATACATAAATACATGCAAAATATACAAATAGATAAGATAAGATTTATTGTTGAAATTGTGGTTTACAAATGTAGGTCTTACAATAAATAAATAAATCCTCACAATCTACCCTTTGGGGCATACAATAATTAAAAGTGCTATAAAATTTATTCTACATGTCAATATTTAAAATTACAATTTTATACAATATAAGTTATTTAAAATTAATCAGTATGTCAAATTTTAATTTATTAATTATAAATAATAGCATGTATTTTACAATTTATAGTCAAAAAAATCATTTAAGTCATAAAAACACCTACTCAGCAGCCACTTTTTTAGTGCTTTGCCAAAATGTTTACCCTCCACCCTACGAATGTCATCAGGAATGTGGTTATACACTCGGATGGCTGTGAAGTAGGCACTCCTATAGCACATGTCCGAAGTAGTCTTAGGTAGCGCTAACTTGTCGCGTGACCTTAAGTTACGGTTGTGTACAGAAGATTTCAATTGGAAATAGTGCATGTTCTGTCTCACAAATAAACATAGCTGCAGAATGTATATACCAATTAGAGTGAGGTAGTTGTTCTCTATAAACAGAGGCTTGGCTGATGTTAGCGGGTCTTTATTGAACATAATTCGTAGACATCGTTTTTGTAGTACAAATATTTTGTTAGAATTTACTGAGCTTCCCCAGAAGATAACTCCATAGTTGAGCAGTGGATAAATGTACATACATATACATACATAATATATACTATATCACGGCAAGTTAGATAGGAAGTGCTCTTTGCATCTCAGTTTAAATGATCTTATTGTGGGACTGTCACGAATGTGTGCAGGAAGACCGTTCCACAGTTGTGTAGCGTGAACAGTGAAAGAGTTGAAGAAGAAATTGGAGTTTGAGGAGGGGAACACTAAGGTTTACACTGTTTGTTTGTTTTTTATTAAGTCTTCGAAGTGAAAAGTCCATCGAAATTGATTCAGCAGTATTTAAGTGATGCATGCATAAACAAACAGACAAAAATTTCAAAAATGATTGAATTGTGTTCTATTACTTATCCTTAGACCCCCCCCCCCCCATGACTCCCCCAATTTTTTTTGCAAATATTTTCAATGGACAGACATGTGTAGTTTATGTTTTTATTTATTAGATTTGCTTTAAGTTGATTATTTGGATGAGCTGTAGCGACTGCTTGAAATAGGTCACAATTAATTAGCTTACCTTTATCTCTGCATTCTTTGAGTCTACTCCCTATACCATGAAGCAAAATAATTTTTCATAGCTCGTAGTTTCACCTCAAAGTTTTTACCTTCATGATTGACACTAATTGGTTATTAAATTAGATAACAGATGCACATTAAAATCATCTGTTATCTAATTTAATAAACAATTAGTGTCAATCCTGAAGGAAAAACTTTGAGGTGAAACTATGACAACCTCCGTGGCGGAACAGGTAGTTCTCAGACTGCCACGCCTGAGGTTGCGGGTTTGAATCCCGCTAGGGGCAAATGTTCGTATGATGAATATGAATGTTTGTACCCAAGTCTTGGATGTTTATATATTTATTTAAGTATGTTTATCCTTTATTTAGTAACCATAACACAGGCTCCACCTAATTTGGGACTGGATAATTGGTGTGAATGTCTGACATATTATTATTGTTATTATGAGCTACAAAAAATTATTTTGCTCATTTTATGACGTGTAGTAAGGTACAGGTGCGATGGTTTTGTTTTGTAATGCAATCTTTTGATTTGGTAGTTTTGTAGATCTTCTCTGTACGTTGTCCAGGAGTGTGATGTCTCTTCGAAGTGGGGGCTCTATATTTGAAACCATTTTTTATTTCTTCCAGGTGTCGCCAACTGATGACTTGCCGCGGCACCTGTGCACCATGTGTGCTGCTTTACTCAAGAAGTCAGCTGCTTTTAGATATAAATGCCGCAACACACATGACTTTCTACAGCGGGTCCGCAAACGGATACAACCATTAGGGACACCATTAGCTGACGTTGAGGTGAGCTATGATTGCATAACCACTGGAGCGTTCCACTGACATAAAACAAAGATGTAAAAATCATAAAACGCAAACTGTTATCTTATTATTTATTTATTTAATTTATTAATCGTATAAAATAAAACATTTTCTTACAAAAATTGTCTCCCAAAACCGTCTAGACGGTTTGACTGGGGGATCATAGTCTCCTTATGTTTAATTGAAATTAATAATTAAATATGATGGAGTTAAAAGCTTTCCAACAAATAATTTTTCAGCATTTTTTTAAATTTACGCTTGTTACACTCCATTCTAATATCCTAATATTATAAATCACACTAATGTTATAAATGCGAAAGTTTTTATGTTTGATTGAATGTGTGGATATTTGGATGTTTGATACTCTTCTTCTTCTTTTTTATGGCCTCTCTTTATTAGATTTCTGCCAATTTCGAGTCAGTCATGGGAGTGACACAAAAAAATGTGGTCGGTAAGTCTTCTTGAGCATCCAATCTAAAAATGGGACAACACAAAATATATAATAACAAAAACCCGATCACCAATATGTTAGTTAAGTGTTCATATCATTATAATTTGATTTTGTTAGTACGGGTAAAGTCACATAAAGTTTTAATAAGTGAAGTATTTACATAAGTAAGCAAAGACTTAAAATCAATGGGACGTGGAATATTTGGTGGAAGGATGTCATATAAGGAGTAGAGAAGGTTGGGGCAGTTAAAAAATATATGGTCAGGGGTCACATCGTCAAGACCACATTCTCAAATTAAGCAATACTCAATCAAGCTTCAACTACTGGACGGATTGGGATGACACTTGGCACACATATAGGTCCTGGAATAGGGACATAGGATAGTTTTATCCCGAAAGGGCATCTCATTCCTAAGATGTGTAAATATCAAAACTTACGCAGACGGAAGTCGCAGGCAATAAGTAGTATATTACATATTATACATTTCAATTCTTTTAAATGAATTTAGTATTGAAATTTTACTTCAGTAGACAACAAATTTAATAGCATAGAATCTAGAAACTGAAGTACGTATCTAATTACAAGGATAGCAATTATTGTGCACGCAGAAGTTGAGTGTGATGTCTCATTTTGGGTACTGTAGTACCCGGGACGTTTGAGTGGTTATGCCTAGCTGCGGATAAAATTGGCAAAGGCAAAGTCATAGACAACTGCTGTATAATAGTGATTTAATTTGATTTCTCTTTATTGCACTATAAAAATACAAAGATACAGTAATAAAGTAGCTTACACTTGTACATATATGTATGTTCATATATTGCGCAGGGTGGGACGCCCCGCCGCCAGATGGACCGACGACCTAAAGAAGGTGGCCGGAAGCGGCTGGATGCGGAGGGCGGAGGACCGTTTGTGGTGGTGTTCATTGGGGAAGGCCTATGTCCAGCAGTGGACATCTAAAGGCTGACATGAATGAATGAATGAACACTTGTACATATATGCGGTCCTATAGCTAAAGACAACCTTTAGGTAGAGGATAAGAATAACAGAGAAGCATAGGCTGTGCAGTTAATTAAAATTCTTCATTTTCAGATCACAATGACTGTTATCCGTCAACTAGACAGGAAATATTTAAAACTACCGTACGTCATATCAAATACGGTAGTTATGAACTCACTTGAAGATATTTCTAATGTAGATATGATTGAAATACCTATAGAGAAAGAGACCCGAACAGAATCAAAAGAAGAAAGTGAAGAAGATTGTATACCAAATGAGGACTGCGATGATGATTATTTTAACACTGATGGAGAACCAGTAGAACAGTGTAAAGAAGAAGAGATACTTATAGATTTAAACGTGGCTGAAACTGGAAGTCCAGACCCTATTGCTGATGATGATAATATGTTAAAGTTAAAAAGAAAGCGTGTTACAGCTAATAATAGAGAAGAGAAAATAAAAGAGTACTTAAGCAAATCTAAAGCAAAAAAGAAAAGTAATGATTCTTATAAAAGGTTGTTTTACAACCACTTGGTAGATAAATACTTATATAAGACTAAAAAAAGCAATTGTGCAGAAGAATATGTTATTCTTGATTCTGATGCAGGAAAGGACACTATTGTTAAGCTTGTACATAATTCATTTGACGATAGTGTCATCTCTGAAAAAGGAGATGCTGTCGCAGACAATACAGAATTGGACAAAAATAAGTTCTATAATTATATCAGAGACAAATATGTTAACAAAACGGAAACAAAAAAGAAACGGAAGGTGGTGAATGTGAGTAAAGTGAGAGTTGGAACGTTAAAACATGATAAAAGAATTAAGACCAAGGAAGAGCTAGATGAGTTTGCGAAGACGTATAATTTTGATATAATTAGGATGACTAAGGATGAGCAAATCCTAGAACTGGAACAGAGGAAGAAATCTTCGTTGTATCAACATGCGACATATAAATGTGAGGAGTGTTTCAGGGGATTCCAATCGATAACTGTGTATGAAAATCATATGGAAGTGCATGATCCAGTAAGTAAAAAATTTAATTGTAAATTGTTTTTTTTTTATTAGTTAGATGGTAATGTTACTTGTGGCAATGGACTTGGCCGCAGACCGACTGTGCCACTGGCCATACCCCTGGTTGTACAGTGGTTATTTTTAAAGTAAAACCATACCAGCTAATAATGTTGAAAATTGCGGTGAGACCATGAAGGGTCCCTCCCTTGGAAGGAACAGAGTGAACGCAGTGATCAGTAAACTTTATTGCATTCTATGGTGTTAACAGATAATAAAAAGACAGTGTTCTCATGGACCCATTTGGGCACAGCAATTAGGAGAGAGGAGGACCAACAGTATTGTCGACGTTATCAAGTTGTTTAATACATTATGTACTCGTATTATGTATTATTTGTATAAATATTCTTTTTATTTCATTTGTTGCATATCTGTTTGTTATCTAATTTTATCGTTTAGGTATTCATTTAATGTGTAGTCATCATGTCAGCCCCTAGAAGTCCACTGCTGGACATAGGCCTTCCCCAACGAAGGCCACCACACCCGGTCCTCCGCCCTCCGCATCCAGCCGCTACCGGCCAGCCGGCCGGTTTAATGTGTAGTAGCTTTTGGAAATCAATAGCTGTCTCAGGTATTTGTTAAATATCTTATTGTTAGTTTACGCAGGGAGTACCACGACTAAACCTCTCCCCTCCAACGATGGTACATCAATACAAGACTTTTGTAGCCTAGCTCACCCCTGTTGGTTCAATTCCCTGAGGCAAGCGACTAAAAAAAAAATAGTTTTACTTTTAAAAATAAAGTTAAGGTTTCTTTGAGTACAATTGGCTACCTTTAAAATGTAGGGTACTTTCTCTGCACGTGGCGTTCGATATTTTCAACCTATATACAGGGTTACAGGAAAAGTCGTGCTAGATCCCTTAAGGGTGTGGAGCACCCATCATTTCTGACTTATTTCACTATGAAACACCCTACCCTAAACTTAACCCTTTTCGAGATATTCGACTTTTAATTTTTTTATTGAAAATTGCTGATTTTTAGGCTACTACATTTATTTTTGTTTATTTTGTGTATCTTATTATTATTATTATTGCATTTTTACATGTGTAGTAAGATGCTTTAGGACGTCAATCATTAAAATAGTGCACAAGTTAATTGAATAGACTGTAGTAGACAAGTGAAAGAAAAGAAATAAAAAACATATTAGAAAGTTTATTTTTCTCTAAGGGATATCTAAAAAAAATGTTATGGTAATTGTTCGGCAGATGTTTTTTAAAACATTTACGTTTCATCAGCTATCTAACGAGGTGTAACAATCTAGGGTTTGTATTACATTTCGTGGAAAAAAAGTAGTTGGGACGCTCCAGGTAGCAGTTCTAATACATAACTCGCTACCCCGGTCGTCGAGTGCCGGATGTGGCCGTTTTTGACAGAGTTTATCGAAGACTTCGAGAAACTGGCTCTGTTTTGAGACGAAGTACAGACATGGGAAGACCACGAATTGACGACGAAGAACAGGACAATGAGATAGTGCAACGCTTTCGAGCGGATCCGACTACTTCCACTAATATTGTTGCCCGTGATCTGGGGCTTTCGCAATGGAGAGTGTGGTTTACAGTGCATACTGCTGGCCTATACCCGTACCATTACACGCCAGTACACGTTATTGAAGAAGGGGACCCCGCGAGAAGATTGGACTTTTGCAGATTTATGGTAAATGCTGATGTAGAAGACCCAGATTTTTTAAGAAATATCTTGTGGACGGATGAGTCCAAATTTGATAAAGATGGCATAACTAACTATCACAACGCCCATTACTGGGCCCTAAAAGAACTAAGGAATCCCAATAAGAAAAGAGTGAAGGGGTCCCAACGAAGATTCAGCGTGAATGTGTGGATGGGCATTATCTCCAATCATTTGATTGGACCTTACTTTCTTAATCTAAACGGGGAAAGCTACGAAAATTTCCTGAGAGCAGACTTGAGTGATTTGCTGGATGATCTGCCACTCAACCTGATCAGGGACATGTGGTTCCAACACGATGGCTGCCCTGCCCATTTCAGGAGAAGTGTCAGAGACTGGCTGGACACAAATTATCCAAACAAATGGATTGGACGAGGTGGGCCATTGCCATGGCCAGCAAGAAGTCCGGACCTAACCCCCATGGATTTTCATGTGTGGGGCTGCATGAAAAGTCTCGTGTACAGCGAGCCGAATCCAGTTTCGTCTGTGGAAGACTTAAGAGAAAGGATTGTGGATGCAGCAAATAAAATGAGGACCACATTGACCACTGGCGTAGTGAAGACCGGTCTCCGTAGAAGGATGCGACAATGTATTAGAAATAGAGGCGGCCATGTTGAACATGAACTGTAGAAAAAGAAAAAGTTGTGAGAAAACCTTTAATAAATGGCATTTCATGCTTACCTATTGTTTTATTTTACTTTTTAGGGCTAAGTATACATTTTCTTCTCCACTGTCGCCTATGAAACTAAATTTTTTTGAATGCATTTGAATAAAACCCTACATTATTATACCTCGTTAGATAGCTGATGAACCGTAGATATTTTAAAAAACATCTGCCGAACAATTTCCATAATATTTTTTTTAGATATCCCTTAGAGAAAAATAAACTTTCTAATATGTTTTTTATTTCTTTTCTTTCACTTGTCTACTACGGTCTATTCAAATAACTTGTGCACTATTTTAATGATTGACGTCCTAAAGCATCTTACTACACATGTAAAAATGCAATAATAATAATAATAAGATACACAAAATAAACAAAAATAAATGTAGTAGCCTAAAAATCAGCAATTTTCAATAAAAAAATTAAAAGTCGAATATCTCGAAAAGGGTTAAGTTTAGGGTAGGGTGTTTCATAGTGAAATAAGTCAGAAATGATGGGTGCTCCACACCCTTAAGGGGATCTAGCACGACTTTTCCTGTAACCCTGTATATGACGGTACAGGAGGCCGATAATCATTATTTATTTATTTAACTCTTTATTGCACACACACAGATAAAACAAAAATAATACATTAAAAAGAAACACAAGTACAAAGGGCGAACTTATCTCTGAGAGAGATTTCTTCCAGCAGACCCGCGAGAGAGATAATTGAAATAAGAGAGGCAGACATAATGGGCTCGATTCTGAAGTCACAACGTTAAAATTTGACATCACTAAAACTGTTGCTATCCTTGTCACACAGTATTATGATGATAAAGACGAAACCAATTTTAGCGCTGTCAAATTTTAACGTTGTGCCTTCAGAATCTGGCCCAGTGTGTACGTAAATTGTCCTTCATCTTCAGTATCAGAACATCAAAATAATAGTTTATTCGTTTTACTTAAACTTTATAACATCAATTTATGTCTGTTCTTCACAATATCTTATCACTAGACTAGGTTAATATCTTTATTGTCTTTCTTTGTTATCAGATCACTAATTAAATTTACTGAATTATTTAAAATAGTTCATGGATTCTATCGAAACGTAAAAAATAAAATAAATAAAAGAGAATTTATTCAACGACATAATTCAGTTCAACAATTAAGTATTTGTAAGTAGTACATAGTCAGATGAATTGGTCGATGCCTCAGCGAAACGCTGCTTTTCAGGCATCGCCATTATGATTATACATGGCTAAAATCGAAGCTAGGGAAAAAGGAGTGGTGATCGTTATCTCTGCCAACGTGTAAGCACTACGTAGTACTACTGTAAACCTCATTACAAGATTTTGTAAGGCCCTCCATAAATAATTAAAAATATATGTATAAAACACGTAGGGGCAGTTACACAAGCTCGCTCTCAACTCTTGCCTTCGGTTCCCCCTAGCTGCTGCACCGAGACTCTGCGAAAGCGCCCTAAGCTAGCTGCAGGTATCGCTTGCGTTTCGTAGTACCCATGGTGATGATGACTTGATGATGATCCTACATAGACATACTTTATTGATAACTTCCGTTACAGGTCAAATAAAAATTAAACACAAGTTATATAAAATCAAATTATAGACAGGCAAATTAAACACAATTAAAAAATAAAAACATCAATAACTAACATAAATATAAAAATGTCAAATAAAATTCTTAAATAAATAATAATAAATAAATATGTCAGACATTCACACCAATTATCCAGTCCCAAACTAGGCAGAGCCTGTGGTATGGTTACTGGATAACGGATACACATACTTAAATAAATATATAAACATCCAACACTTGGGTACAAGCATTCATATTCCTCATACGAACATTTGCCCCTAGCGGGATTCGAACCCGCAACCTCCGGCGTGGCAGGCCGAGCGCTACCCCTTCCGCCAGGGAGGTCGTCAAAACTAAATAAGTTAAGTTAATGCGTTCTGAAATAACTCTCCATAGCAATAAAATGCCTGCTTGACAAGCCAGGCGCACAGTCTCTTTTTGAAAATAGGTAGGCTCGAAGAGCACATTCAATATTTGTATATTTTTGTTCACAGACCAGCGGCAGCCACATTTGCGAAGTGTGCAAGCATCGATTCCCGACATTACTCAAGCTAAATAATCACAGCCAGCAACACAAGATGAAGTATGTCTGCAGGGAGTGCAAGCAGAGAGTCAGGTCAAGGTGGGTCCACATTAACCAAGTACAGTTGGATTACAAAAATACAAAAAAAAATACAAAAATGTTTATTACCAAAACTTAGGGGGTTACAGAGGATAGTTGGGGCCCTCTTTTAGTCATAAAAATGTCTGTGCCAGAGGACCTCGCTCTTACATACTTATATCTTATTATATAAATTTAATCAACTTGTGTGAGTGGTGTGTGTGTGTGTGTGTGTGTGTGTGTGTGTGCGTGCGTGTGCGCGTGTGTATGATATATATGTATGTATATATATAAATATATATACTCTCACATCTTGTTACGCATTCAGTACAACAATGTCTTCAGGGAGCTGATAGGGCTGCTGTGCATCAGGGATGCTGGAGTAGATAGCTTCTCTGGCATCATTAGAAAGGGTATAGCTTCCATGATCCAACAGTGAAGTTCCTATGAACAGCAGAATGGCACAAACTGGAGGAGGCACATGTCCAAGGGCAACCTATATGTCACAGGCCACATCGGGGAAGACACGGCCTGTCATGCTGAAAGGTCGGAGTTCCAAACTCGGTGATGTCTTGTACCTACACTTTCTACTCGCTCTCAATCCGACTACGACCCCGACTCTGCCTCCCACCATAGCTCCAAATGTAGTCCTAACTCATCTCAATCTGAATTGCACCGAACATTATACACTTCTTTGTTATATTGCATACCTACTAAACTAATGTATTAGAAAACTAAAAATCCTCATAACTTTCGATTGAGTAAACCGATTGCGATGAAATAAAGACTGAATATTACTCCGAGTTAAGCCCCATATTTAATTTTGGTACAATAAAGCATACATACATACATACATACATGCATGCATACATACATACATACACACACACACACACACACACACACACACACACACACACACACACACACACACACACACACACACACACACACACACACACACACACACACACATACATACATACATACATACATACATACATACATACATACATACATACATACATACGTACGTACGTACTGTAGTAATTACGTACATATGTACGTACATACTACATTATCCCTGAGTAACATAGGGTATATTTATTACTATAACTTCAATAATGTAACCCAAGGTGTAAAAATGCAATACAACAAAGAAGTATAATTATTATGTTCGGTACAATTCATACTGCAATTGGTTTGTACTACAGTAGGAGCGGGAGTGGGTTTGAGAGTCTTGAGTAGGAGTGGGATAGGGAGCGAGAGTGGGACCGGGAAAACTATAAAACAGCTAGGTTTATATACTTTTATTATTTTCAAAAATGATTCGTTGCAGCCTGGCCGCGAAGGAGCACCACAAAGCGCACACTGTCGGTGTCAGCTACGACTGCAAGCACTGCGACGTCAAATTCAGGTTTGTTTTTAAAATTTCTTTATTTAAAAATTTCTTTTCCATCCAATGCTTCTCATGTCGTACCAAATCATGCTATGCTATCCAGCTTTTACCCGCGACTTCGTCCGCGTACCAATATATACAAAGTGGCGCCACTTTGTGAGCAAATTCACTGCTTTTAACGATTAATTTGATTTCCCGTAGGTACTCTGTAGTCCACGCCTTCCCTGTTGAACTGACCCATCGATAGAAATGATTTTCTATATCTAATTATAACTGCCCTAGTACCTGAACTTGGCCTTTTTACATACAATCCCTCTAATATTATCAATGCGAAAGTTTGGATGTTTGTTACTCAATCACGCTTCAACCACTGCACGGATCGGGATGAAACTTGACACAAATATAGGTTAGGTCCTGGAATAGGACATAGGATAGTTTTTATCCTGAAAAAACATCTCATTTCTTCGGAAAATACATAATAATTTGTGATGTTAAGTTGTCCACGCGGACGAAGTCACGGGCAACAGCTAGTATTGTATATACCTACTAAGTAATGTATTTGAAAACTAAAGATTCCCATAACTTTGTCAAAGTCAATTTCTGGATTTTGACTTTGACTTTGATTTGGATTCTGTAACCCGATTGCGATGAAATAAGGACTAAATGTTACTCCGAGTTAAGCCCTATATTTCTGTGAAAAGTCTTATCAAAATCAGTTCCGTGGTTTTTAAGTGATGCGTGCACAAACTAACAGACAAACAGATAAACAGAAAATTCAAAAATGATAGAAATTCTATTACTTATCCTTAGACCCCACCCACATTTTTTTTATTGCAAATATCTTCAATGTACAGACACGCGAAGTTTACGTTTTTATTTATTAGAAGATAAAAAAAAAATTGCTATCATAATTGCAAAATCATGTAAGTTTTTTACAACCCTGTATTATCTGGTTGCAGGAAGTATGCTTCCCTTTCGAACCATTGCCGGATACACCACAGTGCGACGATGTGCGACATCTGCTACGTAAGCTTCCAGGGCGCCCGAGGGATGAAACAGCACAAGGATAAAGTACACAAACAGGTGCGATTAATAACATCACATGTCATGCCATTCCATCCAATGCTTCTCATTTCGTACCAAGTCATGCTATGCTATCCAGTTTCCCACCTGAACCATACCGGGACACACCACAGTGCGAGGGTGTGCAATATATGTTATGAAGGCTTCTAGTGATCCCTAGGTGTTAGCCAGCACAAGACTAAAGTTCACAAACAGGTGAGATTAATAGCATCACATGTCATGTCGTTCCATCCAATGCTTCTCATGTCGTACCAAATCATGCTATGCTATCCAGTTTCCCACTTGAACCATACCGGGCAGCACAGTGCGAGAGTGTGCAATATATGTTATGAAGGCTTCCAGTGATCCCAAGGTGTTAGCCAGCACAAGACTAAAGTTTACAAACAGGTGCGGTAAATGGCATCACATGTCATGTCATTCCATCCCATGCTTCTTGTAGGAAACTAAGCACCACTCTATTGGCAAAATAAAACCCTCGTCTCCGATTAAGTAATTTTATTTCCGTCTTGTCTCAATATTCAGTCGCTCGTCTTCCCTCTAGTCTGTCATCATCGTCCCTGTCACCGTCACCAACCAGCCAGTAAGTCAAGTGGCCAGTCAGTCAGGTCATACCGTCTCTTTGTCTGTAACACTTCTCTTGTCGTACCAAGTCATGCTATGCTATCCAGTTTCCCACCTGAACCATACCGGGACACACCACAGTGCGAGGGTGTGCAATATATGTTATGAAGGCTAGTGATCCCAAGGTGTTAGCTAGCACAAGACTAAAGTTTACAAACAGGTGAGATTAATAGCATCACATGTCATAGCATTCCATCCAATGCTTCTCATGTCGTACCAAATCTTGCTATGCTATCCAGTTTCCCACCTGAACCATACCGGGACACACCACAGTGCGAGGGTGTGCAATATATATTATGAAGGCTTCTAGTGATCCCTAGGTGTTAGCCAGCACAAGACTAAAGTTCACAAACAGGTGAGATTAATAGCATCACATGGCATAGCATTCCATCCAATGCTTCTCATGTCGTACCAAATCATGCTATGCTATCCAGTTTCCCACCTGAACCATACCGGGACACACCACAGTGCGAGGGTGTGCAATATATATTATGAAGGCTTCTAGCGATCCCTAGGTGTTAGCCAGCACAAGACTAAAGTTCACAAACAGGTGAGATTAATAGCATCACATGTCATAGCATTCCATCCAATGCTTCTCATGTCGTACCAAATCATGCTATGCTATCCAGTTTCCCACCTGAACCATACCGGGACACACCACAGTGCGAGGGTGTGCAATATATATTATGAAGGCTTCTAGTGATCCCTAGGTGTTAGCCAGCACGAGACTAAAGTTCACAAACAGGTGAGATTAATAGCATCACATGGCATAGCATTCCATCCAATGCTTCTCATGTCGTACCAAATCATGCTATGCTATCCAGTTTCCCACCTGAACCATACCGGGACACACCACAGTGCGAGGGTGTGCAATATATATTATGAAGGCTTCTAGTGATCCCTAGGTGTTAGCCAGCACAAGACTAAAGTTCACAAACAGGTGAGATTAATAGCATCACATGGCATAGCATTCCATCCAATGCTTCTCATGTCGTACCAAATCATGCTATGCTATCCAGTTTCCCACCTGAACCATACCGGGACACACCACAGTGCGAGGGTGTGCAATATATATTATGAAGGCTTCTAGTGATCCCTAGGTGTTAGCCAGCACAAGACTAAAGTTCACAAACAGGTGAGATTAATAGCATCACATGGCATAGCATTCCATCCAATGCTTCTCATGTCGTACCAAATCATGCTATGCTATCCAGTTTCCCACCTGAACCATACCGGGACACACCACAGTGCGAGGGTGTGCAATATATATTATGAAGGCTTCTAGTGATCCCTAGGTGTTAGCCAGCACAAGACTAAAGTTCACAAACAGGTGAGATTAATAGCATCACATGGCATAGCATTCCATCCAATGCTTCTCATGTCGTACCAAATCATGCTATGCTATCCAGTTTCCCACCTGAACCATACCGGGACACACCACAGTGCGAGGGTGTGCAATATTTATTATGAAGGCTTCTAGTGATCCCTAGGTGTTAGCCAGCACAAGACTAAAGTTCACAAACAGGTGAGATTAATAGCATCACATGGCATAGCATTCCATCCAATGCTTCTCATGTCGTACCAAATCATGCTATGCTATCCAGTTTCCCACCTGAACCATACTGGGACACAATATATGTTATGAAGGCTTCCAGTGATCCCAAGGTGTTAGCCAGCACAAGACTAAAGTTTACAAACAGGTGCGGTAAATAGCATCACATGTCATGCCGTTCCATCCCATGCTTCTCATGTCGTACCAAGTCATGCTATGCTATCCAGTTTCCCACCATAATAAATAGCATCACATGTAGATCGGAAGCCAAAAATTTCTGGAGAAATTTTGAAAATGTCAGGATTTTGGGGTTGTTGTCGGGAGAAATAAATATAAAAAATACAAAAACGTAAGTAACGTGAGAGTGAATGTGAAAGCGCGCGGCAATTTCAAATTATACTTTCATAGAGAACTATCGGAGAATCTGTTTGTTTGGAGATTTTGAGATTAGTCGGGAGTCTGGAGATCGCCTAAAATGTCGGGAGAATCCAGACGAATCCCGACCATCTGACCTAATCACATGTCATGTCGTTCCATCCAATGCTTCTCATGTCGTACCAAGTCATGCTATGCTGTTACCGCGTTAACCACATCCAGGATCACCACAGAGCATGTAGGTATATAGGTAGGTCATCTCATTGGTATAGATTATGTTTATTATCAACTAGATGTGCAAAAAAATTGTCTTAATGTGTTCTATTACTCATCCTTAGACCCCCAATTTTTTTTTGCAAACATCTTCAATGTACAGACACGCGAAGTTTACTATTTTATTTATTAGACTAGCTGTGCCCGCGGCTCCGCACGCGTGAACTACAGAATCCGCTCCCATTATCACTCCCGCTCACGCTTCCGCTTTAGCTCCCGCTCCCGCTTCCTCATGCGCTTCTGTTCCCGCTCCCGATCCCGTTCCCACTCCCTCTCCCGCTCCCGAAACCGATCTCGCTCCCGCTACCTCATCGGCTTCCGCTCCCGCTCTGTGTGTTCTATTACTCATCCTTAGACCCCCAATTTTTCTTGCAAATATCTTCGATGTACAGACACGCAAAGTTTACTATTTTATTTATTAGATTATTTATTATCTTTGTATTAGACTCACCAGTGCGCAACATGCGGCGTCCACTTCGACAACGCAGACGCCATGATAGGGCACATAGGCGCGTCCTCCGACGGCGCCTGCGATCCCAGTATAAGGTAAGCCTGGGGAATGCAAAAATAAAGCTTGCACTACTCCTCCCTTAGTTTATTTAGTACTAACTGGTGCCCGCGACTTCGTCTGCGCAGGATTAGTATTTCGAGTAGCTTATATTAGCGTGGCGTATATAGCGATAAAAGTCAACGATCTCTATGTACTACCAGATGGAGCGTTCCAAACAATCGCTCTGTTCCACGCAAGTAGCCATAACTCTTTGAAATCGCAATGAAACTTGTGCAGTTACTACGCAGAACATTTAATTATTACTAAATATTGACGCTACGGTTAAATAATGTCAATATTTACAAAATACATAGAGATCGTTGATAAAAGTATATATTTTCATTTAGGAATCAATTTATTACTACCAAATGTGCATTTGAAATAAATTATCAATTTTTATTGTAGTTATGGTTCACTATTTTGGCTATAATGGCTTACACATGAGATATAGATATATACTGTGGCGGGCTTTTTTGTAGGACTATTTAAGATAAACATTTCCATCATACATTACATATGTGTAACTCTAGCGGTTTTGGCAGCGCACGCCAGAATAGCTCGCAGATGGTATATTTTTTCCTACCTATTTGATATTTTGGACAATTCACACATTCAATATCTTTATAAATTGTAGCCTATGTGTTATTCTGATGTACAAGCTATATTATTGTAAAGTTTCATTAAAATCCATTCAGTAGTTTTTACGTGAAAGAGTAACAAACATCCATCCGTACTTACAAACTTTCGCGTTTATAATATTAGTAGGATAGATACTAATATTATATAGTAGTCTTTCATCCAAAGTGTGTAACAGCTAGCTGTGCCCTCGCGGCTTCGCTCCCGTGAACGACGGAATTATTGTTTCTTTTTCATGAAGTTGACCCCTTTCCTTCCGCTCCCGCACCCCACCACCCTCCCTCATCCCCACTGCCACCACCGTAGTTCCAACTCATCACAATCTAAATTCCGACGAGCATTATTATTTATTTATTTAAGCCTTCTATAGATAGTGGTTATTACATTATTAATAAATAAATATCTCAGACATTCACACCAATTATCCAGTCCCAAACTAGGCAGAGCCTGTGGTATGGTTACTAGATAACGGATACACATACTTAAATAAATATATAAACATCCAAGACTTGGGTACAAACATTCATATTCATCATACGAACATTTGCCCCTAGCGGGATTCGAACCCGCAACCTCCGGCGTGGCAGGCCGAGAGCTATCCGTTCCGCCACGGAGGTCGTCAAATTAATAAAAATTATTACGAATAATCATTTACATTAACAATTAATTGCATACATAGCAAGAATACATAATTACATGTCACAGGGCAAAATAATAATAATTCAATTTAGTTAATTAGTTACATCACATGTCGTACCGAGCATTATACATCTTTAATATTCTGGAACATTCTGGAAATTTCTTGAAAAGTTCTCAGTATTGTCACTCCCAAACGCACCTAACGCCATTCAGCACAATCTCGAGTTTATATGAGCCGTACAATGTGTTAGAAAAGGATAGAAGTATCCCATCAAACTCCCTTACTTGCGAGTGCAGGCCAAGGGCCATCTACCACTGCAACCATGAGTGGGTGGCAGTGGGTGGTTATGGAGAAAAGGACAATCGACGAAGTCGCTGGCAACAGCAAGTAAAATATATGTCGTAGGTGCCTCTTCTGAGGGCGTGGCGTTCGAATCCCACTTCTGATGTCGTAGGTTCCTGGTTCCGCCGAAAGTGTGGGCTCCCAAATTGAGTTTAACGCCGTTACAAAGTTAACACGTTTACTGACTCCAATGACACTACATGAAATTACACTACATCATCAAGTAACGATTTTAGAAGGCAGACACCGTCTCGAGTGTGCGCCCGCGCCCGCCCCACCCAGCGCGTGCTCGCGACGCTCGCCGAACCAAGCCGAACGGCGCGCCGAACACACACTGTGCCTCCAAATCAGCTCCTCTTTTATTATTTCGCGGACATATACTCGTATATGTAACCAATGTCTCGTGTGTGTTCCAGGGCCTGCGCCAAGTGCGGGGAGCTCTGCCACACCGACGAGCAGTTCGACAGCCACGTCGCGAGCCTGCACGCCGGACAACGAAAGAAATACGTCACTAAAAAAAAACCGAAAGCTTGCAAAATCGTGGTACACAATTTTTATCCATATATTTTCATACAAAGGTTGAATGTTCGAGCGTTTCACCCGGCATTACCATCATCATCATGTCAGCCTTCAGACGTCCACTGCTGGACATAGGCCTTCCCCAATTAGCGTCACCACACCCGGTCCTCCGCCCTCCGCATCCAACCGCTTCATGCCACCTTCTTCAGGTCTTCGGTCCACCCTGCGCGTGCCGGCCCGCGATCTCCACGTCCAGAACTCGTCTGTCCCTACGGCCGTCGGCTCTGCGACAGATGTGGCCCGCCCACTGCCACTTCAGCTTGCTAATCCTTTCGGCTATGTCGGTCACCTTCGTTCTTCGTCGGATCTCTTCATTACGAATCCTATCCTTCAAAGAGGGTTACCGTAACCCCCAAAAGCTGATGAAAAAGAATCATCATCAGCCTATATACTTCCACTGCTGAACATAACCCTCTCCAATAGAAGGACACTTTTGGTAGCCTTTCCAATAGATTCGCCATAACCACCACCCATCTAATAAAACACACTTTGGATGCCGTGTGGTTTCCGGTAGAGTAGAATAGGACTACTCCAACTCTTCCCGTGGTAATGTCGTACAAGGCGACTGAGGGAATACATTATAAAACATCAATCAGGCCTCCCCAACCCGTCTGGCCAGCGCGGGGAGTGTAGGCCAAATCCTCTGTCTGTCTCCGGCAGATGAGAGAGGGTTGTGCTCCTGCAGTGGAGACAAAAATAACCTGATGATGATGATCTAATAAAAGTCGCCAGATTGTGGATAATCCAAGAATTTATTATGTGCATACCGTGCCGTGTGGTTCCCGGCTTAAAATAGGGCCACCCCAAATCTCTGGGTGTCGTCAAGGCGACTAAGGGTTTACACCAGGGATGGGCAGTAGCGTTCTCCTGTGTATATTAAGATCATTACTGCGATCACCAATCCGCCTGCCGAGCGTGGTGATTATGGCAAATCCCCCAATGGACAACTTACCAAAAATTGTATTCTATTGGGGAGGCCTGTGTCCAGCAGTGGACGTATTTAGGCTGATGATGATGATGACGATGACACTAAGATATAGACTACGTTCGGATTAGCCCATCGTGTCCCGTGAATAGGACGATCTATAGCAGGGATTCCTAAACTATTTTGGGCAAAGACCCCTTTTCCAAAATGAACTGAGACCTCAGACCCCCCATAGCCAAATTACTTTAAAAATCCTATCTCAAGTTTGTTTTAAAGTACAACAATGATACTTCTAAAATATTACCTAGTCATTCTTATAACAAGTTGGTACACGTAACACAATTTATACAGTATCTTGAAAGTTTCAATTAAGAACTTGTGTTAATTAATAAGGGTCGATTTTTAGACCTCGTCGACCCCCAAAATCAGTTTTCGTTTATGTCGACCCCTGGAAAACCGATTTCAACCCCAAGGGGTCGGTATCGACCACTTGGGAATCCCTGATCTATAGCCTTGTTGGTAGTGTCTTTGGTGCTGTCCTGGATTTGAATCCCCGATCTCAAGGACGTGAGGCTATCAAATCCAGGACAGCACCAAAGAATTTTTATCACACCACAGGCTTTTATGGCTTGAAACCAGCCTTTTTTTTTATTTATTAAAAAAAATTTCAGGTTCAGAAAAGCAACAACGTGAAACGTAAAAAGAACCGCAAGAACTGCTGTACATGTCCCCACTTTGAAAGCGGAAAAACCGGAGACGGGGAATACAATGTCCACAGTAGTGAACACAGTGTCCCTAAAAGTGAATGCAATGTCCCCAATACTGAATACAATGTCCCCAGTAGTGAACACAGTGTCCCCAAAAGTGACTCGTGCCCGTGCGGTGACGGCGAGCGCGTGTGCCTCTGCCCCCGGGGCTCCGCGCTCAGCTGCAGACTGATCGACCGGAGCCGCCGTACTAACAAAGACGATGCGTTCCCCAAACACAGTTTGGCCCACTGGAGGTGTTGTAGAGAACGGAGGCTGAGGAAGACGCGAGTTATTATGTGCGAAGTATGCGCAGGGACATTCCAGGTACTTTTTTTTTAGTTTCCCCCAATCGGCTAGACAAATGAAGCTTTTTTTGTTTTCTGTATGTTTGTTACCTCATCACGCCAAAACTACTGAATGAAATTTGATGCAGTTTTCACAGTTGTCTTGCTGGAGGTCTAACTTAAAATCTGGTGCTTGTTTCATCTTGATACGCCACTTAGAACCTGAGATATTAATAAAGTAAATTTTTCTAGAAGACATTATATGCAAAATTCATATTGCGATTTGTTTGTACTATTATTATTTTACTGTGTATGTTACTTATATATGTTACTGTTTGATTGGGAGTGGGATAGGGAACGGGTTCTGTAGTCCACGCGAGCGGAGCCGCGGGCACAGCTAGTGAGTCATATTTATTTATATTAATATCATTCTTAATATTAGCTCTTATATTTTATCTACTTCTAGTCCTTGTAAAATTCTCATATTTGTGATATCGTGCAACCAAGTCTCAAAAAAAGACCGTCTAGTCATTACAGCCCCGGCACGGGCTGTATGGCCTATTGGGGCTTCTCTGGACAAATACTGTCTGTTCCACACCGCATTCTTGGCCCATATATTCGTATGTGCTGTGTTATAGGTAAGACAGTGTGTAAATTGTCAGCCAATAACATCTAAACAATAAACAGTTGTTTTTGCTTAACCTCATACCATGAGCAAAATAATTTTTCGTAGCACATAGTTTCACCTCAAAGTGTTTTCTTTCATGATTGACACTAATTGGTTATTAAATTAGATAACAGATGCACATTTTAAAATCATCTGTTATCTAATTTAATAACCAATTAGTGTCAATCATGAAGGATAACACTTTGATCACCTCAAAGTGTTTTCCTTCATGATTGACACTAATATAGAGCTACGAAAAAATATTTTGCTTCATGGTAAGAGGTGTAGTTGCAGAGTTTGTCCGATAGTTGTACATAATATAATAAATGACTTATAAATATGTGTCTAGAACGAACTTACACTGAGAACGCACCAGCGCATCCACACGGGGGAGAAGCCGTTTCAGTGCAACGATTGTCCCAGAAGATTTCGTACCAAAACGTTGCTCCAGGTAAGCCTAACGATTAAAATTATTATCATCAGCTGGCATTCGTCCACTGCTGAACACAAGCCTCCCCAACAGAATGCCACTTGTGGCGGGCTGTCCATTGGGGGATTTGCCATGCTAGCACACTTGCGAGGCGGATTGGTGATTGCAGTAATCTATTAATATCTTAATATACGCAAAATTTTGTGACTAGCCTGAGTATGGATTTCTACTCTCCAAGACATACTCACCAGAAAGTCTAATTAAGCAAGTCATTTAATACACCACACTTACACACACACATACATTACACTCATATTCTCCACACTACCACCCACAATCACACTCTCTCACCCTCCTAACTTTCTTTTCCTTTCTAACAATATTTATTCTGTCCTGTAACCTGTAAACCCAGGCTCCCCGATACAGACTGCATGGTCTAGTGTGGGAGCTCCAATATGTATTGTCCTGTTAATTTTTATATTTTAATCGTACTCAATTGATGTAATCATACAATTTTAAGGATGACTGTAAAAATCTATAAATCTGGTAATTTATAATAATAAACCAACGATCTCTATGTACTACTAGATGGAGCGTTCCAAACAATCGCTCTGTTCCACGCAAGTAGCCACAACTCTTTCACATTCACAATGAAACTTGTGCAGTTACTGCGCAGAACATTTAATTATTACTAAATATTGACGCTACGGTTAAATAATGTCAATATTTAGGAAATAATTAAATGTTCTAAGTAGTAACTGCACAAATTTCAAAGTGAATGTGAAAGAGTTGTGGCTACTTGCGTGGAACAGAGCGATTGTTTGGAACGCTCCATCTAGTAGTACATAGAGATCGTTGTAATAAACTATTTGAATTTGAATTTTAGACATGGTCGCGCTGCGAAAAATTAAACCAATTTATTCAAGGCTTTGAAAGCCTAGTTGGTTGTGCATTCGCCTCATTTCATGAGGTCGTGGATTCCTTTGTACACTTTCTATACATTTGTACTTGTAATTTTTATATGCGTGTGCAGTAAAGAATTTGTATATCTATGGGGAAAGCAGAAACTATAAGAGATATAGTAAACTGTTCTATGGCACCATGATGTCGAATTTAGAGACTGAATCGAACCCGGACCTTTTAAAAAAAAACAAAGATTTTGTTATGTTTTTTCATTTTATTTTATAATTAAAACCTACTTTTCCTGATTCGTATCCAACCAAATTGCTCTCCATTTTCAACGTCCGTTTCCCTAACTTTGACTTGGCTAAATCCACTGAACAGGGAAGCCACAAAAAAAAAAGTTGATAATGTAAGTTGTAAGGACAAACTTTTTCTATGGAACCTTGTGTCTAGCAACAAAAAAAAATGAGACAGTGTTTAAATATGTATTTTGTGTACAGAATCACAAGCCCACACACACTGGAGAACGCCTCTACAAGTGTTCGCTCTGCCCCAAAGCATTCAAAACACCATCGGCCAACCACAGGCACCAACTGGTGAGTTTTATTTTCAACCGACTTCAAAAAAGGAGGAGGTTCTCAATTCGACGGTATGTTTTTTTAAATTTATTTTTGTATGTTTGTTACGCGATTACTCCGCCAATTCTGAATGGATTTTGATGGTTCATATTTTGTATGGTAGGTCATACTTCAGAGGTGGTTCCATATAAATTTTTCCCTCTGTAAATTGAATATTGTCCAAATTTATGAATTCCCAAACTAAAAATTACTGAATACTGTCCTAACTAGATATGAAAGAAAAAACATTTGGGAGGTTATTATTATCGTAAATTGTCCGGGCTTGATTTTGATAGGATTTTTTCTATCTCCCTGGGGATGTCAAACAAGGGTCAATGAAGTCCATGTTCTAACGCGCCGACACCGGCCGCGCCTGCTAGGGCACGCGCCCGCGCGCGCCAACTACGCCTCCAACTCGCCCTTAAATCGTAGCATAGATTTTCATGAGCAGCATCTCCCAACGGAGTAGATATATTTCCTCAATCGCACCCAATATATAAAGGAAGTAAAGAAGTCATTGTAACCATTTTTCAATTTGCATTCACTCTTTACAAATCCACAAATCAAACCACACACACACACACACACACACACACACACACACACACACACACACACACACACACACACACACACACACACACACACACACACACACACACACACACACACACACACGCATGTCACTCACATTTTTTGTATTGAAGCTTTTATTTAAGTAATGTAAGTAGATAGTTCACGTATATTGGTTTTGTATTTATAAAATTTTAATGTTTTAATTTCGTAATTGGCACTACCAAAATTTTTCTTATATTTTATGTTTGTAAATAATTGTAATTAATAAATAAAATAAAATAAAATAAATTGTCTTGTGCTGTGAAATTAAATAAATAAATATAAAATAAAAAATAAAAAAAAGTTCTGCAATCACAAACCTTCACAGCTAGGTGATCATTCTATGAGAGGCCTAGTTATTATGTTGTCGAAGTCACTGTAAGCGTTCAACACACGATGTCACGCACGCCCCGCTTTTTGCGAGGGGTGTGCGCCAAAAACATCATACAGCTGCGAACACATTATCGGACGCGTCCATCAGCCGCGGCTGACGGATGCGTCCGATAATCTGTTTGCAGCTTTAAGGTTCACTTTCGAGCATCGCGACCGATCGCGCCCGCGCGCAGCTGACATGCGCGATCGGCCGCTGGCCTTGGAAGCGGCGCCATACATTTTCATAGTGTTTAGTATTGTCGCATCCGATAATGTGTTTGCATCTTAATCATCCTTAAGCAGCGGCTAACGGACGCATCCCTATGTGTTCGCAGCTTTAGGTGGCGTAAGCATCTTAGTGTGCGTATGCACAGCTTGGTGAATAGTGTGTGACGATAGAACTAAACCTTCCCTCTCTCTCTTCTACTCCTTCCCCTGAACCTCTTCCCCACCCCTCACCCTCCAATTTTCTCACCCCTCCATTTCCACTGCCCTTTACCTTCCCCCTATACTTCGATGTACCTACCTCCGCTTGTACCTATCTCCAAAATGGCACGAATAAATAGGGTAATTAACAATAAAATGTCTGTAGAGAACGTACAGGTCACCATGGCACGCCCCGCTACTTAATCCGAACGTCAGAATGTTAGTGTATGTACGCACACATTGATGATTAGTGCGTAACGATAGAACTAACACAGTAACAATATAACGCATACAATGACATGTAAGCGATTTAGAGGAGTGGGGCGTGCCGTCGTGAACTGAACTGATCTATCTATAATCTTTATTGTTGGTAGGTACACACTCAAATGCGTCCCCACCGCTGCGACGTGTGCGACAAAAAATTTCAAACAACTACAGACCTTAAGACGCACGTGAAATCTATACACATGAAGATACCGCAGCCGCGGCGCGTGCGCAGCAGGAAGCGGAAGATTGAACGAAGGGAAAGTGTAATCAAACGCAATATTTACTATGTTCAGAAATAATTAAAGAGCAATGTTTATGTTTGTGACTTGTTTTACTGCAGTTGATACATTTTATTTAGTGATGACCAGAGAATATACTAATAACCACAGAAGATCGGAATTAGGTATCCTAGTCTTATTTGTGTACCTGCAACGAAAATATGGCACAAAAGAGAATTAATATCCACAGGATTTTATAATAAACTGTTTTAAAGAAAATCCTGGGACTCTTAGTAGTAATAATTAAAAAGTGTATTTAATAGACATTTAAAAATGATAATTTCATATTATTTGTATTTCATTTTACTATAGTATTCTTTATTGCACATAAATTTTATAAAAAATCGTTGCATAAAAGTCTACAAAGGTAGATTTATCTTTATGAGAGATCATACTAAGCGGGAGGCTGAAAAGGAATTATAGACTATGAAATGAGTGGTGTGGAATATCTATATTTCTGTATGCTTATACAGTGTTACTAACTGACATAAATGAATGACAAACAAATATTTAAATCAATCTCGGAAAAAACCGAATGCTAAGGAATGGGCTTGTCGGCTTCGGTATTTCCGGACAAGTACAACTTGGATATTTTAAAGGAAGAGTGAATAGGCATCTTCTGGGTAAGCGCGCTCCAGCCTAGGCCGCATCGTCACAACCATCAGGTGAGATTGAGGTCAAGCGTGAACCCAACAGGAATAAAAAATTGAATGAAATGAATATCTATATTAACATAAAGATTTCGTTGCAAGTACACGTAATCTAAAATCCTAGAGCACTTAATTGGAATGAGCGTGACAATCGTCTGGCGAGAGCAATAGGTAACTATAATGTGCTGGTGGCACCGCGACACAGAACCGCTGGCTTTAGGGGTAGTTTTCGGTACAAGGCATCAAAATTTTTGAATAATATTAAATTATACCACCTATCAGGCATTGCAGAACAAAAATAGCTTTCGAAAACAACCTGACAACCCAATGCCTTGACCACATAGCTGTAAGCATTTACACAAACACAATTTTAATTAATTATTAATTTGCTTTATTATTAAATATTAGCTGTGTCCGCGGCTCCGCTCGCGTGAACCACAGAATCCGCTCCAATTCCCACTCCCGCTCCCACACCCGCTTCCGGTCCCGCTCCCGCTTCCGCCTCCGCTCCCACACTCACTCCCCTTTTTCCACGCACACGCCCACTCCAATTCCCACTCGCATCTCCAAATGTAATCCAATATATTGCATACTAACCTTACCTACTAATGTATTTGAAAATTAAAAATGTCAATAACTTTTGATTGAGTTAGTGATGTGTATGAATGTGGGTGGATCTGAATAACTGTGGCAGCCAGTAATAAAGTGACCGTCAACCATTGAACGCGTGTTTGATTTGTGATCCCGGCTTCTATAAACATATTATTGGCGAACGAGGAAAATTGCGGTTATAATTAGTTCAAAATGTCAAAAAAATCGGGTTATCTCGGAAATGTGGAAATTTTTGATTTTAAAGATCAAGAATGGGACATTTTTCATAAGCGCATCGAAAACTTTTTTGTAGTGAACGATATCACAGAGAAAAAAAGTAACATCTTGCTCACGTATTTATCAGACGAATCTTATCGTTTAGCACGAAATTTAGTGCATCCTAAGGATCTTGAAAGTTTAACATACAGTGAAATAGTGCAAGCATTTAACTCGCATTTTAAGCCGAAACGATCTACCTTAGCCGATCGGGCAATGTTTTATAGTGCAATTAGAGCTGTGGATGAAACGCTGGTGGAGTGGCTGGCGCGACTGCGAGGGCTCGCCACCTTTTGTGACTTCGGACAAGCCCTGGACACGGTACTTCGCGACCGTTTTATCTTGGGACTACCAGATGGGCCGGAGAGGAACAAATTGTTCGAGCAGGAAGCGAGTAGCCTGACAGTGACAAAGGCGCTGGAGATAGCACAACAGACCGAGTGCGCACGGCAGGCGAGGTCCGCCACCAGTGGCAAGGCCGACAGCGCCGCCGGGGGCGCACCGGTGATCAAGGAGGAGCCAATGTTCCGGATGAGCGGCGCGGGAGCGGCTGGCGGCGACGCCGTCGGCACGAGCGGCCGGGGCGGCCGGGGCAACCGGGGCGACTGGGGCGGCCGGGGCAACCGGGGCGACTGGGGCGGCCGGGGCGGCCGGTCGGCATCGCGTGGTGGTGCTCGTGCTTGTGCGGTGTGCGGTCTCAAAAGTCACTCAGAGATCACGTGTCGTTATAAAAGTTATACATGCCAATCGTGTGGCCGTAAAGGGCATTTAAAGAAAGTGTGCAGTGAAGGGAAAAAGTGCAACCGTTTAAATAACATAACGGAGGCGGCCGGAAGTGATTCCGGCAGCGAGTGTGAGGAATGCAAACTTTTTCAATTGAGGTACGTGAATAATATTCCATATACTATCGCGGTCACAGTTAACGATTGTCTGCTGGACATGGAGTTGGACTCGGGTTCCGGGTTATCTGTGATTTCTGAGCGATTGTGGTCAAAATTATTTAAAGACTGTAAATTAAAGAAATGTAATTTGAAAATGTGTTTTTACGATGGTCATAAAACCGAACCGTTGGGTTTTTTTAACGCGACAATTAATTACAGAGATGTATCTAGGGAGTTAAAGATTTTTGTTTTAAATAATGGTGGACCCCCGCTGCTCGGACGCGATTTTATGACAAGTTTCGGTATTAAATTTGCATCTGTAAATCATGTTACAAATAATAACGAAATAAGTGGTCTGTTACAACGTTACGCTGAGTTGTGGAGGGACGAATTAGGACGATTTAATAAGTTCAAAGTGAGTTTGCGGATGAAACCAGAAGCTAAACCAAGGTTTTTTAAACCAAGAACAGTACCTTTTGCCCTAAAAGACAAGGTGGAGTCAGAATTGTCACGTCTAGTCGAGCTAGGAGTCATAATTCCAGTTTCGTATTCCAAATATGGAACACCGATCGTCCCAGTGCTCAAAGCCGATGGCAACATACGTTTATGCGGTGACTACGCGTTAACCGTTAATAAGGACATCGAGGTAGACAAGTATCCCTTGCCGCGGATTGAAGAGGTTTTTGCTAAACTGAGGGGTGGCGAGCATTATTCTAAAATTGACTTAAAAATGGCTTACAATCAACTAGAATTAAATTCAAAAGATAATTCGCAAGAAATTACCACCATCAGCACTAGTAAAGGTCTTTTTAAGTATACGAGATTAGTATTTGGTTTGGCGAATGCTCCGGCAATATTTCAACGCGCTATGGAAACCCTACTAATGGGTATAGATGGCGTTGTGTGTTTTTTAGACGATATTTGTATCACAGGGCCATCTAAAGCTATTCATTTGGAACGTTTGGAAATGGTGTTAAAAAGGTTACAGGATGCCGGACTTAGGTTGCAAAAGAACAAATGCGAATTTTTTCGCGACAGCGTTACGTACCTCGGATACGTAATAGACAGAGACGGACTAAGGTCGTGTCCAAAAAAGGTGGATGCTATAAATAGTTCACCACGACCGACTAATGTAAAAGAAGTAAAACGATTTCTAGGCATGGTGAACTATTATAGGAAGTTCGTACCGAATGCGTCGGGATTATTGAACCCGTTGCACGACCTACTTCGCGCTGAGGCTCCATGGGTATGGGGCGAGAAACAACAACACGCCTTCGACGAAGTGAAGCGCGAGTTGAGCTCTGAGCGCGTGCTGGCGCACTTCGACCCCGGCGCGCGGCTGGTGCTGAGCGTGGACGCGGGGCCCGCGGGGCTCGGGGCCGTCCTCGCCCTGGGGGAGGAGGAGCGCCCCCTGGCGTTCGCCTCCAGGTCTCTCTCGGCCAGCGAAAAAAACTATAGCCAAATTCAAAAAGAGGCTACCGCTATAGTATTCGGTATAAAATACTTTCACCAGTATTTATACGGCCGTCCGGAACCATTCGTTCTTAAGACTGATCACAAACCGTTGCTCGCTATTTTTGGTAAAAAAAACGGAATTTCAGTGATGGCGGCTTCGCGTCTACAGCGGTATGCGATATATTTATCGGCATATAATTATATCATACAATATACACCGAGCGAGAAAAATTTAATCGCAGATTATTTCTCACGGGCGCCCCTACCATCGATAGGGTCAGAGACGGCAGAGGAAGATGTGTCATTCGTAAATTTTTTGGATGACAATGCCTTACCGATAGCTTTCGAGGACGTCAGGGCTGCTACAGCAGTCGATAGGACCCTACAAACGGTGATAAGGTACATGCAGCACGGGTGGCCTAGGAAAATAAATTGCAGGTACATACAACCATATTTTAGATGCAAAATGGACATAGAAGTCGAGGACGGATGTTTATTGCGGGGGCATCGTGTGGTGATTCCGACATCACTGAGGGAGATCCTGCTACGCGAGTTACACAAGGGACATTTCGGTGTAGTCAAAACGAAAAGTTTAGCTCGGAGCAGGATGTGGTGGCCCGGCATAGACGGCGACATCGAGCGGTGCGTGGGCGCGTGCGGTGCGCGCAGCGCGCTGCGCGCCGCGCCGCCGCGCGCGCCGCCCGCGCCCTGGCCGCGCGACTCAGCCCCGTGGTCGCGGCTGCACATTGACTACCTATCTATAGGGCAAAAGGTGTACCTGGTCGTAGTGGACTCATTCAGTAAGTGGTTAGAGTGCCTCCCCATGACCGGTGGAACGTCAACACGAGCACTCATTTCCAAAATGAAATATCTTTTCGCCAGGTTTGGGCTCCCCAAGACAGTTGTATCCGACAATGACGTAAAAATTAAATCTATGGAATTTGAAAAATTCTGCGCAGTTAACGGCATTAAATATGTTACCTCGCCCATATATCACCCAGCCAGCAACGGCCAAGCCGAAAATTCAGTTCGAACTTGTAAGAAAATGCTAAAATGTATTCTGAGTCGTGCAGGTTCCGGGAATAATGTTAATGAGGAATTACTAGAATACTTATTCCAATACAGGAACACTACGCACTGCGCGTCCGGCATGACGCCGGCCAAGCTGATGTATGGACGGGAATTTCACTCTAGGCTAGATCTAGTGATGCCGAACAAACGGGTTAGTAATTGCGGGGGGCATATAGATAAAAAACATAATCGTTCATTTAACATTGGCGATGCAGTGTGGCTTCGACAGTACGTTGCTAGAAAACCAGTTTGGACAAAGGGTACAATTGTAAGGATTATAGGCCAACGAATGTACTTAGTTCAAATGTTTAATAACTTAGAATGTGTTAGAAGACATATTGATCAGCTGTTAAAATGTACCAGCGATCAATATAACGCATCGAAGGGTGCGCCGGCCGCGGACGCGAGCCCGGCGGTGGCGCGCGCGCCGCGCCCCGCCGCGCCCGCGCCCGCGCCCTCCCCGCGCGCCCTTCCGGCGCATACGACATCAGCACCAGTGACCCCATGCGCTGACTATTTACAAACAATAGTAATCGACCCAGCTAACAGCGCTAATCAAATAGTAGACGTCAGTACAAATGTGCCAGAGGATGTGTTCACTGATGCCTCGAGTGGTGAGGAAGGAGTTGTTGGTGGCACAGGCACTGAGAATGAGCGAGCGGTGTTTTCCCCCTCCCCAGTTATTCAATCTTCCCCTGGCGCGGAATCGGAGGGAAATCCAAGTCCGTCCAATTTGTCATCGCACATTCCCAAGAAGCCTATGGCACTAAGACCTAGATGTAAGAAAGTATGTTACAAGGATTAAATATTAATAAGTTTATTTTGTTGTCAGGTTTCCGAAATAAGGTGGAAGGAGTGATGTGTATGAATGTGGGTGGATCTGAATAACTGTGGCAGCCAGTAATAAAGTGACCGTCAACCATTGAACGCGTGTTTGATTTGTGATCCCGGCTTCTATAAACATATTAGTTAGCCGATTGCGATGAAATAAAGACTAAATGTTAAGTTAAGCCTCATGTTTTTGTTAAAAATTCCATCAAAATCCGTTTAGTAGTTTTTAAGTGATGCGTGCACAAACTCACAGACAAACAGACAAAAGTTCCAAAAATTATTATATTAGAGAATATACTTCCATATTTCTTTATTTTATCGTCAGTCGTACTCGTAGCTATGAATAAATGACCTATCTATCTAGGAATTTATGGTTTTCACCTACAGTTTTCAATGTAGTCCCTGCAAACTGTTATCAAGCTGGAAAGTTCCAATTCCAATTTAAAATAATGGCTCGATAGTGTTGATGATGATTCTGCCAATGTCACGGTTAGAGAAGACCTCAGAAGAACGAATATGGTTATTATTCTTCTGAGGAGAAGACACAGTGCCTTAAAGTTTGTACGGTATGGTAGCCTGTCCAGCAGTTGAGTACTGAAACAAGACACAAACTTGCAATAGAGCATGATTTTAACTGATTCTAGATTTGAACACCAACGCACGTTGACAGTGAGTGATGTGATGGTTGATGAGCGTAGCGTATATTCTCTGTGGTTGATTGATTTAATCAATCGACTTGATTGAGTTCTGTCTGATGTTAATTGATAATTATAATCTCTTTGCTGATAATTGTTTACCTACCGTTCTGTCCCTGAGGTTGTCTAATATTTTTTATTTATTTGTTGTACACAGACCTTAACTTATTGTTTTCATCATTGTAAATACATAGAATTGTAATGGTTTGATTTTACTGTTGCTTTTGTGGGTAATCGTGGCTTGCTAATTAATTGACTGTGGTTATTTATTACCAGCAACGATATTATTATCAGTGTCCCATCGACCTACACTATTTTAAACTTTTAAATTATTAACTTATAGAAATATAGCAATGACCAAATTTAAAAAAAATAGTCTAAACTGGATTTAGTTTGGATTGAGTTTTGGTTGGTAGCCTACACTCCTGCCGATATGTTTTTGTGCCTTACGAGCATTTTAATATAATTATGGATATTATAGCATATTTGTAAACAAATGGCTGACGCGGACGTTGTATTCGTGTGTGAGGAGCTGCGCGCCTGCCGCGTGTGTATCGCGACTGATGTGAAGCTGGTGGTGCTCTACCCTGGGCCACTGGCGGAGACATATGAGCAACTCACTGGGACACCGGTCAGTTTTAGCTTTGTACAAATGATAATAATAATAATTTATTTCGTTTTTCATAACAATTCTTACAACTCATAATACAATTAGTACATAAAGTATTTCAGAAACGGAACACAGATACATCTAGACCTCACACTAGGGTACCCTGTGTTGTGCGGCTAGACTCTTTGCATTTGATTTAGCAATGTGTGTGTGTGTGGATCAATGGGTGTGTATGTTTGGTTGTGTGTGGATGTGGGGTGTGTTTGTGTGTGGGGGGGGGTGTATTTATATATATGTAATATTATATATTACAGTATTGTGTACTACATATCATATTTATATCATGTTCATGGTGCAGGTATTTGTTTAGACATCCGTTGCCATTATATTTTCAGTGTTATCATAGTCCAAAGTAAAAAGCCAAGTGAACAAAACTTTCTTGCATTTTGATTTAATTAGGTTTATTATATTAAGCATGTCATTTGCTTTGTTATAAAGAAATGGACCCAAAAAGCTGTAGAACTATTTAGGGTGTTTACACTGTTTGTTTTTATAGTCTTTATTAAAGAATGTATAGTATCATAGTTGTTGCCAACTTAAGTATGGTTCATTTATAATACCACAGGCTTTTCGGTGAAGGAAAACATTGTAAGGAAACCTGCATATGCCGAAGAAGAAATTCTGAGGCATATGTGAAGTCCACCAAATCGGCTTGGGGCACCGTTGGTGGTCAGGGGTTTGGCACAAAAGGTTCTGAAGGGTTGAAGTGTCGCCAGGTCTTACTGGCCCCTTAAAAAGATAAGATAAGATGTTGCCAACATTATTTGAGAAACCTCTATTCGAAACTCCTCTAGATCCAGTTTGAGAGTACTCGAAGTGGGGGCTCCATATTTGAAAACATTTTTCATGTTTTTCAGGTGTCGCCAACAGATGGATTGCCGCGGCACCTATGCACCATGTGTGCTGCTTTACTCAAGAAGTCAGCTGCTTTTAGATATAAATGTCGCAACACACATGACTTTTTGCTTCGGATCCGCAATCGGATGCAACCGCTAGGCACACCATTGGCTGAAGTTGAGGTAAGCTATTAATGCTTATGCCTACCTGTGGACGTTAAAGATTCTACACTGTCAAAGTCATAAACAACTGCTGTACAATAAAAGTTCTTCATTTTCAGATCACAATGTCTGCAATCCGACACCTAGACAGGAAATATTTAAAACTACCGTACATTACAACAAATACATTAACTGTTAACATACTTGGAGATATTACTAATGTCAATAGGATTGAATCACCTTTAAAGCAAGAGGCCCAAACCGAATTAAAAGAAGAAAGTGAAGAAGATTGTATATCAGATGAGGACTGTAATGATGAATCTCCACATTGTATCATCACAGATGAAGAATCAGTGGAACAGTCTGTAGAAGAAGAGATACTTAAAGATTCAAACATTACTGAAATTGAAAATCCAGCTTCTATTGCTGACAATGATAATGGTATAAAGTTAAAAAGAAAGCATCTCGCAGCTTATAATAGAGTCAAGAAAATAAAAGAGTACTTAATCAAATCTAAAGTGAAAACTTACGATTCTTATAAAAGGTTGTTTTACAGTCATTTGGTAGATAAATACTTTTATAAGACTAAACAAAGCAATTGTGCAAAAGAATATGATATTCTTGATTCTTATGCAGAAAATGACAATATCGTTAAAACTGTACATAATTCACTGGACGAGAGTGTCATTGCTGAAAAAGGAGACGCTGTTGCAGACAACACAAAATTGAACAAAAATAAGTTCTTTAATTATATCAGAGAGAAATATGTTAACAAAACGAATGCAAAAAGGAATACTAAGTTGGTGGATTTGAGTAAAGTGAGAGTTGGAACGTTAAAACATGATAAAAGAATAAAGACCAGCGAAGAGCTAGATGAGTTTGCGAAGACGTATAATTTTGATATAATTAGGATGACTAAGAATGAACAAATCCTAGAACTGGAACAGAGAAAGAAATCTTCGTTGTATCAACTTGCGGCATGGAAATGTGAGGAGTGTTTCAGGGGATTCCAATCGGAAACTATATATAAAAATCATATGGTTGTACACGATCCTGTAAGTAAAACTTTTTTAAATAAAACCTTAACACCAGCTAATAGCCCCCATTCTTCCTAAGGGATTGCATCAGAGACAGGCAGTAGCATTCTACTGTGTACATTAAGATCATTACTGCGATCACCAATCCGCCTGCCAAGCATACTGATCATGCCAAATCCTCCAATGGACAGTCCACCAAAAGTGGCATTCTATTGGGGAGGCTTATGTTCAGTATTTAGGCTGATGATGATATACGACAGAGGTTCCCAGTTTTTTTTATCATAGACCACTTTCAAACTTTAATTGTTGCCGGTGGACACCCTGCAGCTACATTTCTACCATATTCCCAAAACTCGACGAAAAAGTGAAGATAGACGCCAACGTTGATCCCCGTCGAGTCTCCCGTGGACCCCTAGGCGTCCACCTGAACTACTTTGGGAACTACCATACAATATTTATTTATTTGTGTATATTTTTGTGCACAGATCAGCGGCAGCCACGTTTGCGAAGTGTGCAAGCATCGATACCCGACGTTACTCAAGCTAAGTGGACACAGCCAGCAACACAGGAATAAGTTCGTCTGCAGGGAGTGCAAGCAGAGAGTCAGGTCAAGGTGGGTTACTAAGTACAGTTGAATTATACTCTCACATCTTATTACGCACTCAGTACAACAATGTCTTCAGGGAGCTGATAGTGCTGCTGTGCATCAGGGATGCTGGAGTAGATAGCTTATCTGGCATCATCAGAAAGCGTATCGCTTCCATGATCCAACGCGTGAAGTTCCAAGAACAGCAGAATGGCACAAACTGGAGGAGGCACATGTCCAAGGGCAACCTATATGTCACAGGCCGATCTTAAAATTAGGCACATTACGATGCGCCTAGGCACATCGTGATCTGGCGCCATTTCGTGATGTGCCTGACTTATATCAGGCCGATCGCTCGACACTCATCGTTTGTCGATTTGGCTAGCCATGTTTAGCTATATCGTTTTGTAGGAAGACCATGTTTTATTTAAATAAGTAGAGACATTTTAATGAACCTGAATATTGTTTATTACTTAAATTTAAGTTACATACGGAGGTTGCGGGTTCGAATCCCGCTAGGGGCAAATGTTCGTATGATGAATATGAATGTTTGTACCCAAGTCTTGGATGTTTATATATTTATTTAAGTATGTCTATCCGTTATCTAGTAACCATAGCACAGGTTCTGCCTAGTTTGCGACTGGATAATTGGTGTGAATGTCTGAGATATTTATTTATTTATACTAATACTGAAAAATGACGTCTGTGTACCTTGTCAAAATAGGTAGATGGAAAATCTGAATCTTATTTTATACGGATGGTGATGCCAGCATCAAAAACAATTATCACCTTAGCAATTTAAGCAATATGGCCAGCAAATAAATGCTATTTTATCTTTGTAGGTAATATTTTATAAAATTTATCTGCCCCGAGTCATGCGGGACTCTGATGAGGTGGACAAGTATTTCCCTAGCTATCATGGTACCACAATCGCAGGCAGCGATGTTGTTCGCCACACAACACGCCGAGTATCACAGGACGAAAAGCGGGCGAAGGAAAGTCGCTTTGCGACGTTGATCGTGATCTGGGACTAAGGCGTAAGCGTTATATATGTATATTTCTATTAAAATAATGATTGATGGCTGTTTGTTTGCAGCAAGATGGCGAAGGAACATTACAAGACGCACAAGACGACTGTCGGTGTCAGCTACGACTGCAAGCACTGTGGGGACAAGTTCAGGTACGACTGAAGTTAATAATTAGATATAGCGGCGGAACGGGTAGCTCACGGACTGCCACGCCGGAGGTTGCGGGTTGGAATCCCGCTAGGGGCAAATGTTCGTATGATGAATAAAAGTCAAAGTCAAAATCATTTATTGCATATGAGTACACTTGGTACATTTATACACGTCATTTTTTTATCGACTACCGCTTCCTAGGTGTTAGCGCTGTGAAGAACAAACGGCGCAACAAACTTCACGCAACACATCTTTTAAAAATCAAGTTTGCATACAATTAATAAAGATTTTGCGAAGCTGAATTAACATTAGTACCAGGCATCTTTGTCATTCAAATAATCGTTTACTTTATAATAGGCTTTCTTACAAAGTTGTTTTTTAATGTGAATCTTAAACTTTCTGTCCGTCATATTTAAGATTTCCTCTGGTAGTTTGTTGTAGAAGCGTATACATTGCCCCGTGAACGATTTACTGACCTTACTTAGTCTTAAACCTGGTAAAACAAGTTTATTTTTATTTCTTGTATTATAATATTATTGTCACAGTGCCTCAAAAAGAGAGATACATTTTTTCTGACATATAAAATATTATCTAAAATGAATTGACCAGCTACTGTTAATATGCTTATTTCTTTAAACTTTTCTCTTAATGAGTCTCTACAACGCAGATTATAGATTGCCCTAACTGCTCTTTTTTGCATTAATGTTTGTACCCAAGTCTTGGATGTTTATATATTTATTTAAGTATGTCTATCCGTTATCTAGTAACCATAGCACAGGCTCTGCCTAGTTTGCGACTGGATAATTGGTGTGAATGTCTAAGATTATTTATATTTATTTATACAGAAATATTTACCGATACAGACTGCACGGTCTAGTGTGGGAGCTCCAATATGTATTGTCCTGTCAATTTCTATATTTTAATCGTACTCAATTGATGTAATCATACAATTTTAAGGATGACTGTAAAAATCTATGAATCTGGTAATTTATAAAAAACTAAATGTACAGAGACGCGAAGTTTATGTTTTTATTTATTAGAATGTTCTGCGGCCACACGGCGCGGAGTAACCCCGAGTTCGAAGTCAAGGGGAGTGGATTAGAGAACGTACCAAAGTACTTTTTAAAATGTTTACCCCCCCTCGGTGTCGTAGTATATAAGAACGAGATTTTAAATAAATAAATAATATGTCAGACATTCACACCAATTATCCAGTCCCAAACTAGGCAGATCCTGTGTTATGGTTACTAGATTACGGATAAACATACTTAAATAAATATATAAACATCCAAGACTTGACTTATCCTAGAGGATATTGACTACGTGACGAAAACCTAAGCCCCCCCCTCCCGCTCCTGTACCGTAGTATTTTGAAGGCCCCCCTGAACGGGTCATGTAGTATGGGAACGTTCCCTTACCTTATTATTTGGGAAATCAATGCCTGATATTTTGAACCCATCGAGCAACTAGGACTAGACCCTCCACTGGTTATCAAACACTCCACCACAATATTTTTTTCACCTCCATTATTATTATTTTTTTTTAGCTCCGGTTTTTTTTTACTATCTGTCACCCTTTGAGGACATTCAGTAAAATGTTTGGTATTGAGTTGAGTCTTGCTCGACATACGTCCATTGACGCATCCCACTAGCTAACTAGAGTTCTACGTGGAATCTCTAGTAGCGTTGTCTTGTGGTATCTTTTTTTTTAGCCGGCGAGGTTCCTTCTCTTCAGCCATTAGATTAAGTGCTAGGGCATTGGGGTAATCCATTAGTCTCTTCTTGTATCTGACAGTACTTTGACCAATTTCATCCTTTACAGTGATAATGGGCCCGATTCTGAAGGCACACATTTAAAAATTGTCAGCGCTATAATTGGTTTCGTCTTTATCTTCATAATACTGTGTGACAAGGATAGCAACAGTTTTAGTGCTGTCAAATTTTAATGTTGTGCCTTCAGAATCGAGCCCAATGTTTTTATCTTGTCGCAGGACATATTCTTCCTGCGTGAGCCACACCCATATACACCACAGTGCGACGGTGTGCGATATATGCTACGAGGGATACCAGTTACCCCAAGGTGTTAGCCAGCACAAGACTAAAGTTCACAAAGAGGTGAGATTAATAGCATCATATGTCGTAGCATTCCATCCAATGCTTCTCATGTCGTACCAAATCATGCTATGCTATCCAGTTTCTTACCTGAACCATACCGGGACACACCACAGTGCGAGGGTGTGCAATATATATTATGAAGGCTTCTAGTGATCCCTAGGTGTTAGCCAGCACAAGAATAAAGTTTACAAACAGGTGCGATTAATAGCATCACATGTCATGTCGTTCCATCCAATGCTTCTCATGTCGTACCAAGTCATGCTATGCTATCCAGTTTCCCTCCTGAACCGTACCGGAACACACCACAGTGCGAGGGCGAGCGATATTTGTTACGAAGGTTTCCAGTTAGCTCAAGGAGTGAGCCAGCACAAGACTAAAGTTCACAAATAGGTGCGATTAATAGCATCACATGTCATGCCATTCCATCCCATGCTTCTCATGTCGTACCAAGTCATGCTATGCTATCCAGTTTCTCACCTGAACCATACCGGGACACAGCACAGTGCGAGGGTGTGCAATATATGTTATGAAGGCTTCTAGTGATCCCTAGGTGTTAGCCAGCACAAGAATAAAGTTTACAAACAGGTGCGATTAATAGCATCACATGTCATGTCGTTCCATCCAATGCTTCTCATGTCGTACCAAGTCATGCTATGCTATCCAGTTTCCCTCCTGAACCGTACCGGGACACACCACAGTGCGAGGGCGAGCGATATTTGTTACGAAGGTTTCCAGTTAGCTCAAGGAGTGAGCCAGCACAAGACTAAAGTTCACAAATAGGTGCGATTAATAGCATCACATGTCATGTCGTTCCATCCAATGCTTCTCATGTCGTACCAAGTCATGCTATGCTATCCAGTTTCCCTCCTGAACCGTACCGGGACACACCACAGTGCGAGGGCGAGCGATATTTGTTACGAAGGTTTCCAGTTAGCTCAAGGAGTGAGCCAGCACAAGACTAAAGTTCACAAATAGGTGCGATTAATAGCATCACATGTCATGCCATTCCATCCCATGCTTCTCATGTCGTACCAAGTCATGCTATGCTATCCAGTTTCTCACCTGAACCATACCGGGACACAGCACAGTGCGAGGGTGTGCAATATATGTTATGAAGGCTTGTAGTGATCCCAAGGTGTTAGCCAGCACAAGACTAAAGTTTACAAACAGTTGCGGTAAATGGCATCACATGTCATGTCGTTCCATCCCATGCTCCTCATGTCGTACCAAGTCATGCTATGCTGTTACCACGTTAACCACATTCAGGATCACCACAGAGCATATAGGTCTATAGGTAGGTCATCCCATTGGTAGGTTAGGTTTATCATCAACTAGCTTTTGCCAGCGATTTCGTCTGCGTTAATTTGGTTTCCCGTAGGAATTAAATGTTTTTTCGGGATAAAAACTATCCTAGGCCCTGTTCCAGGACCTAACCTATATGTGTGCGATCTTTCATCCCCATCCGTCCAGTGGTTGAAGCGTGATTGAGTAACAAACATTCAAACTTTTGCATCATATCCTACTAATATTATAAATGTGAAAGTTTGGATGTTTCTCACTCAATCACGCTTCAACCACTGAACGGATCGTGATGAAACTTGACACACATATAGGTTAGGTCCTGGAATAGAACATAGGATAATTTTTATCCCGAAAAAACATTACTACGGGAAATACATAATAATTAGTGGTGGTAAACAGTGCCGTATCTAGCTTAATATGCGCCCGGTGCAAGCTTCTACAACTGCGCCCTTGAAAAATGCCCACCCTGATAATTTTTGCGCCCCTTCAAGGTCTGCGCCCTGTGCCTGGGCACCGCTGGCACCGCCCTAGTTACGGCATTGGTGTTAAGTTGTCCACGCGGACGAAGTCGCGGGCAACAGCTAGTTTATAATATTAGTGGGATAATTTTTTTTTGTGTCAGACTTACCAGTGCGCCACGTGCGACGTCCACTTCGACAACGCGGACGCCATCATAAGACATTTGGGCGCGTCCTCCGACGGCGCCTGCGATCCCAGTATGAGGTAGGCCTACGAAATGTGCTGCTGAAAAAAATTCAACAGTTTGGAGGAAAAAAAAACGCATCTGACGCAGAACTGACGGATTCTGACGCAGACGAGCGGAGACATGGACATAAACTATACTCCTTAACTGCACAACCAGTAGCGGCTTTAGGGAGGGGGGCACGGTTGGGCGACCGCCCAGGGCGCCAGCTATTGGGGCGCCTTTTTCTTCTTGGGTGTCGATAGAAGACAGGGGGCGCCGTAGAAATCTCGCCCAGGGCGCTGGTAGTGCTCAAACCGGCACTGTGCACAACCCGCCTTTTTCTGTTATTCCTATCCTCTACCCAAAGGTTGTCTCGAAGAAATTGCTTTTAGCGATAAGACCGTCTAGATGTACATGTGTAACTTACGTTAATATTGCAATAAAGAGTAATTGAATTGAATTGACGTGGAGATGGACCGATGACCTGAACAAGGTGTCCGAAAGCGGCTGGATGCAAGATACCGGGTGTGGAAACGTTCATTGGGGAAGGCCTGAGTCCAGCAGCGGACGTCTCAGGGCTGGTGTGACGCGTGCCGTGTGTTGCAGGGCCTGCGCCAAGTGCGGGGAGCTCTGCCCCACAGACGAGCGGTTCTACAGCCACGTCGCGACTCATCGCGGCAAAACTAAGGTCAGAGCTTAGTAGATCGGTCCAAATGCAGGACAAAAACGGTTGACATAAAAAAAAATCGTTGCATCCAATTTTAATCCGTATCATCATCATCAGGTTATTTTTGTCTCCACTGCAGGAGCACAACCCTCTCTCATCTGCCGGAGACAGACGGAGGATTTGGCCTACACTCCCCGCGCTGGCCAGACGGGTTGGGGAGGCCTGATTGATGTTTTATAATGTATTCCCTTAGTCGCCTTGTACGACATCCGCGGGAAGAGTTGGAGTGCTCCTATTCTACTCTACCGGAAACTACACGGCATTAATTTAATCCGTATATGTTCATAAAAAGGGTAAATATTTAAACGTTTCAATCGCCGTTATTTCCGTAACGTTGATGAAAAAGTACTTTTCGATGCCTCCAGTGAACACTACGCCATCTGAAATTTGGGTCAATTTTGTTTCTATCGATTTTGATAAACCTCTTTAAGTTATCTTTTTTGCCGACTTAGAATAGAGCCACCCCTATCTTTCCCGTGGGTGTCGTCAAGGCGACTAAGGGATTGCATCAGGGACGGGCAGCAGCGTTCTCCTGTGTTATGTTAAGATCATTACGGCGATCACCAATCCGCCTGCCAAGCGTGGTGATTATGGCAAATCCCCCCAATGGACATCTAACCAAAAGTGGTATTCTATTGGGGAGGCCTATGTCCAGCACTGGACGTATTTAGGCTGATGATGATGATAACTCATATAAGTACTCATTATTATGCTCCTTGAATATAAAAAATTAAGAAGAAAAAATATTTTATTGCGTTTTCAGATTTTAAAAGATGTGTTGCGTGAAGTTTGTTGCGCCGTTTCTTCTTCACAGCGCTAACACCTAGGAAGCGGTAGTCGATAAAAAAAATGACGTGTATAAATGTACCAAGTGTACTCATATGCAATAAATGATTTTGACTTTGATAGGACTCAATTTTGATAAAAACAAAATTAACCCAATTTTTAGTTGACGTTCATGGGACGTATCGATTTAACTACATATTTCATCTGCGCAAGGACCAGCAGGCCTAGTCCGTAAGCATCTTATCTTATCTTCTCAGGGGGCCAGGAAGACCTGGCGACACTTCGACCCTTCGGGATCTTTTGTGTCAAACCCCTGACCACCAACGGTGCCCCAAGCCGATTTGGTGGACTTCACATACGCCTCAGAATTTCTTCTCTGGCATATGCAGGTTTCCTTACGATGTTTTCCTTCACCGAAAGGCCTGTGGTATTATAAATAAACCGTACTTAAGTTTCGTAAAACTCATTGGCATGGCGGGGCTTGTACCAGGACCTCATGAATGTGAGGCGAGTGCACAACCAACCGGCTACCTCGTATCTACTCATTTTGTACTCTCCAACAGGTCACTTGACATTCCGTTAAGCGGTTGACTGCCTCGTTGACCTAGTGCCTCGGTCTATGGACTCGAGCACCAAGATTGTGGGTTCGATTCCCACCAACTTTGTGCAATGATCCCAGTCTTCATGTTATATTTGTGAATTGAACGATCTATAGCCTTGTTGCTAGTGCGCCACGCCCGTGAGGTCGGGGGTTCGATTCCAAGGCATGCAATAAGTGAACTTAGACAACAATAAGTTCACACCATATCCTTTTCAATGATTTATATGAACACATTGTCTAAAAGATTTATCTAATATTTAAGTAATAAACTTTGAAAGGTGCCCTCAGCCGGATAAAATTATTAATAGATAGGAATGTGTTCGCCGTGTGGTTCCGGTAGAGTAGAATAGGACCACTCCAACTCTTCCCGTGGATGTCGTAGAAGACGACTGAGGGAATACATTGTAAAACATCAACCAGGCCTCCCCAACCCGTCCGGCCAGCGCGGGGAGTGTAGGCCAAATCCTCCGTCTGTCTTCCGGCAGATGAGAGAGGGTTGTGCTCCAGCAGTGGAGACAAAAATAACCTGATGATGAGGAATGTGTAACTGTGTGTATAATTGTTACTACTGTATATTAAGTTATTGACGAATAAAGAATTTTGAAAAATCAATCACACCACAGGCTTTAATGTCTTTTGATTTGAGTTTGATAGCCCCTGGCTTGAAACAATTATCTTTATTTGGTTTAATTTAAAATCTTTCCATTTTCAGAAGCGCATGAAATGCAAAACGTACAGCAAATGCTGTACATGTCCCCACTTTGAAAGCGGCAGAAACGGGGACGGGGAATGCAATATCCCCAATAGTGAATACAATGTCCCCAGTAGTGAACACAGTGTCCCCAAAAGTGACTCGTGTCCGTGCGGTGACGGCGAGCGCGCGTGCCTCTGCCCCCGGGGCTCCGCGCGCAGCTGCAGACTGATCGACCGGAGCCGCCGTACTAACAAAGACGATGCGTTCCCCAAACACAGTTTGGCCCACTGGAGGTGTTGTAGAGAACGGAGGCTGAGGAAGACGCGACTAATGTGCGAAATATGCGCAGGGATATTTCACGTTAGTATTTTTTTTTTCACCTCTTCGATCAGAAAAATGAAGTTTTCGCGTTGGAGAGTTGATAATTTACTATTTTGATGTAGCAACACCTAGCTGTAATTTTTTTTGTCGTTACTTTTTATCATCAAATACAACGATCTCTGTGTACTACTAGATGCAGCGTTCCAAACAATCGCTCTGTTCCACGCAAGTAGCCACAACTCTTTCAAATTAACTTTGAAACTTGTGCAGTTACTACTCAGAACATTTAATTATTACTAAATATTGACGCTACGGTTAAATATTATCAAATATATGTTTTCTGTTCGTCTTAAAATTCTACAAGCTCGTTGCAGTCTCAGTAGAAACTTCGTCGCCCTCGCCGATGTTTAATTTTTTAGTAACTGCGCCTGTAAAAATTGTAAAAACAATTATTTTGGCTTCTATTGGCCGTGTAGAAGACCCCTCATACACATTTTTCTACAATATCTCCCATGTACAGACATAGACCAGATACAGTTTTATTATAGGTATAGATTATATTTATTAGGTCACTCAATTATTACCAACTAGCTGGTCCCCACTTTGACTGGCCCGCGACTTCGTCTCCTTATATTAGCGTGGCGTAGAAAAGAACTAACATTATGACATTAAAATTATCACATAATGGCTTACACATAAGATTTAGATGTATACTGTGGCCACAATTTTTTTTTGTAGGACTATTTAAGATAAACCTTTCCATCATACATTACATATGTGTAACTCTAGCGGTTTTGGCAGCGCACGCCAGAATTGCAGATGGTAGATTTTTTCCTACTTGATATTTTGGACAATTCACACAATATCTTTATAAATTGTAGCCTATGTGTTATTCTGATGTATAAGCTATATTATTGTAAAGTTTCATTAAAATCCATTCTGTAGTTTTTACGTGAAAGAGTAACAAACATTCATCCATACTTACAAACTTTCGCGTTTATAATATTAGTAGGATAGGATATTCATTGGCTAGATGACACTATATAGACAACGACAACATATGATGTTTGTGTTAACATTCTATATTCTAAGAGACAGGATCAGAAATGAGGTGATCCGCCAGAGAACTAAAGTCTTCGACATAGCTCAAAAAGTTAGTACGCTGAAGTGGCAGTGTGCTGGTTACATCTGTCGGAGAACCGATTACCGCTAGGGTAAACGAGTTCTCGAGTGGAGACCGCGACTGGGCAAGCGTAGTGTGGGACGGGCGTCCTGGCTAGATGGAGCGACGATCTGCGTAAGGCGGCTGGCAGAGACTGGATGAGAAGAACAGAGGATCGGGTTCAGTGGCGCACCTTGGGAGAGACCTATGTCCAACAGTGGACTCTTTCGGGCTGATGATGATGATGAATATTCTATAGGTACTAGTCTAAAATGATACATAAGTTGTAACATAATAAATGATATATACTTAAATGTGTTCAGACGAAGGGTGGGTTGAAAATTCACCTGCACACTCACTCGGGGGAGAAGCCGTTTCAGTGTAACGAGTGTTCCAGACGATTTGGCACCAAACAGTTGCTCCAGGTAAGTGCCTAACTAACAAGTAGTAACTGTCCTGAATATGCTTTCTGCCGCGCACGAATATTCGGACGAATGTGCGGTAAAGTTCGCGAAAATTACGAAAATGAAGCTCTAGTTCTATTTGGCATTGTACCGAAATTCGAGTGCTTCGGCGTAAACTGCACATACCTGCAGTCATTTTCTGAGCGCAAGGTTCACTGGGCTCAACAACACCATGTCATCGGCGTAACTGAATATCCCAGATTTAATAATATATAACTTGGTACATTAGTAGTTAACTTGACAAGGAATGCCAGCAGACTGCCTGCCAAGCTACATCACAGCTGCCGGTATTGCCAGGGGTGACAACAAATCGAACCTTTCATAAAATTAATAGTAAATGTTTCTATGGAACCTTGCGTCTACAATCACGTCATGGTTCTTTAAATATTATATTAAATTACTCTCATCTCTTATAGTTTCTGACTTCCCCGTACTGACGAGGCTTGATGATATCATCATACGATGACCCAGTCTATATATTCTTCATAGAAAGATATATAGGATAGCCTATCAGATAGATTTGGAAACAGAAAGTGATTAAACATCTATTTTGTGTACAGAATCACATGCCCACACACACTGGAGAACGCCTGTTCAAGTGTTCGCACTGCCCCAAAGCATTCAAAACACGGTCGGCCTGCTGTAGGCACTATAATCTGGTGAGTTTTATTTTTCCTGGAAAACATAGTACAAAAGGTAAACAGCGATAATGGCATTATCTACCAGTTTACCTTTTGTCATGCAGATAATGAATACATACTTAGTGGGATCCCAGAGAGGTAGGCAGAGACGATGTATCGCCACTTTGCGCGATCCTGACACACCTCATTAGCCCCACACTCAGCCTTTTCATGCACCTCCTTTTATTCTTCTCACTGCAGACCACCTTTTTGAGGACGTCACCAATGTGATCCTTGAACGTCCTCCTAGGACGACCTCTAGCTGCAGTTCCTTCCACATTCGCGCTGTAAATCTCTTTTTTCACTCATATGCTCTACATGTCCAAACCACTACCCCGTGTTCTAGTTAGATTTCACGATCTTCCTTCAATTGAAGATGATTGTTTAGAGATTTGATCCTAATGATTGACTGTATCGATTGATGCATTAAAAGTACAAGCTGTTTTTTTGTTGCATATCTATTCCATTCCCGACGGAGACAAGCAACTTCTCATTTTTTAATTTTTCTTTAGTAAATAATGTTTCCTGTGAGTAAAATTTGATATTGTTAATATTTAAAGTACTTGCCCTCCAGGGCCATTTAGTTCTTTCCATCCTGTATAGTGGTGGGAGGAATAACACCACAAACTGCTTAGAGTATGGAACCTACAGGGCACGATTCCTACTCGCACTTGTCTAAATTTCTTATTTTTACTTAATTTTACAGCAAAGGAAGTCTATCTGACTGTTTTTTTTGAGCCTGAATATTGTCCAAACCTATTAATTTCCAAATTAAATGTCAAAACAGAATATTGTCCAAACTTATTAATATTCAAACAGAATAATGTCCAAACTTATTAAACTCCATGTGCTGCAACCACCAACCCTTCACAGCTTGGAGATCATATTATGAGAGGCTTAGTTATTATGTTTTCTAAACATTTTCTAAATCACAACGTCATCAGCACCTTAGTGTACGTATGCACACATCATCATCAGGTTTATTTTTGCCTCCACTGCAGGAGCACAACCCTCTCTCGTCTTCCGGAGACAGACGGGAGGATTTGGCCTACACTCCCCGCGCTGGCCAGACGGGTTGGGGAGGCCTGATAGACGTTTTATAATGTATTATATATCGCTATATACTTGGAAAGCAGAGTGAGAGTACATGTAGCTACTGACCTGTGTTAACCAAAACTGACACTTCTGTGACTACCCCCAATGTCCATATATAACATGCCTTTCCCTCGAGATAGTCCACTCACTTACACTAATTCACTTAATACTCCTATTACACTAATTAATATACTAGTTATTGTTTTTATATATTTTTATCACATACTATCCTCCTCTTCTACCCCTACGGTAACCGCATCCTCTTCTGACTCACTTCCAAAAGCGACCCTCTTTGGTTCCGGTGAACCAGGAGAATTTGACCAGGGTCTTTTATATCCCGAGGTTGAGGGTAATTCTTCTAGCCCTTGTTGTATTGCTATGTCCTGTGGGCCTGATACTCCAATTATAGCTGCCCATTTAGTTGGCGATGGTATTATTACTTCGTCTTCCTCGTCATCATCATCATAATCATTATTTTGTTTAAAACTTCTAACTTTCACAACCTGTTCTCTACAGTCCGTATTCCGCTTAGCAGTTTGTGTTGTTTCTTTTTCTAACGCTATGTTTTCTTGTTCTCCATCCTTTCCCCCAGAACTTTGCATCTGGTTAATGTGTCTCGTCAGCAGTCTTCCATTCCACCTTACCAAGTATCTACAAACTCCCATTTTTCTCTCAACAATCCCTTTCAGCCAACGAGGTCCTGAACTGTAATTTCGGACATAGACGGTATCTCCTACTTGAAATACTCTGATTTTGGTATTTTCATTCCTTTCAATGACATCCAGTTGCTCCTGGTTCTTATATGTGAGGGGATTGAGACGATCCAGCTTCGTTCTAAACCTCCTGTGGTTCAATAGTTCAGCTGGCGTCTTATCATTCACACTATTAGGTGTAGTGCGTAAACCATACAATATCATGGGCAACCTGATATGCCAAGGTTGTGTAGATTGTTTTTTTAGCTTGTTTTTAATTGTTTGCACTGTCCGCTCTGCTTGCCCGTTGGATGCTGGGTGGTATGGTGGTACTAATACTTGTCTGATGTCATTTGCGTTTAAGTAATTTTTAAATTCTTCAGAAATGAAACTTCTTCCATTGTCGCTGACAATAGTGTCCGGTAGGCCTTGTTCAGCAAAAACTTCCCTCATTACTTTGATTAGTGTAGCACTGCTCATGTCCGGTACAATTTTCACTACTGGCCATTTTGAATACGCATCTATCAAAATAATAAATGTTTTCCCTTGAAAAGGTCCAGCATAATCAATATGCAGTCTAGACCATGCTTTATCCGGTCTTATCCACTGGTGTGTAGTTTGAGGTGGCATATTACGATGTTCTGCACAAATGTTACAATTACAACATCCTCGATCTGTCGATCGATCGCTGGCCACCAGAAATAACTTCTAGCCATTGCTTTCGTTATAACAATTCCATCATGATTCCTATGCAATTCTTCAAGTACATAGGGTCTCATTTTTTCTGGCATAACTACTCTGTTGCCCCACAATATACAATTTTTAAACATGGACAGCTCATCCCTTTTTTGCCAATACACTTTATATGCATTTTCTATTTTAGTTGGCCAGCCATTGCGAATCCAGTATATAACTTTACTCAGTGTAGTGTCTTTTTGTGTCCACTTTGCTACTTCTGTTGCTGAAAATTCTAATTCGATTGGCGTCTCTTCTATCAGTAGTACTCCCGAATATTCTTCTTCTTCTGATTGATCATGTGATGGCCAACGACTTAATGCATCAGCATTGCCTAGCTTCCTCCCTTCTACGTATTCTATTGAATAATCATATGAATTTAGTAGCAGTGCCCATCGTAACATCCTTGGCGATATAATATTGGGGATTGGTTTCTTTGGATCAAATAAGCCCAATAATGGTTTATGATCTGTTTTTATGGTGACTTTCCTACCACTTATGTATTGGTGAAATTTTTTTAGTCCGAATACAATCGCTGCCGCCTCTTTATCTACTTGAGCATAATTTCTTTCCTGGACATTCATTGTCTTAGAGGCGAACATAATCGGCCTTATGCTGCCATCATCTTCTTGATGTTCCAGCACTGCCCCGAGTCCATATTGTGAAGCATCACATGAAAGGATTAACTTTTTATTTAAATTATAGTGCACTAAAGTATCTTCGTTTGATAGCATGTTTCTTAATTTTTTAAATGCTTCCTGATGTTGTTTCCCCCAGTTCCATTTGGTGTCTTTGTTTAGCAGTCTGTACAATGGTTCTGCTATATTGGCTTTGTGTGGTAAAAATCTATCGTAAAAGTTGAGTAATCCCAAGAATGCTTGGAGTTCTTTCACATTACGGGGCGCTGGTGTTTTTTCAATTGCATGAATCTTCTCTTTACATGGGTGGATACCTAATTCATCAATGACAAAACCCAAAAATTCTACATTTTTAGCAGCAAATCTGCATTTTTCTTTATTTACTCTGAGACCGGCATCTTGTAGCCTTTGTAGTACTATTTCAAGCTTTTGATTATGTTGAGCGACACTGGTCCCGCTCACAACAATATCGTCCAACAGAACAGCTACACCTGTAATGCCTGCTAGCAATGATGACATCAAACGTTGAAAAATTCCTGGGCATGCTTTTACTCCAAACGCCAGGCGTTTCATCTTATATAATCCCTTGGGTGTGTTGAGGGTAAGAAGCTGGGAAGTAGATTCATCTACACTTACTTGCGTATATGCGCTTTTTAAATCAATTTTTGTGAACAACACACCTCCTTGTAGTTCAGCAAATGCTTCATTGGCAGTAGGTAGGGGGTATGTGTCCGTATCAGTGACTGTGTTTACTGTGGATCTATAATCACCACATAGTCTCACACTTCCATTTGGTTTCAGTACGGGTACTATGGGTGTTGCCCATTCAGAATGTGGTGTTGGTTCAAGAACATCCTCTGCTACCAATCTATCTATTTCTTTGAAAACTCTTTCTTTGATTGCAAAGGGAATTGGTCTACTCTTTAAAAATTTTGGTGTTGCACCATCTTTTGGTGTAATATTTACTACAGGGCCTGTATATTTCCCTAAACCCTCTTGAAATACGTTTTTGTATTTCTTTAGTAAGTTTGTTACATCATTCATGTTTACTTTTATACTGTGAACTCCCATTATATGTATATTCAACTGTTCAAACCAGTTTCGCCCAATTAGACTAGGCCCGTTTCCTCTGGCAATGAAAACAACTAAATCCTTCTTGGTTTCCTTGTACTGCACTGGTACAACAGCTTTTCCTAATAAATTTAATTTATTATCAGTCCATGTTTTCAATGCAACATCTACTTCCTTTATTTCTGGCATTTTCCTTTTCCATATGAGTCTGGCGGTCATTTCACTAATTAATGTAAAGGCACAACCTGAGTCGACCTCCATTTCAATCTCTATTCCATTCAACAATACTTTCACTATAAATGCTTCCACTCTGTCCTGTCTCACGTTGTTGATAGATGTTTCATATAGACCATTGCAATTTGATCTCAACATACTACCATTCTGTTTACTTTTAAGCATACAGACAGGCTCTATGTGACCTATTTTTGAACAAAAATTACATTTGCTCCAGCGAAATTTGCACTCTCCCCTGTGTTGTCTACCACATCGAAAACAAGTTTTATCTACCTGTTTATCAACTTGTTTATCATTTTTTTTATATAATATTTTGTTTACCTCCATGGGTATTTCCAGATCCATCTTTGTTTTACTCGATCCTGCTACTATAATAAGACTAGAATCCAGATTTGCAGTTTCATGTGACAAAGCTATTTGACATGCTTGCTCAAATTTTAATGTTGTATGTTGAAGCATTTTCTTTTGTATTTCTTTGTCTCGAATCCCACATACTAGACGATCTCTCAATGTACGGTCTAAATCTGTAAAATTACAATGGATGCTCAACTTCCTCAAACTAGCAATGTAATCCCTGGTCTTTTCATGTTCTTCTTGGTTCCGTGTATGAAATTTAAATGATTCTATAATCTCATTAGGAGTTGGATGGAAGTGGCTGTTTAATTTAGTTACAATCGTTGTAAAAGCAACTTCACTTATTTTTGCAGGAGCAATCAGTGACAACATCAAATCAAACAATTCAGAGCCACATACTGCTAATAAGTTTGCTTTTTTTTTAGAATCTTCTTCTATATCACTTGCTTGTAAACAAAAAGAAAACCTTGTAATGTAGTTCTCCCAACACCCATGTGCCACATCAAACTCATCAAATTTCACACCCATTTTTCACTGTCACTTGTAACACTTTTATAAATATTGTTAAATACACTTATTCTTACACACTTTTCTATAATTTCCGACTGCGCCACTATTATATATCGCTATATACTTGGAAAGCAGAGTGAGAGTACATGTAGCTACTGACCTGTGTTAACCAAAACTGACACTTCTGTGACTACCCCCAATGTCCATATATAACATAATGTATTCCCTCAGTCGCCTTGTACGACATCCAAGAGAAGAGTTGGAGTCGTCCTATTCTACTCTACCGGAAACCACACGGCAATGCACACATTGATTTATTAGTGCGTAACTATAGAACTAATAACTCATACAATGAATTGTAATTTAGAGTGGGGTGTGCCGTCGTGAACTGAACGATCTATAATCTTTGTTGTTCGCAGGTGCACACGAAAGCGCGACCCCACCGCTGCGACGTGTGCGATAAAACGTATAAAACAACTACAGACCTTAGGAAGCACGTGGAAACCGTACACATGAAGATACCGCAGCCGCGGCGCGTGCGCAAGAAGCGGAAGATTGAACATACGGATAGTGAATAGACGAATGCAGTGTTCACAGTTAATTAAAGAACCTACCTTTATTTCTGGTATAATATTTAAGGTTATAATGTTGTCTGGAAGAAATCGCTTAAAACGGTACTAAATGGTACTATTTTAAGATTCAAAACTTGTAACTGTATTTTTTGGTGCAATAAAGTGTGTTGTGTTGTAAAGAGCAGTGTTTATGTTTGTGACTTGTTTTACTGCAGTCTATACAATTTATTTTTTCTTGTAATCAGAAATTACGAAAAATTCAGAAAATCTGCGCGAAATCTTAAGAGCATAACAAACGAAATGTAATAGACACGGGTCAATGTATCGAGTTTTCGAGCTATCGACATTTTTCGAATTAAATAAACGAATATTTCAGTTTTTATATTCAAAATCTATGTACAAAGTGCATTTGCTTTATCCGTTCTGTAATAGTATCTTATCTTCTTAGGGGGCCAGGAAGACCTGGCGACACTTCGACCCTTCAGTATCTTTTGTGCCAAACCCCCGTCCACCAACGGTGCCCCAAGCGAATTGGGTGGACTTCACATACGCCTTAGAATCTCTTCTTTGGCATATGCAGGTTTCCTTACGATGTTTTCCTTCACCGAAAAGCCTGTGGTATTAATAAACCGTAACTCATTGGTACGGGCGGGGTTTTAACCCACGACCTCATGAACGTGAGGCGAGTGCACAATCAACCAGCTACCACGTAAATTAACACAGTAGTTTCTCGAGATTTTCTGACAGGATACTAGTTATCTTCGTAAATTTCCATTTATTTAAGGAAAAAGATGGAAATTAGTGTTAAAATTAGATGTAGCTTATATTCAGTGGCGGCCCGGCGCGAGAGATGCGACCGACTTCGTCCGCGTAGGTTTCGATATTTACACATCTCACTGCTTTTCACGATTCATTTGGTTACCCGTAGGAATTAGATGTTTTTTCAGGATAAAACTGTCCTATTCCAGGACCTAACCTATATGTGCCAAGTTTCAGCCCGATCCGTCCAGTGGTTAAAGCGTGTTTGAGTAACAAACATCCAAACTTTCGCATTTATAATTAGTAGGATATTAATCAGGGGCGACAGGAGATCTCTAATAATACTAGGTACTGAATTGCGATTTACCGAACTTCAAGCGATACTGGAGGCGAGTAAAGAGAACACAATACAAATCCTACGGAGAGTGGCGAGTAGCAAAAATGTCCAAGATTCATATTCGTTCCTTCAACAACAATTTACACACAAAGAGACACATTTGTTGAATATCCTATTAAACACCAAAGCCCGAAGTTATAGGTATCTACATTATTTTGCGAAAACAAATACACGATAAAATAAACCCGTTTTCCTAAAAAAGGCGGGAACATAGACATAGTCGACAAAATTCTTCCTTTTTTTTATTCCATGTAAGGCTATCTAAGATCATACAGCCTTGTCCACAGTGCTTCAAACCAAAGCCCATATTTCTCTCTATTTTATCTTAAGTCAGTCCTACTCGTAAATAGCTAAGTTGAGCATAAATGAGCTATCTATCTAGGTTGTCACGGTCCAGTAGACTGTAGATAGCGTGCTGGATCGATTTTGCTTTCCATTATCGATGTGGATAGAGCTCGATAACGCACGTTGACAGTGACGGTGGTGATCAATTCAATCAACTTGATTGAGAATTCAGTGTATCTACTGCAGGCTAGCTCAACTTTATAGTAAGAAACCGATGTATGAAACGGACAGAGTTTTTAATGGTTGCCTAATCAGCACAGACGGCACTATTGTTTGACTAGAAGTTCCATTTTTAAAGGGAATTCTTCATTAATCTCTCTAAATTATATTACATGTAAGTAGTTTCGCAATAAATAAAGACTTACACATATTTATTCCGAGGACCTTTGCGATAAATATTCATTTTTGGTCTTTTAAACCATATATTTCACGTTATTTGATTGAACTTTATTCATTTTGTTTTAATTTCACATACTTGAAACTATAGCTCTACTAACTCACATGTTTCTTTGTTGGTTAAGTCCGATACAAAGTAATAAACATAATTTAATAAAGCATCACGTAATTAATTTCAGAGACGAGACAGCCATTGTGACAGATTAAAAATAAACATGGCGGCGCAGTGACACGTATAATCCGTCTGGTTACGAAGACAACTGAGTCCTATAACAATTTTGGGTTTCAGTGCTGTTCCTGATTTGGACAGATAAGGCCGCCATTAAAAGCTTGATCCGTTTCATACATCGGTTTTTTACTACCGTGTTGCGCCAGCCTGGCTCTGTCTTGTATTGTTGTTCTGTGGTCTTATCTTTTTGGTCTTGTCTGCCTGCTGCCGATGAAGAAAATATATTACGCTGCCGATTTGTTTTGGATCGTTGCGAGCTTTCTTATGTTATAATATGGATACTAAAGCATATTTGTAAACAAATGGATGACGCGGACGTTGTATTCGTGTGTGAGGAGCTGTGCGCCTGCCGCGTGTGCCTCGCGACTGACGTAAAGCTGGTGGTGCTCTACCCTGGACCACTGGCCGAGACATATGAGGAACTCACTGGTATGCAGGTAATGTTGCTTTGAACATATTTAGTACTAACGGATTACAAACTGACGATTTTCGAGTTTTTTACGTTATTTCGAGTAGCTTATATTAGCTATATTATTTTGGCTATAATGGTTTACACATAAGATATAGATATATACTGTGGCGGGCTTTTTTGTAGGACTATTTAAGATAAACATTTCCATCATGCATTACATATGTGTAACTCTAGCGGTTTTGGCAGAGCGCCGTCAGAATAGCTCGCAGATGGTAGATTTTTTCCTACTTACTTGATATTTTGGACAATTCACACAATATCTTTATAAATTGTAGCCTATGTGTTAAGTTGATGTATAATACTATATTATTGTAAAGTTTAATTAAAATCCATTCAGTAGTTTTTACGTGAAAGAGTAACAAACATCTATCCATACTTACAAACTTTCGCGTTTATAATATTAGTAGGATTTGCTGGCCTGATCCACATATCAGAGCTATGGCGAGGGTTATGTTCGGGGTTTCTTTGAAGGATATGAATCATAATAACCGTTGGGGTACTTTCCCTCCACCTCCCATGGCCTTTCGACATCTAGGTCATATAGGCAGAATCACGGGGGAGGTGCTCGGTACTTGCTCAGGAGCTGCTTGATCCCTCTACAAATAAAATAATCATGTACTTTGTACCTTTCTACAGTAGCTCTCCCCATTCTGGGGCATGACGTCACACTAGCAGCTTCAAGTCAATAAAATCAGATAGAATCGGCACACAGGGCACACATGCCGCTGGGCGGACCAACGATCCAAAGGCGGTGGCCGGAAACGGCTAGAAGAGGAGGGCAGGTGTGGTGGTGTTCATTGGAGAAAGCATAGGGCTTAGGTAGTAGGCTCCAGGGGCTGAACGGAACGTCTAGGGGCTGATATGATCACATAAGTAACACTACCTAACTCCGATCTCTTTGTATTAATGTCTATTATCCTACTTTGGGTAAAGACTTTTGAGTTTGAATCTATGTTTTCCAGGTGTCGTCGACAGATGGTTTGCCTCAGTACCTGTGCACCATGTGTGCTGCATTACTCAAGAAGTCAGCTGCTTTTAGATATAAATGCCACAACACACATGAGTTTCTGCTTCGGGTCCGCAAACGGCTGCAACCGTTAGGCAAACCATTGGCTAAAGTTGAGGTGAGCTATTATTTATGCCTAGCTGAGAGCATTAACAGCTGATCAAGATGATGGAGTGGAGACCGTGGATTGACACACCTGCCGCCAAGTGGACCGATGACCTGTGGGCAGAGGACCTGGTGTGGTGGCGTTCATGGGGGATGGCCTTTGTTTAGCATTGGACATCTAAGGTCTGATATTATGAAAATGATAATTATCAACAACTAATGCTGTACAATTAAAATTCCTTATTTTCAGATAACTATGTCCCTAATCCGTAACCTAGACAGGAAATATTTAAAACTACCATATATTACGACAAATACAATAACTATTAACAGGCTTGGAGATATCACTAATGTAAATGAAAACGAAACACTTGTAGAGCAAGCAACCCAATCAAAACAAGAAGAGGAAGAATATGAAGAAGATTATTGTATACCAATTGAAGACAGTGATGGATCACCAGATTGTATCTTCACTGATGAAGAATCAGTGGAAGTGTCTAAAGAAGAAAAGATGCTTACAGATTTCAAAATAACTAAATCTGAAAATTCAACTGCTTTTGCTGACAATGAAAATGTTCCAAAATCAAAGAGAAAGCATGTTATAGCTTGTAAGGATGAGGAAATAAACAAATACTATGAAATAAGAGAATACTTAATCAAAACTGTAGCGGAAACTTATGACGAAAGTAAAAAGTTGTTTTACAATTATTTGCTTAATAAATACTTTTATAAAACTAAAGAAAGCAATTGTGCTGAAGAATATGATGTTGATTCTGACGGAGAAAATAACACTATTATTAAGACTGTAGACAAAAGTGACATCTCTGAAAATGCTGTCGCAGAAAATAAAGATTTAATCAGAAACAAATTAATAGATTTCGTCAAAGAGAAATATGTTAATAAAACGAAAACAAAGAGAAAGAAGAATTTGGATTTAACTAGAGTGAGAGTTGGAACATTAAAATCTGATGTAAAAGTCAATGCCATGGAAGACCAAATGTTTGAGAAGATGTATAATTTTGATGTTATTATAATGACAAGAAGAGAGCAGGTGCTTGAACTGGAACAAGCGAGGAAGACATTTATGTTGCATCAAACAGCATTAACATGTGAGGAATGTTTTAAAGTATTCAAAACGGAAGCTTTGTATAAACATCATTTGACTATGCATGATCCAGTAAGTAACATTGAAATGTCTATCTATATGTACCAGGGTTCGCTGATAAGTATCAACGGATATATTTTTTTATGTTATACTAGCTGTGCTAGCTGTTCCCACTTCCGCTCCCGCTCCCGCTCCCACACCCACTCCCCTTATCCCACGCCCACACCCACTCCCACTCTCACTTTAATTCCCACTTGCAGCTCCTTGATTGAGTTAGCCGATTGCGATGAAATAAAGACTAAATGTTAAGTTAAGCCCCATGTTTTTGTGAAAAGTTCATCAAAATCCGTTCAGTAGTTTTAAGGTGATGCGTGCACAAACTCACAGACAAACAGATAAACAGACAAAAATTACAAAAATGATTTAAATGTGTTTTATTACTTATCCATAGACCCCTCAATTTTTTTGCAAATATCTTGAATGTGCAGACACGCGATGTTTACGATTTTATTTTTTAGATTATACGTAATTATTGTTTACAGATTAAAGGCAACTACATTTGCGAAGTGTGCAGGCATCGACTCCCCACGTCGGCTAAGCTGACTAAGCATTTGCTGCGTCACAAGAAGAAGTATGTCTGCAGGCAATGCAAGCAGAGCTTCAATTCAAGGTAATGCATAATCCATTTATTCTTAAACACAGTACAAAATACAATGGTTATATCACATACACACACACTCACACAAACACACACACACAAAAAACACTCTACATCGCATTCACAATTATTAAATTACATGTCAAAAATAAAATAAGAAATACATTCCATTGCATTGAATTTAATTGAACAATAATAAATTAATAACAATGTCAGGTAAATAATAATAACTGTAGTAAATCGTGTCAGTCAAAATTATTAATTTAAATAATAAAGAAAAATTACAAATTGATACCAATATGAAACGAAATGTGTTCTACTATATTTCATTCCAGATTAATAGTCCTATGAAAACAAACGCATTTGCGTCTCGAAAACAAAATACACAATAGATGGTGTTCCTAAGTGGACCGCAAAGTTTACTTGGTAATACAAACCTATTTTTGCTGCTGGTGACCCTTTCATGTATATGTTACCGAGACGTAAATAGCGTTGGTTTTCATAGGACTATTAATCTGGAATGAAATATACTTATCCTTAGACCCCCCCATTTTTTTGGGTGCAAATACCTTCTATATACAGACACGCGAAGTTTACGTTTTTATTTATTATATTACTACGTGAAAATTCGAGGGGGAGGGGGTCTTGGGATATACTACGAGTGGTCACCGAGGGGGGGGAGGGGCGTGGTAGCCGGTTGGTTGTGCACTCGCCTCACGTTCATGGGCTCCTGGTACAAACCCCGCCCGTACCAATGAGTTTTACCAAACTTAAGTACGGTTTATTTATAATACCACAGGCTTTTCGGTGAAGGAAAACATCGTGAGGAAACCTGCATATGACAAAGAAGACATTATAAGGCGTATGTGAAGTCTTGAGGCGCCGTTGGTGGTCAGGGGTTTGGCATAACAGATCCTGAAGGGTCGAAGTGTTGCCAGGTCTTCCTGGCTCCCTGAGAAGATAAGATAAGAAGGTGGGGTTGATGATATTTCATTGTTTACAGCACGTGTGCAAGGGATCATTACATATCCCATTTGGGAATCCGTTATGAGTGTCAGCACTGTGGCGCCAAGTTCAAGTAAGTATGGACCATCATCAGCCTACACACGTCCACTGCTGACCATAAGCCTCCCCAATAGAATGACACTTTTGGTGGTCTTATCATTGGGGGATCTGCCATAACCACCACGCTTGGCAGACGGATTGGTGATCGCAGTAATGATCTTAATATACACAGGAGAACACTGCCCATCCGTGGTGTAAACCCTTAGTCGCCCTGACGATACACACGAAGATTTGGGGTGGCCCTATTCGCAAGCCGGGAACCACACGGCACGGATGTAAGTATAATAAGTAAGAATGTTTACCGTGTGGTTTCCGGTAGAGTAGAATAGGAGCACTCCAACTCTTCCCGTGGATGTCGTACAAGGCGACTGAGGGAATACATTATAAAACATCAACCAGGCCTCCCCAACCCGTCCGGCCAGCGCGGGCGTATAAAATGCGCCTCCACGCATAGCGGTCATTATCCAGCCGCTCCGCTTCATATAAGGATCCGCCAACCAACCTCCTCACCGGGTCTGACCTCCTAGTAGCTCTAGAGCTCGCTTCTTCTCTGTCGTTCCCTCACTGCTGAGGATCGCGACCGTATAAAATGCGCCTCCACGCTAGCGGTCATTGGCCAGCCGCACTGATTCATTTAAGGATCCGCCAGCCAACCTCCTCACCGGGTCTGACCTCCTAGTAGCTCTAGAGCTCGCTTCTTCTCTGTCGTTCCCTCACTGCTGAGGATCGCGACCGTATAAAATGCGCCTCCACGCTAGCGGTCATTGGCCAGCCGCACTGATTCATTTAAGGATCCGCCAGCCAACCTCCTCACCGGGTCTGACCTCCTAGTAGCTCTAGAGCTCGCTTCTTCTCTGTCGTTCCCTCCCTGCTGAGGATCGCGACCGTATAAAATGCGCCTCCACGCATAGCGGTCATTGGCCAGCCGCACTGCTTCATATAAGGATCCCGCCAGCCAACCTCCTCACCGGGTCTGACCTCCTAGTAGCAGCTCGTCCTTGGCACGTCTGCCCTATACTTGTCCCAGATGATGAGCGTCTCCAGGTCGTGCTTGGGTGATCGCACAATGTAACCGAAGAAGCTATAGAGTCTTTTCATTGCAGACAGTGGAGAGCAGACTCGTTATATTGAGCTCTTTAAGAACGAAGTCATTTGTTCTCATGGCTGTCCATGGTATACCAAGTAGTCTTCTCCAACACCACGTCTCAAAAGTTGGTCGCTACTTATACCTATATCATCATCAGCCTAAATACGTCCACTGCTGGACATAGACCTCCCCAATAGAATACCATTGGTTTTTGAAGAACTTGTCTAGTCTGTTTAATCTAATTAACTCTTAATTTTTTTTGTAACTTTGTTTTTAAAGGCGTGCTTCACTGCGACACGATGTTGTGTGCCCACGTGGCGCGACGTAGATGAGCTCTAACTATGACATGTAATCCTTTCTATACCTAAGATCCACAATAAAGATATTTCATTACAAGTAATTTGACGTTGTATTTTGATATTAATGTTATAGTAATAAATATACCTACCTACATATTGCAATGCCTAGAGATGTGTCATGTTCCAGGCTTACTTAAGACTTATGTGTACTAACATGAAAGTAATAAATCATTTCATGAACAACTTAACTAGTACACTGGCTTAACATATAAGCTGTAATGTAGATCCATAGTGGAGGTATATCTGTGTTACCTACCACCGATATATCCCCGCTATGGAGCTATTAAGCTGTATAAAGGCTGTATATTTCACCAGTGTGCTTGGGAACGATGTATCTGGTTGCAGAAGGTACTGCACGCGCATGAACCACATCCGCATACACCACGGTGCGACTGAGTGCGATGTTTGCTACGAGCGCTTCCACGGAACCAGCGGAGTAACGATGCATAAGGCCAAGGCGCACAAACAGGTGGGGCGACATATATACTGTTAAAAAACTTTCAGATATTAATTACAGACTTACAGAGGGTCCAAGTGTTTGCCGTGTGGTTTCCAGTAGAGTAGAATAGGAGCACTCCAACTCTTCCCGTGGATGTCGTACAAGGCGACTGAGGGAATACATTATAAAACAACCAGGCCTCCCCAACCCGTCTGGCCAGCGCGGGGAGTGTAGGCCAAATCCTCCGTCTGTCTCCGGCAGATGAGAGAGGGTTGTGCTCCTGCAGTGGAGACAAAAATAACCTGATGATGATGATTATAGTGCAAAGTTTTTTTTTTTACTTTGTTTTAAATGCATGCTTTACTGCGACACGATGTTGTGTGCCCACGTGGCGGGACATAGCTGAGCTCTACCTATGACATGTAATCCTTTCTATACCTAAGATCCACAATAAAGCTATATTTCATTCATTCATTCATTTAAGTTTGTTTATGTCAGACGTACCAGTGTGTCTCGTGCGACGTCCACTTCGAAAACGCAGACGCCATAACGCGGCACATAGTCGAGTCCTCAGACTGCGCCTGCGATCCCAGCATAAGGTAAAATCCGAAAAATCCCCCTTAAAAATATTTAGTTTTCAACATAGTTACGGAAGCCCTTTAAAGATCCGAGGTAGCCTGGTTGGTTGAGCACACTCTCCTCACGTTCATGAGATCCTGGTACAAACCCCGCCCGTACCAATGAGTGTTTCCAAACTTAAGTACGGTCTATTTATAATACCACAGGCTTTTCGGTGAAGGAATGCTTCGTGAGGAAACCTGCATATGTCAAAGAAGACATTCTAAGACGTATGTGAAGTCTTGGGGCACCGGTGGTGGACAGGGGTTTGGCACAACAGATCCTGAAGGGTCGAAGTGTCGCCAGGTCTTCCTGGCCTCCTAACAAGTTAGGGAAGCTCTAAGTCTAGCAGCGGAGGTCTCAGGTCGGTCCCGTGTGTTGCAGGGCCTGCGCCAAGTGCGGGGAGCTCTGCCCCACAGACGAACAGTTCGACAGCCACGTCGCGACACATCGCGGCAGCAAACCAAAAGTAAGTATTTGACAGGTCTACAAAGGTCTGATTAGCTATACCTCGATGATTACTGCAGCGTCAACCAACCTTAACGCAGATAATCCCACTAATATTATAAATGAGAAAGTTTGTTTGGATATTTAAAGAAAAGAAGAAAAAAACATTTATTTACTACCAAATTGGCACACACAAAGAAAAAACCAACAAAGCAAGAAAAAGGAAAAAAAATTATAAGAAATAGAGAAAACAATTAAATTTTTTTTAACATAGTTAAAATGGTATGCGTGTGCCGTGGCAGCAAAAGATATTTGGATATTTGTTACTCAATCACGCTTCAACCACTGGTCGGGTCGTGGTAAAACTTGGCACAGGTCCTGGAATATGACATATGATAGGTTTTATCCCGAAAAAACATCTCATTCCTACGGGAAACCAAATTAATCGTTAAAAACAGTGTGTAAATATCGAAACCTACGCGGAGGAAGTCGCAGGCAAAAGCTAGTACTAAATATTACTACGTAAAGTGTTTAGTTATAAAGTCTTTAGATTTAATTGTGATAGACCAAGATCATGTTTCTTTTTAATTAACTCCAAAACCTTTTCGTTTTCAGAGACTCAGTAAGCCCGGAAGCGTCAGAACCGTCAGAATCTTTAAAAGCCGCAAATGCTGCTATTGTGACCATTCTGAACACGGCAAAAATGAGGGCCGAAAAGTCCCCAAAAGTGAATACAATATCCCCAAAAGTGAATACAGTTTCCCCAAGAGTGAATACAGTGTCCCCGATAGTGACTTCTGCCCCTGCGGTGACAATAGGTATGCTTGTGTCTGCCCCAAGGGTACAGTGCACAGCTGCAGGCAGGTTAAGCGGAAGTGCGTCATCAGTAACGAAGCTGGCCAACGCAGGTGGGCCCACAAGGGGTGTTGCGAAGAAAGGAGACTGAACAGAAAGAAAGTAATGTGCGAAATTTGCGCATTTACATGTCGGGTAAGTTTTTTTTTCTGTTTCTAAGTAATAATTAACATCCCTAGTGTTCGAGCGAGTAACGTTACGTTTGGATTGAATGTTCTAGCTAGATTATGGTCACATGATATCATATCAGCCCTTAAACGTTCACTGTTGGACATAGGCCTTCTCCAATAAACGCCACCACATCCGGTCTTCCGCATCCAGCCGCTTCCGGCCACCTTCTTCAGGTCGTCGGTCCATTTGGCGGCGGGGCGTCCCACCCTGCGCGTGCCGATCAGCGATTTATTTTATGTATATCATGTGAAATAAAATTTAAAATATCAAGCCAAACTAAGGCCAAAATTGCCTTAGGTATAAGCTACAGACTGGCAGGGAAACAGTGGGGTCTCAACCCCAAGATGTCCCTATGGCTCTACACAGCCATTGTGAGGCCGATAATTACATACGCCTCTGTGGTCTGGAGTAACAAAGCCAACCAGATAACTGTAATCAACAAACTAAGCAGCCTACAAAGGACTGCCTGCCTCATTACCACTGGGGCAATGTCCTCCTCACCTGGAGCAGCTCTAAATGCACTGCTGAATATACCGCCTCTTCATCTACATGTTGAACAGGTCGCGAGATCCAGCATGTACAGACTATCTGCCCTAGAGAAGGCAAACTGGATTTCTAAGACCCTGAGTTCTGTCCTAGACTCGGTACTAGAAATTCCAATCCTAAACATGGTATCGGATGCCATGCTTCCACTGTTCAAGTTTGAAAAACTTTTTAGAGTGGAACTGCCGTCCAGAGATGAATGGTTGAACAGCCAAATTCACTGGGAGGCCGGTAGCCTGAAATGGTTTACCGACGGGTCCAAGTCAGGCCATGACGTAGGATGTGGAGTCTATGGAGAGCGCCCAAACTTCGGAAGAAGTGTAACTTTGGGGCAACACGCCTCCATTTTCCAAGCGGAGGTATACGCCATTATTGAATGTGCGGATATAAACCTCCGTAAGAACTACGTCAACCATCACATATATATCCATTCAGATAGTCAAGCAGCTCTCATGGCACTAGCTTCAGAGACAATAAGCTCTAAGTTGGTGCAGAACTGCGTGACAGTATTGAATTCCCTGGGCGAAAAGAACAGGGTGATTCTGCGCTGGGTTCCGGGGCACGCAGGAATCGAGGGCAATGAAAATGCCGACGAACTTGCAAAGGCGGGAGCCAGAGGAACGCTATGCGGTCCAGAACCATGTTGTGGCGTTCCAACAAGCCTGGCACGCCTAACGCTCAGAAACCTTTGCCTAGAGCAATCCATCAATCACTGGAATTGCACGCCAGGGTTGAACCACTCCAAAGCACTAATAAAGGCTTACAATAGTAAGTCTGCTCAAGAAACACTAGCGCTTAGCAGGAACAACTTACGCATAGTAGTGAGAGCTCTCACAGGACATTGTGGCCTGAACAAACACATGTTCAACCTCAAGCTCCGAACCACAGGAGCGTGTAGGCTCTGTGAGGAAGCAGAGGAAACCCCCATGCACCTCCTGTGCAAGTGTGGACCACTAATGCGTAAAAGAAATACATACCTAGGTAACTACTTGCTTCACCCTGACGAAGTAAAACAACTCAGTGCTAAAAGCATAGTGCAGTTTCTAACTGCTGCAAGGCTTAACACGGAACTATAGTATGGTGGCGATCACAATAGACCAGAAATGGTCGCAGTGATACAAGGTCTAGACTGAGATCTTGAAATAGCCCCAACTCGAATAATAATAATAATAATAACCTGCCAGTGGCTGGCAACAGGACGCTCATGCCTCCCCCACCACCCCCATGACACAAACAATACAAAATGTATTTATAATCTTAACACAAATATTAAGAACAATTATAATGTATAAATTTGTCGTGTGGTTTCCGGTAGAGTAGAATAGGAGCACTCCAACTCTTCCCGTGGATGTCGTACAAGGCGACTGAGGGAATACATTATAAAACATCAACCAGGCCTCCCCAACCCGTCTGGCCAGCGCGGGAAATGTAGGCCAAATCCTCGCGTCTGTCTCCGGCAGATGAGAGAGGGTTGTGCTCCTGCAGTGGAGACAAAAATAACCTGATGACGATAATGTATAAAATTAAACTGAGTACATTTTATCTTTTGAGAGAGACTGGTGCCTAAAAATAGGATGAACTGTGAGATCAGGTCACCAGGCTCCTACCCCATGGCATCACCTTGCCATACCAAGCAATAAGATTAAAAACTACCGGATAAAAACAAAGTACTGCGCAAATTATTAATGTAGAACATAATACCTACATCTAGATGTGAGATTATTATTTTTATAACATGCATGAGTGTAATAATCATTATAAGTTTTCACAATATGTTTGCGCCCAATATATTGAATATTTTTCCGAACATACAGTGTTTTTACCTACACCAGATGTTTATAATCTTTTTGTTTTTCCTGCACTACTGTGCATTTTGCTTTTCTATGTCAGTATTTGAATATTTTGAATTTCTGAGAACTGTTGAAACGCTCGAATATTCATCCTATAGTGGTCATTTTGGGAAAGTAGAAATTTTAAGAAAGTAGACCAGTTTCACCTGAAGGATTTACATGTGTGTACAGGCGCAGGCTGCACTGAGAATCCACCAGCTCATCCACACAAATGAGAAGCCGTTTCAGTGCGACGTGTGCTCCAAGCGATTCCGCCTCAAAACATCTTACCAGGTAAGTGCCTAATTAACGAATAGTATTAGTACATAACCCTTTAACCCGACTCCGGGAGTAGAGTATAGACACTAAAGGGATTTATAGTACATATTCCACAAGTCCACTTTCCTAACTCGACCACTTACTCGGCTACTTTCCTAACAAGCCCACTTTCCTAACTCGACCACTTACTTGACTACCTTCCTATCAAGCCCACTTTCCTAACTCGAAAACTTTCTCAGCTACTTTCCTAACGAGTCCTAACTCGACCACTTACTCAGCTACTTTCCTAACTAGACCATTTAACTTACTCGGCCACTTTCCTAACACGTCGACTTTCCAAACTCGTCCACTTATCTATTAAATCAAGATCTTGAAGACTAAATACTACAAAATTATATTAATAATTAATGGGTATTACGTATTATTAAGTATTATTTATTAGGTATTATTAAGCGGGGTCGCTTACAAAGTCTTTTAAGGCTGTCTTAATTCACAATATTCAGTAAATTAAGACAGCCCAAAAGACTTTGTAAGCGGGGTCGTAATACTAATTAAATAATATGTATTTTGTGTACAGATGCACATAAACGCACACACTGGAGAACGCCCCTTCAAGTGTTCGCTTTGCCCCAAGGCTTTCAAAACACAGTCGGCGAACTACAAGCACCAACTGGTGAGTTCATGAGATCCCACTAGTATTATAAATGGGAAAGTTTGGATGTGAGGAGTGTGTGTGAGAGCGCATCTCACCCGCGCATGCGCTGTCACATAGAATAAATAGTTACTCACTGACGAACTGTCAAAGTCTAAAAAAGGAGTTTTATTTGCACCTCACGATATCCTATTATAACTAGGTAACTATTTATTCTATGTGACAGTGCATGCGTGGGTGAGATGCCTGTGCGCATGCGACTGTATGCGGGGGGGGGGGGGGGGGGCTGCGGCGATGCTCGGCAGGTGTTCGATTTGGTCGTACGTAAGCTAAGGTTCACGTGACGTGCACAAATATATTATAATTTGTTTTTGTAATTAAAAATAAATAATTAATAATATGTATATAGACATTGGTGCAAGTAGATTATTATAATCATCATTTATATAAAAACGTCAAGTTAATATGTATTATTTTTGTATTGTAATTTTTGCACGCTGTTCGCATTAAGCTCGCATGAAATAAAAATAAAATCACATCCGCCCACCGTAACCAAACTCCCTTACTTGCAAGTGCAGATCGAGGGCTATCTACCACTGCAACCATGAGTGGGTGGTTATGGAGAACAGGCTGGACATACATACACACACTTTCCTTTTATATATATAATAGATATATTATTATTGTCGGCAGGTGCATACAAAAGAGCGAGCGTACAGCTGCGAGGTGTGCGGTAAATCGTTCCAAACATCTTCAAACGTTAAGCTCCACGTGCAGACCGTACACATGAAGATACCGCAGCCGCGGCGCGTGCGCAGCAGGAAGCGGAAGATCGAACGGACGGATAGTGAAGACGAAGGCAGTGTTCACAGTTAATTAAAGAACCTACCTTTATTTCTGGTATAATATTTAAGGTTATAAGGTTGTCTGGAAGAAATCGCTTAAAACGATAAGACCGCCTAAATGGTACTATTTTAAGTTTCAAAACTTGTAACTGATTTTTTTTGGTTCAATAAAGTGTGTTGTTAAGAGCAGTGTTTTGTTTGTGACTTGTTTTACTGCAATTTATACCATTTGTTTCAGCTAGTTTTTAGGTATATTGTTGACCACCTCGTTGGCCTAGTGGATTGGTCATAGGACTTGAGCGCCTGCGGACGTAGGTCCAGGGACATACAACTGTAGAATATTAAAACTATGTAATTCACTTTAACAGATTTCGAAAAAATCTAAGTTTAACATTTTGGCGGTACATGGAACATAATGTCTGGCTAACGAAAGCGTGTCCTGGAGCTTTCTTATAAGTTTTGATATGGCAACATTATTAAGCTGTCAAAGGCACGTCAAAGTCTATGGTTGCTGTTGTCTGCATTTTGTACAGTTAATTGTAAACACAAAAATACTCAAGTATCAAAACATTTTTCTCCCACTATACTTAGTAATACCATATAAAGATTTTTTTAATTTTCCGCGTTTTCTCAGGTCACGCTTTCGTTGACTTATACCAGACCAATGGATAATGCCTTAAGATAATACGCTAGGAGATTCTAGAACATACAATTTGATCAAGTAAGACCAAAATGGTTTTATTTTCGTTGTATGAAGGTACCCTCAAATTGGGAGACAGCGGGAAATCAATAAAACTGCTCCGATGAATTAGCCTAAAACACTTATGTCGTTTGGTGGCAAGCAGACCAATGGTTTAGCCGCTACGCAAAGCGTGGCTGCCCGGACGTTTAGAGGATGACGCCGGAGGCGCCAACTTCTACTTGAATGAAACTTCGCACGTCAGTTAACATATCTTTACTGAATTATTGAACAGGCACACTTTTACGTACTATTCAGAGGTTAGTCAGAATATCAACTAGACAGTCGCTATGGAAGTTATGACGAATGCGGTCGAAACGCCACAGATGTTTTTGGGCAACATGTTTGAGATGTAGGTACTTTGTAATATCTAATAAATAAAATCGTAACCTCCGCGTGTCTGTACATAGAAGATATTTGCAAAAAAAAATTGAGGGGTCTTAGGATAAGTAATAGAACACATTTCAATCATTTTTGTCTGTTTATCTGCGAGTTTGTGCACGCATCACTTAAAAACTACTGAACGGATTTTGATGGACTTTTCACAAAAACATGGGGCTTAACTTAACATTCAGTCTTTATTTCATCGCAATCGGCTAACTCAATCAAAAGTTATGGACATTTTAGTGCAGAGCCACACTGTAGGCTTCACACCTTACCACACTTGTCAACTTTGTGCTGAGCCACACTGTAGGCTTCATACCTTACCACACGTGTCAACTTTGTGCTGAGCCACACTGTAGGTTTCATACCTTACCACACTTGTCAACTTAATGCTGAGCCACACTGTAGGCTTCATACCTTACCACACTTGTCAACTTAGTGCTGAGCCACACTGTAGTCTTCATACCTTACCACACTTGTCAACTTAGTGCTGAGCCACACTGTAGGCTTCATACCTTACCACACGTGTCAACTTTGTGCTGAGCCACACTGTAGGCTTCATACCTTACACCACATGTCAACTTAGTGCTGAGCCACACTGTAGGTTTCATACCTTACCACACATGTCAACTTTGTACTGAGCCACACTGTAGGCTTCATACCTTACCACAAATGTCAACTTTGTGCTGAGCCACACTGTAGGCTTCAAACTAAATCACTACATGTATCAGAGACCGGCAACTAGAGTCTGTGTAGAAGAGAGCGAGACGATGAAGCACTTGCTGTGTGAATGCAATGTATTAGCTGCAAGGAGGGTGAGTATCCTGGGCACAGCTTACCCAGAACCCAAGGACTACAGGCTTCTATCCCTTAACGGATTCTTTGGAATAGAAAGTTTACATTGGATCGAGACGTGTCGCCAGGTATCCGCGATGGTGGGTGCCAGAATAAGGCATACCAGGTATGCTCTAAAACTGATTGCCCCATTTAAAAATGGAGGCATTAGGCTTATTTTAAATATGTTTAATGACTCAAACACTCTGAAGTAGCACTAGGACTATATACATCATATTATTTTGAAATATCACAAGACTGCAAAAGAAATTTACAGCACGATGTGTAAGGAACTACAACTAGAGGTCGTCCTAGGTGGACGTTCAAAGATCAAATTGGTGTAGTCCGCAAAAAGGGTGGGGTCTGCAGTGAGATGAATAAAAGGAGATGAATGAAAAGGTTAATGAATGTAAGGCGCCACTTCGCGCAAAGTGGCATTGTCTCTGCCTACCTCTCTGGAACTAAGGCGTGAGCATTATGTATGTAATCCTACTAATATTATAAACGCGAAAGTTTGTAAGTATGGATGGATGTTTGTTACTCTTTCACGCTACGACCACTGGACGGATCGGGATGCAACTTGGCACATATACATATATCTTAGGTCCTGGAATAGGACAGAATAGTTTTTATACCGAAAAAACATCCCATTCCTACGGGAAATACATAATAGTTTGTGATGTTAAGTTTTCCACGCGGACGAAGTCGCGGGCAACAGCTAGTATGTAATAAAATGCAACAAATGCAGTAAAACAAGTCGCGAACATAAACATTGTACTTTAATTATTTCTGAACACTGCATTCGTCTATTCTCTATCCGAGCGTTCAAACTTCCGCTTCCTGCTGCGCACGCGCCGCGGCTGCGGGATCTTCATGTGTACGGTTTGCACGTGGAGCTTGACGCATGTGTTCGTTTGGAACGTTTTACCGCACACCTCGCAGCTGTACGGACGCTCCTTTGTATGGACCTGCCGACAATAATAATAACATAACTTTTTATTCCGATTACACCACATTTGTCAGTATACAATTTTTTATTTTTTATTTTATTCGTTTATTCATCAATAGTTGTTACAATAATACTTCTACAAATTTATTGTCTTAAAGCTAAGAATTGTGCGCATATACATTCAGCACAATCTCGAGTTTATATGATTCGTACAATGTGTTAGACAAGGAGAGAAGTATCCCGTCACACATTTTTACCACCCAGCGTAACCAAACTCCCTTACTTGCAAGTGAAGACCAAGAGCTATCTACCACTGCAACCATGAGTGGGTGGTTATGGAGAAAATGCTGGACATACATACACACACCTTCCTTTTATAATAGATTTACAGACAACCATCACTTGCTACAGCAATGCCTATGCCCATCCATCTGTTTAGAACGGGGCAGTCAAATTTTCCAGCAATAACCTTTAGAACGCTGTTGCTACTGTCAACTCTAACAATGAAATCAACATTATTCTGTGACTTTTAAAACAACATTGACGACCTCCGTGTCGGAACGGGTAGCTCTCGGACTGCCACGCCGGTGACTGCGTTGCGGGTTGGTATCTCGCTAGGGGCAAATGTTCGTATGATGAATATGAATGCTTGTACCCAAGTCCTGGATGTTTATATATTTATTTAAGTATGTGTATCCGTTATCTAGTAACCATAGCACAGGCTCTGCCTAGTTTGGGACTGGATAATTGGTGTGAATGTCTGACATATTTATTTATTTATAAAATAGCTTTATTGATAATGAGGGGTCGGAATTAGGTAGTGTACTTGCGGCGAAATGTTTATGTTAATATGGATATTCCGGGATTTTTTTCAGAGATTTCATTTCATCATTTGTTTGTCATTATGTGTATACTCGCACAGTAATATAAATATGGATATTCCACATCGCTTATTTAATCATCTATAATTCTTCCATAAAATAAAATGCAAATAATATGAAATTATCATTTCTTAATTAAATATATACTTGTTAATTATTACTACTAAGAGTCTCGGGATTTTCATTTCAACAGTTAAAAAATCGATATTTATCTTCATCATCATCATCAGGTTATTTTTGTCTCCACTGCAGGAGCACAACCCTCTCTCATCTGCCGGAGACAGACGGAGGATGTGGCCTACACTCCCCGCGCTGGCCAGACGGGTTGGGGAGGCCTGGTTGACGTTTTATAATGTATCCCTCAGTCGCCTTGTACGACATCCACGGGAAGAGTTGGAGTGGTCCTATTCTAATCTACCGGAAACCACACACTATTTATCTTATTTATCATATTTATCTTCCGTGCCATATTTTCGTCGCAAGTAATAAATGACGCTACCTAACTCCGATCCCTGATGTTACGATTGTTATGATGATCATCATCATCATAACAAACAGCACTCACACACGCACACTTGCAACCGACTGGCACTTTTTTATATTGTACCCTTTTTGAAGGTTTCGACTTTGTAAATAATGAAAATATTTAAAATATTTGTTTTAAGCAATGTATACAGATAGATGGCTTGGCACATAATATGACCGTTAAATGTTAGTTTGTAAGTCGTCGCGGTGCACAGACAAACCAAATCTGGTTTTTGTTGCACTGGAAATATGTAAATTCTTATAAAAACTCACCAATCTATGTCTGTATCTTCCCGTTACAGTTTTGAATGCCTTGGGGCAGAGCGAACACCTGAAGGGGCGTTCTCCAGTGTGGGTATTTATGTGCATCTGTACACAAAATACATATTTAATCATAGGTATATACATTTCTATTGCACATATTTCTTTTAACAAAAAAGTGTACAAAGTTGGAATGATCTCTATAAGAGACCTCTCCAGCTGAACCTCCAGGTGAACCTTCAACCTTTTGTTGTTACAGTGAAGTAGGAGAAAGTAAAACAAGCGGAGAACACAAAAAATGTAGACGTAATGAAATTTCATAATTATAAAAAAAAATATTTTCGTTATTTTCCAGCAATCTGTCCAAAGGACATTTAGGCGAGAGGTTGTGTTTGTTTATTTGTCTTGAATGGTATATGCCCATTGAGGTATCCATATATTTATGTCCTAAAATCATGGTATGACATGGTGAGACTACCTCTATTTACAGATAATTTAAAACAAAGTGTGTGTGTGTGTGTGTGTGTGTGTGGTGTGTGGTGTGTGTGTGTGTGTGTGTGTGTGGTGTTAACTTTGGGTAAATGTATATTGTAACCTATACTATATACATTTACCCATAGTAAATGACATAATTTATGGCAAAATAAACAAATATAATACAACTTGCCTGGAGATATGTTTTGATGCGAAATCGTTTGGGGCACTCGTTGCACTGAAACGGCTTCTCCCCCGTGTGGATGAGCTGGTGCATTTTCAGTGCGATCTCCGTCTATACATATATTTAAAAAAACAATGCAAATTATATATAATATTCGGCAGGGGGGACGCCCCACCATGGACCGACGTCCTGAGGAAGGTGGCCAGAGACTGATATGACGATTGTGATATTAGACCAGTATAGGATAAATTTGTTCCTCAGAACAAATGACTGTAATAATTTCTGACCGTTCGTGATGATACAATCAGTATACTATTTTGGAATAATTTAATTTAATTTATTTATTTTATTGATAACATAGATCCATTTGTGTTAGTAAAGACTTAAACTACGTTAGTATTTAATAACTAAAAGTGATTTAGTCCTCTGGGTGAGTATCCACACCAGAGGACTGTCCATTCTATTTGCTATCATTTTTAGGATAGATAATAAACAAACAAATATTACTTATATACATATATGCATACACTTGTCTTATCGCAAGTTAGTATTCTCTCCTGTGCTATGGGAATTAAACACGGGTTCGACAATTCAGAAATATAACATCCAGATCGGGACCAGCTAGTACAAATTGTACAAAATTGTTTGTAAATACGACCTCTGGCGCTCGAGTCCAATGACCAAGTCACTAGACCAACGAGGCAGTCAAACATTATATTACATATCATTTTATGGTCGAAGAGGTAAAAAAAAAATTACTCACCTGAAACGTCCCTGCGCATATTTCGCACATTACTTGCGTCTTCCTCAGCCTCCGTTCTCTACAACACCCCTTGTGGGCCCACTTGTGTTTGGGGAACGCCTCGACTTCGTTACTGGGGCAGCTCCGGTCGACCAGCCTGCACCCACGTACTGAGCCCCGCGGGCAGAGGCATGAGTCCTCGCCGTCACCGCAGGAGCAGGAATCACTATTGGGGACAATGTATTCACTTCTGGAGACACTGTGTTCACTTCTGGGGACATTGTGTTCAGTATTGGGCCCACTGTATTCACTATTGGGGACACTGTATTCACTTCTGGGGACAATGTATTCACTTTTGGGGACATTGTATTCCACATCCCCAGTTTTGCCGCTTTCAAAGTGGGGACATGTGCAGCATTTGCGGTAAGTTTTGAGTTTCACGCTGTTGCATTTCTGAAAATGGGAAAAGTAATACTGGTTTCAAGCATTGGGACTATTAAAGTCAAAACCCATCGAAAAGTCTATGGTATTGTTAACGTAAGCCGCTCATATTCCTATCTGTATCCTTCCATTTCCGGTGTGTGCTTTATTTATTACTTTTGCCCGCAACTTCGTCCGCGTAGTAACCTACGCGATTCGAATTCAAGATGTGTAAATATGGTAACCCATATTTACACATCTTGAATTTCAAAATAGATACCATTTCGTAATCAACGTAGCTAAAAACCTCAAAAATTACATAAATTCATATTAATTTGGTTACCCGTAGGAATGAGATTTTTTTCGGGATAAAAACTATCCTGTCCTATTCCAGGACCTAACCTATATGTGTGAGAAGTTTCAACACGATCCGTCCAGTGGTTGAAGCGTGATTGAGTAACAAACATCCAAACTTTCGCATTTATAATATTAGTGGGATGCTCTGGTACAGTAATGACGGCAGTTGAAACACTCTAATATCCTTTAGATAACCCTATTTTGGATGAAAATGTACGGATAAAAATTTGGAGCCGATCAACAAAGCTCTGACCTTAGTTTTACGTTTTTCGAGGTATCTCTTCTCTCGTTTCCCGGTGTGTAGTCTCGCGACGTGCCTGTCGAACTGCTCGTCGGAGCGGCAGAGCTCCCCGCACTTGGCGCAGGCCCTGCAACACACGTGGGACGCGTTACACCAGCCCCGAGACCTCCGCTGCAGGACTTAGGGCTTCCCCAATGAATGACACCACACCCGGTCCTTCGCATCGGGTCTAGGTCCATCTCCATTCCATAACTCCTCAGCTCCAGAAGCCGTCAGTTCTACGACAGATGTCGCTGTGGCGGATGTGTATTTTCCGCCATACTTCTCGTGCGGTGTCGTTTGTCAGTGTACAAAATATGTGTTGTGACATACGAGTAGAACTTTATGTTACAATACGTGGTACAGTAGAGGGTAAGTACGTGGTACAATGCGGGGTACCCTACAAGGTACTCTACAGTGTACGGTACGGGGTACGCTACAGGGTACGCAACAAGGCACACTACAGTGTACGGAACGGGGTACGCTACAGGGTACGGTACGGGGTACCCTACAAGGTACACTACAGTGTACGCTACTGAGTACGGTACGGGGTACGCTACAGGGTTCGGTACGGGGTATGCTACAGGGTAAGGTACGGGGTACGCTACATGGTACACTACAGTGTACGCTGAGTACGGTACTTGGTACGCTACGGGGTACTGATATATTTAAAGTAAGCCTGTCGCTTTATTACTAGGTTCCACAGTTATTCGGATCCACCCACCTTCTCATACACATCAGGTACGATACGGGGTGTAGTACGGTGTACGTACGCTACACGGTACGGTTCGGGGGACGGATCAAACCAAATTGTTAAACACTTTGGATGAGACAGTAAAGCTATCCACAGCACAGTACTCGTCTACACCTCATACCATGAAGCAAAATAACTTTTCGTAGCTCGTAGTTTCACCTCAAAGTGTTTTCCTTCATGATTGACACTAATTGGTTATTAAATTAGATCCATTATCTAATTTAAGAACACCCGTGCCTTTACCGCCCGCCGCCACCCGTCGGAAATGTAAATTAATGTTAATGCGTTGCGATAATAAACCTCTATATAATGTTAAATTACCCTACTAATATGTGGACGTAGCTTTTATTTGACTTTTAAAACTTTTTATTTTGTATGCATAAGTGAATCTAGTTAGTAGCACAAAAACAGGTATATACTCTTATTCCACGTAGGTACAAGATTTTACAAAAAAAAGTCCTTTATTCATGGCTTAAATAAAATGCTAATCAATCGATAATGGGCCCGATTCTGAAGGTACACATTTAAAATTTGACAGCACTAAAATTGGTTTCGCCTTTATCTTCATAATACTGTGTGACAAGGATAGCAACAGTTTTAGTGCTGTCAAATTTCAACGTTGTGCCTTCAGAATCGAGCCCAATAGATATTTTAAAATGCGCATCTGTTATCTAATTTAATAACCAATTAGTGTCAATCAAGAAGGAAAACACTTTTAGGTGAAACTACGAGCTACGAAAAATTATTTTGCTTCATGGTATGAGGTGTAGATAGCGGCATTGCATTTCCTAGCCATACCTTATACTGGGGTCGCAGGCGCCGTCCGATGACTCGCCTATGTGCCGTATCATGGCGGACGCATTGTCGAAGTGGACGCCGCATGTGGCGCACTGGTATGCCTGAAACAAATATTTGTTTTAATGAACAATAACCAACGTACAGGTCATGCCATGAAAGAAAATATTTTTCGCACCTCATAAGTCACCTCAAAGTTTTTACCTTCTTTACACTATTTGGTTATTAAATTAGATGACAGATGAGTCATTCCTTCATGGAATGATTACAACAACAACAAATACACACATCAAAGGATAAAAATAACTTAGAAATAAAAGTACTACAAGCTGAAAGCCGCTTAAGGCCGAAGCCTCAGTCCAGAAGCCCGCCCCGAGTCGAGCCCTGTGCAAACGTACCCATTACACTGGCCGCATTTCCGCGCTGAATGCCCAGTGCAATGCGCTGCACCAGGTATGACTCGGCGCGGGCTTCTGCACCATTATTTCTCAAGCGCCGCCCCAGCGCTCTTACAAAGCCCTTACAACAATTTCATTATTTTACCACAAAAATATTAGATACATGTTACAAGTATATTTATATAGACAACAAATTTTAACAATATGTATATTATAAATAATTTATCATGTCGCAGATGAGCAAACATTTATAATAATATCTGCTTTATGCACTGGTCGGTTGACCGTTACGCAGAGAGCAGTGTCCATGTTGTACTGGGTGAGTTACAAAACACATATATTAGGTAATTAATTTAATGTAACAATTATTAGAAGAGACAAAAAGTGATTAAAAACAACGATCTCTATGTACTACTACATTATTTAACCGTAGCGTCAATATTTAGTAAATAATTAAATGTTCTGAGTAGTAACTGCACAAGTTTCAAAGTGAATGTGAGAGTTGTGGCTACTTGCGTGGAACAGAGCGACTGTTAGGAACGCTCCATCTAGTAGTACATAGAGATCGTTGAATAAAAAAGAGAAAAAAATAATATATGCCTACTTTTTTTAAAGTTTCGACTAGTCTCTCTGTGTGTGTGTGTGTAGACCTATCCTGCTCTTTGGTGATACCAGATGTGGTTAATATGGGAACTGGATGGCATAACATAATTTGGGATGACATGGCAAGCTTTGGGTGGAATGACATGATGCTATTAATCGCACCTGTTTGTGAACTTTAGTCTTGTGTTGGCTCACTCCTTGAGCGCCCTGAAAGCCTTCGTAGCAAATATCGCACACCGTCGCACTGTGGTGTATTCGGGTGTGGTTCACACGCGAAGCGTACTTCCTGCAACCAGATAATGGAGGTAGGTGTTTAAAACTAATTAATGTAACAAACAAAAACAAGATTATTTTTTGAGAAAATGATTAAGGTCTTTTATTTATAATACCACAGGCTTTTCGGTGAAGGAAAACATCGTAAGGAAACCTGCATATGCCGAAGAAGCAATTCTGAGGCGTATGTGAAGTCCACCAAATCGGCTTGGGGCACCGTCGGTGGTCAGGGGTTTGGCACAAAATATTCTGAAGGGTCGAAGTGTCGCCAGGTCTTCCTGGACCCCTAAAAAGATAAGATAAGGTCTTGTTCATGTCCTATTAAATGGATTGGCAAGTTTACATTTTGCGGTCTTCCTTTAATCTATGGCACAATGTTCATTGTTGATTGTACAGTTCACGACGGCACGCCCCACTCTTTCTGTAAATCACATTTTATTGTATGCGTTATATTGAACTTACCATCGATATGATACAATACAAATTAAAATTTATTTACTATCTCAGCACAAAGATTTAATAAGTGCATAAAATTAAAATGAGTACTAATTTATTTTTTGTGAGAGCCTGGTGCCTAAAGAAAGGATGAACCTGTGAAATCAGACCACCAGGCTCCCACCCCTCAGGAATTGGGCGCACCACTTTGTCATAGGAAGCAATTATAATATCTAATAAATAAAATCGTAAACTTGGCGTGTCTGTACATTGAAGATATTTGCAAAAAAAAAATTGGGGGGTCTAAGGATAAGCAACAGAACACATTTCAATCATTTTTGAAATTTTTGTCTGTTTATCTGTTTGTCTGTTTGTCTGTTTATCTGTTTGTCTGTTTGTCTGTGAGTTTGTGCACGCATCACTTAAAAACTACTGATCGGACTTTAATGGACTTTTCACAGAAACATGGGGCTTAATTTGGTGTAACATATAGGCTTTATTTCATTGCAATCGGTGCAGTCAATCAAAAGTTATGCGAATTTATAGTTTCCGAATACTTGCATACGCTGCGATGAGTGTAGGGTGTAAATGCTCGATTGAATTCGTGAGCGGTAGCGGGAGCGGGTATCGTACCAATGTAATGTGAGATTTTGAAAACTATAAATTACGATGAAAAATCTGGAGCTGGAGCTGGATCTAGAACTGGATCTGGAGCTGGACCTGGACCTGGGCCTGGGCCTGGACCTGGACCTGGACCGGGACCTGGACCTGGACCTGGACCTGGACCTGGACCTGGACCTGGACCTGGACCTGGACCTGGACCTGGGTGGAAGTGGGATAGGGAGCGGAAGTGGGAATGGGAGCGGATCCTGTAGTCCACGCGAGCGGAGCCGCGGGCACAGCTAGTAATCAATATAATAGAACGTAATCTGATAAAACCAAAGGACAGATTATTTTATTCAGCTTCGCAAAATCTTTATTAATTGTATGCAAACTTCATTTCTTCCCGTGGATGTCGTACAAGGCGACTAAGGGAATACATTATAAAACATCAATCGGGCCTCCCCAACCCGTCTGGCCAGCGCGGGGAGTGTAGGCCAAATCCTCCGTCTGTCTCCGGCAGATGAGAGAGGGTTGTGCTCCTGTAGTGGAGACAAAAATAACCTGATGATGATGATGAAACTTCATTTTTAAAAGATGTGTTGCGTGAAGTTTGTTGCGCCGTTTCTTCTTCACAGCGCTAACACCTAGGAAGCGGTAGTCGATAAAAAAAAATGACGTGTCAAAATGTAACATGTGTACTCATATGCAATAAATGATTTTGACTTTGACTTTATTATTATTATGCAAATTATTTATTTAGAACGAAATACATGTAGATGTGGAGTAAAATTATTATAACATGCATTAAGAAGAATTAGTGTGTGTGTGTGTGTGTGTGTGTGTGTGAGTGTGTGTGTGAGTGTGTGTGTGAGTGTGTGTGGTGTGGGGGGGAGGGGGCGTGTATGTCATGTGATACGGGTGAATGTGATGATTTTCTATATCTAATTATAACTTGACTCGTACCTGAACTTGGCGCCACAGTGCTTGCAGTCGTAGCTGACACCGATAGTGTGCGTCTTGTGATGTTCCTTCGCGATTAAGCTGCAAAGAATCATCTTTCATTATCCCACTAATATTATAAATGCGATAGTTCGGATGTTTGTTACTCAATCACGCTTCAACTATTGGAAGGATCGGGATGAAAGCTGATTTTATAGTTACGAAGAGTTTTTCTCAGATAGGTATATACCTATGTATGTAAAGATTAATAAAAATCAAATATAATGCATGAAGTTGAATATAACAAAGTCAATGAGTTTTGGGAAAAACTCTTCATAACTATAAAATCTCTTCGTAACTATATAATTTCATCCCGATCCGTCCAGTAGTTGAAGCGTGATTGAGTAACACAGAGGACAATGCTCACGCCTTGGTCCCAGAAACCTGGTAGGCAGAAACGATGGATCGCCACTTTGTGATCCTGACACACCTCACTAGCCTCACTCACATTCATCAACCTTGTCATGCACCTCCTTTTATTCTTCGCACTGCGGACCCCAGCCTTTTTGAGGACGTTATAATTTGATCCTTGAACATCCTCCTAGGACGACCTCTAGCTGTAGTTCCTTCCATATTCACACTGTAATTTTTTTTATCGTTCTTCTTTCGTACATACGTTCCAAATGTACAAACAAACGCAACATATCCTTCTCTACCTTCGTTACTACATCTTCTCTTAATTTATTTTTATTTAATTTATCTGACTTGTAACAAAAGTTATTAATAAAGATATGTCTAGTTATTATGCAGTTTATACACAAAACTTCCTTATTATATTTAGCTTCTTAATATAAATGTAAATATGTTTAGTGTTGGTATATGCAACAGTATTCTGGCTTTTCCTCTATCGGAGGAGGCTAACTATCGGAGGAGGCTAAGCTGTTGTATGCACTAGCGCTGGTAGGCTTAAATCGGAGATAGAGTGAGATAAGGTCTTGTAATTACGATGGTGACATGGTCAGCATTTTGTACCAAACCCTCAATAAATAGAAATAGAAATAGAAAAAAGTTTATTGACTTATTATAATTACATCATCATAATATTTAAGTGATTTCTGGTCCCTGAACCAGGATTCCCCGTTTCTCAGGGACCAGCTTTCTACAATGTCACAAAATAATAAAAAAACATTACACTCGTCAGTACGTACCTAATAGTAAAAAAGACAGAATAGTAAAAAAAAAAAAATGACAGAATACAAAAATAAAAAAATAGAATAATAACTAGAACACAAAAATCAGTAGATGGGTAATATAGGTATATTATAGGTATACAATTTGATATGGGTGTGTGTGTGTGTGTGTGTATGTATGTGTGTGTGTGTGTGTTTGTGTGTGTGTGTGTGTGTGTGCCGAATGCCTTCACTGTAGTACTTTCAGTATGTTTTCCGTTTGCTCCCGTGATAGACTAGCAACCCAGTTGCTGATAAGTTTTTTCACAACATGTCTCGCAACTTGCGAGATTCGTGTTTTCATAAATTGATTAAGTCGTCTGTATAGGAGCGGTGCCACAAAGTCGTACTGTCGCTGTGCGAAGCTAGTCCTGGTTGTGGGTGTTGGGTAGCATTCACGCCGCGCCCCACCGACTCTATGAAGACTAGGTACGGTTTTACTATGATATCGGAGTATGCAAGCTTTGATATAGAGTTGGCGCACCGTCATAGTTCCTGTTTCCTTGTACAGGGTGATGAAATCAATACAGATTAAAAAAAATATATATATAAATGTACATAGTTTCGAAAAGCCTAGGTACGTATAAGTCATGACCGGGTATTAAACCTGACCTCTTGACATGTCTCCCCGATGTGGACCCACCTTGACTTGACACTCTGCTTACACTTCCTGCAGACATACTTCATCTTGTGTTGCTGGCTGTGTCTATTCAGCTTGAGTAACGTCGGGAATCGATGCTTGCACACTTCGCAAACGTGGCTTCCGCTGACCTGTGAACAAAAATACACAAATATTGTATATCACCTTCAGCCTAATGCGTCCACTGCTGAACACAGCCCTGCATTCAAATGTTGGAAAGTCGCTTGCCTCAGCCGGGAATAGAACCAACAGAAATACGAAAAAAATAACACATAAGGCACCAATCGATAGAGTCAAACAAAAGGATCAAATCTCTCTAACAAACATTGTATTTTTTTGGATGATCGTGTAATTTTTATATCCATCACACACCTCTACACTTCTTGTCTTTTAAGAATTTCAGAATGTAATGTCGATATGATTACTAATTAATTACTACCCCATGTGTTAATTTAATCATTACTTATTGACAATTTGTTAAAAATACTACAATCATTTATAGCGCTGTACATGAAATATATATAGTTATATTTAATATGTAGACTGAAATCATAAAAATCTACCTAATCTGATAATCCTAGTTAGATCTTAGTTAAATATTTCTTTTTCTTAAGTCTAGTTCTTTCACCATAGAAGTTACAGATGCTAGGCATATAAAACAGCTGTTTATTTATATTAAATAGGGAGTCGGCTGCAAAAGTATAGTATTGATCATCATTCCAGAGGGATTTTGTCGTGATTCGCCCTCCCGCTCCCCGGCTCTAGAGGTCCCATCGCGATTTACAATACTATTAGCTGGTGTTATGGTTTTATTTAAAAATACCCACCATACCACTAGGGGTACGACTAGTGGGTCTGCAGCAAAGTCCATGGCCACTAGTGCATCACCTTCTAAATAGTAAACAGAAATTAAGTTGCAATTAAAATGTTTACTTACCGGATCATGCACAGCCATATGATTTTTATACACAGTTTCCGATTTAAATCCCCTAAAACACTCTTCACACTTCAATGTAGCACGCTGATACAACATAGATTTCTTCCTCACCCGTTCCAGTTCTAGGATTTGTTCATCCTTAGTCATCCTAATTATATCAAAATTATACGTCTTCGCAAACTCATCTAGCTCTTCCTTGGTCTTAAATTTTTTATCATGTTTTAACGTTCCAACTCTCACTTTACTCAAATCCACCAACTTCCTATTCTTTTTTGTTTTCGTTTTATTAACATATTTCTCTCTGATATAATTAAAGAACTTATTTTTATTCAATTCTGTATTGTCTCCGACATTGTCACCATTTTCAGAGATGATACTGTCATTAAATGAATTATCTACAGTTTTAACAATAGTGTCATTTTCTGCATCAGAATCAAGAATATCATATTCTTCTGCACAATTGCTTTGTTTAGTCTTATGAAAGTATTTATCTAGAACATGATTGTAAAACAACCTTTTATAAGAATCGTAAGTTTCCACTTTAGATTTCATTAAATACTCTTTTATTTTCTCATCTCTATTATAAGCTGTGACATGCTTTCTTTTTAACTTTAAAACATTATCATTCTCAGCTGGATTTCCAGTTTCAGTAATGTTTAAATCTTTAAGTATCTCTTCTTCTACAGACTGTTCTACTGGCTCTTCATCTGTGATGATACAATGTGGTGATTCATCACCACAGTCCTCATTTGGTATACACTCTCCTTCACTTTCTTCTTTTAATTCGGTTTGGGTCTCTTGCTTTATAGGTGCTTCAATCCTATTGACATTGGTAATATCTCCAAGTAAGTTAACAGTTAATGTATTTGTTGTAATGTATGGTAGTTTTAAATATTTCCTGTCTAGGTGACGGATTAGAGACATTGTGATCTGAAAATGAAGACCTTTTATTGTACAGCAATTGTCTATGACTTTGACAGTGTGGAATCTTTAACGTCCACAGTTATGCATAAGCGATAAAAGCTCACCTCAACTTTAGCTGATGTTGTGCCTAATGGTTGCAACCGTTTGCGGACCCGCTGTAGAAAGTCATGTGTGTTGCGACATTTATATCTAAAAGCAGCTGACTTCTTCAGTAAAGCTGCACACATGGTGCACAGGTGCCGCGGCAAGCCATCTGTTGGAGATACCTGGGAAACATAAAAAATGGTTTCAAATATGGAGCCCCCATTTTGAGAGACATCACTCTCCTGGAAATTGTGTTAGTGTTGCTATCTCCAAAATCTGCCAACCCAGACAAGAAGCATGAAAATCTCGGATATTGTAGCTTACAAACCGGAGTCGGGAGTTATTTTTTTTCAAGTTATGAAAGAAATAAAAATTTGTTTAATAACTAAATAAGTCTTATAATCTAAGTGCGTAACGATAGGACTAACACAGCAACAATATAATAAAATGTACACAATTTATAGAAGTTGTTCGTATGCCATTAATATATCATCATCATCAGGTTATTTTTGTCTCCACTGCAGGAGCACAACCTCTTTCATCTGCCAGAGACAGACGGAGTATTTGACCTACACTCCCCGCGCTGGCCAGACGGGTTGGGGAGGTCTGATTGATGTTTTATAATGTATTCCCTTAGTCGCCTTGTACGACATCCACGGGAAGAGTTGGAGTGGACCAAATATCGTGTCAGATAAATATATGTGATGATATTCACAGCATGCGATCTCAATGGTATCGTAGAAGAAAACATTACACTATTCTGTCAATATCTGTTTATCTGTCAAAGTGCTACAAAATATCCTACACTAACTTTTGTTTAATAAATCCTTGCAATACGAGGTTTATCCGCTTTATTATCTATTTCAATACATTTAATAAAGATTTTATATAAATTTAAATCAGTCTGAACAGACTAAATATTCGACACAAGCTAAAACTGACCGGTGTCCCAGTGAGCTGTTCAAATGTTTCCGCCAGAAGTCCAGGGTACAGAACCTCCAGCTTTACATCAGTCGCGAGGCACACGCGGCAGGCGCACAGCTCCTCACACACGAATACAACGTCCGCGTCAGCCATTTGTTTACAAATATACTTTAATATCTGTTAAATCAATAAAAGCCGCAGAACAACAATAATAAAAGCACTCCAGCTGGACCTCATACAAAATTGCTCAATGACTAGAGCTGACCAGCGAGCGACTTGGAATCTGTCAATCGGACATATGCACTTTGAGATGAATGATAGACTATGAATTCTCTTCGGATGATAGTGCACATAAAATAAAAACATCGTATTTTTTCGAAAATTCTAGCACACTTTTGATCCGCTATAAAAAATACACATATAATCAGATACCATTGAATGTAGTGATGCACTGATTAAAATCGCACTGGTACAATAATTCTTACACTGGCAAGTGTAAAAATCGAACAATAAATCTTAAATTCATGGTCGTCGCTTACATCCTCTTTGGTAGACGCGACTCTATTGTATTCTCTTTGGAGGCGACTTTGAGCATTCGGACCTCAGAAAAACGAATCTATCCGTTTTTCTGAGATTCGGACGTCCGAGTAAAATCTGGCCAGCTGTTACCGAACTCGGCCGATAATGTGATCGCAGCTTAAGAATCTAGGTAGATAGGTCCACGAAATAGGTCAAGCTGTGCTACAAGTAGGACTAACTGAGTTACGATAAAATAAAGAAATATGAGCCTTAATTGGACATACTGTGTACAAAGCTGTATGATGTCAGATACCTTTGCCATCTTATTAAATATAGAGAAGGTAAAATGTTGATGACTGTTCGTTCCCGCGTTTTTTAGGACACCGGTTTGTTTTTGGGTTTTGCATAACTTCGGGCTTGAGTTGATAGTGTATGCAATAAATGTCTCTGTGCATCTGTCTGTACATTGTTGTCGGAACCAACGAGAATCTTAAAGACGTTTGCTACTCGTCACAACGCGTCGCTAGAAGTTCGGTAAAACGCACTTCAGTATTATTATAAAGTCTTAGTGTGCTACTGTGTCGAACGATCCTCATTTTAAACATAACCAGAGGACTCGAGCAAGTCTCTCAGCAGGAGCATCCAACCCACACCCTGAACTTTAAATCCCCTGTAACTTTTAAACGGAGCACCGACCGAATCTGATTTTTTGCGACTTGGTTCGACTAATTCACCTGACCAATCGACTACATCAGTAGCTCTTTATGTACTGTGGTTCTGGTGGTATTAGGTGGCCATGCCGTAATGAGCCTTAGTCTGACATTGGGCCCGATTCTGAAGGCACACATTTAAAATTTGACAGCGCTAAAATTGGTTTCGTCTTTATCTTCTTAATACTGTGTGACAAGGATAGCAACAGTTTTAGTGCTGTCAAATTTTAACAGTGCCTTCAGAATCAAGCCCATTAACGACCTCCGTGGTCGAACGGGGTAGCTCTCGGACTGCTACGCCGGAGGTTGCGGGTTCGAATCCCGCTAGGGGCAAATGTTCGTATGATGAATATGAATGTTTGTACCAAAGTCTTGGATGTTTAAATATTTATTGAAGTATGTGTATCCGTTATCTAGTAACCATAGCACAGGCTCTGCCTAGTTTGGGACTGGATAATTGGTGTGAATGTCTGACATATTTATTTATGTCTACAAACATACCCCTATAATTTCTGCGGCGGAACGACTACAATTAGTTTTTTGTGACTAAATTCATTAATTTGACACACGGCAATAAGATAAAATAAAATGCATTAACTGCAGTAAAACATGTCACAAACATAAACATTGCTCTTTAATTAATTCCAAACACTTTGTATATTCGTCTATTTACTATCCGTTCGTTCAATCTTCCGCATCCCGTTGCGGACGCGCCGCGGCTTCGGTATCTTCATGTGTACAGTTTGCACGTGCGTCTTGACGCAAGTAGATGTTTGAAACGTTTTATCGCACACCTCGCAGCGATGGGGACGCCTTTTCGTATGCACCTGCCATCAAATAATATAGATCGTTTAGTTCACGACGGCACGCCCCACTCCTCCAAATCGCTTACTAGGACCACTCCAACTCTTCCCGTGGATGTCGTACAAGACGACTAAGGGAATACATGATAAAACATCAAGCAGGCCTCAACCCAACCCATCTGGCCAGCGCGGGGAGTGTAGGCCAAATCCTCCGTCTGTCTCCGGTAGATGAGAGAGGGTTGTTCTCCTGCAGTGGAAAAATAAATAACCTGATGATGAATGATTCATTAGAATCTCGATTCAATTGAAATAAAATTATTAAACAAGAAGTATAATTAAAATCGAGCCAAAAACTTCGAAGCTATGGCAAATAATGTGAAGTAAGGTCACAAACTCTAAGATTTTTATTAAAAAAAAGAGAGATGGACTTCGACTTTCAGTTTTTTTTTCTCCATAATTTTACATAACTATTCAGAATATTTATAATCATCAATCAGGCCTCCCCAACCCGTCTGGCCAGCGCGGGGAGTGTAGGCCAAATCCTCCGTCTGTCTCCGGCAGATGAGAGAGGGTTGTGCTCCTGCAGTGGAGACAAAAATAACCTGATGATGATGATTCAGAATATTTCAGCCGGTCACTTACAGATGGGCGACATTGTATATCGATGGGTCAGTTCAACAAGGGCACAACTAGAAAAACAGTGTTCCAAGATCATTGACTCACCAGTTGATGCTTGCGGTTGGCCGTCGATAACTTGAACGCTTTGGGGCAGAGCGAACATTTGTAGAGGCGTTCTCCGGTGTGTGTGGGCATGTGTCTCTGTACACAAAATACGTATTAAAACTATCTGATAGGACAGAGCCGTGGTAGCTGGTTGGATGTGCACTCGCCTCACGTTCATGAGGTCCTGGTACAAACCTCGCCCGTACCAATGAGTTTTTCGAAATTTAAGTACGGTTTATTTGTAATACCACAGGCTTTTCGATGAAGGAAAACATCGTAAGGAAACCTGCATATGCCAAAGAAGAATTTCGAAGGCGTATGTGAAGTCCACTAAATCGGCTTGGGGCACCGTCGGTGGTCAGGGGTTAGGCACAAAAGATCCTGAAGGGTCGAAGTGTCGCCAGGTCTTCCTGGCCCCCTAAGAAGATAAGATCTGATAGGACAGGAATCTAATAAATAAAATCGTAAACTTCGCGTGTCTGTACATTGAAGATATTTGCAAAAAAATAAATTGGGGGGTCTAAGGATAAGCAACAGAACACATTTCGATCATTTTTGAAATTTTTGTCTGTTTGTCTGTTTGTCTGTTTATCTGTTTGTCTGTTTGTCTGTTTGTCTGTGAGTTTGTGCACGCATCACTTAAAAACTACTGAACGGATTTTGATGGACTTTTCACAAAAACATGGTGCTTAACTTAACTTAACATTTAGTCTTTATTTCATCGCAATCGGCTAACTCAATCAAAAGTTATAGACATTTTTAGTTTTCAAATACATTAGTTAGGTAAGGTTATTATGCAATATATTGCTTAAAGCAGTATTTCCGTACTATTCAGATTCCGATGAGTTTGGATTACATTTGGAGCTGCGAGTAGGAATTGGAGTGGGAGTGGGAGTGGGCGTGGGGGGTGGGATTGAGAGCGGAAGCGGAAGCGGTAGCGGAAGTGGGAGGGGAGCGGGAGCGGAACCGGAGCTGGACCGGAGCGGGAGCGGGAGCGGGTATGGTACCAGTGTAATTTGAGTGTTTGAAAATTCGCATAACTTTTGATTGAGTTACCCGATTACGATGAATTTGTGGAATAGGTATGCAACAAAGTAATGTTGGTCGGAATTTGGACTGCGATGGATTAGTTACGAGGACTACATTTTGAGAAACGAGGGAAAGAGGTTTGAGGGGAGGGTTGAGGGGAGAGCTGAGGAGAGGGTTGAGGGGAGTTTTGAGGATCTGGATCTGGACCTAGACCTGGACCTGGACCTGGACCTGGATCTGGACCTGGACCTGGACCTGCACCTGGACCTGGACCTGGACCAGTACCTGGACCTGGACCTGGACCTGGCCCTGGACCTGGACCTGGACCTGGACCTGGGCCTGGGCCTGGACCTGGACCTGGACCTGGACCTGGACCTGGACCTGGACCTGGACCTGGAACTGGACCTGGACCTGGACCTGGATTTGAAATCTGAGTGGAAGTGGGATAGGGAGCGGAAGTGGGGATGGGAGCGGATCCTGTAGTCCACGCGAGCGGAGCCGCGGGCACAGCTAGTCTAATAAATAAAAACGTGGCTGTACAGTACCCAGCAAAAGTGGGGTCAATTCTACGAAAGCCAGTTGCCTGCGCATCGACTCACTCACTCTAAGACATCAATGACGCAGGTTGTAATTATTGTATCAGCTGAGTAGTATCTATAATTTCACAGTCATCATCATAGGCGTCGTGGCTGTATGGATAGTGCGCACGCTAACCAACATTTCGGCCCTGGTTCGAATCCCAGTAGAGGTAACATCGGTAGATACTTTTGTTTTGATGTTTTCATTTTATAGAAATCATTCCTACTTTATATTATGCCAACCTTTTCTAAAATGCATGTTAGTATCTTAGGTATGTTATAATAATGAAGAGAGCTACCACAAAAATATGTATTTGTCGTTGCGAATTCGCTGTCAGGCAGGCTTGAGTATATTGAATATATTACTGTCGAGGAGAGGCAATGTATTATTGTTACACGACATAGGATACAATAAGCTAGACAAGGATTTTGTCAAACATTTAGTCTTTATTTCGTTGCAATCGGCTTACTCAATCAAAAGTTATGGTAATTTAAAGTTTTCACATACATTAGTAGGTATGCAGTACAACGAAAAAGTACATATAATAATTGTTTGGTGTAATATAGATTGCGATGTGTTAGGACTACATTTGGAACTGTAGTGGACGTGGGATTGAAAGTCTGAGTGGAAGTGGGATAGGGAGCGGGAGTGGGATAGGGAGCGGGAGTGGGAACGGGAGCGGATCCTGTAGTCCACGCGAGCGGAGCCGCGGGAACAATTAGTAATACCTATGTACAGACTACCGTCAAGGCCGATATGGGGCAGTAAGAAACTATAAAAGATTGAGATGACGTCAATTTTAGAGACAAGAAAAAGTTTAGACATTTTTTAAATCCAACATTTTATTTTTATTGTAGACACAAGATTCCATAACAACATTATTCCTTACAACCTACACTATAAAGGAGAATGCCCAAAATTGTATGGGAGTTTGCCCTTGAACTTTGAATCTTGCGTCTGGATCAAATTGTCGTCAAAATACAGGCAAAATACTAAGGATTAATATAAAAAGAAAATCGTTTAACTATTTAGTGGGAAAATTGAATAATCTTACTTGGAATGAAATCTTCGTTGGCGCACAGTTTTTACAACACCGTGGGTATATGGCCACGATTAACCGTTCCCGATCTTGATGTCATAGTTTGGTTATTAGTTGGCGACGGTATATTGCGTTCGACACTACATTAGACTCGTTAGAATAGATTTTATCACCCAAATACATAATGTAAATAAACGGAAACAAAACCGGTGTTGACATCATATCGGATATGACGTCACAGGACGAAACCATAGTGCATATCAATAGTGAGGTTCTACTAAATCGATTTAACAAATTGAATAATCGATATTTCGGTTCTGCGCCACCACACCCGGTCCTGCGCCCTCCGCATCCAGCCGCTACCGGCCACCTTCTTCAGGTCGTCGGTCCACCTGGCGGCGGGGCGTCCCACCCTGCGAGTCCCGATCCGCGGTCTCCACTCCAGAACTCGTCTGCCCCAACGGCCGTCGGTTCTGCGGCATATGTGGCCCGCCCACTGCCACTTCAGCTTGCTAATCATTTCGGCTATATTTATATAATATATTAAATAAATTCAATTAAATAACATTATACAATAAAATTAAATCAGTATAGTCTAGCTCTGTTGTGGTGCACTGGAGCATGCAATGCCAGCCAGTGTCCCACAAAAGGGCCGCCCATGCGGTCCGCGAACACGGACAGGACTCACAATGGCGGTCTATCAGACCTGTGTGTCAGACCTGTGGCGGGATTACCCGAATATTCAAATCAATCCACATCCAGGCCAGTCACTATTCGTTAGTTAGGCACTTACCTGGAGCAACTCTTTGGTACGAAATCGTTTGGGACACTCGTCGCACTGAAACGGCTTCTCCCCCGTATGGATGAGCTGGTGCCTTCTCAGTGCTGCTTTCGTCTACACATATAAATAGAGGCTGAGAACGTCAGCTTGTTAGTGTACGTCACCGATCTCTATGTACTACTAGATGGAGCGTTCCAAACAATCGCTCTGCTCCACGCAAGTAGCCACAACTCTTTCACATTCACAATGAAACTTGTGCAGTTACTACGCAGAACATTTAATTATTTACTAAATATTGACATTATTTAACCGTAGCGTCAATATTTAGTAATAATTAAATGTTCCGCGTAGTAACTGCACAAGTTTCAAAGTGAATGTGAAAGAGTTGTGGCTACTTGCAACCTTATTATTGTCCTGTTATACACTTCTAACCTCCCCCCCCTCTATATCCTACTGTTTACTCATCTTACTGGATCCAGGTGTTATTTTAAGATTAATCATCACCATCATCAGGTTATTTTTGTCTCCACTGCAGGAGCACAACCCTCTCTCATCTGCCGGAGACAGACGGAGGATTTGGCCTACACTCCCCGCGCTGGCCAGACGGGTTGGGGAGGCCTGAATGATGCTTTATAATGTATTCCCTCAGTCGCCTTGTACGACATTCACGGGAAGAGTTGGAGTGGTCCTATTCTACTCTACCGGAAACATAAGATTAATAATGAAATGTTATTTTTTTTTAAATCTAAAACCATGTCTCCGCAAGGTGGGAAGGGACAGACAGGGCTCCCACTCCCCCTCCCGCTTGAATTGGAGGGTGTATTAATCAAAAGTCCATCCAAACTAACTCACCTGAAACGTCCCTGCGCACATTTCGCACATAACTTGCGTCTTCATCAGCCTGCGTTCTTCACAACACCCCTTGTGGGCCCACTTGCGTCTGGCGAACGCGTCGAGCTCGCCACTGGAGCCAAACATCCTGCAGCTGCGCACTGAACTCATGGGGCAGGTGCAACAGTCCACTTCATCACTGCACGGGCAGGAGTCACTGTTGGGGACAACGTTTTCCCCGTCCCCAAACTGGGAGCAGCAACAACACTTGCGTTTCTTTCCGCGTCTCACGTTGTGGTAATTCTAAAAAAAATGGTTTGTTTGAAACATAATGGGCCTTTTACATGATTCCAGCAATGATATTCAAATTAAGCCAGTCCATTAACTTCTTGGAGAAAGAAACAACATACAAATTACATTCACTATCCCACTTCCCACTAATATTATTTACTAGCTGTGCCCGCGGCTCCGCTCGCGTGGACTACAGGTTCCGCTCCCATTCCCACTTCCGCTCACTATCCCACTTCCACTCAGCCTCTCAATCTCACTCTCAATCCCGCTCCCGCTCCCACTCCCCTTTTCCCACGCCCACTCCCATTCCCACTACCAGCTCCAAATGTGTAGTCCAAACTCATCGCAATCTGAATAGTACGGAAATACTATTATGTACAATATATTGCATACTAACCTTACCTACTTGCCTTAAAACTAAAAATGTCCATAACTTTTGATTGAGTTAGCCGATTGCGATGAAAGACTAAATGTTAAGTTAGGTTAAGCCCCATGTTTCTGTGGACATCAAAATCCGTTCAGTAGTTTTTAAGTGATGCGTGCACAAACTCACAGACAAACAGATAAACAGACAAAATATTTCAATACTGACCGAAATGTGTTCTGTTGCTTATCCTTAGACCCCCACGTTTTTTTTTTCAAATATCTTCAATGTACAGACACGCGAAGTTTACGATTTTATTTATTAGGAAAGTATAATATGCATGTAATCAATTTTCTTACATAATTTTTTTGCGCCTACCACTCATTATCTGCATGACCTAAAGGTCAACTGGAAGAGAATGCCATATTGGCATTTTGTTCCCCTTTTGTACTTTCTGTGCAATAACGTTTTTAAATAAATAAATCTAAGGTACCTTCAAAAATTCCTTTGCTTTGCTGCCGCGATGTGTCGCGACGTGTCTGTCGAACTGCTCGTCTGTGGGGCAGAGCTCCCCGCACTTGGCGCAGGCCCTGCAACACACGGGACGCGTCACACCAGCCCTGAGACCTCCGCTGCCGGACTTAGGGCTTTTAGAGTCCTCAGCATCCACCCACTTTCTGACACCTTTAGGTCGTTTCATCTCCATATACCATTCGTTGTGACAAGCCTATGGCAGAGTGACCGCCTCGCAGCGACAACTGATGCCTTTCTCTGGCACACGCAGGGCTCCAACGTAGACAAGACAACAGTAGAAGCCCTTATTTATTACTTCTCTGTTTGGCACTGTAGACAAACTTGTCTGCACCGGGTGCGACTGAAAATCAGCGCCTAACACCTTACTTGGTCTAGGCATATGCTGAGTCGTTTGCCCTTTTGCTGCCACGGCACACGCATACTATTTTAAGTATGTTAAAAAAATTTAAGTTAAAAATGTTAAATTGTTTTCTCTAGTTCTTAAGTTTTATTTTTTTTTCCTTTTTCTTGCTTTGTTGGTTTTTGCTTTGTGTGTGCCAATTGTGGTAGTGAATAAATGTTTTTCTTTCTTTCTTTCTTTTCTTTCTAGGTCTCTCGTTGGGTCAACTTTATCTGACAAAGGGTGATGGGCGTTTCGATCTCGCCCGCCAATAACAAGTGATACGCCACTGAAAAGGTGTTATTAAGTAGAATGGTTGATCTTTTATTTTTTTTTCCTTTTTTCTCTAAGGACCATTTCCTATATTTATATTTCGAGGACCTTGTAAAAACTTTTTATTGTATAATAAATTATTTCATCAATTTTCCAATAATCTTTTTTTTATTTATTGTATTTTTTTCTATATTCACCTTTTTTCCCCTCCCATTTAGCATGTGCCCGCCAAGTGCCCGCCACGCACAATTAATAACTGTATGTTCCGACTACCGAGTGTATGTGATTGCGTTTCTTGTGTCACGACAAGCGACTTATGCTTAGTGGCACAAAACATGGTCTCCTTGTTATTTTTTGTTTTTATTATCATGAAAAAAAAAAGAAAAAAAAATTCCGTTGCCTTTCATATGCCAATTAAGAATTTTCCCAAATATATACTTTTCCCTTTTCCTCCTTCCCCTTTCAAATTCCTCCCAGATAGCAGTTGATCTCAGTTAGCTGTATTTTCGGAGATATGCGGACTAAGCAAACGAAGTTCAGGAGATCCTAGTTTAGGAGCTAGACAACCGCGTCTCAGCATAAGACTATATACAATGTGTGTGATGAATAATAGATATTTTTTCATTCGTTGGAGGTTGCGGGTTCGAATCCCGCTAGGGGCAAATGTTCGTATGATGAATATGAATGTTTGTACCCAAGTCTTGGATGTTTATATATTTTATTTAAGTATGTGTATCCGTTATCTAGCAACCATAGCACAGGCTCTGCCTAGTTTGGAACTGGATAATTGGTGTGAATGTCTGACATATTTATTTCTTTGCATTTCCCAGGCCTACCTTATACTGGGATCGCAGGCGCCGTCGGAGGACGCGCCCGTGTGTCTTATGATGGCGTCCGCGTTGTCGAATTGGACCCCGCACGTGGCGCACTGGTACGTCTGATACAAACAAACAAACACATGGACATTGATCGCTACTTTGATTACACAGGGTATGCACATTGTATTGATGTGCCCCACCTGTTTGTGTGCCTTGGCCTTGTGTTGGATCACCCCGTGGGCGCCCTGGAACCCCGCGTAGCAGATGTCGCACGCAGTCGCACCGTGGTGTATGCGGATGTGGTTCATGCGGGAAGCATACTTCCTGCAAACAGAGAACGATATCCTGATGTGTTTAGATAGATAGATAGATAATTCATTTATTCTTAGACACAGCACAAATACAATGTTACAAATATGTCACATATTGATACAGAGGTACCAGGTAAACATAACAATGAGACAGTAGCAGTGTAGCCCGTGCTGTGCTGCAAGAAGGGTCATGTCTCTGCATAATGTCGCAGCCCAGCGGCGCGACGCTGATATTCTGCCAGGACCGTTACTTTAGAAGGACGTGATGCGTTATGAAGGTCAAAGTACACTGTTATTGTACTATTACATGTGCACGCTTGGTTTACGCTTGACCTCAACACCTCACACCTAAGATTGAGCGCCATAACCCAGAATATGCCTATTCACTCTTCCTTTAAAAAGACCCAAGTTGTACTTGTCCGGAAATACCCAAGCTGGCAGAGAGTTCCGTTACTTAGCAGTTCACGTTATGAACGAGGAAGCAAAACGCTTCGTGCGATAGCGTGGTGTCTCTACTGCACAAGGATGAAGTCCCTCACCACGGCTGGTAGTCCAGTGATGGAAGGGGGAGGGGGGAATCAAATCGTGCAATTCCTGGTTCTCCAAAATAAGGTATATATACAAGTTATCAGTTGACATGTTATATAATCACTAGGGCTCCACCCCACGGATTAAAAGTAATTGTAATTATATAATAACAGAAAGATGCGAGTAGTGTGTGTGTTGTGTGTGGAAGTGTGTGTGTGTGTGTGTGGTGTGTGTGTGTGGGGGGGGGGGATGGTTAGGACATTTTAAATACAGTTCATCATTTTCATATCAGCCCTGAGACGTCCACTGCTGGACATAGGCCTTCTCGCCACCACACCCGGTCCTCCGCCCTCCTGTTAGAAATTACAGACAATCCTTCCAGACATTAAACATCTATATTTAAACTCCCTAGCAGATGGGTTGTCAGGGGTGCGGCCATGTCGTAAACAATGCCAACGTCCCGTTACCTGAACACGGTGCCACAGTGCTGGCACTCGTAGCGGACGCCCGAGTGGCTCTTGTAATGCTCGATCGCCCACGAGCTGCAATCATATAATATATTTAAATTTTACAACGGAACCTTCACAGAATAAACTTAAGATATCATAATTATAATAATCATCAGCCGAAATACGTCCACTGCTGAACATAAGCATCCCCAATAGAATGACACTTGTGAGATCTTGCACTCCTCAAAAACTACAAGATGACTTGTAAAATATTCGACTACTACCCACATTTCTAAATAAGGAAAGAAAGCCGTCCGTTTTACCATAGAAGCTATTGTCGGTCATCTCGGTGTGAGGGACTACCTGCATAAGATGGTACTGTATAATCTGTGGAGAGGACACAGAGACGATGAAGCACTTGCTAAGTGAATTCAGCTGCATGGGTAATGAGCGTCCTGGCTGTGGCTTACCCTGTACCCAAGGACTACAGCCTCCTATACCCTGGCTGCATAATAGTGTTTATGCAGCATACTGTGGGGGATGGAAGCATCGTATAGAGTCTATACGATGCCCCTCTGTCTATACCGTAGACAGAGGGGCTGACACCAAAGACCCCACGGATATACCTGGCCATTTTTACAATAAAATAAAAAGAGCCTTTATTCTGATTTCGTTAATGCTATTATAAATTAATTTCATCATCATCATCAGATTATTTTTGTCTCCACTGCAGGAGCACAACCCTCTCTCATCTGCCGGAGACAGACGGAGGATTCGGCCTACACTCCCTGCGCTGGCCAGACGGGTTGGGGAGGCCTGATTGATGTTTTATAATATATGTCAATATTTACATTAATTATAGTGTCTCCTTAGTGCGTCTTTTTTACATTTTTTGTTTTGTTTCGTTTTCAGCAGCTCTGTTACGAGCGCAGGCCTCTTCCAAGAACTGCCATTTCTTCCTGTCTGCTGTTTCCCTGTGCCATGTTACATCTAATTCTTTTTTTTATCTTCTCGGACTTTTCTCTTCTCTTGCGTACCATTCTTTCGTTCTCTTTGTCCACCTGTGACCGTTTTCAATCATCACCCCTTTATAAGATAAAAATATTCACTATACACTAGTTAGCCTTGTTGTTCTCGGTTTAGAATAGGGCCACCACGAATTGCACCAAAGATGGGCAGCAGCGTCTCCTGTGTACATTAAGATCATTACCGCGATCACCAATCCGCCTGCCGAGCGAGGTGATAATGTCAAATCCCCAATGGACAGCCGCAAGTGACATTCTATTAGGGAGGCTTATGTTCAGCAGTGGACGTATTTCGGCTGATGATGACTATAGTGTGGACCTACTTTGAGTTAGAGCTCTGCTGATGACTATAGTGTGGACCTACCTTAAGTTAGAGCTCTGCTGATGACTATAGTGTGGACCTACCTTGAGTTAGAGCTCTGCTGATGACTTTAGTGTGGACCTACCTTGAGTTAGAGCTCTGATGATGACTACAGTGTGGACCTACCTTGAGTTAGAACTCTGCTTGCATTGCCTGCAAACATACTTTATCTTGTGTAGCTTTATGTGGTCAATCAGCTTAGCTGAAGTCTGGTATCGGTGCTTGCACACCTCACAAACGTAGCTGCCGCTAATCTGTGAAGAAAAACGTAAATTGCCAATTCCACAGTAACTTGCGATACAATTTATTTTATTTTACAATTTTGCGGTTGACTTCCAGACGAAGATATTTTGTCGTTATAAGACAAAACATATACTGTTAGAATGTCTACTTTCTAAGACATATTTACAAACAGAACACCTAATTAAACAACTCATCTAACATACACCTAACATACACACACACATAATAATAATAAATAAATAAATATCTCAGACATTCACACCAATTATCCAGTCCCAAACTAGGCAGAGCCTGTGCTATGGTTACTAGATATCGGATACACATACTTAAATAAATACATAAACATCCAAGACTTGGATACAAACATTCATATTCATCATACGAACATTTGCCCCTAGCGGGATTCGAACCCGCAACCTCCGGCGTGGCAGGCCGAGAGCTACCCGTTCCGCCACGGAGGTCGTCACATACACCCACACACACACACATACATAAACCACCACACACACACCACATACACCCCCACACACACACACACACATACATAAACCACCACACACGCACACACATACACCACACACATAAACCCCCCCCACACACACTCACATACACCCCACACACAGAACCCCCCCCCCCCCCCCTCACACACAAATACATTAAAACGTAAACTACGCGTGTCTGTACTATGAACATATTTGCGATAAAAATATGGGGGTTTAGGGATAAGTAACGGAACACATTTCTATCATTTTTGAAAATTTTGTCTGTCTGTTAGTTTGCGCACGCGTCACATAAATACTACTGCACTGATTTTGATATACTTTTCACAGAAATATGGTGGGGTTTAACTCAGAGTAACATTTAGTCTTTATATCTTCGCAATCGGCTAATTCAATCAAAATTTATGAGAATTTTTAGTTTTCAAATACATTAGTCGATATGCAGTAAAACAAAGAAGTATACTTATAATGTTCGGTGCAATTCAAATTGCGATGAGTTAGGACTTTAGGACTGCATTTGGAGCTGTAGTGGGCGTGGGACAGGAACTGGTTGTGAGAGTGGGCGTGGGCGTACGGTCGGAGTCGGTAAATAATTGTGTAGTCCACGTGAGCGGAGTCGCAGGCACGGCTAGTTACCTTCATATAGTTTTTCATATTTCAAGTTACAATTAAAGTTTGTACTTACTGGGTCATGGACTGCCATATGGTCTTTATACACAGTTTTTGATTTGAATCCCCTAAAACACTCTTCACATCTCAATGTAGCTCGCTGATACAACAAAGATTTTTTTCTCCTCTCTTCCAGGTCCAGAACTTGCTCATCCTTAGTCATCCTAATTATATCAAAGTTATATGTCTTCGCAAACTCATCTATTTCTTTTTTGGTTTGAAATTTTTTATTGTGTTTTATTGGTCCCACTCTCAATGTAATCAAATCCACCATCTCCCTTTTCTCTCTTTTTATTTCCTTTCTATTAATATATTTCTCTTTGATATAGTTAAAGAAATCATTTTTGTTTAATTCCATATTGTCTGCTACAGGGTTTCGGTTTTCAGAGATGATACTTTGGTCCAATGAATCATCTTCAGTCTTAATAAAAGTGTCCTTTTCTGCATCAGAATCAACAATATCATATTCTTCTGCACATTTGCTTTTATTAGTCTTATAACAGTATTTATTAAGCAAATGATTGTAAAACAGCTTTTTATTTAAATCATTAGTTGCCGCTTCAGATGTGATTAAGTATTCTTTTATTCTATCGTCGTCATTCATTTCCACATCCTTACAAGCTATAACATGCTTTCTATTTGATTGTAAAACATTATCATTGTCAGAATTAGGGGATGGATTTACAGTTTCAAGAATGTTTAAATCTGGTAGTATATCTTCTTCTTCAGACAGTTCTACTAGTTCTTCATCAGTGTCAATACAATATGGTGATTCATCACAGTCTTCAATTGGTATACAATCTTCTTCACTTTCTTCTAATTCTGTTTGGGTTTCTGTTTTTACAGATATTTCCTCATTATTTTTATTAGTGATATCTCCAAGTTTGTTAATAGTTATTGTACTTGTTGTAATGTATGGCAGTTTAAAATATTTTCTGTCTAGGTGACGGAGTAGAGGCATTGTGATCTGAAAATGAAGAATTTTTATCATACACTACCTCTAAAAAAACTAGCTAGCAACTAAAAACAAAAAGTTTACATGCATTTTTCTCCACATTGTGCTTTTTGTTGTTATGGTTGTTATGAATATGCAGACAGAGCTGATGTTTTCTGTTATTGGGCATACAACAGTATTATAAGCTCACCTCATCTTTAGCTAATGGCGTCACAAACTGTTGCAGCTGTTTTTGGATTCGCAGCTGTTTCAGGACCCGCAGCAAAAAGGCAAAAGTGTTGCGGCATTTGTTTCTAAAAGCAGCTGACTTCTTGAGTAAAGCAGCACACAAACTGCATAGGTGCTGCGGGAACCCATCTGTTGGCGACACCTGGATACATAAACCACAAAATCTTTACTCGAAGTAGGATATAAATTTAAAAAAAAATCATTCATTACTGATATGACGATGATCCATTAGTACTAAATATATGTGCAAAACTAAAACTGACCTGCAGCCCAGTGAGTTCCTCATATGTCTCCGCCAGTGGTCCAGGGTAGAGCACCACCAGCTTCACGTCAGTCGCGAGGCACACGCGGCAGGCGCACAGCTCCTCACACACGAATACAACGTCCGCGTCAGCCATTTGTTTACAAATATGTTTCTGTTTTGATAACCATACTTATATTACCTACCTATATAAAAGTGATCAAAACGAACAAAAACAAATCAGCAGAAAAGTAGATCAATCCTTTGTCATAAATAAAGAGAATATAACTAATACTTGTCAATATGTCAATCCATTACTATTTTTTTAATTTATTTGGACACTTCAAGCAATGATAATTCTATAGGATATTTTTCTAAATTGAGTCAAATCTTAGAAGAATAACAACCATAGAACCCGCCATAATACTAATCAAGCGTACATAGCCACTTGTCAAAACTGTAGCCCGCGTGGAGACTTTACCCTGCTGATTAAAATGTTCCCTAATATAGTCGCTGTTGTATTCTCTTTGGTCGCTGCTGTCAAGTGACAAATGCATCTTGAATTTAGTTGCATTAATGATTGATGAAACGGCTTGCGTGCTAGTCGAGTTTGAAATACTATTTTAATTTAAAATCCTTTCAGATTTGTGATAAGAGTGCAGGATAATATTTTGTGAAGGTGTAAGCTATGGTATGTGTGATAAGGCGCTGCAAATTTCGCATGGGGAGAAAAGAAAATCAATCCGAAACTATAAACTTTCACAGGTAAACATTCTTTTTGTGTTTACCTATCCATTTTCCATGTTAAAGAGATAAATTTATGCTTAAAAGTAAGGGAAATTAATTTCTTTTTATTATATTTATATTAATTGAGCATGTATAAGTGTACTTTCATATATTTTGTTAGTTTTGTAATTTTACAGAAATTTTTAAATAGAGCTGGACAAAAATTTATCGATAAAAGTATAAAAAGTGTTTTTTTGTGTTTTGGATGTGTTGTGTACATGAGTATACACGTATTTTTTACGTGCACACACGTATTTTTTCAATTTAGATTTCCTAATGAAAAAAAAAATTAATTTGAAAAGTGGATTAATGCGGTGTCCACCGAAGCTGATTGGACGGCAAAAAAACACCATAGAGTGTGCTCCAGACATTTTAAATTATTGTGTTGTATTATTACCGATGATAAATATCGAATACTGAAGGATAATGCTGTGCCTACATTATTTATGTCGCCAGGAAGATTAAGTAGTTTTTAAAAGTAAACGTATTTAATAGGGGCAAGCCTATTCAGTTGTCTTCGAATTTGTCAATTCTCCTCAGGCTAGCAGGTTTTATCTTGATTTTCTTCACCGTCGTGAGCGAAAAGTAAATATACAATAATAAAAACGCATTAGTACATAAAATAGTTCTTATCTGGGATTACTGACACCCAATTATTTTTATATATAATTAATCGTAATTTAAAAATGTTTAATGCCAGATTCATTTTACACTCTTTTTGTTATTCTTGACCAATAAATATTAATTTTCTTTTCAGTGCATTTCTACAACTTCAGCTCCATTAACTTCGGGCACGGTAGTGTTCTCCGTCTCAGGTCCTTAAATTTTGGGGCCTCAGACGTTCTCGTACCCAATGTAATCATTAGGCTCTGCAGCTTTGGCATCGGTAAACGGCGCGCTCTATGTCATCATCATCAGGCCCGGCAGCTTTGGATCCGTCAGTAACATCGCGTACCACGTCATTATCAGGCCCTACAGCTTTTGGAATGCAAACGTTATCATCTCCAGACTTACACATATCCTTGGATATCGATTTCTAATCGACCGATACATATACCATCGACATCAGGCAATGACTAATGATAAAAATATGAAATTTTAATTTTTTATTGTTTTATAATCTTTTATGATTATATTTATTGATTGATTAACACTAAGTAAATTTAAATTTTATTTTAAAAAAATGTAGTTTTATAAAATAGTTGTAAGTAAATAAACTGATTAATTTTTTACATAGAATACTGTTTCACTTTCCACTGGCAACTGTTAGATATAATAACGCAATTAGTTGCCACAGATTTAAATTTTATTAAGCTCTAAAATGAAATAAAATTATTTCACTATAAGATAACAATATTAGCTAGTTTAGTGCTGTCAAATTAAGTGCGTGCCTTCAGAATTAAATTAAATTTTCATGTTAACATAATTTCAAATTTTTACTAAATAATATAATGATAATTTTTAGACTACGTAATATATTTTTATTGATTATCGATATCCGATATTTATCGATATCCATGTTTTGCACATCCACCTCATCTCTAGATTTCTGAAACAGTGTACGGACATGGTATCTGACGTCCTGTTAAAAGTAGCATTCTCTTACTTTAGCAACAGCAAAATTACCATAAGAGTGAAAAGGGTTGGTTTCCTTCACGTTCTTGGACCCTTATAAATCCTTCTATTGGATATATCCATTCGTTCTTCTAAGAGTCAAATAGAGTTCCTATGTGAGAAGGGATAGTTGATAACCATAGATTGGTCTACAATAAAAGGCAACGAACAGTAATTAAAGTTCTATATACAATGGTCAAAACAAAAAGATAGGGTAGGTACTTATCACGACAACAAATAAATAAGATTTAGTTCAAAGACTAATAAATCACTATGGACAAGGCTGAATAAACTCAGATACTTTTGCTTTCCACTACATGTTGATAAAGCAAGGTAAAATAGAAGGTTGTTCCCGCCTTTTTGGAAAACGGTTTACCGGGCATTTCATTTGTTTTTGCAAAATAATTTTATAACTTCGGGCTTTGGTCATAGAATACTTAATAATACTTGCTTTGGTGTTAGTGATATAGTGTGTGCAACAAATGTCTCTGTGCGTCTGAACATTGTTGTAGGAACGAACGAGAAACAAAGATGTTTGCTAATCGTCACAAGGCGTCGCCAGAAGTTCGGTAAAACGCATTCAATTCTATAACTTCAGGGGTAATAAAGCTCAAGAGACTTAAGAAAAGTCACTACCTAATTCTATACTTACCAGATACTTTATTCAATAATAAACGCTATTTATTTGCGTCCCGCTAACATAGTATGCACCATCATCAGGTTATTTTTGTCTCCACTGCAGGAGCACAACCCTCTCTCATCTGCCGGAGACAGACGGAGGATTTGGCCTACACTCCCCGCGCTGGCCAGACGGGTTGGGGAGGCCTGATTGATGTGTTATAATGTATTCCCTTAGTCGCCTTGTACGACATCCACGGGAAGAGTTGGAGTGCTCCTATTCTACTCTAACTTAAGTAATATGTGGTAGGTATCAACTGTAGTAAAACAAGTCACACAGATAAACAATGCTTTTTATATATTATCTTTGTCTTTAATTAATTCTGAAGGGTTTTTGGGGGTGCAACGTACAACAGTCAAGAAACACTGCATTCTTCTATTCACTTTCCGTTCGTTCAATCTTCCGCTTCCTGTTGCGCACGCGCCGCGGCTGCGGTATGTTCATGTGTACGGTTTGCACGTGCGTCTTAAGGTTTATAGATCTCTGAAACGTTTTATCGCACACGTCGCAGCGGTGGGGACGCCTTTTCGTGTGCACCTGCCAACAGATATTATAGATTGTTCAGTTCACCACGGCACCCCCCCTCCATCTAGTACGCAAGTACATAGGGATCGTTGACCCTATCCATTGGTATATGTATATTTCGATGGGCCAGTTCAACAGGGCAACAACTGAAAAAAAACTATTCTAAAAGAAAATCATTGACTCACCAGTTGGTGCCTGTGGTTGCCCATCGATGTTTTGAATGCTTTGGGGCAGAGCGAACATTTGTAGAGGCGCTGTCCGGTGTGTGTGGGCATGTGCATCTGTATACAAAATACATATTTAAACCAACAATCTCTATGTACTACTTTATGGAGCGTTCCAAACAATCGCTCTGTTCCACGCAAGTAGCCACAACTCTTTCACAATCACAATGAAACTTGTGCAGTTACTACTCAGAACATTTAATTATTTAGCGATTTAGTAATAATTTAACGATCTGCGTAGTAACTGCACAAGTTTCATTGTGAATGTGAAAGAGTTGTGGCTACTTGCGTGGAACAGAGCGATTGTTTGGAACGCTCCATCTGATAGTACATAGAGATCGTTGGGTGAATAATGTCAATATTTAGTAAATAATTAAATGTTCTGAATAGTAACTGCAACATTCCTACGGGAAACCAAATTAATCGTTAAAAGCAGTGTGTAATTTTTAAAACCTACGTTGACGAAGTCGCGGGCAAAGCTAGTATTAAATAATTTTTAATTATTACTACTAAGATTCCCAGCATTTTCATTATAACAGTTAATAAAATCCCTTGACAAAGAATGTTAAATTACCTACCTACATATTGCAATGTCCAGAGAGGTGTCATGTTCCAGGCTCAAAGACCATAAAATGCACCGGGTTGTTGCGAATATCAGTATCAGCGTCAGCATCTGCGGATTATCAGCATTATTTTTAATGTTAGCATCAGCGTCAGTATCAGCAACAATCGATGCTGATTTTTAATGCTGTCATTCAAGTCGCAACGTGTTCGTAGAAGACGGGACTCAGCGCAAGTCACTTGTTCCATAACTATAATACTTTAATGTAAATTTATCCTTATAGCAAAAGTAGGTAACAAGGTTTGAAACAACCGCTCTCGTTTACCGTGTTTGCATCGTGGTATTAGAAAGAAACTTACACTCTTTTGTTTTGTTTTAAGTCGGTAATTTATTAATATCAGCATCAGCATCCGCTGATATTGATCTGAAGAATCAGCATCAGCATCCGCTGATATTGATCTGAAGAATCAGCATCAGCATCCGCTGATATTGATCTGAAAAATCAGCATCAGCATCCGCTGATATAGTAAAAACCTGAATCAGCAACAACCCTGGCACCAACATGAAAGCAATAAACCGCTGGATTTCATTTCAGAGCCTTGAATAAAGCTTAATTTCTCGAAGCGCGAACTATACCGCATATTAATCCGAATATTCGAGCGCGGCAAAATCCATATTCGGGCCAGTCACTATTCGTTAGTTAGGCACTTACCTGCAGCAACGCTTTGGTACGAAATCGTTTGGAACACTCGTCGCACTGAAACGGCTTCTCCCCCGTGTGGATGCGCTGGTGCGATCTCAATTGAGATGCCGACTAAACACACAAAAAGTGGATCGAATACAGACACGTTTCTTACTTAATCTTACATTGGGGCAAGATTTCATTTATTTATTCATAAACAAATATTCCTTTGTACACTTTTATGTTATGCCTTTTTTTTTGTAAATTTTATGTGCAATAAAGAATATATAATTAAACAATATAAATTGTATTCGAAATTAAATTATACTAAAATAAAAATAAGATAAAACTAAACTAAAAAAAGCGGCCAAGTGCGAGTCGGACTCGCCCATGAAGGGTTCCGTAGCAGCAAGTAGCATAATATAAAAGTTATTGTAGTTCGTTGTAACTTTGATCGATGTTTTAATAATAGTATAGTGGTTTACGATTTATGACGTATTAAAAAATAACTACGTACTTACTAGATCTCGTTCAAACCAATTTTCGGTGGAAGTTTGTATGGCAATGTACATCATATATTTTTTTTAGTTTTATCATTCTCTTATTTTAGAAGTTACAGGGGGGGGTTACACACATTTTACCACTTTGGAAGTGTCGCGCAAACTATTCAGTTTAGAAAAAAATGATATTAGAAACATCAATATCATTTTTGAAGACCTATCCATAGATTGGGAAACCTACACATATGGGTTTGATGAAAAAAAAATTTTGAGTTTCAGTTCTAGGTATGGAACCCCCAAAATTTTATTGTTTTTTTTTCTATTTTTGTGTGAAAATCTTAATGCGGTTCACAGAATACATCTACTTACCAAGTTTCAACAGTACAGTTCTTATAGTTTCGGAATAAAGTGGCTGTGACATATGGACGGACAGACAGACATGACGAATCCATAAGGGTTCCGTTTTTTTGCCATTTGGCTACGGAACCCTAAAAAAGCATCATACAGTATTCAGAATAGAAAAAAAATCAAATAAACCAAGTAATTAATCAAATAAATGTCATCAATTGTACATAATAACAAATGTCAAATTAAATGTCAGTTTAAATGTCGAATTTACATGAATATTTTAAAACTCAAGTACTGAAATAAAGACTAAATGTTAAGTTAAGCCCCATGTTTCTGTGAAAATTCCATCGAAATCGGTCCAGTAGTTTTTAAGTGATGCGTGCACAAACAAACAGACAAATATTTCAAAAATGATACGAGTAGAAATGTGTTCTATTACATATTCTTAGACCCTAAATTTTTTTTGTTGCAAATATCATCAAAGTACATACATTCGTCCATTTACAATCCCCCTTTGTCCTGATATCCATTCCCAACCTGCCCTTCGTTCTTCCCCCCTTCTATATCCTACTATTTACGATTTCAGCGGGTCCAGGTGTTATTTTAAGGATAATAACGAAAATGTTATTTTTTATCACTAAAACCAGGTAGGTATCTCTCCGCAAGGGAAGAGGGGGCCCATACTCCTCCCTTCCCCGCTTAAATCAGAGCGTGTACTTAAAGTCCATCCAAAAAAACCAGGGTTGGAAAAAATCATGATTTTTTTTCTTCAAAAAATCCAATTAATCATTAATTTATTTATTTATACTTTATTGTACACAAATATAAGACACACAAGATGTACAAAGGCGCACTTAACTCTGTAACAGTTTTCTTCCAGTAAACCTTTATCATTTTTATTTTTGCATTTTATGATGAAATTTTTTTGTTGTTTAAATATTATAATAATGATATTGATTTAGCAGATGCAGATTTAGAGACTTAGGTACTTGTGATTTACTTATTCTAAGACCCTTATTTTTTAAGTTTAATTCTATCTAAGACGTAAATTAAAGACACTGGATTAAATCATTGATTTTTAATAAAAAAAAAATCAAAATGATTTACTCATGCCAACCCTGAAAAAAAACTGACCTGAAACGTCCCTGCGCACATTTCGCACATTACTTGCGACTTCCTCAGCCTGCGTTCTTCACAACACCCCTTGTGGGCCCACTTGCGTTTGATGAACGCATCGCCTTCGTTACTGGGGTCAAACATCCTGCAGCTGCGCACTGAACTCATGGGGCAGGTGCAACAGTCCACTTCATCTCTGCACGGGCAGGAGTCACTGTTGGGGACAACGTTTTCCCCGTCTCTATGCTCAAATCTGGAGCAGTAACAACACCTGACTTTCCAAATGCGTCTCTCGTATTTCTGAAATAAAAATAAAACGAACTGGTGTGTTTCAAACATAATGGGCCTTCCACATGCTTCCAGCTATCTGAACGTTTGTGCCAAACCCCTGTCTACCAACGATGCCCCAAGCGGATCAATGACCTTAAACAGTACAGTCATCAAACAAAAAAAGAATTTTCCAAATCGGTTCAGGCGTCTTCGAGTAATCGAAGGAACATACATAAAAAAAAGAATCCGACGAATCGAGAACCTCCTCCTTTTTTTGAAGTCGGTTAATAACAAAGTTAATTGTAATAATAACATTATCGTCATTGGATTAGGTGTTACAGCTGGTTAAGATTTGACAACTTTACAGGAGAGAGGTTTAAAGTTTTTTTTTTGGAAAAAAATTAATATCTCTTTTTCTATAAGGAGTATTTTATGTAACTTGAAAAAAATACGATTGTATAATAACTGCTTAATTATCTAAAACAAAGAATCATTAAAGGTCTTTTAGTTTACGAGATAGATGTCGCTTTAGCGAAAATCACCTGAACATATAAAAAATGTTAAACGGGTAAAAAACGCTAAACATATACATAGACAGATCGACGCAGAAAAACAAAACAGTCGAATGGTAAATATATAACTCATTTTCGACCAATGTCGCTTTAGCGTTTTTACCTTTCCACTGACGATATAGAACTTTACTCTTTGAATAAATGTTTGTTTTATAATGTATTCCCTCAGTCACCTTGTACGACATCCAAGGGAAGAGTTGGAGTGGTCCTACTCCACCGGAACCACACGGCAAACTTACTACTATACTATTACTTACTGGGATGTAAAGGTGAGGTTGTAGAACTAACTGTTTCAGATCATATAGCCCAGGTATTATTTATAGTATTAACGCAAATGGACAGTAGTTAACCCAGTAGCCTTATACATGGACATGACTAAAGCATTCGATCATGTTTACCATCAAATTCTGTTACAGAAGTTAGAGATCTACAGTGTATGAGGTAATATTCTAAACCTAATTAAATCATACTTAAACGATATTAGCAAATTGTGACCGGTAAACAAAACTGAATTACCATATTTTTCCGACGCGAAAATGGTAAAATATGGGGTCCCTCAAGGTAGTGCACTAGGCCTATTGGTGTTCCTAGTATACATCAAAGACTTTTCTAAAGCAACAAAATATGACATGGTCATGTTTGCAGACGTTAGTACAGTAGTATTTAATGACATTGATTTAATTTTTTTTATCGGAAACTCTGTACTGGACTAAACTCTGCGCATTCTAAAGTCACATAGAACTCTATGTGACTTTAGAAGGCGCAGAATTTTTTTTTAGATGTATGTACATACAAACATAATAATTTTACTCAAAAATATATCTCATCACTAAGTAATTTTAAATTACGCCCGGGATAGGTTTTTATAAACGTAACCTAAAGTCTAACACACCTAAAATACAATAAACTTTATTGCACAAACAAATACAGTTACAAGTTAAAAATAGTATAATACAATTTAGGTGGTCTAGGAGATCTAAGGTCAGAGGTTGTATATCGGTCAAAATTAATGACCAAAAAATACCTTTGGTTTGCTGCTGCGATGTGTCGCGACGTGTCTCTCGAACTGCCCGTCGGAGGAGCAGAGCTCCCCGCACTTCGCGCAGGCCCTGCAACACGCGGGACGCGTCACACCAGCCCTGAGACCTCCGTTGCAGGACTTAGGGCTTCCCCAATGAACGACACCACACCAGGTCCTCCGCATCCACCCACTTCCGGACACCTTTACGTCGTCGTTTCATCTCCACACACTATTCTCACGGAGCGCGCCCCTTTCTGTCAAGCCTCTGGCGGCGACTGACTCGTAGCGACACGTGGTGGGGCAGACCCCTTCACTGGCACATGCAGGGCTCCAGGCGGTGCACTCTCGTCTCAGCGTGAAGTTATACAATTTGTGATGAAAAATTTATATTTTTTCATTCCCCAACTAGTGTCGCAGAATGAATGGTGAAAACTAAAGATTTTGATGGGGTTCTTAGGACCGGAAATTGGGGCGTTGCATTTCTCAGGCCTACCTTATACTGGGATCGCAGGCGCCGTCGGAGGACGCGCCCGTGTGTCTTATGATGGCGTCCGCGTTGTCGAATTGGACGTCGCACGTGGCGCACTGGTACGTCTGACACAAACAAACAAACACATGGACATTGATCGCTACTTTGATTACACAGGAACTTACTTAAGTATTACTGTAGGAACCTTAAATATGAAAGATAGCAAATTGCAATTAAGGGAAACATACCTTAACTAAATAAAACTGCATTTTAAAGAAAATTAAGTATCTCGCCTTAGCCGGGAATAGAACTAAAGAAAATGCGAAAAAATAACACCTGTATTTTTATGACACCAATCGATAGAGTCAATCATAAGGGTCATATCTGTAAGAAACATTGCATCTTAGATCCCAAATTTTTATTTTAGCAAATAATTTCGATGTACAGACACACGAACTTCACTTTTATATTTATTAGACTAGCAGTGGCCGCGCCTCCGCTCGCGTGGCCTACTCACTCTCAATCCGACTTCGACTGCGACTCCGATCCCGACCCTGACGTCCGCTGCCGCTCCCACTCTCTCACCCACTTCCACTACCACCCCCACACCCACCACCACTCCCACGCCCACTAGAGTTCGAAATGTAGTTCTGTATGTTCTCACTCATTGCAATATGAATTTCGTCAAGCATTTACACACTACACTTCTTTGTTGTATACTAATGCAGTGTATGAGAGTTTTCGAAAACTATACATTCGCATAACTTTTGATTGACTGGGCCGATTGCAATGAAATAAAGCCTATATGTTACACCGAATTAAGCGCAATGTTTCTGTGAAGAGTTCATCAGAATCGGGTTAGTAGTTTTTAAGTAATGCGTGCACAAACAAACAGACAAAACTTCTAAAAATGTGTTTTATTACTTATACTTAGATCCCCCATTTATTTTTGCAAATATCTTCAATGTACAGACACGCGAAGTTTAACGTTTTTATTTATTAAATTCTTGTACTATCCTGTATAAAGTAATATAAACTTTTTTAAATTATTTTATTTTAAGTTTAGTCACAGTTAAACATCAAAGCCTTACTAAATGGTTTTACACTAATATCTTGTTAAATAAAAATAAAATAAAAATGCTTCGGTCAGTTTCAGATGCAGGCGGAAAAACGGACAATGACCTTTGAGCGTACCACAGGGGTTTACCAACCTTTTGAAATGTTTTATGATTTTTTAACGGGCGTGCACGTCACGTGCCGTCGTGAACTGTACGATTATTACTCCTTGAGTTTACTTATTACTACATGAAAGAGTCCAATATCTTAGTCCATTATTCGAATACAACTGATTTTACCAGACACTCGACGCCCGAATTGTTTTCCAACAACTCCAGGACTGTACATTGTTTTAATGTGTCCCACCTGTTTGTGCGCCTTGGTCTTATGTAGGGATACTCCGTTGGCTCCTTGGAAGCGCTCGTAGCAGATGTCGCACTCAGTCGCACCGTGGTGTATACGGATGTGGTTCATGCGGGAAGCAAACTTCCTGCAAACAGATAATGTTTTCACCTCTCCAGCTCGAAAAGGGCGCTTTTGGTGCGAAAAAACTCGCAGCAAATTCGCTTTTCGGCTGCGAGCGTGAGTAAAAGTGATTCGAATTTCGAGCACCACCTTTGGTGGGCTCATACACACAAAGTGGGCGATGGTTCCTTCAGAAACTCATTTTGGCCTAGCGATTTAACACATAGGCTAAACATTTTGTATGTTATTTATTGGAATTTAAGTTTATAAATAGTACTATTGCCGTTTTAAAGACGGAATATTTAAAACTTATAAATTATCTAGTATTTACTAGTAAATATTAATATCGATTATTTAAAAATATCATGTTTACTTGTTTTTAAAAAAATGTCAAGCAGTGCAGTTTCAGAACGCAACATTTAAATAAAAAATAAACTTTTTTTTTCTTGCTGGTAGAGGTGAAAAGTTGTATATTTCACACGAGAGCAAATTTTTTTGTCTCGTGCATTTAAATCACTCACTGTGCTCAGGCACTCGCAGCAAAAAATAACATTGTTCACTTGTTGAACAAATAACTATTATTTGTAAGGTATTACAAGTCATCAGTTGACATTTATTTATTTAAAATATTGCAACATTACAGATTACTCCATTGCGTTACAATCACTTCTTATGCTATAAACGAAACGGGCATTCCTCTCTCCAGCACTCCCTTGCACTCAGTCATCAGCCGTCCCATGCCGTCCACGAACACGTCACAGTGCAGCGTCTCGGCGGGCAGGGAGCCATTTAATATAATCACAAAACCTGTTTCGTGGAGATTGATGCCTGAACTAGACATAGTCATAGCCTAGACATTATGCGGGAGGTGTTTGTAAGTGATGTGTGGGGGTGTGTGTGTGTGTGTGTGTGTGTGTGTGTGTGTGTGTGTGTGTGTGTGTGGGTGGGTGGGTGGGTGTGTGTGTGTGGGTGGGTGTGTGTGTGTGGGTGGGTAGGTGGGTGGGTTTCTCTCGTATATGAAATCACTGTTAGAATGTATGAAGTGCTGGTGTGGGGCCATGTCGTATACAATGCCGACCTTAACGCTCCGTTACCTGAACACGGTGCCACAGTGCTGGCACTCGTAGCGGACGCCCGAGTGGCTCTTGTAATGCTTGATCGCCCACGAGCTGCAATCATATATATTTATATACTTTATTATACTGAGTGAGACAGATAGTGCTCTTTTAGTTTAGTTTTAAAGGATGTCACCGACGTACTATCTCGATATACATTATCATAATTATAATCATCATCAGCCGAAAAAGTCCACTGCTGAACATAATCCAGTCTGCTGCATAAAAACTAATATGCAGCTAGAGTATAGGAGCTAGTCCTTGGGTGCAGGGTAAGTCACACCCAGGACACTCATCCACCTCGCAGCCAGTGCATGCATTCACACAGCAAGTGCTTCATCGTCTTGCTGACCTCTACACATCTTATGCGGGAGGTGCCTCACACCATGATGACCCGCAGAAGCTCCTACGATAAGACAAGATAAAGCTTTCTTTCTATATTTATATATTACTAGCTGTACCCGCGGCTCCGCTCGCGTGAACTACAGAATCCGCTCTCATTCCCACTCCCGCTTCCGCTTGCGTTCCCACTACCGCTCCCCTCCCGCTTCCGCTCCCGCTCCCACACTCACTCCCCTTTTCCCACGCCCACTCCCACTCCAATTCCCACTCGCATCTAAAAATGTAATCCAAACTCATCGCAATCTGAATAGTACGGAAATACTATTATTGCAATATATTGCATACTAACCTTACCTACTAATATATTTGAAAACTAAAAATGTCTATAACTTTTGATTGAGTTAGCTGATTGCGATGAAATAAAGACTAAATTATAAGTTAAGTCCCATGTTTTTTCTTAAAAGTCCATCAAAATCCGTTCAGTAGTTTTTAAATGATGCGTGTAGAAACTCGCAGACAAACAGATAAATAGACAAACAGACAAAAATTCCAAAAATGATTGAAATGTGTTCTATTACTTATCCTTAGACCCCTCAATTTTTTTTGCAAATATCTTCAATGTACAGACACGCTATCTTTACGATTTTATTTATTAGATTATGATGTGGGTAGTAGTTGAATATAATGTCAAGTCATCTTGTAGTTTTTAAGGGGTCATCATCATCAGGTTATTTTTGTCTCCACTGCAGGAGCACAACCCTCTCTCATCTGCCGGAGACAGACGGAGGATTTGGCCTACACTCCCCGCGCTGGCCAGACGGGTTGGGGAGGCCTGATTGATGTTTTATAATGTGTTCCCTTAGTCGCCTTGTACGACATCCACGGGAAGAGTTGGAGTGGTCCTATTCTACTCTACCGGAAACCATACGGCAAAGGGGTGCAAGATCTCAAAAGTGTAAGTTTTGGGGAGGCTTAAGACCGACCTTGAGTAAGAGCTCTGCCTGCATTGCCTGCAAACGTACTTCGTCTTGTGTGCCCGTCTGTGGTTAGCCAGCTTAGCTGATGTCCAGTATCGACGCTTGCACACTTCGCAAACGTACCTGCCGCTGATCTGTGAAGAAAAACATAAATGGCTAATAAGATATAAATTCAGCAGTTGATTTCCAAACAAATATATTTTGGCGTTATAACGCAAAACAGATACTACTCGACTTTCTAAGTCACACACACAACAGACATAGCCCCCCCCCCACACACCCTCACCCCAACACACATACATCACACACACAATTACACTCACATTGTGTTGGGATGGGCTGAATATTCATTTTATATTCGGTATTCGGCATATTAACCTAATATGCGTATTCGGCTGAAGTGCCAAATATTCGTCAAGATGTTTTTCAAAGTTTTGCCTGAGCTGAGCTTATCTGGCTGGAGTTTTATCTTGGAGTTCTGTTATGTTCTTGTTGAAAGGCACTAACACCATAAATAAGAGCTTATTTGGTAGTTTTTTTAATATATTTTTTTGTGTTTTGGAGATTTGAGAATTATCATTTTTTAATCATTAGACAATCATATAGCAATAGGTAGCAATAAGTAGGTAGGTACGAGCATGTCAACTTACTTATGAATGATCACTTGGAAATTTTAAGTAAGTAAGTAAGATTTTATTTGCTCAAAACATGGTATGTACATACAGATGTCAATAAATTATTTCAGTTCCACATGTTTTACCATAATAATTATATGGCACGCAAAAATTTGAATTACAAATAGAAATTAAAATTAAAAGAAAATAATAGAATGTCACAAGGTTTTAAATGTCATTACCAATAATGTCAACTAAAATTTATAATTTAAAAAGTCATTCACAGAGTAAAATACATGGTCTATTAAACAAAGAGATCTTGAATTTAGTTATAGGTAGATCTTGTAAAGATGCGGGTAGTTTATTATAAATCGACTTGCACATCGCATAACAGTTCTTATTAAAACGTGTACTCCTAGGAACAGTGTGAAAAATTAACCTATTGCGAACATGTGCCCTGGTGTTCCTAGAGCACACATCTTTTGCCTGACGAAAGAGACTCAGGTTTAGTTTCACAAATTTCGCTAATTCAAAGATGTAAAGGCTGGGGAGCGGTAGGATTCTGAGTGATTTGAACAGTGGTCTGCAGGAATCGTCATCCGATGCACACCCACATATAGCACGAATGCATCGCTTCTGCGCGACAAATAAGTTATTGATGTCAGTGCACTTCATTTTCTTTTTATTAAAACACTAGCTGTGCCCGCGGCTCCGCTCGCGTGGACTACAGGATCCGCTCCCATTCCCACTTCCGCTCCCTATCCCACTTCCACTCAAACTCTCAATATCTCTCTCAATCCCGCTTCAGGTCCAGGTCCAGATCCAGGTCCAGTTCCAGCTCCAGCTCCAGATCCAGGTCTAGCTAAAGGTCCGGTTCCAGATCCAGCTCCAGATCCAGTTCCAGATCCAGCTCCAGATTTTTCATCGTAATCGACTAACTCAATCAAAAGTTATGCGACTTTATAGTTTTCAAAATCTCACATTACATTGGTACGATACCCGCTCCCGCTACCGCTCACGAATTTAATCGAGCATTTAAACCTACACTCCTCGCAGTATATGCGAGTTTTCGGAAACTATAAATTCGCATAACTTTTGATTGACTGCACCGATTGCAATGAAATAAAGCCTATGTGTTACACCAAATTAAGCCCCATGTTTCTGTGAAAAGTCCATCAAAGTCCGATCAGTAGTTTTTAAGTGATGCGTGCACAAACTCACAGACAAACAGACAAACGATTTTTTTTTTAGAAAAATGATCGAAATGTGTTCTGTTGCTTATCCTTAGACCCCCCAATTTTATTTTTTTGCAAATATCTTCAATGTACAGAAACGCGAAGTTTACGATTTTAATTATTAGATTTGTTCTGCATTCAAACATTTTTTAAGAATTACGTGGGCCGGGAATCAAATCCCATTATCCTTAATTTATAATTAAAGAAGAGTTCCTTTTTTAAAATAAATTGAACTGCATTCAGAGTTATTTGAAAATTCTCCAGCCTGAGCAGAGAATCGAACCGGACGAATATGGAAAAAACATCCTGTCAAGTCAACAAAGATGCACAGATTCGTCGAAGTTAGTGTCGGTAAATAATTGTGTAGTCTACGCGAGCACAGCCTTCAAATTACAATTCATATTTCAAGTTACAATTAAAGTTTGTACTTACTGGGTCATGGACTGCCATATGATTTTTATACACAGTTTTCGATTGGAATCCCCTAAAACACTCCTCACACTTCAATGTAGCATTCTGATACGACACACATTTTTTTCTTCTCTGTTCCAGGTCCAGGATTTGCTCATCCTTAGTCATCCTAATTATATCAAAGTTATATGTCTTCGCAAACTCATCTATTTCTTTTTTGGTCAGGAATCTTTCATCGTAATTTATTGGTCCCACTCTCAATGTAGTCAAATCCACCATCTTCCTTTTCTCTCTTTTTGTTTCCTTTTTGTTAACATATTTCTCGTTAACATAGTTAAAGAAATCAGTGTTTTGGTTTTCAAACATGATACTTTGGTCTAATGAATTATCTTCAGTCTTAATAAAAGTGTCCTTTTCTGCATCAGAATCAACAATATCATATTCTTCTGCACATTTGCTTTTATTAGTCTTATTATTAGTTTCCGCTTCAGATGTGATTAAGTATTCTTTTATTTTATCGTCGTTGTTCATTTCCTCATACTTACGAGCTATAACATGCTTTCTTGTTAATTTTAAAACATTGTCAGCATTAGACATTGGGTTTTCAGTTTCAAAAATATTTGAATTTGTAAGTATCTCTACTTCTTCAGACAATTCTCCTAGGTCTTCATCAGAGTTGATACAATGTGGCAATTCTTCACAGTCTTCAATTGGTATACAATCTTCTTCACTTTCTTCATCCTCTAATTCTGTTTGTGTTTCTTGCTTTACAGATGTTTCATCATACTTTTCATAAGTGATATCTCCGTTCTCTGTTCGGGTTTCTTGCTTTACACTATGTGGTGATTTATCACAGTCTTCAATTGGTATAAAATCTTCTTCACTTTCATTTCCTTTAGTGATATCTCCCAGTATGTTAATAGTTAATGTACTCGTTGTAATGTATGGGAGTTTTAAATATTTCCTGTCTAGGTGACGGAGTAGAGGCATTGTGATCTGAAAATGAAGAATTTTTATCGTACACTAGCTCTAAAAAACTAGCTGGCAATAAAAACCAAAAAGTTTACATGCGTTTTTCTCCACATAGTGCTTTTTGTTGTTACGATTAGGACAGCAGAGCTGATGTACTCTGTTATTGTCCACAGCCGGCAACAGTATTATAAGCTCACCTCATCTTTGGCTGATGGTTTCCCGAACTGTTGCAGCTGTTTCCGTATCAGCAGCAAAAAGGCAAAAGTGTTGCAGCATTTGTTTCTAAAAGCAGCTGACTTCTTCAGTAAAGCAGCACACATGGTGCACAGGTGCTGAGGCAGCCCATCTGCTGGCAACACCTGGAAAACATAAACAACCAAATCTTTACTCGAAGTAGGACCCATTAATTAAACGCTTGCACTGAAAAGATGCCAAATTGAGCTTCTCAGTCTAGTAAGTATAAGACTTTATTCAGCCTCAAATCAAGGCGCTCCCGGCAATCTTTTAGGTCATCAGTCCATCTGGCGATAAAGACCTTTACGACATGCCAACTTCCAAACCAAGATCAGAGTGTACAAAAGGGGTTAGGGTGTACAAAAGGGGGCGCTCAGATTTTTTTTTTGAAAATGTCTCAAAAACACCCTGGAAACAGTTTCACGCCAATCAGAGATTTTTTTCCATAGCGCCCCCTTTTGTACACGCTAACCAAATTTTCTTTTCATAGTGCCCTCCTTTATGCAATCTGGCTCTGACCTGCATCCCAGTGAGTTGCTCATATGTCTCCGCCAGTGGACCAGGGTAGAGCACCACCAGCTTCACGTCAGTCGCGAGGCACACGCGGCAGGCGCACAGCTCCTCACACACGAATACAACGTCCGCGTCAGCCATTTGTTTACAAATATGCTATAAAATACTACAAAAAAAATAAAAACAAACCGGCTGATGACGGCTGACTACACATCACTTATATGTACAATACAATCAATCAAGAATCAATCACATCACAATAGATTGATAATGAATCAAGCTTATATGAAGCTGTCACTGTCAGTAAACAAATTTTTTTTGGTTGATTTGTCCTTCGGACAGGCAAAAGTCGCTAGACTATACAGCCAATCAGTAAACTAAATTGTGTTTCTCTGTCTACTACTACCTACTCTGTGCTAAAAGACAATGGAGCGTTCCAAAACTTCCAAACAACCTCTCTATTCCATGCAAGCAACTGCGGCTCCGGGAGCCGCAACTCTGTTACATTCACAATGTAACTTGTGCAGTTACTACGCAGAATATTTAATTATTTACTAAATATGGACGCTACGGGTAAATAGCGTGAAGCAGAGCGATTGTTTTTGTAACGCTCCATCTAATAGTACATAGAGATCCTTGGTAGGTAATTTAAAAAAAATGTTATGGATTGACAATTGGTGTTGTTGTTCTGTGCAAGGGATTGACCTACCTGCCTGCTGATTTGTGTTCGTTTTGTTTTGATCACTTTTATACAATTTAACTATGGGTATTAAAATAAAAACATATTTATAAACAAATGGATGACGCGGACGTTGTATTCGTGTGTGAGGAGCTGTGCGCCTGCCGCGTGTGCCTCGCGACTGACGTGAAGCTGGTGGTGCTCTACCCTGGACCACTGGCGGAGACATATGAGCAACTCACTGGGATGCAGGTCAGTTTTAGTTTTGTACATATATATTTAGTAGTAATAGACCATCGTCATATCAGTCTTTCGACGACCACATTCAGTTTGTACGAAGGGGGGCACTATGAAAAAAAAGTCGTAGGATCTTATGCTGCCAGATGGACTGCCAAGCTAAAGAAGGTGGTCAGGGAAGGACTTTAGATTAAGTACACCCCAACCAATTCAAGCGAGGGGAGGAGGTAGGGGGAGGGGCACACCCAACGACCCCCTCCCCCGCTGCGGAGATGCCAGGGAGTAATTTTATTTTATTCGGAAACTTACAGCTATAAAAAAAAAAGTAATATTGCAAATATATAAAGCTGTTAGCCATTAACTGGTTTTCACACACTAAATTATATAGTGTATTCGACGTTTGCATCGCGTTTTTATTGTACAAAACTAAGCTACATCATGTAAACATTCTAAAAATTATGTCTCAAAAACCATTTATCTCCGCAACTTTCCTTTTAAAATTCGGGTGTGGTGGTGTTGATCGGGGAAGATCTTTGCCCAGCAGTGGACGTCTAATAGTTGATATAATAATAATGATAGTCTTATATTGACTATAGGTGCTGGATAAATGTCATCAGAGTGAACAGGAAATAGAATAATGTTTTACACATGTTACTAGGCATTTTATTGATTATTTTATTTTAATTGTAATTATCTGTTCTATGGGTTTTTATGCCTTTAATAAAAACATTATTATTATATTATATTCCGTCACTGGACTAACAAGCGCAGAGAGGGATTTGATCTTTATGTAGTAGACATACCACACTCTCTAGTTTTATACACTAGTTTTATGGTTTTACACCTTGTTTTGTACCCTGTTCAGAAGCAAATAAATAATCTTTCTCATATGAAGCGTTTTGCTGCCTCTTTCATAATACAAACTGAACTAAGGAATGGAACTCCCTGCCAGTTTAGGTATTTCCGGACAAGTACAACTTGGATCTTTCTGAATGAAAAGTTAATATCAGGTGCATTGAGTTCAAACATAAACCCATCGGGAATAAAAAATGTCTTTTCAGTACATGTGTTTTAAATGTCACTTTATCAATTACATTTTTCCCTAATGGTGGCTTTTCTTTTAAGAATTCTGCCAATTAAGTTTTAAAATTGCATTTTCATATTGCACATCTACTTCGAGTAAAGATTTTGTTTATGTTTTCCAGGTGTCGCCAACAGATGGGTTGCCTCAGCACCTGTGCACTATGTGTGCTGCTTTACTCAAGAAGTCAGCTGCTTTTAGAAACAAATGCCGCAACACTTTTGCCTTTTTGCTGAGGGTCCGAAAACAGCTGCAACAGTTCGGGAAACCATCAGCTAAAGATGAGGTGAGCTTATAATACTGTTGCTGGCTGTGGACAATAACAGAGTACATCAGCTCTGCTGTCCTAATCATAACAACAAAAAGCACTATGTGGAGAAAAACGCATGTAAACTTTTTGGTTTTTATTGCCAGCTAGTTTTTAGAGCTAGTGTACGATAAAAATTCTTCATTTTCAGATCACAATGCCTCTACTCCGTCACCTAGACAGGAAATATTTAAAACTGCCATACATTACAACGAGTACATTAACTATTAACGTACTGGGAGATATCACTAAAGAAAATGAAAGTGAAGAAGATTTTAAACTAATTGAAGACTGTGATAAATCACCACATAGTGTAAAGCAAGAAACCCGAAAAGAATTAGAAGAAAATGAAACTGAAGAAGATTTTATACCAAATGTAGACTATGATGAATCACCACATTCTATCACCACTGATGAGGAACTAATAGAACTGTCTGAAGAAGAAGAAATACTTCAAGATTTAAACATTCTTGAAACTGAAAATCCATCCCCTAATTCTGATAATGATAATGTTTTACAATCAAAAAGAAAGCATGTTATAGCTTGTAAGGATGTGGAAATGAATGACGACGAAAGAATAAAAGAATACTTAATCACATCTGAAGCGGTAACTAATGATTTAAATAAAAAGTTGTTTTACAATCATTTGCTTAATAAATACTGTTATAAGACTAATAAAAGCAAATGTGCAGAAGAATATGATATTGTTGATTCTGATGCAGAAAAGGACACTATTATCATCTCTGAAAACCGAAACACTGACACAGACAATACGGAAATAAATAAAAATGATTTCTTTAACTATATCAAAGAGAAATATGATAACAAAAAAGAAATAAAAAGAGACAAAAGGGAAATGGTGGATTTGACTAAATTGAGAGTGGGACGAATAAATTACAATGAAAAATTCCAGACCAAAAAAGAAATAGATGAGTTTGCGAAGACATATAACATTGATATAATTAGGATGACTAAGGATGAGCAAATTCTGGACCTGGAACAGAGGAGAAAAAAATCTTTGTTGTATCAGCGAGCTACATTGAGATGTGAAGAGTGTTTTAGGGGATTCAGATCGCACACTGTGTATAAAGACCATATGGCAGCCCATGACCCAGTAAGTACAAACTTTAATTGTAACTTGTAATACGAAAAACTTTACTAACGCTGAAGAGTCATGATTGCTTCAAGCAATTGCCTTTTTAAAAGCAATTGTCTTATTAATAACGACATCAAATGTATATGGACGTCAATCGCTCAAATTAAATATAAGTTACCGTGAAAATGGGCTTGATTCTGAAGGCACAATGTTAAAATTTGACAGTACTAAAACTGCTGCTATCCTTGTCACACAGTATTATGAAGATAAAGATGAAACCAATTTTAGCGCTGTCAAATTTTTAATGTGTGCCTTCTGAATCAGGCCCATTAGCTATTTATGTTTTTCTCCACAGATCAGCGGCAGCTACGTTTGCGAAGTGTGCAAGCGTCGATACTGGACGTCAGCTATGCTGACTGACCACAGAAGGAAACACAAGATAAAGTACGTTTGCAGGCAATGCAAGCAGAGCTTTAACTCAAGGTCGGTCCACACTGTAGTCATCATCAGCCTACACACGAACACAAGCCTCCCCAATAGAATGACACTTGTGGTGGGCTGTCCATTGGGGATTTGACATAATCACCACGCTCGGCAGGCGGATTGGTGATCGCAATATACACAGGAGATGCTGCTGCCTGTCCTTGGTGCAATATCTTAGTCGCCTTGACAGCATATCTTATGCAAGATGTGACTTACGACTGATATAAAAGCTTCTACGATAAGACTATAATACTTTGAAACTATTTGTCAAGTCGTTAAATATTTGCCTCCTCGGCCAGCGCGGGGAGTGTAGACCAAATCCTCCGTCTGTCTCCGGCAGATGAGAGAGGGTTGTGCTCCTGCAGTGGAGACAAAAATAACCTGATGATGATGAATATTTGTCATCGTGTAGTTTTTAAGGAGTGCAAGATCTCACAAGTGTCATTCTATTGGGGAGGTTTGTGTTCAGCAGTGGACGTACTTTGGCTGATGATTATTATAATTATTATATCTTAAGTTAATTCTGTGAAGGTTCCGTTGTAAAATTTAAATATATATGATTGCAGCACGTGGGCGATCGAGCATTACAAGAGCCACTCGGGCGTCCGCTACGAGTGCCAGCACTGTGGCACCGTGTTCAGGTAACGGGACGTTGGCATTGTATACGACATGGCCGCACCCCTGACAACCCATCTGCTAAGGAGTTTAAATATAGATGTTTAGAGTCTGGAAGGATTGTCTGTAATTTCTAACAGGAGGGCGGAGGACCGGATGCGATGACGAGAAGGCCTATGTTCAGCAGTGGACATTTCACGGCTGATATGAAAATGATTAACTGTATTAAAATGTCCCAACCATACCCGCCTCAAACACACACACCACACACACACACCACACACACACACCACACACACACAAACCCACTACTCGCATAATTTATAATAGTTTTATAAACTTTCTGTTATACTTATTATATAATTACAATTACTTTTAATCCGTGGGGTGGAGCCCTAGTGACCTGAAACAGGCTATATCTAGTTCAGGCAGCAGTCTCCATGAAACAGGTTACTGATTATATAACATGTCAACTGATTACTTGTAATACCTTATTGTGGATTCCCCCTCCCCCTTCCATCACCGGACTACCAGGCTTGGTGAGGAACTTCACCCATATGTAGTAGAGACACCACGCTCTCGCACGACGCGATTTGCTTCCTCTTTCATAATGCGAACTGCTAAGGAATGGAACTCGCTGCCAGCTTAGGTATTTCCTGACAAGTACAACTTGGGTCTTTTTAAAGGAACAGTGTATAGGCATATTTTGGGTTATGGCGCTCCATCTTAGGTGTGAGGTGTTGAGGTCAATTGCCGTGTGATTTCCGGTAGAGTAGAATAGGACCACTCCAACTCTTCCCGTGGATGTCGTACAAGGCGACTAAGGGAATACATTATAAAACATCAATCGGGCCTCCCCAACCCGTCTGGCCAGCGCGGGGAGTGTAGGCCAAATCCTCCGTCTGTCTCCGGCAGATGAGAGAGGGTTGTGCTCCTGCAGTGGAGACAAAAATAACCTGATGATGATGATGTTGAGGTCAAGCGTAAACCCATCAGGATATTATCGTTCTCTGGTTGCAGGAAGTATGGTTCCCGCGTGAACCACATTCGCATACACCACGGTGCGACTGAGTGCGACATCTGCTACGCGGGGTTCCAAGGAGCCAACGGAGTATCCCTACATAAGACCAAGGCGCACAAACAGGTACACATGGTTTTTAGAATTTTTGTCTGTATGTTTGTTACCTTATCACGCTAAAATTACTGAATGAAATTTTTTCACAGTTGTCTTGCTGGAGGTCTAACTTAAAATCTGGTGCACATTTCATCTTGATTAATAAAGTAAATTTTTTCTAGAAGCCATTATATGCAAAATTCATATTGCGATTGGTTTGTTCAGATTGGGATTGGGATCGGGATCGGAATTGGGATTGAGAGTCTGAGTGGGAGTGGGATAGGGAGCGAAAGTGGGAACAGGAGCGGATTCGTAGTCCACGCGAGCGGAGCCGCGGGCACAGCTAGTTAAGTATTAATTTTATTATAACACAAAGTCATACCTTATTCATTCACGTGGACAATCAAGTATTTATAGCTCTTAAATAATTTTTCGCACCTCATAAGTCACCTCAAAGTTTTTACCTTCATGATTGACACTAACTGGTTATTAAATTAGATAAACAGATCATCATAACAGAACATGTCGCACGCTTAATAATAAACTGGAATAACTCAAAAATCTGAGATTTTGACTTTTCATCATAAAACTAATTATTTAAGCGTCAAGAATCGATACAGTTCAATCGGCGCGCAGATCGGAGCAAAATGACAGAGTAAACGCATCACCCGTCTCTTTATTATTAACGCGGGCGCACATGCGTTTCATGCTAAAGTGACGTCTGTCAGAGATGAGCCGACTTCGATGTGAACAGGACACGGTTTCGTTAGACCGGCGGCGGAGTAACTCTTAAAAAACCAGTTTATTATCAATGTCATGTACGGAATTTATATTTCTGTTTAGTCATAAAGTGAGTTATCTCGAATTATTTCACCTTTTTAGAAATTAATTTAATCCAAAAAGCGAACTAATCCGATATATTTCAGTTTAGTTTTAATTTTTGTCCGAATTCATGGAAAAAATAAAACTTAATTCAATTTAGTTTTAAGAGGGGCATGAAATTGAAAAAAAACATTTGAAATTATTTCTATTTATAGTTATTATGTCATGATAATACAAAATTAAGATTAGAGTTATTTCGTTTTACTATGAAAAATACTTTCGCAGCCTTATTTTGATTGATTAATGGTCGAGTGACTCAACCTCAGAGTCAGACTCTAACTCCAATAAGATAGCAAATCCAACTAATAAAAATCCTCCTAGTGATGACGAGTTTGGATTGTATTCACAATTCTGTTCGGAAATCAAATAGAATACAACAAATCCACCAGACATACATAAAGACGAGACTAATGCTTTATTAAGAATTTCCTTCCAATACATATTCGTCAATTAAATAAGGTGAATATATACCTACAATAAAAATAATGCTACATAATATTTAGTTATTTTTAAATACACACGCGCACCAGTCACCATTACACACTCAACCGCAAAACACATAACATGCACATAAACAAATACACCCAGAGATAAACACACTGGCGCACCGCTACTACTTTTTACTATTATCATTTATTATACTTACCTGCATACTTACTAAACACATTTTACAAAACTTCTAATCCGTCTACATGCATCATGAAACGCGGGACGATTTGACCCAATCCTTCATCTTATAACAATTAAAGTGACATAGATTTAAGCGTTAATGATCCTACATTATACACAAAGACAACAATAAAAAAGCGAACCCTATATAATACCATCATCGTCCGAATCCTTATTGTCAAGTTCTGCACCCAATGATCGTTTACCTGTCTATGACGATTCAAGCAAAGTACTACTCAATAAAGAAGCCGCAAACGCACACGTGATACTGCAAACTGGAAACAGAATAAAGCTAAACGTTTGCGTAATCGATGTCAGTCGTATATATAAAAAGCATGTAATATCGCTGAGTTAAGCCTGTATAGAAAAAAATGCACTGAAAAAATTATCACTCATGGTAGATGAATATTTTAAACAGTTTTAGCGTTTAGGTGATTTGTGCAAAGAGAATTTATAAAGGCAGGCCTAAGCAGTGGATGTCTAAAACACAACAACCAAAAAGAACAGACCAGAGCCTAATTCAATACATTAAAAGTATACCTATTAACTCTATTTCAAAAATTTAATCCAAAGAAACGATAGAAATATACGGTAAAAATGGTAACAAAGAAAAAATATAGCTGTTATACGTATTATAATATTCTGTATTGCAGTGTCGACGAGCGAGGAATTCTTCAGCATTTAACTATACATTAAAACTCAATAGCTACAATATGACTTTTACCGAACTAATAAAGATTAATACAAAAAATGGCGCAGCTTATCAACACGTTGCTATTTTGGACTAAGGCTGATGCTAAACATCGAGAACAATTGAAATAGGGTGTGTGTTGAAATTATAAAGAATTTGTGAGAACACGGAGGACCAATTGATCATAATTTTCTATTCCGAAAGTTAGAGGAGACTTAAGCAGACAGTGTTTACAGTTAAATTGAAAAGTTTAAAAAAAGTCTGGACGCATGTAATAGCCCTGATGAAAAATTTAACCTGTTAAAAACTCTAAGAAATGTAAGCCTCCCGTCAATTTACCTACATAAGCTAATATTCGAGGTTGTTGAGGAGGTTGCGGGTTCGAATCCCGCTAGGGGCAAATGTTCGTATGATGAATATGAATGTTTGTACCCAAGTCTTGGATATTTATATATTATTTAAGTATGTATATCCGTTATCTAGTAACCATACCACAGGCTCTGCCTAGTTTGGGACTGCATAATTGGTGTGAATGTCTGAAATATTTATTTTTATTTTATTTTTATTCGATAGTTTTATTTTTTTGAAACGATTGCAGGAAGAATGGAACACAAAAGTTAATTTTGGTACAAATTGAGTTGATTAAAAATTTAACTGGAATGACATAAAAGTGTTGAAGGATACAAAGGGCGACTCATTCAAATTAACTACAAGACGCGCATACAATAAGTTTTAAAAAAGTTTTAAACTTACAATTTAAATTTGGTTCTACAAAACCACTTCTGATGGCTGTTTATTTATAATTTTGAGACTGATTGCAGATTTAAGCTGCAGTTCAATATTTTGGAGTTCTTGTTTTATAATTATTTGTAGTTTTTGTGACAAAAAGCAGTTTTTAAGAAAACTTTAACTGGTTTATAAAATACATTTTAAAAATAAAGTGAAATAAATCCTAAAATATGTAGTGGGGTACTATTTTATTTTAATAATAACTGAATTAATAGGTTTTAATTCGCAGAATTTTTTTCAAATCAATATTGATTTTCATCATAAAATGAAATAAGTTAAGAGGTTTTTTTTAAAACGTTAATTTTTTTAATATATTGTTACTTTTTTTGCAATCCTTATACATGACATTATTCATTGTACATTTGACTATAATATAAGACTAACCAAACCAATAAATAGGCTCCAATCTCACGCGAAAGTTTAAATATTGGCCACGCGGCAACGAGTCAAAACTTTAACAGCGAATACCCAAAAGTTTCTGTTTTTGAGATAATTCACTTTATTATTAAGCGTGCGATGTGTTATCTAATTTAATAACCAATTCGTGTTAATCACCAAAGTGAAAACGTTGAGGTGACTTATGAGGTTAGAGAAATTATTTAGGTTCATGGTATGACCTGGGGGCCAGTTCTACTATTTTCAACATTTATCGTTCGTTAAAACAAAATACGTTTAAGTTTAAGTTTTTAACATAAGCTATTTTGACAGCATTGCGTTTCGTTTTTACCTGAGACAGCTGTCAAAATGTACAAAAACGCTCGTTCCATCTACGTCTGATGTTTGTTTAAACGTTAGCTACGGCTGAAACGCAGCTGAACCACGAACGTTGTGCGCAGCGGAGTACGAATAGTGTTAAAACTTGCGTTTCAGCTGCAGTTCAATTGCGTTTTGTGCGAAAATGCGTTAGTAGAATTGGCCCCTTGTATCTATAGTGTAAAGCAATAGGGTGAGGCCACAGAATTGTTAGGCAGTGTGGGAGCGGAGACTCGATGAGCACGAAAATAAACAGCAGATGGACACCGTATTAAACTCGTTTTATTTATATAAACACTGAACAAATTATAATCATCAATTAAAGTAGATGTAATTAGATTTGAATATCAAGACAATTGTTAGCAAGCGACGTGCGCGAGGTACGAGAGACGAGAGAGAGAGATGACAGCTGTCAACGTCAATGAAATCAGTGTAGGGCATAGATAAAATATTTCTAACACTCCTCCTTATGCTCTACATCTGATAAAGATACAGTCTCTATCATATTATCCTACATGACTTTTTACAATGCAAAACTTAAACTCTATCATAGCATATCTCTACAGAATTTCAAAAACAAAACTCTACATGCCATGCACAAGTCATGCCTATTTATATGTCATGTCACAATTGCAGACAAAGAATTTAAAATATGAAGTTCCTGACAAAATAAAGAGTTACATACATTTCAAATTCAATCCATTTACAAATTTACAATGCTTTTCACTACACAATGGTTTTGTAAATATGTCTGCTAGCATCTTCTCTGTTTGCAAGTACTTTACACAAAGAAAGTCCTGGTTCACTAGATCTTTTACAAAGTGGTAACGCAAGTCTATATGCTTAGTTCTTTTATGCGAGTACTCTTTTATTAATAACAATTTTTGAGCACTCTGATTGTCATTGTACACTATAACATTAAAAGTTTTATTGATAATTTCCATCAAGAAATTTCTAACAAAACATAAGTCTTTGCATACATCTCCAATAGCTAAATATTCAGCCTCAGTACTAGAAAGGGCTGTGCAACGCTGTTTTCTTGCTTCCCAATTGATCACACTTGATCCTAATTTTATGACAAACCCTGTGTAAGACTTTCTATCACATAAGTCATTGGCCCAATCTGCATCTGCATAGGCACTAATTTCAAAATTACTGTCTTTATAAAAATAGAGACCATAATTAACAGTACCAGCTAAGTAACGAAGAACGCGTTTTGCAGCTTGCCAATGACCCATATCAAAGCAAGTACTATACTGACTAAGTTGACTGCAAGCATAAGCTATATCTGGGCGAGTACAGACAGATAAGTACATAAGTGAACCTAACAACTGTCTATACTGATAAAGATTATCATCTAAACATTTTCCATCAGATTTTTCAAACTTGCAGTTTACAGGTAGTGGTGTTGACACAGATTTACACTCGCTCATATTGAATCTAGCTAACAAACGATTTATGTAATCTGATTGGTCTAAAATTGTAACATTGTTTTTCTTTGTAATATTTATACCTAGACAATTCTTTAGCTCTCCTAAATGACGAATTTCAAAATTGTTCTGCAACAAGCATAACACATTATCAATACAATTATTATGAAATATATAGAAATCGTCCACATAAAGAGCTATTATTATGTATTCATTTTTAGACCTCTTTACATATATGCAGGGCTCGCATTTACTTTGCACATACCCATTCAGAGATAAAACATTGTGAACTTTGATGTTCCACATACGGCTCGCCTGTTTTAATTTAATTTATTTAATTTAATTTTTAATTCAGATGTTGATCCATAATGTGTTAGTAAGTCTTAAGATATGTTAGTAAATAAACGAAAATTATTAGAAAGGAAAATTAAAAACATTTGCAACCATTTAAACCTTACATTTGTTGTGGACAAGGTGGACAGCTTCCCAGTGCCTGTGCATTGGGCTGTCCAACCTGTCGCGCAGCACGCTGAGGAGGCTGTTGGGGCTGTCACGAACCCGACGCACCAGGGAAGCGACTCGTTTGCGTATGATGGCGTAGAAATCATCCACGCGTGCTTCAGCGAACATCCCTGATGCACTGCAGTATCGTGGCAACCCCAGCAGCATCCTGAGCCCATTATTGTATTGGACTCGCAGGGTATTGTAAGTCGCCTGCGTATAGCCGACCCACAGGCTGCACGTGTAAAATGACTGGCAGTACGCCTTGAATAAGGTCATTTTAACTTCTCTAGAGCATCGTGCAAACCTGCGGGCCAACATATTGCATCGGACCGACAACGCCCTGCGCTCCCTATCTATATCCATGTCATCCTTTAAGTCTTCAGTGACATAGTGACCCAAGTATTTGAAGTGGGTCACTCTGGGTAGGGCGACACCATTCAGTGTCACCGGCGGGACGAAAGATGGACTCTTGCGCCCCGCCCGAAACACCAATAGCTCGCTCTTTTTCACATTATATATGAGTCCGTGTGACTCTGCATATCCTTCACAAATCCGTAACAGTTCTCTTAAAGCACAGATCGAGGGGCTCAGCAACACCATATCGTCAGCATAGCTGATATTGTTAATTATGTTACCATCAATCGAGCATCCAATTTTGGTGTTGCTGAGCTCGTCGATCAGCGCGTTGACATATATGTTAAATAATGTGGGTGACGTTAACCCTCCCTGCCTTACCCCACATTGCAGTTTATAGGCGTCGGATAGCGAGGCGGCCCATCTTACTTGATTGCATTGGTTGTAATACCAGTATTTAAATATGTCAATCAGCTCGACTGGCAGTCCTGTAGATCTTAACACTGGCCATAGTTTTTCATATGAGACTAGATCAAACGCTTTAGAAAGATCTAAAAAGGCAGAGTAAACCGGAGTGTCCCTCTCTGTGTAGTACTTAACAGTTTGCTTGAGCGTTAGTATAGCGCTCTCTGTTGATACTCCCGTTCGAAAGCCAAACTGAGCGTCGTTCAGTTTTAAGTCTCTACAGAGGTGACGCTCAAGCAAACCGTCAAGCACTTTGGCGATTATGGTCGCCAAGGAGATGGGGCGGTAATTAGTCTTGTCACCTATGTCTGCAGTTTTATTTTTAACTATGGGAACAACAATCGTTCTCATCAAGGCTTCTGGTAAGTAGGAATGACGGATACAAAAAGTATACAACATAGCCAGGACTCTAGGTATATGTCTCCCGGCGTACAGCAAATGCTCGACACTGAGGCCGTCGTGACCTGGCGACTTGCCTCTCGTCATGTTCTTAATAACTGATGCCACGTCCTTGGCAGTGATAAGCACAGGCGGTCCCATGACGCCGTCCTCAGTATCGACCACCAGCTGCGCGCGTTGTAGAGGCGACTCTACTTTAAAATGCTCCTTGAACATATTCGCGACCTCACTTGGGTCACTTACACCGGCCACACTCGCAGGTAGACTCGACTTAGGACTCAATTTCTTTGTTTGTTTCCAAAAACTACCAAAATTCTTTTGTTTATGAAGAGACGCAAGGATATCCATTTTAATTTGTTCTTCATGTTTCTGACAGTATTTCAACTTATTTTTGAAATATTTTCTAGTTTCATACATGTCATTGTACACTGAACCAGACGATGGCTTTCCATACAAAACCCAAGTATGAAACCTAAGCCGAGCCTCCCGGTGAGCCTCCTTCACGTACTTATTCCAGCCACACATTAATTTTTTATTAATTTAATTATTAATTAAATCCACACATAACCAATTTTGTTCCAAACAAAAATTTTGCATTTCATTTCCAAATAGGTTACCCGGATGTGCATTAAAGTCACCTAAAACATATACTGATGCTATATTACAATTTTCAATAATAGTTGCTATTTCACTCATACATTCACAAAATTCAAATAAATTTTCGGTCCTGTCCGACGGCATATATACACAAAATATTAAAAATTGACGATGTGGGATAGTCACCTTAATGGCAACGAGTCGATCACTATTACACTGCACTACCGACACCGATGTAAACACACTCTTCCTCCATAATATCGCGACTCCACCATACGGTCTACCGCGCAGCGGTCCAGCTTCCAAATTAACCGCTGATTTCCCAGTGTAGCTGAAGTCACGGTCTATATTACCAAGAACAGGTAGGTCGTGGGGTAGCAGCCAGGTCTCCTGCAAAGCAACTACGTCCGCACCTCTGCACAGTGTTCTAATACACTCCTGCGATGTTTTCACATTTTTACAGTTAAAACTGATGAATTTCGTACACTCCTTACTTGAACTCTTCATTAACAGTATTGGTGTTGCTTTCCGTTGTCAGAGGCAGATCTCTGTCTTTCCTAGAGGACTTAAAATTTACAAATTCCCGAAAAGATACACCATCGGGCCATAACTTCTCGTCCATAAATATAGACAATTTATGTCTCGGAATTAGAAACTTATAAGCTTCGTAATCCTTTTGTTTTTTCATTTTAATCCTTTCCGGGACGATTGCTACTTTCGTTTTATTTAACACATAGTCGGCAACATCCTTACTAGAAGCCTCTTTGTCTACATTGTAGATATAGAAAGAGGTTTTTAATTCCGCGGCTTTAAACTTGCTGTTGCTCTCTATGTCAGCCATCCCCTTGTGTCCCATGAAACGATTCCTTAGCCTTTTTCTTTGTACCGTAATCCAGTCTCCATCCTTTATATCATTAATTTTCCATTCGCCTTTTTCGCTAACAATGTCAGCTAATGACTTACGCGTAGAGTTCAAAACGCCGGCTCCGTTACTGTTACTGTATTGTTTACGTAAGGTCGCGTCGAGTATCGGCACGTGTAAGGCCTCAGAACCATGTACCTGCTCCGATAGTGGGAGCGCCCCGCCTGTAGAAACAGTGGTGCGCGCCTCCACGCGCTCGGCTGAACCGGTATGCTCCATTCTGCCCGTCATGTGCGCGGGGATAGACTCATCGCTAATAGTCGGGCGCGTGAGTGAAAGGGGTAGTGTGGGTGCGCTCTGACCTTGCGTCATCTCGTCATGCATCGGTGACTCAATCGGTACGTGTGGTAGGCCCATCGGACCGCTCTCGATCATACTACTATTGTTTAAAATGTACCCACCTCTTCGTCGATTAACATTACAAACCGAGCTATGGGCAGTCGTTTGCTCGACTTTACAAATATGATCTAATCTCTTATTTAGATCCTCGAAGTGTTGCATTGTAGCATAGCTGTTCTTTACAAGTTGCAGATCAGATTGTATAACCATAAGATCCTTTAATAATTTAGTTACATCCACATGATCAAACGTTACGGGTGGGAGTTTTTGAAGTTCGCGAGCCACAAAAATGGGAATAATGGTTGGTTCGGTTACCTTAAAAAGGTCGATAATGTCCTCCATATCCTTCGCTGTCTTCTCTTTACCTTTACGTGAGATCATACGCTTGCTGCCGGGCAGAGCTTGAAACAATAAATGTTTAGCACTGTCTATTTCCTGCTCCGAAAAAGCAGATGTACAGATTTTTATTAGACTCAAATTAGTCATGACTTTAACTTTATTTTGCACAAAAGATAACAGTTCGTTTATTACAATGTTACACTGGTTACATTTCACGGTATTTGCCATCTTGCGTTTGTAAGATCGCACCTCCGTATATACTACACAACACAACCGTAACACAACCGTATATACTTTTTTTAAGTAAACAGACCTTATCATTATTACAGTCATTACTATTAAAACCTGTTGGCTGTTCCATAAAAATAGTCTCGTCCAACTCTCCATTCAGAAAAGCGGTAGTGACATCTATGTGATCTATCTTAAGATCAAGTTGAGTGGCAATTGAAAATAAAATTCTTAAAGTGGAATGCCTAACCACAGGAGAAAAAGTTTCTGTATAATCTATACCTTCTTTTTGACAAAAACCACGGGCAACCAGTCTAGCTTTAAACTTATCAAATTTACCCGTAGCATCATGTTTCCTTTTAAACACCCATTTGCACTTGATAACATTCTGTCCTGTGGGTCTATCAACTAATTCCCAAACTTTATTTTTGATTAAGGCCTCATATTCACCTTGCATGGCAGCATGCCACTGCTCTTTATTCGGTGACTCCATGGCTTCCTTAAATGTCAAAGGATCGCCCAACGAACTTGCCTCAGCCAACAAGACAGATAAGTCGTAGTCTTTTAATTTATTTGGTACAATACCTCGTGTGCTGCGAATAGGACGCAAGCGGGACGCATCGATGGTACCTTCCGATGACGTCGGCTCTCCTCCTTGACGTGCAGACTCTGGCAGACATGACATGCTGTCCTTCAAGACACCATCTCCATCACCATCGTCACTGGCACCTTCATCTCCAGTACAGTAGATGTCAGATAGTGGCGACCACGCAGGTGGCGTTATCTCCACGTCTGAAACATCAGAGGTATTACCATTAGACTTATCATTCGAAATTTCATTACTAAACTGACTATTATTTCTACTATTACTAATATCACAGTTTATATTGGAATTATTATATTCAATCTCATTATTAATAATAGTGGAGTCATTAGTTAAAATATCGACATCATTTCGATTGCAATTCAAATTATTGTCTAAAATAATAAAATTATCATTCTCTCGTTCAGCAGCCTTCATTAACACACCATCAACAACAAATTTATTCTCCAGAAAAGTTACATTTCGGGAATAAATAACATTTCGAGGACTAGATGGATTGACTAAGCGGTATCCCTTGCAATTTTCTCCATAACCAACAAAAATATATTGTTTTGCCTTTGCATCGAGCTTACGACGTTTTTGATCAGGAACATGTGAGTAAGCAATGCAGCCAAATACGCGCAAGTGACTAAGATCTATTTGAGATCCGGTCCAAACATATTCTGGAATGCTGTCTGATAACGCTGTGGTAGGACTTCTATTTTTTAAATATATAGCTGTCATCACAGCTTCCCCCCAAAAGCGATTTGATAGACCAGCCTCCTGAAGCATAGCACGTGCTTTCTCAAACAAAGTCCTATTGACGCGCTCAGCCACCCCATTCTGCTGAGGGCAATATGGCACTGAGGTTTGGTGAACTATGCCTTCCTTTTTAAGAAAATTGGATAAAACACTGTTGCAATATTCAGTACCGCAATCTGTTCGTAATACTTTAATAGGCAGACCTGTCTGTTTTTCTACAAAAGCTTTAAAAGAAATAAAATGGGAACTTACTTCGGATTTAGACTTCATGAGGTACCCAAATGTTTTCCTCGAATAGTCGTCCGTAAATGTCAGCAAGTAGCGGGCTCCGCCCCAAGTGCTTTCTTGCATTGGGCCACACACATCTGAGTGGACCAGTTCCAGTGGATGAGCAGCACGTTTAGCATCAGCCTGAGGAAACGATGACTCATGCATCTTTCCTGTGAGGCATGCAATGCACCCGCTTGAATCGTTATCTTCTTTCTGAAAAACGACACCAACACATGGACCGCCACCACCCAGTATATTCAAACCTTTTTGATTTAGATGACCCAGACGCTTGTGCCATACTTCTCTTTGTACGCACGCAGCAGCATGAGCACTCACTGGCCCCTGCCTAGAATGTAGGGGCATGGAGGGCTCCAGGGGTAAGGACCTACCTTGTTGAAGCTTATATTTGTAAAGCCCATTACTTTTAGAAGCATGTAAGACTTGGTTGCCAGTAACTTTACATTTATCGTATACAGAACATCCATCTTTATGAAACATCACAACATAACCTTTTTCAGTAATCTGACTTACAGACATTAAATTATTGGAAAGATTGGGAACAACTAAAACATTATCAAGGGAAACATCAGAACAAAGAGGAATCTTACCTACTGATTTGCTACTCAGTTGTTGCCCATTGGCAACAGAGATAATGCTATTTTTATTTTTAACATCAGTAATGAAAACTTGGTCTCGACACATGTGCATACTGGCTCCGGAGTCTATTATAAACTCATCGGAGCCCAACAAGAATATTAAACAGTACTATTCCTACAGAAGTCTCTCTTGCGAATAAAACGGTGTTTAGGTACCAAAAACATACCTACACTACGCTTCTCTTTCTATTGCATAACTCTATCTCGTTAAGACGCGGCACGTGGAAGTTAGGGTTGCCATCTTGTGAACCGATAATTTAATCTAAGTATATATTGGTAGTACAAAAGTACCTATCACTCTTTATGATATTTATAAGTATTTTTAGTAACTACGGTTGTCTTTTTTAAAACTTTAACAGAAATTATTTCTTAACTGTAAATTTTTACCGAAACGCATTAACCCTTGTACTATAATTTCTGTTGTACAATTGACGAAAAAAAAATATGACTTCCTACTAACCTAGTTTAAGACCTACTAATTATATATGGAATGTATATCTTTCTGAAATAAATAATTTTCATTTCATTCATTTCATAATCCAAATCTACGAAAAAAATATCGAAAAACCTGTCTAGTCAACAAATTCTCAACTCTCGGTCTAGGAAAGTGTAAACATATACATTTCATTTGTCCCTGTACCTCCTTATTGCGTCCTTAGGCACCTACCTACTCGTAGCAAATATTGGTAAGGCAAGTTCAAGAATCCGATAGTTGCAGCTGTCTTTAATTAAGATTTTTTTAATTACCTAGTTCAATCGTCGCAAACCATCTAAGCTAAGCGGTTCCAGTAGGTATAGGTACTTATGTAATTTTCTTACCATTCGATATCCTTAGGCAGTGAAAAAATGTTAAGTTCTTTTTTTTATTAGTGTTCAGACAACCGAAGGTGATAGATACAATTTCGTTTGTTATCCATTCGAGTCGACGAATGCGATCGAGGTATATTTCATTCCAGATTAATAGTCCTATGAAAACAAACGCATTTGCGTCTCGAAAACAAAATACACAATAGGTGGTGTTCCTAAGTGGACTGCAAAGTGTACATGGTAATACAAACCTGTTTTTGCTGCTGGTGACCCTTTCATGTATATGTTACCGAGACGTAAATAGCGTTGGTTTTCATAGGACTATGAATCTGGAATGAAATATAGGTACCTTCGTATTGTTATTTAACATCTTATAAACTACATGAAACATTAAATGAATATGTCTAACTTTATGTGATACAAAGATATTGATCCGGCTCGAAGGACCAAAAAATTTAGCGTATCGTAAAGTGGACTGTATATACATAATGGTCCTTCGAGCCAGATCAATATCTTTGAATCACATAAAGCTCGATAAAGTGAATCGTATATACAGATTTGAATGATGGACTCTATATAAATAAAGGAATTTGCTTTAAGTACAATTTGCTATCTTTATTATTTAAGGTACTTCCCTCCAGGGCCTTGTGTTATCAATGTAGCTGTCAATGTTCAAAAAGTGTTTGTTTGTTTGTCTCAGACGTACCAGTGCGCCACGTGTGACGTTCACTTCGACAACGCGGACGCCATGTTACAGCACATAGGCACGGCCCCGGACGGCGCCTGCGATCCCAGTATAAGGTAGGCCTGGGAAATGCAACGCCCCAATCTCCGCTCCTAAGAACCCCATCAAAATCTTTAGTTTTCACCATTCATTCTGCGACACTAGTTGGGGAATGCAATGAAAAAATATTAATTTTTCATCACACATTGACGCTGAGATGAGAGTGCTCCGCCTGGAGCCCTGCATGTGCCAGTGAAGGGCTCTGCCCCACCACGTGTCGCTACGAGTCAGTCACCGCCAGCGGCTTGACAGAACGGGGCGCGCTCCGTGAGAATAGTGTGTGGAGATGAAACGACGACGTAAAGGTGTCCGGAGTGGGTGGATGCGGAGGACCTGGTGTGGTGTTGTTCATTGGGGAAGCCCTAAGTCCTGCAGCGGAGGTCTCAGGGCTGGTGTGACGCGTCCCGCGTGTGTTGCAGGGCCTGCGCCAAGTGCGGGGAGCTCTGCCCCACAGACGATCAGTTCGACCGACACGTCGCGACACACCGCGGCAGCAAACCAAAAGCAAACAGAAAGGTATGTTTTGGTCATTAATTTTGACCGATATACATACAACTGACTTTGACTCTGACTTTGATACGAGACCACCTAAACGGTAACTTACAACTTCTAAAACTTGTAACTGTATTTGTTTGTGCAATAAAGTGTATTGTATTTTATTTACACTTTAGGTTACTTAATGGGTCTTTGACACGAGGCCGATTTCAGCGCTATTTCATTAGCCGGTCTATTAATATAAATAAATGACATTACATTACTTGGGGCACCGTTGGTGGACAGGGTCGAAGTGTCGCCAGGTCTTTCTGGCCCCCCAAGAATATATCTTCTTGATCTGCAATGCAAACCATGCCTTGACCTCCTAATGAAATTATGAGTGATGTTGTGATAGATTTGTGATTTTAAGTTAATTCGAAGGGAATATGATGAAAAGTAATGTAATAATTATATTGGATAGTTATCAGCCGGTCCAGCATCAGGCTTCTGGTTCAAGGACCGTTCGTTAACATAACACGTGGTGTCCAGTCGGATCCTATGAAGGGATGAATGAAACAAATATTGTTGTGGGGTTTTAACTGCCTCGAGAGGCTATAATTAAAAAATAATATAAAACATCTGTAAATCTAATTTTACAATGAAGAGTGCACTTTATGATTATGGCCAGAGAATAAGTTAATTATAAATAAGAAAACTCACCGGTACCGGATTTCATGATGATTCTACTTAACGTAAAATTAACATCGTCCATACACAAATACCGTGATTAAATTTAGCGCGGGGGTAGTTATTAGTCACACAATAAAGTTCGCTGTTTTGATATTCGTTGATTTTTATCACACGCTCGATGATACGATTCCGCTATGGAATCTGTTGGTTCACAACCGCAGAATGATGGACGTCCTCAGCATCTCGTGGGGACAAAAGAAAACGTGACGGAGATCACCGCATGGCGATCGGGTACACCATCTGCGCCGGGAACCTTTCGTCTGCTGTTCGAACGCGCTGTTGATGGCAGACCTCCCTCGCGGGTCTTCAAACGTCTCTCATCGGGAACATGTGGTCGGACATCTTCTTCCTTCACGTGGTTGCGATTCAAGATGGACGCTCCATTAAAAATAAGCTTCTTTTACTTTAAGTTATGAAATTACATGGCAAATGTATAGATCGTCAGACGCCTGAAGGGCATCGTTCTGACGGAATGAGTCGGTGGAGTTTGCTAGCCGAAATACTCAAGCCATGTCCCGAAAGTAAACCGGGAACTAAAATGATACGGGCGTATCGCGCGAAACTCCAATCCAGACTGTCGCGCTGTCGTTTTCATCGTAAAAAGATTTATTCCCTAGGTCGATGTCGACTGCCGACCTCCTTGTCTGATGGGAGTAAAAGACAGAGACAGCGAATGCCGATCTTTATCGATTGGCTTCGTGACGTCTCTCAGCTGTCATATGAAAATAGGAATTTACTCGCTTTTATAATTAAAAATTATGAAACTACAAAATGTTTCCAAAATCAAAATATATGTTTATCAGGTGAAAGGTAGCTATATGAAAAGCATGCCTACCAAATTTCGTTCCAAACGGAACGGTAGTTTAGGAGATACGAGCGAGAATAGTTTAATGCTATAATTTGCTCAATTCTACTATTAAATGATTTCATTGAAATCTAATAATGCGAGGTAAGCTGTAGGTAAGCATTACCGACAATGTTGGATGGTAATATCATGAGTTGTTGAACTGAAATGCCACAAATTACGATCTTGTAGTTTTTTGTATGTGATTTATTTATTCACATACCTTCAATTTATATTTTAATTTACTGAACTTATTTGTTAATTAAATAGTGTTTTGATGATATTATGTTTTATTTATCAAGTTTAGTAGCGCTTCGCTACAATACCCCCTTTGTCAGAGGAAAACGCGTGACACAGTCAGCGTTTAGCAGCCCCTCCAATCAATATAATAATTGCAAATCAAAACAAAAAATTTTAGGTAAAATCTACTTTACACATTCTATCAACAGCAACTGACAAAGCTCTTGCTTATGCCTTAAATAAAAAATAAACCTTACTAAAAAATTAAAAAAAATAAACTTGCCTAAAATATAATCATGACTTTTTCTTTCCTTGAAATCTTTCTTTACTCAAACACACATACACGCCATCTTCATACATACATCTTTCTAACTTACTCGTATTCATTCATCACTATATATATATACATATACTTATAGATATGTTACATACTTCTCATTTATTCAATCACCTTCATTATCTCTCATCTAATAAATCCAACTGTTTTGCTAGCTATCCGTACTATCCTTTCAATGATGTTGAATAAGTTCATGTTTATAAATTTAAAAATATTGTTATTTGTTTTAAAATGTTGTCTAATAACATTTTTATAACCTATACTTATCCTATCATTCTTACTATTTAATTATGCAAAATGAAAAAACAAGTGAACCTCTAGTAGGTCATACTAACTATGAAACTTACTAACCTATGGTTATACTAACTTACTAGAATCCTCTTATCAACTAGAAATAACTCTTATATTGAGTTTTAAGAAAAATATTAACAAATGACATGCCTTAATGTAACCTATTTTGCATGTGTTTATAAGCACCGCAATTAAGAAAAAATATAAAAAGAAAATGTATCTAAGAAGAATACACATACCGCACTACTAGTCTATCTATTAGAATAGTCTGACATCTGTAGGCTAAAATTGGTCTAAATAGAACCAAAAAATTTATCCATTTGAATACTCTTTGAGACCTACGGTGACAGTGCAGATGTTAGAGTGTCCTACCTTAATATTAGGAGACTCGTTATCATTTTACTGTCCCACTTGCTACTGGAGTTTGGATTTAAAATTTAAAAAATATTTAAAAATATTTACTAAATATATATTATACACATATTTGTATATAATATAATACCTATATAACATTTAAATCAGACTTCACTACCATATCTGGTCTATTTCAAAGTAGTATTGTAGTTCTGATACAATGTTAAAAAATTTGTATGCCGCTCCGGCTATACTAAAAATATTCAGTTTTTATTTTAATGAAAAAAGTATGTGGGTTAGAAACTTCCCAATTTGTGTTCAAAGTTTACTAGGTTGTCTAGTTACCAAAACTGTTAATAGAACTTAAAAATGTTGTTTTAAAAAAAAATTTATAACTTGAAATGAAACTATCAAAATTTGAATTTCCATCAAATTTGATGTTTAACGATCGTCATTTGTTCCAACTCATAATATTGATAATATTTTCTATGTCCTGACCTAACAGGTATTAATGAAGATATTAAATGCAACCGTGCGAAATGCAATCGGTATGCAATGGTCATATTGACCGAATAATGTTTTTATGCCATGGGAAAATTTGGAAAATTTTGGAGCTGTGGACTCTCAACGAAAACAATAATAACAATAACAGCATAACCCCTTACAAATAAATTTCAGTTGCACATAATAGTTTACATTCAATAGAAAAGCATATTTAACATGGTTTTATATAAGTTTCATTCTCCTCCTCAGAGATTCCGTGGAATAAAAATTATTGATTTTAAATAAGTTTAAATTGTGAAATATTAATAAAAGTATGATGACACACGTGTTATATTATATGTTCGGGCGCCATTGTTGTGATATATAAAGGTGTCCAATCGGTATGCAATGAAGGGATGAATGAAACACATTTAGAGGCTATGATTAAAAAAAATAAGAAAAAAATCTATTAAAATCTTATTTTATAATGAAGAATGCACTTTATGATTATGGCCAGAGAATAAGTTAATTATAAATAAGAAAACTCACCGGTACCGGATTTCATGATGATTCTACTTAACGTAAAATTAACATCGTCCATACACAAATACCGTGATTAAATTTAGCGCGGGGGTAGTTATTAGTCACACAATAAAGTTCGCTGTTTTGATATTCGTTGATTTTTATCACACGCTCGATGATACGATTCCGCTATGGAATCTGTTGGTTCACAACCGCAGAATGATGGACGTCCTCAGCATCTCGTGGGGACAAAAGAAAACGTGACGGAGATCACCGCATGGCGATCGGGTACACCATCTGCGCCGGGAACCTTTCGTCTGCTGTTCGAACGCGCTGTTGATGGCAGACCTCCCTCGCGGGTCTTCAAACGTCTCTCATCGGGAACATGTGGTCGGACATCTTCTTCCTTCACGTGGTTGCGATTCAAGATGGACGCTCCATTAAAAATAAGCTTCTTTTACTTTAAGTTATGAAATTACATGGCAAATGTATAGATCGTCAGACGCCTGAAGGGCATCGTTCTGACGGAATGAGTCGGTGGAGTTTGCTAGCCGAAATACTCAAGCCATGTCCCGAAAGTAAACCGGGAACTAAAATGATACGGGCGTATCGCGCGAAACTCCAATCCAGACTGTCGCGCTGTCGTTTTCATCGTAAAAAGATTTATTCCCTAGGTCGATGTCGACTGCCGACCTCCTTGTCTGATGGGAGTAAAAGACAGAGACAGCGAATGCCGATCTTTATCGATTGGCTTCGTGACGTCTCTCAGCTGTCATATGAAAATAGGAATTTACTCGCTTTTATAATTAAAAATTATGAAACTACAAAATGTTTCCAAAATCAAAATATATGTTTATCAGGTGAAAGGTAGCTATATGAAAAGCATGCCTACCAAATTTCGTTCCAAACGGAACGGTAGTTTAGGAGATACGAGCGAGAATAGTTTAATGCTATAATTTGCTCAATTCTACTATTAAATGATTTCATTGAAATCTAATAATGCGAGGTAAGCTGTAGGTAAGCATTACCGACAATGTTGGATGGTAATATCATGAGTTGTTGAACTGAAATGCCACAAATTACGATCTTGTAGTTTTTTGTATGTGATTTATTTATTCACATACCTTCAATTTATATTTTAATTTACTGAACTTATTTGTTAATTAAATAGTGTTTTGATGATATTATGTTTTATTTATCAAGTTTAGTAGCGCTTCGCTACAGTGAATGAATGAATGAATTCACTTGAAATAAAATTTTCCAACAAGGAAATAGTTGGGCCCTCTGACAATTTATTTCATTTGTGATCATTTAATACCAAGTGTATTTTGAAATTTCATTTTAATATTTTATATTGACATAGATAGTATGTTATATACATTGACATTGTTATATTCTGTATTTAATTTATTTTATGACGATCCCTTTTACCGTATTAGAATGACATGTAAAATTGAATTTTTAATACGTAAAAGTGAAATAAATGAATCTAATCTGATCATAGTGTAAACAATTACACAAACTCAATTTTAATTAGTTATTTACTTATTACATGTATTGTCTATTATACAGGATGTTACTTTGCATTCTTGCCATATTTACAGAGGTAACTATATTACTGATACTAAACACAAATCAATAAAAAAAATCATGACGTAATTTTTTTTTTTTGGTTTGGATTATTTTATTTTATCGACAATCTGTTAAGCACACCACTAATTATCGTAATGCATGCACATCACTTTTATCATTCGTAAGATCACGACATGACATAGACTCTTTATGCTAATCTTGTCTCCTTATTCAATGATATTATTTGATTGTCAACTGCTGTCATTATTCTCAAAAATATTGTTGTAAAAATGACTGAAGCGTATTCAAATATTTAATTAGTAGAAATGGTGCGCTTGTACGCAATAAGTGGTGACAGTTTGCGACAAGCCGTAGAAATGTTTGTGGAAATGTTTCCTAACCAACCGAGGCCGACCCGTCAGGTGATGCTTGCAGAGACTTAGAGAGCATGCCACGCAGAGACTTAGAGACCATCGCCGGTTCCACGCTCAAGCTCGAGGCAGCGTAGGACTCTCAGTCGAATTGCAAGAGTCAATTCTCGAGTACCTTGAAAGAGAGCCTCGTGCCAGTACCCGGGAAGCAGGCCGTTACTTCGGTGTGAGCCACAAGACAGTGTGGAAACTTTTGAAAAGTGAATAACAACGTCCGTTTCACTTTCGGAAAGTCCAAGATCTGCTCCCTCAAGATAACGCCTCACGGAGTACATTTTGTCGCTGGCTACTGGACAACCGACATGTCAACATCTTGTGGACTGACGAAAGCCGGTTTACGAGAGTTGGAATTTTTAATATCCATAATGAGCACTGGTGGACTCATCGTGATCACAATCCTCGAAAAATTAAGCGAGACTCGTTTCAACACCGCTTTAGTCTCAATCGACGGGAATTTACTGGGCTCTTATTTCATCCACCACGGTTTCCGGACTATTCCTCCGATGGACTATTATTTTTGGAGTGACGTGAAACGCTTGGTATACTCAGAGTAGATAGACAGTGTAAATGTGTTACGCGAAAGGATTGTTTCAGCGTTCGAAACAGTGAAACAAAACGTTTATGTGTTGCGAAAACTAAAGCGAAATTCGCTTCGCCGTGCTAGACTGTGCCTTCATCAAAACGGAGGACATTTTGAACAATTGCTTCGCAGCACGTACATTTTGTAAGTAGGAACTTGTAAATAACCAATTAATTGTACATTTACAAATTAAAAATTATAATTTTTAAATCTTATTAGATGATTTTAGCTTTTTAACTAGGTACGCCAAAAATACCTAATTTATTACTTTGCAAAGAAATGGACAACAATGTAAAGATATTAAATTAGGCATTGTTGGCGGTAAAGTAGGAAGGAAAATCTGAAATCAATTCATTTACACGCCAGGCCTGGCCACGCCCACATTGGTTTATTCCTATTGCGCCTGTTGAACGTGCGAGAAAAAATTGGTTTATTCCTATGTGTACTGCAAAACAAAGTTTACTAAAAACTTAGGGTGCTTTATTTATGAGAGTCTCTAGTTTATCTAAAATAATAGGTAATGTTCTCTACTATTAGCTCTGTGAATATGGCAAGAATGCAAAGTAGCACCGTGTATATTATGCTATACTTATATACAAACATGTCTACATTCTTTCTAGTATAGTAATTGTATAATAATAGTAATACACACACACACACACACCCACACACACCCACACACACCCACACACACACACACACACACACACACACACACACACCAACATAATAACTCTGAGACAGTCTACCCCAGGCCCCAGCAGAAAAGCATAGTCCACCCCATAATTTTAAGCTAACGTAATGAATAATCTCATGTAATTTAATTATTTATAATAGTGATAATGTGTGTAATTTGTATGTTGTGATCGTGAATAAATATTATCTCTTACATTATTTTTCTAAGTTACTCGTAATGGACTGGCTTGCTGGAATCATGTAAAGGCACATCATGGTTGAAACCAACCATTTTTTTTTAGAAATACCCCAAAAATAGACGCAGACCGCAACGCAAGTGTTGTTGCTGCTCCCAGTTTGGGGACGGGGAAAACGTTGTCCCCAACAGTGACTCCTGCCCGTGCAGTGATGAAGTGGACTGTTGCACCTGCCCCATGGGTTCAATGCGCAGCTGCAGGATGTTTGGTCCCAGTAACGAAGGCGATGCGTTCTTCAAACACAAGTGGGCCCACAAGGGGTGTTGTGAAGAACGCAGGCTGAGGAAGTCGCAAGTAATGTGTGAAATGTGCGCAGGGACGTTTCGGGTGAGTTTGTTTGGAAAGACTTTATGGCGGCTCCACATTAGTGCCGTGAAGCTCCGTAAACAGGCGTGAACGAAAATGTGGACGGTTTTCACGGGGTTCACGGCTGTTCCCCGATCAGAGTCGGTATTTTGTCCCGCGACAAAGGGTTCGCGCCCTCTTCGCGCGGCGTTCACGCATAAACATCCACATTCACGGCCCCGTGCTTTTACTCTGGACTACAAAGGGGTATGGACTTGTGCAGTCGCTGTGCGCGCGATATAATAAAGTCGCGCGTGAACATTTGGAATAACGAAACTGAAAATGGCTTTTTTAGAACATTACCATTATGAAAATGTACTGTCAAAGTTATTGCAGCAGCAGCTTTTACGTCCATTTCGCGGCAGGTTTCACGAACGATTGTGAGCATCCCGTGAATGTGGAGGGCACGACTTGTGCCGTGAATTTATGGCGTGAATTCGCGCGTGAATTCACGGCACTAATGTGGAGCCGCCATTAGATAAAGTACACCCTCTGATTCAAGCTGGGGAGGGAGAAGTAGGGACCCCCTATTCCCCCTTCCCCCTTGCGGATATACCTGGTTTTAGTGATAAAAAAATAACATTTTCGTTATCAACCTTATCATTATTATTAACCTTACCTTATTTAGAACTAGATTGAATTATTTTAAGCCATGTAGAAATAGGTATAGATCGTACAGTTCACGACGGCACGCCCCACTCCTCTAAATCGCTTACATGTCATTGTGTGCGTTATATTGTTAGGGCGTTTTCGCACTTATCCGTATCCGATTCTTATTCGATTCGTATTCGTTTCTGATCCAGTTTGAGCCATCTCAGTAATTGTATGAACGTTTGCGCACTCACACGTAAACGGTACGATTCGATACGTAAATTCTCAGTTCGGATCGTTTGCGGATCAAAACCGAGCCGAAGTGGCCGCCATATAGATTGTACGCTTGCCCACTACACTCTATTAAACGGATCAGTGCGCAGACGCTATACGTGAATTTTCCCGGCCGTCTTTTTACGTATCGAACAAGAATCGAATAAGAATCGGGTAAGTGCGAAAACGCCCTACTGTGTCAGTTCTATCGTGTGCATACATACACTAACATACTGACGTTCGGATTAGTTCCGCGCGTCCCGCGCTCCCCACGTCCCGCGCTCACCGCTGTTTATGTGTGTTTAGACGAAAGACGCCCTGATGGGGCACCAGCGCATGCACACGGGGGAGAAGCCGTTTCAGTGCAACGAGTGCCCCAAACGATTTCGCATCAAAGAGTTGCTTCAGGTAAGTGACTGAGTAACGAATAGTGCCTGGCTTGGATGTGGATTCTGCCGCGCACGAATATTCGGACGAATGTGCGGTGAAGTTCGCGCTCTGAAAAATTAAGCTTTATTGCCGTGTGCTTTCCGGTAGAGTAGAATAGGACCACTCCAACTCTTCCCGTGGATGTCGTACAAGGCGACTGAGGGAGTACATTATAAAACATCAATCAGGCCTCCCCAACCCGTCTGGCCAGCGCGGGGAGTGTAGGCCAAATCCTCCATCTGTCTCCGGCAGATGAGAGAGGGTTGTGCTCCTGCAGCGGAGACAAAAATTACCTGATGATGATGATGATTCAAGGCTTTTTTAAAGAGCCACAGTAGAATAGGGCCTAGTCGGTTGTGCACTCGTGGGTTCAAACTCCGCCCGTACCGATGAATGTTTCGTAACTTAAGTACAGTTTATACACAGGCTTTTCGGTGAAGGAAAATATCGTAGGCCAAAGAAGAAATTCTAAGGTATGTGTGAACATACCTTCGTACATAACACTACTTCACAGTGTCTAAGGCATGTGTGAAGTAGTGCTATTCTCAAAAATACAAACTCATGTTCACACATACCTTAGAATTTCTTTTTTGGCCTTTCGATTCTGGAAAACATTTCCATAATCGAAAGGCCTGTGTATAAACTGTACTTACATAACACTACTTCACACTGTCTAAGGCATGTGTGAAGTTGTGCTATTCTCAAAAACACAAACTCATGTTCACACATACCTTAGAATTTCTTTTTTGGCCCACGATGTTTTCCATAATCGAAAGGCCTGTGTATAAACTGTACTTACATAACACTACTTCACAGTGTCTAAGGCATGTGTGAAGTAGTGCTATTCTCAAAAATACAAACTCATGTTCACACATACCTTAAAATTTCTTTTCTGGCCCACGATGTTTTCCATAATCGAAAGGCCTGTGTATAAATTGTACTTACATAACACTACTTCACAGTGTCTAAGGCATGTGTGAAGTAGTGCTATTCTCAAAAACACAAACTCATGTTCACACATACCTTAGAATTTCTTTTCTGGCCCACGATGTTTTCCATAATCGAAAGGCCTGTGTATAAACTGTACTTACATAACACTACTTCACAGTGTCTAAGGCATGTGTGAAGTAGTGCTATTCTCAAAAATACAAGCTCACATGCTAGTTTCACTCAAGTGACGTCACTCACTTCGAAACCTAACCCATTGGTAATTCTGTGAGTGAGACCCGCACTTGAGTTTGTATTCTAGAGAATAGCACTGCTGTAGTGCTATTTATGCAGATAGATTTGGAAACAGACATGCCTTTTGTGTACAGATGCATATGCCCACACACACTGGAGAACGCCTCTACAAGTGTTCGCTCTGCCCCAAAGCATTCAAAACACCGGCGAACAACCACAGGCACCAACTGGTGAGTTAATGATCTCATAACAGTCTTTTTATAGTTTTTACGTTGTTGAAATATGTTGCCGTGTGGTTTCCGGTAGAGTAGAATAGGACCACTCCAATTCTTCCCGTGGATGTCGTACAAGGCGACTGAGGGAATACATTATAAAACATCAACCAGGCCTCCCCAACCCGTCTGGCCAGCGCGGGGAGTGTAGGCCAAATCCTCCGTCTGTCTCCGGCAGCTGAGAGAAGGTTGTGCTCCTGCAGTGGAGACCAAAATAACCTGATGATGAAGTAGTTACAATATAACGCAACAATGACTTCGATATCATTGTATGTGTCATATTGTTACTGTGTTAGTTCTATTCTGTCACTCAGATCTCGATTTAGATAAAGAGTGGGGCCTGCCGTCGTGAGTTGAACGATCTATATTTGTTGTTGGCAGGTGCACACCAAAGCGCGACCCCACCGCTGCGACGTGTGCGAGAAAACGTATAAAACAACTACAGACCTTAGGAAGCACGTGGAAACCGTCCACATGAAGATACCGCAGCCGCGGCGCGTGCGCAAGAAGCGGAAGGCTGAGTGAGCGGATGGTAATAGACGAATGCAAAGTGTTTAGAATTAATTAAAGAGCAATGTTTATGTTTGTGACTTTTATTGCAGTCGATACCACAGTACTTAATAGTTACTACGTGACGTCACTCACTTGTAAAACAAAAATATCTGCTGATCCACGCGAGCGGAGCCGCGGGCTCAGCTAGTACCAAATATACTATTCTATCCCGGAGCTGGGTTAACTCCGGGCACTATTAGCCTTTCCGAGTCACGCGGGGCTCTGATGAGGTGGTTTTTGTCCCTAGATAACGTGGTACCTCAACAAGGCGGCGATGTTGTTCGCAACACATCACGTCAAGGGGTATCACCAACGATCTCTATGTACTACTAGATGGAGCGTTCCAAACAATCGCTCTGTTCCACGCAAGTAGCCACAACTCTTTCACATTCACAATGAAACTTGTGCAGTTACTATACTTAGATAACTGCACAGTGGCGATACCTCGTCTCTGACTACCCCTCTGGGACCAAGGCGTGAGCAGTATGTATGTATGTGTTTCTGACATAGCTACCTACCTATAAGGAAGATTACCCATGTCTGTCCATTTGCGTGGACTTGACTGCTCAAGGTTCAGAAAAAAGCAAGCAGCTCAAGCATTTCAGTTGTCTAAATCAGTAGCTCGCTATCATCATCAGGTTATTGTTGTCTCCACTGCAGGAGCACAACCCTCTCTCATCTGCCGGAGACAGACGGAGGATTTGGCCTACACTCCCCGCGCTGGCCAGACGGGTTGGGGAGGCCTGATTGATGTTTTATAATGTATTCCCTTAATCGCCTTGTACGACATCCACGGGAAGAGTTGGAGTGGTCCTATTCTACTCTACCGGAAACCACACGGCATGTATTGTGGTATTCGACATATTAGGAAACATACTAATAAAAGTGATTGTAAATTTAAAAAAAAACAGTTGTGAAAGAAACTTTGTTTTATTTAATTTTTAGTACGTGTACGATCTGACGCTCTCAGTTCAGTTCAAACAGTAACAAGAAGTTCTTCTCCATTAGCAAAGGTGTTATGAAACTGCTGATGTAGCAATTACTTTTTAAAAACCACAAGTACATACAAAAAAGTGTAACATGGATGAATTTAGTGTATAATGGCGGTTCTTCCAGGCAGTGGTGGGTGCAAATACTTGTGGAAAGGATTTGTTCAAGCTCTTCTCGAGGTCGTTCCAGATATTTGTTGCCGCATATTTGTAACACCCCTTCATCATCACCAGCTTACAAGAGTCCACTGTTGGACATAGGCCTCTCCCAAGGCGCGCCACTGAACCCGATCCTCTGTTCTTCTCATCCAGTCTCTGCCAGCCGCCTTACGCAGATCGTCGCTCCATCTAGCCAGGGGGCGTCCCACACTACAGTCGGTTCTATCTTTTTATTTCTTTTGGTTTCTTTAACGCGTGTCAGCACGGGCTCCCCGTGTGCATCTCAAATACGACGTCTTTTAGAACGTCGCGGCGCAAAGCCCTCAGCGGAGTCGTCGTCGTGTGATACCTGTTGACAATTCGATAATACTTCAAGGAGGTAATTCACACTAAACTCAATATATTACAAGGAGCCAATTCACACCACCCTCACTATACTTCAAAGAGCCAATTCACACCACCCTCACTATACTTCAAGGAGCCAATTCACACCACCCTCACTATACTTTCAAGGAGCCAATTCACACCACCCTCACTATACTTTCAAGGAGCCAATTCACACCACCCTCACTATACCTTTAAGGAGCCAATTCACACCACCCTCACTATACTTCAAGGAGCCAATTCACACCACCCTCACTATACTTTCAAGGAGCCAATTCACACCACCCTCACTATACCTTCAAGGAGCCAATTCACACCACCCTCACTATACTTCAAGGAGCCAATTCACACCACCCTCACTATACTTCAAGGAGCCAATTCACACCACCCTCACTATACTTCAAGGAGCCAATTCACACCACCCTCACTATACTTCAAGGAGCCAATTCACACCACCCTCACTATACTTTCAAGGAGCCAATTCACACCACCCTCACTATACCTTCAAGGAGCCAATTCACACCACCCTCACTATACTTCAAGGAGCCAATTCACACCACCCTCACTATACCTTCAAGGAGCCAATTCACACCACCCTCACTATACTTCAAGGAGCCAATTCACACCACCCTCACTATACTTTCAAGGAGCCAATTCACACCACCCTCACTATACTTTCAAGGAGCCAATTCACACCACCCTCACTATACCTTCAAGGAGCCAATTCACACCACCCTCACTATACTTTCAAGGAGCCAATTCACACCACCCTCACTATACCTTCAAGGAGCCAATTCACACCACCCTCACTATACTTCAAGGAGCCAATTCACACCACGCTCACTATACTTTTTTTGTATATTTTGAGACATAAACCTAATAAATACGGTGAGTTTTTGCTTATAATGTTAAAGCAGAGAATACTAAATATTACTAAGAAGCGACACTCACCTCCCACCGACAGTTTAACGTACTCAGCCGGTTAGAAAAAGAAGCAAGCAGCAAAGTGTTAACTATCGAGAAAGGGACAACGTTGTAGGTCAATAGCTTCTTTACGCAGTAATGTTTAGTATTGTCTGAAACTTGTATTACCTGTTGCTCGCCGGAGCCCGAGGGCGGGGCGGCCCCGGGGCGGAGCGCCTCGCTGGGGCGCGGGGCGAGGAACTTGGGATGTTCCTCTCGCACCTGCACCCTCATCAAGTTGGACTGAGAGAACGTCTCGCCGCACTCTGGGCCCGCGGACGTCTTGGACCTCTTGAACGCCTAAATAAAATTAACCCTACTAATATTATAAATGCGAAAGTTTGGATATTTGGATGTTTATTACTCAATCACGCTTCAACCACTGGACGGATCGTGATGAAACTTGGCACATATATAGGTTAGGTCCTGGAATAGGACATAGGATAGTTTTTATCCCGAAAAACATCCCATTCCTATGGGAAATACATAATAATTTGTGAGGTTAAGTTGTCGTAGACGAAGTCGCGGGCAACAGCTAGTATAATATATACATCATCATCATACGCGTGCCGACATTCCGGCGCTGGGTGAACTCCGGGCACTATTAGCCTCACCGAATCATGCAGGGCTCTGATGAGGTGGACAATTATTTCCCTAGCTCAAGGCGGCGATGTTGTTCGCAACACATCACGTCAAGGGGTATCACGAGGCGTAGGAAAGCCGCTCTGCGACATTGGATTGGGATACATCGTCTCTGCTTACCCCTCTTGGACGAAAGCGTGTGCATTATGTATGTATGTATGTATCATCATCGTATCAGCTCTGTGACGTCCACTACTGGACATAGGCCACAACGGTGTTAGGTGCACTACCATGGACCTATTGTGTAGCTTGCTTTCGCAAGTTCAGAGAGCGCTGTGATATTTCTACTTGGATAAGTATAGATCAACGATCTGTATGTACTTATTTACTAGGAGCGAACCAAACAATCGCTCTGTTCCACGAAACTGCGGCTCCGGAGCCGCACCCCGTTCACACTCACTTTGACAGCTACTAGGCAGAACACTTAATTATTTACTAAATATTATAGTAAACATTTAGTAAATAATTAAATTTTCTGCGTATTATCTTATCTTATAATAGACGGTCAGGTGTCCCCGGCGACACGTCGACCCTGTGGGATCTTTTGTGTCAGCCCCTCTGTCTATGCTATGCTTCCACCCCCCACAGTTCGCTGCATAAAATCTACTATGCAGCTAAGGGGCAGAAGCCTGTAGTCCTTGGGTTCAGGGTAAGCCACACCCAGGACACTCATTCATCTTGCAGCTAGTGCATTGCATTCACACAGCAGGTGTTTCGCTGTCCTCTCCACAGGCTCTACAATTGACAGTCTCTGACAGTCCCATCTCATGCAGGAGGTGCCTTACATCGAGGTGGCCGGCGAACTACTGCTCAGTAACTGCACCAGTATCAGAGTGAATGTGACCGGGTGTGGCTCCGGAGCCGCAGTTGCGTGGAACAGAGCGATTGTTTGGTTCGCTCCATCTGATGAGTACATAGAGATTGGTATAGATACATTGACTTACTCTCTGTCGTTTTTCCTGCACGTGGCACTTGATGTGTTCCTCCAGTCGGTCCAGCTCGTAGATTGCGAAGTTCTCGCCGCACTTGGCGCACGGTCTGTTGAACACCATCGTCATCAGGTTATTTTTGTCTCCACTGCAGGAGCACAACCCTCTCTCATCTGCCGGAGACAGACGGAGGATTTGGCCTACACTCCCCGCGCTGGCCAGACGGGTTGGGGAGGCCTGATTGATGTTTTATAATGTGTTCCCTCAGTCGCCTTGTACGACATCCACGGGGAGAGTTGGAGTGGTCCTATTCTACTCTACCGGAAACCACACTGTTGAACATACATACATATGTCGTAGTGCCGCGTTGCGACTCTATAGTGCACATGTTTTCAAACTTATGTCCCCCCCCCTCCCCCTCCACCCCCCTCCATACACACACACACACACACACACACACACTAATTCTTTATAATGCATGTTATAAAAATAATACTCTCACATCTAGATGTATTATGTTCTAAAATTTGCGCAGTACTTTGTTTTTATCCAATAATTTTTAATCTTATTGCTTGGTATGGCAAGGTGATGTGCCCAGATTCCATGGGGTGGGAGCCTGGTGACCTGATCTCACAGGTTCATCCTATTTTAGGCACGGAAGATAAATTGTACTCATTCTTAAGTCAGTCGCGCCCCCTATAATATAATTCAAATATAATTCAATTCTTCTATAAAAGTTAATCTGTGCAAGAAAGCCTACTATAAGTTAGATGACTACTTAAATGATAAAAGTCCATGGAGTGCTTGATGGCTCAGCATAGGTAGACTTAATGATTGTAATGAATAAGATAAATCAAAGGTAGGGCCCTGTGCCGTTGGGTTTGTTGCCACTTCTTCCCCTCGGTTATACAGGTGGAAGTGGAGTAGTTTTAGGCAGAATTTGACGTCAAAAAGAGAATAATGTATTCCAATTTTGAAAATAAATATTTTGATTTTGATTATACTGGCCAGTCCGCCCGTCACACACTACAGTCTGCCTCGTTTACTTGTACAAAGCTTCCGCCCCAGTGGGAATCGCACCCACGACCTCTGGGCCTCGAGTCCAACGACCTGGCCACTACTCCAGCTGGCCTAACCTAAGTACCTGATATGTGGCTCGCAGACATCGTCGGGGGAAGTCTTTATATGTCTAATTAACGCTTCCTTGTTTTCGAAGGGCACGTCACACGTCGCGCATCGGAAAGTCTGAAACGAACACATCGGAGGATAATAAAATGTCTGTAGATATTGTGAGTACATGTTCTGTAATGAAAATAAAAAATTCGTTGTTATCTTATAAATAAAATCGTAAACTTCGCGTGTCTGTACATTGAAGGTATTTGCAAAAAAAAATTGGGGGGTGTAAGGATAAGCAACAGAACACATTTCGATCATTTTTGAAATTTTTGTCTGTTTGTCTGTTTATCTGTTTGTCTGTTTATCTGTTTGTCTGTGAGTTTGTGCACGCATCACTAAAAAACTACTGATCGGACTTTGATGGACTTTTCACAGAAACATGGGGCTTAATTTGGTGTAACATATAGGCTTTATTTCATTGCAATCGGTGCAGTCAATCAAAAGTTATGCGAATTTATAGTTTCCGAAAACTCGCATACACTGCGAAGAATGTAGGGTGTAAATGCTCGACTGAATTCGTGAGCGGTAGCGGGAGCGGGTATGGTACCTGGCCTGGGCCTGGGCCTGGACATGGACATGGACATGGACATGGACATGGACCTGGACCTGGACCTGGACCTGGACCTGGACCTGGACCTGGACCTGGACCCGGACCCGGACTCGGACCGGGACCCGGACCGAAACTGGACCCGGACCCGTACCTGGACCTGGACCTGGACCTGGACCTGGAACTGACCTGGACCTGGACCTGGCCTGGGCCTGGGCCTGGGCCTGGACATGGACATGGACATGGACATGGACATGGACATGGACATGGACATGGACATGGACATGGACATGGACATGGTCCTGGACCTGGACCTGGACCTGGACCTGGACCTGTACCTGGACCTGGACCGGGAGCGGGAGCGGGATTGAGAGTCTGAAGTGGGATAGGGAGCGGAAGAGGGAATGGGAGCGGATCCTGTAGTCCACGCGAGCGGAGCCGCGGGCACAGCTAGTCTAATAAATAAAATCGTAAACATCGCGTGTCTGTACATTGAAGATATTTGCAAAAAAAAATTTGGGGGGTCTAAGGATAAGCAACAGAACACATTTCAATCATTTTTGAAATTTTTGTCTGTGAGTTTGTGCACGCATCACTTAAAAATAACTGATCGGACTTTGATGGACTTTTCACAGAAACATGGGGCTTAATTTGATGTAACATATAGGCTTTATTTCATCGCAACTCAATCAAATGTTATAGACATTTTTAGTTTTCAAATACATTAGTAGGTAAGGTTAGTATGCAATACTAGCTGTGCCCGCAGCTCCGCTCGCGTGGACTACAGGATCCGCTCCAATTTCCACTTCCGTTCCCTATCCCACTTCCACTCAGCCCAGGCCCAGGCCCAGGCCCAGGTCCAATTCCAGGCCCAGCCCCAGGTCCAGGTCCAGATACTCAACTCTCCCTTCAACCCTCCCCTCTACGCTCCTCTCAACCCTCTCCCCTTTTCCCACGTCCACGCCCACGCCGAAGCCCACGCCCACGCCCACTCGCACTCCAATTCCCACCCGCAGCTTCAAATGTAATCCAAACTCATCGCAATCTGAATAGAACGGAAATACTATTATTTGCAATATACCGGGTGTAAGGGACAGCTCTCCGCAAACTGATAGGGTGCATTCAGCTCCTTATTCCGAATTATATGTCACCGGAATTTTTCTCAGGAACATTAGGGAAATTCAAGAAACCTTGTTTGTTTGATAACCTCGTACGCAATGTAACGCTACCACTGCGGGCCGGCCGGCCGCCATCACTACGGGGTCAATGCGCTCGCGTCACGTGATCACATCGAAGCGAACGAGAGCGACCAATTGGGCAGATAACCGACCAATTGAGCAGATAATCGCAAGAACGTTACGTACAAAAACACGTGGCCATTTTTCAATTCAAAAATTCAAATACAATGTCCACAGAGAAAAAAAATTAAGGTTATTCCTACCTTAAAATCGCTCCGGTCGTATGAGATACGGCTCGAAGTGGCCACCACCGAGTCGTTCACACACATTGGCACGGCGCAGGGTCTCCGCGTGTAGGCGGGGCAGCAACGTACGATCTTCGTTGCAACTGGTGCGCAGCTGCTGGAACGTGTTCGTGATGCGGTCTCGCATTTCATCCTCACTCGCGCATGTACTGACAAACACTCTTTCTTTTACATAGCCCCACAAAAAGAAGTCCAATGGCGTCAGATCTGGCGATCGTGGTGGCCACGGTTGAGGTCCAAATCTGCCAAGCCAGCGATTCGGAAAGGTCGCGTTTAAATGGGAACGTACTGGGATCGTTACATGCGGAGGAGCGCCGTCGTGCTGGAACCAGATCATCGGCAAGTGCGCAAGCGGTGTATCATCCAGGGCTTCCCATTCCATGTTTAACTCGTCACGGAGGATCTCTACCTCTCTTTCCAGGTCATTACGGAGGAAATCGAGATAGCGCGGTCCGTTCATTCGCTGGGGAAGAAACACAGGCCCTAGGATTTTATCACCGTAAATTCCTGCCCAGACATTTACCGACCACCGCGTTTGATGTCCGGTCTCCTGGATATCGAAGGGGTTGCCATGCGACCAGTAATGTGCATTGCGACGATTCCACATACCGTTTCGCGTAAAAGTCGACTCGTCGGTCCATATCACGTGGGAGATGAAACTTGGATTTCGTTGCTGTTCAGCCCGTAACCACCGGCAGTACGCAACTCGATTGCCACGATCTCGAGGCAATAGGGCTTGGACCTTGTGTATCACGTATGGGCGTTGCCGATCCCTTCGAAGCGTTTTGTGCACAGACCAGTGTGAGATGCGGGCTCCATGATTTCGCCGCAATAATCGAGCTGCAGTGCGTGTGCCTAGCCGTGGATTTTGACGGATCAAGTCTAAAACTCTTTCTTCAGTTTCACCCCGAAGTGGTCTTCCGGCGCCTTCCTGCCTGGGAACTATGGGCTCGTTATCTAGCACGCGTTGATAGGCGTTGGTAATTATTCGGGAGTCTGATGGATGCCGACGGTCAGGATACCTATCAATGTAAATTCTTAGCGCCGTCCTAGCATTTCCCCGAGCTTCCCCGTAGCACATGATCATTTCTCCATACTCACGAGCACTAAATGTAGCCATTTCTCACAAATAAACACAAAAAAGACGTAACGTACGTAGCGTAACTTCACAATCGCGATGAGCGCTCGCCGACACGACACGACATGCGCTCGCGGCGGGTTAGCGGAACAAACTACAAAGGAAGCCGCCGCGCCGGCCGAGCGGCCCGCACCGCCCGAGCCGCGGGCCGAACAGTCGGCCGAACCGCACGGACGTGTGTTGCCAACTACAACCACAATTATTGCACAATCATGTGCGCTATCAAGAGGCCCCTACACCGTCAAACGGTTTGATCAAAACTTTTTGGGTTTGAACAAACCGTTTGAAGCCGCTTTGCAATCGCTTCAAACATACGACTTATTTTCAATTTCTTTCGTTGCATTTGGTTTTAAAAATGGCTAACATTTTTAGAACCAAATGCAACGTTGGCGAAATACTGATGCAGGACTGATGAGGTGTGAGCAAACATGTCGTGGACACGATCAATCGGCGCTTCAAACAAAACCAAAAGCTTCAATCCCTTAATGTTTGTCAAACCAATCACGTAGAGAATCAAACCAGGGGTCTATCGTCTAACTTTTTGACAAATGGATAACGCTTACTTTTGATATTAGTGAATCATCAAATGTTTGAAACTGACAAATGGTTTCGGTTCATTAGTGTCAAAAGTAAGCATTACTTTATAAGTAAGCATAAGTAAGCAAACTTTTTGACAAATGGAAAACCATTTGTCAAAAAGTTAGACGATAGACCCCCGGTGTGGCTCAAACCAAAATCTACGTGTTTGCGCCAAACCGTTTGACCGTCTGCGGGGCGCTTTAAAAAACACAACAATTTTACATTTTACTAAATAAAAAGTTATCTTAATTTTTGTGGAAAATGAAACGGTTATTGCCAATTTGATTGGTACGAAATGCAGGAAAAATTGAATTCCATTCAAATTACGTAAAATTCAATCGTGCAATTATTGTACGTCTGGCAACACTGCTGCGTCTGCGACAGAGACAGAATAACAGCCGTGTCCTGTTTGAGGATGTTATAAGAGAAACCAAGGTGCACTATTAAATTGTTTACTCGTTGGCAACAGACTGCCAAATTCCCAATTACCCACAACTCACATTTAGTAGCGACAATTGACAGTTATCAATATAAATACTACAAATCCCTCCACCACTAGTTTAAAAATAACTACAAACTAATATTATTATTTTTATGACAAAAGGCTTAAAGGCTAAAACTTATAATTAACATTTTTATTTCTTGTGGCTCTCAATGGTCTTTGCCTTGCAACATTAGTTGGCTCAGTTGGTTGAGGAGTAGCAACGACCTGAACCGGTGTTACAGGACACCCCTGTGAGTCAGGTTCCGTTAATGTCTGTTCTGTGGTATGCTGGTCGTTGCCTACAGCTACATCTTCCTCCCTCTCTAGTGCAGACCCGCCGCGTGGTGGCGACGTTAACTCTGAATCTTCTTCCGATATTGAAGATCTGCTCTCAGGGATTGACTGGAAAGATTCATTATCATCTGACTCCACCGTTTGATGGTTTGTTGCTTGCGTAGTATTAGGGGTAGTCAACGCTCCCATATCTTGATGTGTATCACTTCCCATTGAACCATGGGATTGCATAGAGGTGTCTAAATTATCCTCTTGTGGACTCGTTTCCGTCTGTTCTGGAAAATCTCCGTACACGCTGATATCATCCTCCAGGTCAATTGACGTATCTGTTCCTTTGTAAGTTAATAATTGGTCAACATGTTTCCTCACATTATAATTTAAATCTGGTACAAATACAACAAACATCCCAGAACTGATTCTTTCTACAACTTTTCCTAACTTCCAAGTATGTTTGTTACCATTATTATAAAAATGCTTTACTAAAACTTTTTCTCCTTGTGAAAAATTAGTTCTGCGATGTCCTCCATACTGCTTATGCTGTGAGATCTGTTTGGAACAAACATTTTTTTTAGCTGCGGATGCGAGCGACTCGGATGACAATATGACATTTTTATTTTCGGATATCGATTGATTTGAACCCGCGACCCGCAACAGATCGAGTCGACAGCGCAGTGGCCGACCTACCAACAGCTGCGCTGGCGAGAAACCGGTTGTGCAGTGAACCGAATTCCTATAATCGAATAAGAATTTATTTAATTGTCCCATTATTAATTTTTGTGTTTTATTTTGACTTATGATTGCTTTTATACCCTTTTTAATTGTTTTAACACTGTTTTCCGCCTGCCCATTAGAAGCTGGGTGGTACGGTGCACTCGTCAAATGTTTAATTCCATTTAAACGGCAGAATTCTTCAAATTGATTAGAGCAAAAATTAGGAGCATTATCCGATACTAAAGTGCGCACTAAGCCAAATCGACTAAATATTTCGCAAAGCCGCTCAATAATAGCCTCACTATTGGTACTAGACATTAAAAAACATTCAACCCACTTAGAATGCGCGTCCACTGTTATCAAAAATTGTTTACCTTCTAGCGAAAACATATCTATGTGTAGGCGCTCCCATGCCCGCTTAGGGTACGGCCACGGCGCCAGCGGGGAGCGCGGCGGGGCGGGGCGGAGCGTGGTGCAGATGCTGCAAGAACCTATCTTTTGTTCTATATGTTCGTCTAATTTTGGCCACCACATTCGTGCCCTAGCTTCCGTTTTAGTCTTCACAACCCCGAAGTGTGACCTATGCAATTCGTTTAGCAATTGTTCACGAAAAACAGCTGGGATCACAACTTTATGCCCACGTAAAATACAACCATTTTCTATTGCTAATTCTAAACGACAGACGAAGTAAGGTTTCATTTCCATATCAATTATTTTATTAGGCCATCCATTTTGAATAAACGCCATGACTTTTTTTAAAATCGGATCCCGTGTCGTTTCAATTTGTATATCTGCTACCGTTACTGGCTGTAGTACTGAATCTGTAATATAATTAATATAAAATGATTGTTCAAGTGACATATCACTCGAACTTGCTGTATCTCGTACTGAACGTGACAAAAAATCCGCAACATTATTTTCGCTTTTTACGTATTCAATGTTGAAATTGTACGCTGACAAAAACAACGCATATCGTTGCAGCCTATTAGCTGCCATCTCAGGTACCCCCTTCTTATTTCCAAAAATTGATAAAAGCGGTTTGTGGTCCGTACGTAAAGTGAAAGGTACCATGCGTCCATACAAATAATGGTGAAATTTTTTAACCGCGAATACTATAGACACGGCTTCCTTATGAATCTGTGCATAATTACGTTCCGCTCTCGAGAGGGATCGCGAGGCGTACGCCACCACCCGCTCCGCGCCGTCCGGCTGCCGCTGAGCCAGCACGGCGGCCAGCCCGGCCGGGCCCGCGTCCGCCGTCACCACCAGCGGCAGCTCGGGGTCGTAGTGTGCCAGCACGCGCTCCGACGCTAGCTCCTCTTTAATTTTATTAAACGCCTTGTTTTGCGCCTCGCCCCATAACCATTGTTGGCCTTTCTTCAATAATAAATGTAAAGGACTCAATACACTTGATGTGTTCGGGACAAAACATCTGTAATAGTTAATCATCCCTAAAAACGATTTTAATTCGGTTACGTTTTTAGGACAATTGCTCTTTAAAATTGCTTCCACTTTACTTTCCGACTTATGTAAGCCGTGCCTGTCAATTTTAAAACCCAAATATTCTACAGAATCTTTAAACAATTCACATTTATTCTGTTTCAATCTAAGACCTGCGTCTTGTAATCTGCCTAAAACTTTTTCCAACCTTTCTAAATGAATTTCCCTAGTTGGTCCTGTTATTAAAATGTCATCTAAAAAAATACTGGTACCATCTATATCCGACAACAATTGTTCCATTGTGCGCTGAAATATACAAGGGGCGTTAGATAAGCCGAAAACTAAACGGTTATACATAAATAAACCTTTATGTGTGTTAATACATGTATATTTTTTTGTATCATCCAGCTCCAGTTGATTATACGCTCTAGAAAGATCTAATTTTGAAAATTCTACCCCTCCATGAAGTTTGGCAAACAGGTCTTCAATGCGTGGTAGTGGATAGTTGTCCACAAATAAAACTTTGTTCAAGGTTACCGAGAAATCGCCACAAATTCGTATATCACCGTCGGGACGTAAAACTGGAACAATAGGTGTAGCTATCTCTGAATATTCTATTTTTTCTAAAATACCTAAATCCAATAATCGCTGTAACTCTTTCTCGACTTTGGGTTTTAAAGCCAAGGCTATCGGGCGAGGCTTAAAGAATTTTAATTGAGTGTCTGATTTTATTTTCAAATTTATTTTGTATTTATTAAATCTACCTAATTCGTTCGAAAATAGGTCAGAATATTTTTCTTTTAATAAATCTCCCACACTATCTTGCTTTAAATTATTACAGTTTACACTACATAACTGCAATCTGAAATCGCTTAAAAAATCGCGCCCTAATAACGCCGGCTGATTATCCTGCGTGGCAATAACAAATAATTTAATTGGCCTAGTGCGAACTTCAAAAGTTATCGGTAACTGCAAATAACCCAATGGTGATATTTTTGTGCCATTGTAGCAATTTAACACCACACTGCAAGTTTTAAGTTTGTAATTATCTTTAAAACAGGATTCATAAATCTCTGCGGGCAAGACAGAGACGGCACTCCCGCTATCTATCTCGCATAAAACATTTACACCCGCTATCGAAACCATCTGTCGCATCGGTTCACCGTTTACACATTCAATGTTAAAAAAATCAAAATTACCTTTTAAAATGTCGTCCTCGTTGTCATCCATAGCTAAAAACTTATTACTTTTAACGTTAGATCTACACATTCGCTGTAAATGACCGATCTGATTACAAATACGGCATGAAAATTTTGAAAAACGGCACTTTTCTTTTGAATGTGATCTATAACCACAAATTTCACAACACTTTTGATTTTCACTATTATTCCGTGCTGGGTAACGGCTGGTTGCACCGCCGCTGCCCGCAGCCCGGCCGTCGGCCGCTCCCCCGCCCCTACGCAGCGAGAACACGTGCGGCGCCGGCGCCGGCGGGCCTGCTGCCGAGCGCGACGCTTGCAGCGCGAGCCGTGCACATTGCACATTCTGTGCCAATTCCAATGCTTTGCTCAACGTTAGAGAATCAATGCTCTCTGCAAACAACTTCTCTTTTTCCTGGGAGCTCTCTAGTCCAAGAATGAATCGATCTCGTAACGCAGTCTCGAGTTCCGATTTAAACCCACAGAACTGCGCTAAGTTCCGCACTCGCGCCGCCCATTCTGCTAAGTCTTCCCCAGCTCGTTGCTCCGCCTTGTAAAACTTGTATCGTTCAGCAAATGTGCATTTTTTTGAACGGAAATGGTCGTCCAATTTAGTCAACAAAGCGGAATATTCCAAATTTTCTAAATTCGTAGGGAACGCCAAATCTCTCGCGACGCGGTAAGTGTCCTCCACCAAGGCCGTTAACAACAAAGCTCGTCGTTTAACACCCGATTTGTCGTTTTCTTCGTTAATATCATTCGCAGTACAGTACTGTGTAAAACGACTCTTGAAAATGCTCCACTCCTGCGCCCGGTGGTCAAACGTGAGACTGCCGCCAAACATTATGTTTCCGTGACCTGCCATTCTTTCCACTTATATAAACACCACTAATACACGCGTGAATTGCTAATTCGTCGCCAAAATGTCCTGTTTGAGGATGTTATAAGAGAAACCAAGGTGCACTATTAAATTGTTTACTCGTTGGCAACAGACTGCCAAATTCCCAATTACCCACAACTCACATTTAGTAGCGACAATTGACAGTTATCAATATAAATACTACAAGCTGAGCGAGCGAGTGCGAGCTAGCCGCGTTCAAGGTTATTACCCTTACCGGGTGACTTGTGTAACTTTGTAGCGACAGAAAGTAAACAGCTGATTCCTCACGAGTCGAAGTTTGTAAGATTTAGGAATCCATTACTGCTTTTTTGATTGTAGCTGTTTTATTTTAAAAAATGAAGTGCTGTTTTAGAGAATGTAATTTTACGTTGAAATAAAAGAGATATTAACCGAAAAATCCATAAAAAAAATGAAAATTTTCCTGAGAAAAATTCTGGTGACATATGGTTTGGAATAAGGAGCTGAATGCACCCTATCAGTTTGCGGAGGGCTGTCCCTTACACCCGGTATTGCATACCTACTAACCTTACCTACTAATGTATTTGAAAACTAAAAATGTCTATAACTTTTGATTGAGTTAGCCGATTGCAATGAAATAAAGCCTATATGTTACACCAAATTAAGCCCCATGTTTCTGTGAAAAGTCCATCAAAATCCGATCAGTAGTTTTTAAGTGATGCGTGCAAAAACTCACAGACAAACAGATAAACAGACAAACAGACAAAATTTTCAAAAATGATCGAAATGTTTTCTGTTGCTTATCCTTAGACCCCCCAATTTATTTTTTTGCAAATATCTTCAATGTACAGACACGCGAAGTTTACGATTTTATTTATAAGACTAGCTGTGCCCGCGGCTCCGCTCGCGTGGACTACAGGATCCGCTCCCATTCCCACTTCCGCTCAGACTTCAAATCCAGGTCCAGGTCCAGGTCCAGGTCCAGGTCCAGGTCCAGGTCCAGGTCCAGTTCCAGGTCCAGGTCCAGGTCTAGCTCTAGATCCAGCTCCAGATTTTTCATCGTAATCGACTAACTCAATCAAAAGTTACGCGAATTTATAGTTTTGAAAATCTCACATTACATTGGTACGATACCCGCTCCCGCTACCGCTCACGAATTCAATCGAGCATTTGCACCCTACACTCCTCGCAGCGTATGTGAGTTTTCGGAAACTATAAATTCCCATAACTTTTGATTGACTGCACCGATTGCAATGAAATAAAGCCTATATGTTACACCAAATCAAGCCCCATGTTTCTGTGAAAAGTCCATCAAAGTCCGATCAGTAGTTTTTAAGTGATGCGTGCACAAACTCACAGACAAACAGACAAACAGACAAAAATTTCAAAAATGATCGAAATGTGTTCTGTTGCTTATCCTTAGACCCCCCAATTTTTTTTTTGCAAATATCTTCAATGTACAGACACGCGACGTTTACGATTTTATTTATTAGATATTGCAAATAATAGTATTTCCGTACTATTCAGATTGCGATGAGTTTGGATTAAATTTGGAGCTGCGAGTGGGAATTGGAGTGGTAGTGGGAAAAGGGGAGTAGGTGTGGGAGCGGGAGCGGGATCGAAAGCGGGAGCGGGAGTGATAGTTCACGCGAGCGGAGCCGCAGGCACAGCTAGTAATAAATAAAAAATGACTTCCAAGTTTTCCGAGGATAATTCGTCGCTCGCGCGCGGAGTGCGATGACCGGCCGCACCGCGCGCCCGTCGGCCGGTCAATGACCCTGACTCCCCGCCGCGAGTAGTGAGCATAAGTTTGACAAATATCGCATTTTCTTCATCAACTAAGGGATTGCACCAGGGACGGGCAGAAGCGTTCTCCTGCGATCACCAATCCGCCTGCCAAGCGTGCTAACATACCACCAAAAGTGTCATTCTATTGGAGAGGCTTGTGTTCAGCAGTGGACGTACTCGTATGTAGGCTGATGATTTATCTTAAATATGTCTGCCAGGCATGGTGACGGACTTCATCCTTATGCAGTAGACACACCACGCTCTCGCACGAAGCGTTTTGCTTCCTCTATCATAATGCGAACTGCTAAGGAATGGAACTGCCTGCCAGCTTCGGTAATTCTGGAAAGCACAACTGTGACCTTAGGCCTCACTTCACTTACCACCTGGTGACGTTGAGGTCAAGCGTTAATCCATGCGGAATAAAAAAACTGTGATACCTTGCTGTGTGCGTGGGAGCGATGCCTGCCGACGCCCACCGCGCCGGCGAACGTCTGGTAGCAGATGCCGCACTGCGAGGACGCGTGGTAAGTGCGCGTGTGTTCCGTGAGAGACTTGTGGTTTCTGCAACAATCGAGTGTCAAAGCAGAATATTATTATCTAGTGGCTCAGAGCCGGGTGCACTCGCCTCACGTTCATGCGATCCTGGTACAATCCCCGCCCGTACCAACGAGTGTTTCCAAACTTAAGTACGGTCTATTTGTAATACCACAGGCTTTTCGGTGAAGGAAAACATCGTGAGGAAACCTGCGTATGTCAAGGAAGAAATTCTTAGGCGTGCGTGTCCACCATATCGGCTTGGGGCAAATTGGTGGTCAGGGGTTTGGCACAAAAGATCCTGAAGGGTCGAAGTGTCGCCAGGTCTTCCTGGCCCCCTGAGAAGATAAGATCTGGTGGCTCCTTAATGCTTCGAATGCGGGAGAGCACCAACGGTATGCTGAAGACCATTGCAGAGATGTGACCGTGTCATACCGGGGAGGTTTATGGAGTTACATGCTAAAGGCGTGACATCATCATCATCATCAGCCTGAAAGAGCCCACTGCTGGACACAGGCCTCTCCCAAGGCGCGCCACTGAACCCGATCTTCGGTTCTTCTCATCCAGTCACTGCCAGCATTACGCCTCATGTCGCTCGATCTAGCCAGGGGGCGTCCCACACTACGCTTGCCCAGTCGCGGTCTCCACTCGAGAACTCGTTTCTCCAACGGTAATCGGTTCTCCGTATGGTTTCCGGTAGCGTAGAATAGGCCCACTCCAACTCTTCCCGTGGGTGTCGTACAAGGCGACTAAGGGAATACATTATAAAACATCAATCAGGCCTCCCCAACCCGTCTGGCCAGCGCGGGGAGTGTAGGCCAAACCCTCCGTCTGTCTCCGGCAGTGGAGACAAAAATAACCTGATGATGAATCGGTTCTCCGACAGATGTGACCAGCCCACTGCCCCTTCAGCGTACTAACTTTTTGAGCTATATCGAAGACTTTAGTTCTCTGGCGGACGAACTATTACCTGTGGTGACGTTTCACCATAGTATACCTAATGTCAGACTTCCAATCGCAGTGACGATATATGCAACTGTGACATCCCTCCACGGTCCTTTAAATAGGTATGGTTCGTTCAGTTCACGACGGCGCGCCCCACTCCTCTAAATTCCATTACACTGTATGCGTTATACTGTTACCGCGTTAGTATGTATGTTACGCGTCAATAAATAAAAGAACAATGTTGTGTACAGAGGCGGACTTATCCCACATAGGGATCTCTTCCAGTCAACTTTAGAGTAACTAAAAGTTCTGTCGTTACGCACTAATCATCAATGTGTGCATACGCACACTAACATACTGACGGTCGTATCAGCCTCACCGCGTCCTAGCGAAAAGTAGAGGTACGTGCCGTCGTGAATTGGACGATGTATAGCGACTAATGTATGTACAGACTTGTATAACTTGCCGCACTGCTCGCACATGAAGTCGTGGCCTTCGTGGACCCTGTAGTGGTCCTTCACGTTGCTGGAACCAATAAAATCGATTACTGATTATCAATTTCATTTTTACATTTCACACACGGCCACCTGATCCCAAACTAGGCAGAGCCTGTAATATGGGTATCAGACAGCTGATATACATACATAAATACATAATATAATATATGAATAACATCCAGTCACAAGGCAAACACAAGTGCTCATCACACGAATGTTTGCCTGGGCGGGGTTCGAACCCGCGACCCCGAGCTTCGCAGGCAGGTGTACTACCGACTATGCTACGGGGCCGACGATAATGAAATATTAATCTTGACGATGCCAAGCGATTATTTCGTAAACATAACAGACTAGCTGTGCCCGCGGCTCCGCTCGCGTGGACTACAGAATTAAACAAAGTTGAAACTTATTAAGCGTTAATTCCCCCCCCCCCCCCCCCCCCCTAGCTGTTGCCCGCGATTTCGTCCGCGTGGACAACTTAACATCACAAATTATTATGTATTTCCCATGGGGACCTAACCTATATGTGTGCCAAGTTTTATCCCGATCCGTCTAGTGGTTGAAGCTTGATTGACTAACAAACATCCAAATGTCCAAACTTTCGCATTTATAATATTAGTAGGATGTGTAACTCTAGCGGTTTTGGCAGCGCACGCCAAAATAGCTCGCAGATGATAGATTTTTTCCTACTTACGTGATATTTTGGACAATTCACACAATATCTTTATAAATTGTAGCCTATGTGTTATTCTGATGTATAAGCTATATTATTGTAAAGTTTTATTAAAATCCATTCGGTAGTTTTTACGTGAAAGAGTAACAATTATCCATCCATACTTACAAACTTTCGCGTTTATAATATTAGTAGGATTATGTATTTATGTATGTATATCAGCTGTCTGATACCCATATTACAGGCTCTGCCTAGTTTGGGATCAGGTGGCCGTGTGTGAAATGTCCCCACACATTTATTTTATTTTTATTTTTATCCAAGTTGTACTTGTCCGGAAATACCCAAGCTGGCAGTGAGTTCCATTCCTTAGCAGTTCGCGTTATGAACGACAAAGCAAAACGCTTCGTGCGAGAGCGTGGTGTGTCTACTACATAAGGATGAAGTCGCTCCCCACGGCTGGTAGTCATTGTTCGGTATTCCCTCAAATATTGTATTATATAGCCATCTTATCTTTTCAGGGAGTCAGGAAGACCTGGCGACACTTCGACCCTTCAGGATCTTTTGTGCCAAACCCCTGACCACCGACGGTGCCCCAAGCCGATTTGGTGGACTTCACATACGCCTCAGAATTTCTTCTTTGGCATATGCAGGTTTCCTCACGATGTTTTCCTTCACCGAAAAGCCTGTGGTATTATAAATAAACCGTACTTAAGTTGCGTAAAATTCATTGGTACGGGCGGGGCTTGTATCAGGACCTCATGAACGTGAGGCGAGTGCACAACCAACCGGCTACCACGGCTCTATTATATAGTCATGCTCTTTGCTGTAGACTAAAACTAATTGGATCTCATTTGGACGGATCTCAAAAGACATGTCACAGTCCGTCAGTTACGAACAATAAGCGCAGACGAGAGCATCGGTGTCGTGAATCTTATTACAAAAGAGCAATATACAGGAGTTCGAGATAGAGGTGAGTGCGTGAGGTTTATTAAAAACTTTGTGGTGATTCTGACTACCCCTTTAGTAAAGAATATTCCATCGTTCCACAACCCCATGAACATACAGTCCACTACATCGATACGCTACAGTAATTGACTTAAAATAGCTCTGTTTTTCTTCTCTGTCGTTCCCTCACTGCTGAGGATCGCGACCGTATAAAATGTGCCTCCACGCATAGCGGTCATTGGCCAGCCGCACCGCTTTATATAAGGATCCGCTAGCCAACCTCCTCACCGGGTCTGACCTCCTAGTAGCAGCTCGTCCTTGGCACGTCTGCCCTATACTTGTCCCGGATGATGAGCTTCTCCAGGTCGTGCTTGGGAGATCGCACAATGTGACCGAGGAAGCTTAGAGTCCTTTCATTGCAGATAGTGGAGAGCAGTAAAATAGCTGTAAGTTTTCTTAAAATAAATACTTAAACAAACATACCTCCACTCACAGCGTTTGTGGCACTGCTTACAGATGAACTTCCTTTTATGTAAGAGCTTGTGTTTCATCAGCTTATGGGATGTGCGGTACCTGGCATGGCATAGCTCGCAGGCGTAGCTACCATGCTCCTATCACAAACAACATCGACGATGAGCAAAAAAATGAATTATTAAAATGATATTATGACACAACGCAGCACTTCGCTAAGTTGGGGACCTCTCACTTGCACAACCTCGTCCACCGCTTAATAATTTTATGTGATTTAATTAATAATTTGTATAGTAATGAAATTCCGTGTGGTTTCCGGTAGAGTAGAATAGGACCACTCCAACTCTTCCCGTGGATGTCGTACAAGGCGACTGAGGGAATACATTATAAAACATCAGTCAGGCCTCCCCAACCCGTCTGGCCAGCGCGGGGAGTGTAGGCCAAATCCTCCGTCTGTCTCCGGCAGATGAGAGAGGGCTGTGCTCCTGCAGTGGAGACAAAAATAATCTGATTATGATGATGTTAAAAATGTTGTGTTAATGAATAAATATTTATTCTTTCTTTCTTTTGTTGATATGAAAAAAAAAATCCAGATTGTTGAAAGTTACTGCACATTTTTTTTCCTCATGCCCCCCTTTTCACCACGTCAGCCAACGTAAAGCCTAAAGACCATCTAATAAATAAAAACGGAAACGTTGAATTTTTTTGCAAGTCAAAAATATAGGTTTTTTTTAAATTATATAATACTACATAAGTTTCATTTTTCTTAAGCCATCCTACTGAAAACACTGGGTTTATCTGTAGGATGGTTGATCGCTACTTGTGGATAATTTTCTGATAATTTCAAAGCGTTAATTATCAAAGAAAATAACTATCTTCATAATTTCGAACCCTAATAAATACCCACACTTTCGCGCCGCCCGTACGGAGTAATAACAACGCTAAGTCGAGCGATTTAAGACTTATTTTGCGTGTATTCTAACAGTAGGTGATTAAAAATAAAATATTTTTGTTATTTGTGTTAATTTTAAGTTAATGTTTGTTATAACACTGATTGGTTATTAAATTGGATCATGTCATCGTAATGTGCATCTGTTATCTAATGTAATAACCAATTAATGTCAATCATGAAGGTAAAACCTTTAAGGTGACTTCATCATCAGCCTAAATACGTCCACTGCTGGACATAGGCCTCCCCAATAGAATACCACTTTTGGTAAATTGTCCATTGGGGGATTTGCCATTTGGCAGGCGGATTGATGATCTCAATAATGATCTTAACATACACACACAGGAGAACGCTGTTGCCCATCCCTGGTGCAATCCCTTAGTCGCCTTGACGACAGCCACGAGAAAGGTAGGGGTGACCCTATTCTAAGCCGGGAACCACACGGCAAGGTGACTTCATCATCAGGTTATTTTTGTCTCCACTGCAGGAGCACAACCCTCTCTCATCTGCCGGAGACAGACGGAGGATTTGGCCTACACTCCCCGCGCTGGCCAGACGGGTTGGGGAGGTCTGATTGATGTTTTATAATGTATTCCCTTAGTCGCCTTGTACGACATCCACGGGAAGAGTTAGAGTGGTCCTATTCTACTCTACCGGAAACCACACGGCAAGGTGACTTGTGAGGTGCGAAAAATTATTTTCCTTCATGGGGTGATATATTATGTAGTATCTATTAAGTAATCTAGGACCCTAGCCTCAGTTGATATCGGCCCTATCATAATTATGTATGTATACTCACTGGATTTATAATACCACAGGCTTTTCGGTGAAGGAAAAACATCGTGAGGAAACCTGCATATGCTAAAGAAGAATTTCTAAGGCGTGTGTGAAGTCCACTAAATCGGCTTGGGGCACCGTTGGTGGTCGGGGGTTTGGCACAAAAGATCCTGAAGGGTCGAAGTGTCGCCAGGTCTTCCTGGCCCCCTGAGAAGATAAGATAAGATAAGATACTCACTGGATCATGTATTCTTATATGATTTTCAAAAGTTGCCACATAATTGTACCCTTTGAAACACTTCTCGCACTTGTAAAGGGCATTTCGATAATTCGGAGTGTCCTTTCTCGACTCCACATCTTTAATTTGTTCCTCTTTACTAAGCACTATGTATTCGAAGTTGTATTCTTTAGCATACTCAGCTAGGCCTTCGTCGTTCTGACATTTAGGCCATGACATCTTTTTCGAGCTGGGTTGTTGAATTTGAGTTAGGTCCCTAATTTTTTTTGGTCTGTTTATATATTCGGGATCTTTTTTGACATATTTCCCTCTGATATAACCATAAAATCTCTTCTTTATTTCTGCTGTCTCAGAGTCAGTGTTGTTACTGACATTAAACACCAAATCGTCATCGGTTCTTACATATGTTACATCATTCTCTTCTTCAGAATAATCTGATTCAAATTCCTTGTCATTGTAATGACTTTGTTTCGTTTTGTAAAAGAATTTGTCAAGTATATGGTCAAAGAAACGCTTTGTAGGATGATCTAGTGATCGATCGCTGCATATTTTCAAATAACTTTTAACTTCCTGCCTCTTCGACTCCATCTTAAATTTTTTTACAGCATCAGTCCTTTTAACGTTTGATTTAGGCTTTTTTAATTTGACATTTTTATTGCTGTTCGAATTATAAGTTTTTTTCGGTTTTACGTTGTCCAACATCCAAAACTCGGCATCATCCAAAATTGCAGTCATGCGGACATTAGAAATTATACGAACATTGTTTATTACACGTTTGTTAGGGATTATTGCTAATGTGTCGTATATGCTGTCAGAATTTGATAGTTTATCACTGTGATTGGAACCCGTTTCGTCTACTAAAACACTTTCTATTGGTTCACCATTAATATCATTAGAATTTTCTAGTACATCAATTATTATACTGTCATTAGAATTTTCAACAGTTTCATCTTTTTTGGTGTTTTTAGAATTTGCAACTATATCTATTAGACTCGAGTTGGTAGTAGGACCTGTTTCATCTACTGTGAAATTATTCTGACTTTCTATTGCTGTATCTATGCCATCATTAGAAATTTCAATTGATTGATTATTTGTTACACGGTCACTAGAATTTTCTATCTCTTCTTCATTTGAATTTATACCACTAGATTTATCACTGTCATTAGAGTTCTCATTTATTTCATTATTCAAATGTTTCATTGATTCTTCATCTGTTGTGTTGTCATTGGAATTTTCTATCTCATTTTCTTCTAAACTTATATCACTAGATTTGTCCCATATGCTGTCATTAGAGTTCTCTGTTGCTATATTATTAGATTTTTGCTTTAATTCTTCATTTGTTGTGTGGTCATTCGAATTTTCTCTCACTGCATCTTCCAAACTTACATCATTAGATTTTTCCCATATGCTGTCATTAGAATTTACAAATACATCATTTATTATACTGTCATTTGGACCGGTTTCATCTACTGCGTTATCGTTAGGGCTGTCTATTGCGTCATGATTATTGGAATTTCCTATTTTTGCTTTGTCAAAAATTATATCACTAGATTTATCGGATACGCTGTCACTAGAGTTCTCTGTTGTGTTATTACTATGTTCTATTGATTCTTCATCTGTTATATGGGCGAAAGAATTTTCATTATCTTCTTTATCTAAAGGTTCTTTTTCATTTTTCATGTCTTGTTCGTTTACAATAGTGTCATTAGTTTCCCTTATTCGACTATCTTTTATTTGTTCATTAGAATTGTTTAGAGGTTTATCTAATACATCTTGGCTGTCACTAGAATTCTCGGTTGTGTTATTATTATGTTCAATTGATTCTTCATCCGTTATATGGTCGACAGAATTTTCATTATCTTCTTCATCTAAAGGCTCTTTTTCATTTTTCATTTCTTGTTCGTCTACAATAGTGTCACTAGTTTCCCTGATTTGACTATCTTTTATTTGTTCATTAGAATTGTCTAGAGGTTTATCTAATACATCTTCGCTATCACTAGAATTCTCGGTTGTGTTATTACTATGTTCAATTGATTCTTCATCCGTTATATGGTCGACAGAATTTTCATTATCTTCTTCATCTAAAGGCTCTTTTTCATTTTTCATTTCTTGTTCGTCTACAATAGTGTCACTAGTTTCCCTGATTTGACTATCTTTTATTTGTTCATTAGAATTGTCTAGAGGTTTATCTAATACATCTTCGCTGTCACTAGAATCCTCTGTCGTGTTATTACTATGTTCTATTGATTCTTCATCTGTTATATGGTCGAAAGAATTTTCTTTATCTTCTTCATCTAAAGGCTCTTTTACATTTTTTATTTCTTGTTCGTCTACAATAGTGTCATTAGTTTCCCGTATTCGACTATATTTTATTTGTTCATTAGGTTTACCTAATACATCTTCTAGCACGAAGTTAAGTATTTTATTAGCCTTCGGTTCAGCATCAGTTGTTTCTACAGTTGGTTCAGCTTGTCTTTCGGTTTCATCTGTGGTATTGCCGGGTAGGTCTATTGTAATTATGTCTGTTAAATTATAAGGTGGCTGTAAGCGAATTCTGTCCAGGTTACAGATGAAAGACATTGTGATCTGAAAATGACAGATTTTGATATTAAAATCAAGACTAATATAGACCTCTAAAATCTTGTATTAATATCCCTATTTTTAAATTTCTAGTTCATAAGAACTGATTGTGTGAGATGGTCTGACCACCTGAAAAGGAGGCAGGAAGCAGTTAGATGAAGTCAAAGTATCAGGTGTGGTGGTGTTCATTAGTTTCATGATGATACAGTTTCACTTACAGGATACTGTTTTCGCAGCCGCAAAAGAGCATGAGTGTCACGGCACTTGGTCCTGAAGGCAGCCGACTTCACCAGCAGTGCAGCGCACATGCTGCACAGGTATTGCGGTAAACCATCTGCTGGAGACACCTGGATCACAATAATGTAAAACAATGTATTTTGTTGTTATGGATAGACAACATCATTGTCAACTTTGTTGGGTCCTTCATTTGTGTATTCAGAAATTAAGCAGTTACTTGAACTAGTAATTGGTGAACTTCTATCTTTTAAATCAAATGATGATTTAGATATTAACTGCTGGACACCCAGTCCTCCGGGTGTCCAGCAGTTAATATCTAAAGGCTGAAATGATAAATAACTATAAATCTTCAACTTGACATAACTTTAATAGATGAATCAGGATAAGAAAATTCTTATATTGCTGTCGAGTGGAGACCGCCACTGGGCAGACTGTAGTATACGTGGGGCGACACGGTGAAGCTGTTGGCAGTGACTGGGTAAAAAAGCCAAGGATCGGGTTCAGTGGCGCACCTTGATAGGGTTTATTGTCAACGACACCACCGGAGGCACAACTGGGGTGTCAAAAACGTTGTAAATGGTGTCGATGTCGTTTAGAGAGCAATTTTCATACCAAAAAGTGCTTTTACCAAGTCTTTTCATAGCTCCCCATTACGTACACTGACCGTGGTGGTGCTCGGATCCGGCTGCCACCGTACCTATGCATGCAGTGGCATACACATAATTAAAACTTACTGGTACCCCTGTGAGCTCCGCGTAATCTTTGTCCAGGTCCCGGCAAGTGTACAGGTCGAACAACTTCACGCACGTAGCGAGGCACACGCGGCAGCATTGCAGCCGTTGAGAGTTCGGCAATGTCGCTAAGGTCACGTAAGTACCGTCCATTTCGTAAAGAAATTCATTTATTATAGTAATGAAACAAAATAAACCCAGTAGTAGGAATGAAAACAGTCGTTGGTTGACGTTTCGATGTGCGTTTATGAAGATGGGAAGGAAACGACGCGATGTCAAAATAAATCAGACTAGGCTGTACCGACACGATTTTTATGCCGTTTGCTTTTTTTGCATTTCCTTCTTGATTTTTCCATAAATTGAAACAATTTTATCCTCTTTGATTGAAACGATTAACCAAAAACATGTCTCAGGTCATAGAGATCATTGTCTCAGTGATCATATTTCCAAAGCTTATTCTTGATAATAACCGTGGTAACATAATGTGTCTCAAAACGGAGGCGGCGATGTTGTTCGCAACAGATCACGTAAAGTGGTATCACGGGGAAAAGTAGGCGTGGTAAAGTCGCCTTGCGACGTTTTTCTGGATCGCGCAAAATGGCGATACGTCGTCTCTGTCTGGGAAATTTATAGGGCCGTTTTCCTCAGCGCCCCCTTTTGTACATTCGGCAACTGGCAAGCAACACGCTTATGGTCTTTGGATTGTTGCAAGAAGCCATCCAAATGACGATATATCATAATACCCTAAGGTGGTTAAAATAAGGGTTAAAAGTTTGTACGGAGAAAAATTATTAGATGTTCCTATCAATTCGAAACTTTGTAAGAGTACTCTTTAAACTGAATAATTGAACACGTATTCTACAGTTTTTGAAAAAAAATACCCTAAGGGGCTGAAATTGTGTTGGAAAGTAGTATTCTCCAAACCTATAGATACATTTAAAGTATAAATGATTAGGAAGCTGAGGTGGCAGTTGGCGGGCCACATCTGCCGCAAAACCGACGGCCGCTGAGGTAGATGAGTTCTGGAGTGGATACCTCGGATAGGCTCGCGCGCAAGGGGGGCGCCCCGCCACTAGATGGAATCTTTCATTTTGTGCTTAGTTTGAACATAATGGCTGGGGAAACATTAAAATAAGCCACAAATATTAAGACTATGAAGATTTATTTCATGAAGGCTATAAATCTTAAATATAAGATATATCTAGTAAACTATTGAAGTAACTTCCATCTTTTTGTTAATATCATAAATAAAACCTTTATTATTTTGCTTTGCTATTCACCACAGGTGCGTAGTTATATTTAGTATTCTCTGCCATAGGTATTGAAAAAGACGTGTATCTCTTGTTTCTTAAAATTGTCTAATAATCCTGTCATAATATCTTTATCTGAACAAAAGCAGTATAAAAGCATATAAAAACCAGCCAGTAGCCAACATGGTCCCCGGCGGTGTGAAACACCATTTAAAAAAAACCAGCCAGTAGCCAACAGGTATGAATAAAGTAAGAGAGCAATAATTTCTGCTAACAAACTATATGATACCATTCGGCGAAGTAATTGTATGTTTTTTTTATTTTGGGGGAGATGAATAAATGTTTTTAATATAATTATCTTATATTACATTTTTTTAATTACATATACTTATTCATATTTTATATTAAAAAGAAATCTTCAGGTTTCTGTTTGTCTCCCTCTCTCTTTCATACATAATCGCGTCGTTAGTACGTCTCTTTTTTATACAATATTACAGTAATAAATAATTTTAATTTTTTTTATATAGTTCTTGGTGCATATTTCCCAGCGGACTCGTCGCTGCGTGTACCTGTTGGCAACAAGGGTGGTAATGTAATCAAATCTAATAAATAAAAAAAATTACATAGAAAATATTTCCTAAAAAATGGGGGATGAAGGATAAATAATAGAATACGAGAGCGGGAAAGGGGAGAAGAATGGGGTAAATCTAAATCTAAAAATGCCAGGTAAATCTCAACTTTATTTACAAAAATAAAAAACGTTTGTCAGAATCATTCGCCAATACTTCAAGCAGACAATTCACACCAACCTCACTATACTTCAACAAGCCAATTCACACCAACCTCACTATACTTCAATGAGCCAATTCACACCAACCTCACTATACTTCAAGGAACCAATCCACACCAACCTAACTATACTTTAAGGAGCCAATCCACACCAAACTAACTATACTTCAACTAGCCAATTCACACCAACCTCACTATACTTCAATGAGCCAATTCACACCAACCTCACTATACTTCAAGGAACCAATCCACACCAACCTCACTATACTTCAACGAGCCAATTCACACCACCCTCACTATACTTCAATGAGCCAATTCACACCAACCTCACTATACTTCAAGGAACCAATCCACACCAACCTCACTATACTTCAACGAGCCAATTCACACCACCCTCACTATACTTCAAGGAGCCAATTCACACCAACCTCACTATACTTCAACGAGCCAATTCACACCAACCTCACTATACTTCAACGAGCCAATTCACACCAACCTCACTATACTTCAAGGAGCCAATCCACACCAACTTCACTATACTTCAAGGAGCCAATTCACACAACCTCACTATACTGCCCAGATACGAAAGAAACCGCTAAGTGTAGAAACGTGCCAAACTGGTGGTTGGTTGTAGTCTACCAAATGGGCTCGGGGCGCCGTTGACGGACAAGGGTTTGGCACAAGAGATCCTAAAGGGCAAAGTGTCGCCAGGTCTTCCTGGCAGTTACCTAATGCTAATCCGAGCCCGAGACAGCGGCGCCGCGCCGCAGAGCCTTCTCTCGTCGCGCCTTGCTCTTGTACGGCGCGGGCATCTTGAGGTGCACAGTTTGTACGTGAAGCTTCATGGAGTTGGACTGCGAGAACGTCTTGTGGCACTCCGGGCACGCGTAGGGCTTCACGCCGGTGTGCACCTGGGGAAACAATAATATCATAATCATCATCACACCAGCGCTGGGATGACCACTGCTGGACATAGACTTTCTCTAATGAACGTTGTAGAATCGACGGCCGTTGGGGCAGATCTTAAGTTCTGAAGTGGAGACAGGCTGACCGACGAGCTGAAGGTGGCTGGGGGCGGCTGGATGTTTAATGAGTAAGTCCCATGTCCAGCAGTGGACGTCTAAAGGCGGATATGTTTTTTCTTAAGTCCTGACAGATTCACACTTGACCTCAGTCTAAGTTGATAGTAAGTGACGATGAGGCTTAAGGTGGAGCGCGCTTACCCTCAAGATGCTTAATAGGTCCATAGTGGGGGTCCTCCCTCCACTATGGACCTCTTTTATAGCTTACGGCTGCATATTTCGCCAGTGGTTTTCGCCCTTTGAAGTACCAGGTTACCATAAATCCAAGGATACTAGGTAAAGGACCGTCTGAGGAATATGATTGTTACATACAGCAACATAATGTTACAGGCTGTGATGCCACAGCTTACTAGGCTGACATAAGTATAAGGATATCACTGGTTACTAAGCTGTGGCTCTCGTCATAGAGTTCCAAGCACACTGGTGTAATATGCAGCTATTAGATCCATAGTGGGAGAATATCGGAGTTACCTAACACCAGTATACCCCTTCTATGGATCTATTTTATTGTTTTTGGCCGCATATTTTGCAAGTCATACCATGAAGCAAAATAATTTTTCGCACCTCATAATTCACCTCAAAAGGTTCACGCTAAAATGTCATCTGTTATCTAATTTAATAACCAGTTAGTCAATCATGAAGGTAAAAACTTTGAGGTGACGTATGAGGTGACTTGCCGTGTGGTTCCCGGCTTAGAATAGGGCCACCCCTATCCCTCCCGTGGGTGTCGTCAAGGCGACTAAGGGATTGCACCAGGGACCGGCAGCAGCGTTCTCCTGTGCGTGTATGTTAAGATCATTACTGCGATCACCAATCCGCCTGCCAAGCGTGGTGATTATGGCGAATCCCCCAATGGACAACTTACCAAAAGTGGTATTCTATTGGGGAGGCCTATGTCCAGCAGTGGACGTATTTAGGCTGATGATGATGAGGTGCGAAAAATTATTTTGCTTCATGGTAGGACCTAAGTTGTTTTAAATCCTGTCGACTCTAACAATGACTAGATTATCACACCTTTTCATGTCAAATAAATTAGCCGTGTGGTTTCCGGTAGAGTAAAATAGGACCACTCCAACTCTTCCCGTGGATGTCGTACAAGGCGACTGAGGGAATACATTATAAAACATCAACCAGGCCTCCCCAACCCGTCTGGCCAGCGCGGGGAGTGTAGGCCAAATCCTCCGTCTGCCTCCGGCAGATGCGAGAGGGTTGTGCTCCTGCAGTGGAGACAACAATAACCTGATGATGATGAAAGCCTCTGCGACTCAATAACATTGATTTGACCGGCTCGTTGGCCTAGTGGTTTGGTCATTGGACTCGGGCGCCAGAGGTCGTGGTTTCTGTTCTCACTGGGACAAGACAACTTTGTGCAAGTCGGTCCCGGTCTGGATGTTATATTAGAGAATCCTAGTTTGGGATTAGACAAGTGTGTGTGTAGGTAAATAAATAAATATATAAATATATGGGGACATTTCACACACGGCCACCTGATCCCAAACTAGGCAGAGCCTGTAACATGGGTATCAGACAGCTGATATACATACATAGATACATAATATATATAATATATAAATAACATCCAGTCACAAGGCAAACATAAGTGTTCATCACATGAATGTTTGCCCTGGGCGGGGTTCGAACCCGCGACCCCGAGCTTCGCAGGCAGGTGTACTACCAACTAGGCTACGGGGGTATATGTAATATTTAAAAAATATATGTATATGGCCTGCCCAACGCCACGCTGTCCAGCAGTGGACCTCAAGGAGCATTGTACTTACCCTGACGTGCCTGTTCAGGGCGGCCTTGTTACTGAACGCCTTGCAGCAGCTCGCACACTTGTACGGACGCTCGCCTGTGTGCGTGCGGAGGTGTATCTATAATACAGAATGATTGATTGATACAGTCATCTTACATACATACATATATAATGCTCACGCCTGTTGTCAATTAATGTGTGAAAACCAGTTAGTGGATAATAGCTTCATATATTTGTAATTTAAATTTTTTAGTTGTAAGTTTTCCGAATAAAATCAAATAAATCTACACTAATATTATAAAGAGGAAAGATTTGTATGTTTGTAACGAATAAACTCAAAACCTACTAAACCGAATTTCAAAAATTCTTCCACCATTAGAATGCTACATTATCCCTGAGTAACATAGGCTATATTTAATACTATAAAAAATTAGGGATCCCTACTAAAACTGGATCTGGATAAAATCGGGATCGGGATCGGGATTGAGAGTCTGAGTGGAAGTCGGATAGGGAGCAAGAGTGGGAATGGGAGCGGATTGTAGTCCACGCGAGCGGAGCCGCGGGCACAGCTAGTATATAAACAACACATTACCTGTCGGAAAAGCCGCGTGCGGAAACTTTTGCAGCATTCGGAGCAGTTATACGGCTTAGCGTTTGACAGCTGATGACACTTCTGTTCCGTCTTCGGCTGTACAAAATAAAAATTACATCACATCAGTTGTGAGACGTCCACTGCTGGACGTAGATCCTTCCCCAATGATCGCCACCACACCCAGCCGCTTCCGGCCCTTCAGAGCCCTCATTTAGAACGTTACAATTCGACAAATTTGTCGAAAATTGACAAACTTGTCGAAAATTAACAAATTTGTCGAAAATTGACAAACTTGCCGAAAATTTACAAATTTGTCGAAAATTGACAAACTTGTCGAAAATTAACAAAGGAGAATGACCAAAAGTGGGCCTAAGATGCGTCTTCACCATTCATGTACCAAAAATATTTGTCTGAATTATGAATTCCTTCAAATTTTTTTTAAAGCCAATGGAATAGGGAGTTTAAAAATAACATATAATATAAACGTTGATTGATTTCCGCCGGCCGACCGGCATCTTTTCAACTAGAGTAGTGAAAGCAGAATTAAAATCGATATATAGTTATAATCGATATTTGTCAACAATATTTGATACTACCTTTCAGTTACTAGCGCGATAATACACCCATCATATTTTTCATTTACTGACTGGAAATACACTATTTGTACTGATTTAAAGTGATACACACGTTCTTAAAAGATATTTATGAATGTATTGTTACGTAACCGAAATATCGATTATTCAATTTGTTAAATCGATGTAGTTGAACCTCACTATTGATATGCACTATGGTTTCGTACTGTGACGTCATATCCGATATGATTTCAACACTTGTTTTGGTCCGTTTGTTTACATTGTGTATTTGGGTGACAAAATCTATTTTAACGAGCCTAATGTAGTGTCGAATGCAATATACCGACGTCGACTAATAACAACACTATGACATCAATATCTGGAGCGGTTAATCGTGGCTGTATACCCACGGTTTTGTGAAAACTGCATGCCAACGAAGATTTTATTCCAAGTAAGATTATTGAATTTTCCCACTAAATATTTAAACGATTTTCTTTTTATAATGATCCTGAGTATTTTGCCTGTATTGTGACGACAATTTGATCCAGACGCAAGGTTAAAAGTTCAAGGGCAAACTCCCATACAATTTTGGTCATTCTCCTTTGTCGAAAATTGACAAATTTGTCGAAAATTGACAAATTTGTGGAATTGTAGGGAATAAGTCGTTTAATAAAGAATACAAATATGTCGCAAAGCGACAGGTAAACACCTGTAAAGTTTTACACTTGTAAATGCTTTTTTATAAAACTTTACAATAGCGATAAACAATTGTCAAGCTTACAATTACAAATGTCATTAATAAATAAATAATAAATATATCAGACATTCACACCAATTATCCAGTCCCAAACTAGGCAGAGCCTGTGCTATGGTTACTGGATAACGGATACACATACTTAAATAAATATATAAACATCCAAGACTTGGATACAAACATTCATATTCATCATACGAACATTTGCCCCTAGCGGGATTCGAACCCGCAACCTCCGGCGTGGCAGTCCGAGAGCTACCCGTTCCGCCACGGAGGTCGTCCGTCGTCCATTGTAAACGATAATTGTAAATCTTTACATATTTGAAGGTGGTTAGGTACTTTTGACTCCTAATAGTAAATGTAACTTGTACAGCTATTTGTTTAATTAATAATTAAAGTGATTTAGTGAGCAACAACAACTATGGATCCTAACATTTAAAAAAATATTAAATTTACTTAAGAAATAATATTTTTTTATCTCTATTTATTTTTAATATTTGATTAAATTTCACTTTCACTGTTATCCCTAGACGATAGCACCATTTTTCAAAATTGCAGCGGATATCTTTGATCGAAATAAGACGGTCGGTATACGTGTTTGACGGGACGGATACCTCCTGTCAAGTTTTTACTACAATTCTACAAATATGTCGAATTGTAATTACAATTTTATACTTGTAGCGCGGAAATGCACGAGTTTTTCCTACAAATGTGTCACCTGTCACCTGTCGTGACAATATTTATATAGAACAACAAATTGTAGAATTGTAGCTATAATCCGACATGTTTGTAAATATTCCACAGTGACCTATTTGTAGATTGTAATTTTTATTAAACAGAAATTTGTAGCACTGTAGATTGTAATTGTAAATTGTAGTTTTAGATTGTAACGTTTATTTAAGATCCTATCGGTCTCCACTATAGAGCGCGTCTGCCCCAAAGCCAGCGGTTCTGCGCGAAATGTGGCCCGCACACTGACGCTTCTATTTTGAAAAACCATTGGTACGTGATGTGACCATATGGGCGTCTGTATGCATTGTATGAGGGCTAATTTTCGTTCTGACGTTCTGATACAGTGAACATTCTGATACAGTGAACATTCTGATTCAGTGGACGTTCTAATAAAGTGGCCGTTCTGATACAGTGAACATACTGATACAGTGGACATTCTGATACAGTTAACGTTCTGATACAGTGGACGTTATGATACAGTGAACGTTCTGATACAGTGGATATTCTGATACAGTTAACGTTCTGATACAGTGGACATTCTGATACAGTGGACATTCTGATACAGTGAACGTTCTGATACAATGGACACACGACAAAGGCAAACAATTATTATTAAAAGCGCACATATGTTCTTACCTTTCTTTCACGCTTATCGACACAGCAGTCCCTGTGGCGGCGATAATTTGGACCAACTGTACTCCCTGGGTCCACATTGCACATTTGCACTTTGCCCGCGGGGCATCTACACCTCGCTTCCCCATCTATACACGGGCAACGATGGTCAACATTGTCCCCGTCTTGGTTTGGGGCACTCCTTAAACTCTTGCATGTGCAGCATTTTTTTCTGGCAGTAGCTGCTTTCTATAAACAAAAAATATATACATTATCTTCTAAATATTTCTTAGTGCCAAGTCATTCTAACAAAGTAAGCCCTTCAGGTTCAGGCTTCACCTCACTTATATGAAACAAGGGGCTGTTAATATAAAAATCATGTATGAAAGAGATGTACTCTCAAATTATTTGTTAAGTGAGATAGATTCAATTTTGCTGTATTCCAACAGATGTAACATACAGACCGGGACCAACTTGTACAAAGTTGTCTGTCTCCAGTGGGAATCGAACCCACGACCTCTGGCGCTCGAGTCCAATGACCAAGTCACTAAGCCAATTATAGTCTGTAAACTTGTTTTGTATGTTTATCTCTCATGTATGTGGTGTATATCCACTCCACTCCACTCCACTCCACTCCACTCCACTCCACTCCACTCCACTCCACTCCACTCCACTCCACTCCACTCCACTCCACTCCACTCCACTCCACTCCACTCCACTCCACCCCACCCCACTCCACCCCACCCCACCCCACCCCACCCCACCCCACTCCACTCCACTCCACTCCACTCCACTCCACTCCACTCCACCCCACTCCACTCCACTTCACTCCTCCTAAAATGAAATATGGTGTAAATATCCACTCACAGCCTTATACCGCCGTTCCTGCGAGGGGTGGCGCAGCTTAATGTGTTCCTCCAGTTGCTCCAGCTCGTATATGGCGAAGTTCTCGCCGCACTTTGCGCATGGCCTGTAATTTTAATTATTATTTACTAGCTATTGCCCGCGACTTCGCGTGGAGAACTTGACATTACAAATTAGTATATACTGTCCTAAGTGCTATTCCAGGAACTAACCTACATATATAAGTTTACAACTTTTTTTAAAGTACGTACCTGATATGTGGCTCGCAGACATCGTCGGGGGAAGTCTTTATATGTTTTATTAACGCATCCTTGTTATCAAAGGGCACGTCACACGTCGCGCATTGGAAAATCTGAAACGAACAAAGATACTTTTAAATGGAAGAAGGATTGATGTAACTTCGGGAGATATCACTCGTCATATCATTAATTTTATAATTGACACGGGCACACGTGCACGCACGCACGCATTCAGGCTAACGTACGCACTCTCGCATACACACACGCACGTATACACGCACGCACTGTCGCACGCTCTCGCACATGAAGTCTGGCACGCACTCTCACACGCACCCGTGCACGCACGCACTCTCTCACGCACGCACTCTCTCACGCACGCACTCTCTCACGCACTCATGCACGCACGCACTCTCTTACGCACGCACTCTCTTACGCACGCACTCTCTCACGCACACATGCACGCACGCACTCTCTCACGTACACATGCACGCACGCACTCATGCACGCACGCACTCTCTCACGCACACATGCACGCACGCACTCTCTTACGCACGCACTCTCTTACGCACGCACTCTCTCACGCACACATGCACGCCCGCACTCTCTCACGCACTCATGCACGCACGCACCCTCTCACGCACACATGCACGCACGCACTCTCTCACGCACACATGCACGCCCGCACTCTCTCACGCACTCATGCACGCACGCACTCTCTCACGCACACATGCACGCCCGCACTCTCTCACGCACTCATGCACGCACGCACTCTCTCACGCACACATGCACGCACGCACTCTCTCACGCACACATGCACGCACGCACTCTCTCATGCTCTGTCTCACGCACTCATGCACGCATGCACTATCGCACGCACTCACTCACGTACTCTCGCACGCACTCACGCCTACTTGTGTGTTATTTTATTACCTTTTTGTGTGTTTTAGCCTGGTGATTCCTCAATCCAATCGAGCTGATGAACGTTTCGTAGCAGATACTGCACGGCGTCGACCCGTGCTTGACACGCACGTGGTTCAAGCGGGCCTTCTGTGTCCTGCAACGATTTGATGTACCATGTACCTAGATAAGTACTTATTATTATTGTGTATTGATTGTCTGTGATCATATATACCTATAATCTATATGCCATAGATCTAGAGAGCTATGGAGAGGACTACACTCGGTTTCTTTGAAGAATATAATTCGTAATGAGGAGATCCGACGAACAACGAAGGTCACGGACATAGCCGAAAGGATTAGCAGGCTGAAGTGGCAGTGGGCAGGCCACATATGCCGCAGAACCGACGGCCGTTAGGGCAGACGAGTTCTAGAGCGGAAACCGCGGGATGCGAAGACCTGAAGAAGGTGGCCTGAGGCGGTTGGATGCGGAGGGCGGAGGACCGGGTGTCGCGGCTTTCACCGGGGAAGGCCTATGTCCAGCAGTGGACGTCTAGGAACTGACATGATGATGATTGTCTATTATACTTATATAGAAACATCTCTCTCTCTCAGACACACTCTCATGCGGCTCCTTTTATTCTTCTCACTGCGGTCCCCAGCTTTGTTGAGGACGTCAGCAATGTGATCCTTGAAAGTCGTCCTAGGACGACCTCTAGCTGTAGTTCCTGCCACATTCGCGCTGTAATTCTCTTTTGGCACTCTTCTTTAACTCATACGCTCTAAATGTCCAAACCAATACCAGAAAAATAAGACGGGGTAATAATAAAATGATGTCTACTCACTGGAATATCTTGCCGCAATGCTCGCAAACGTAGTCACGTCGTTCGTGGACCGTGAAGTGGTCTCTCACATTCCTGTAACAAACCGAATCGATACCCTGTAGCCGTTGTCATAAATGGGGCATAGAAACGTGTATACCGCGCCTTATCACGCGCGGCCTCCAGACGCCAAAAAACTACCCAGAGACCTCGTGGATGACGACTCCACTGACCCATGAGACCTACGCTTAGCCGGCTCTGCTGCTGCTCGTTCGCTGGGCTTCCCCCTCGGAGGTTCCACCTGGTGCGCTGAGCACGCGAGCCGGCGAGAAGAAAAGGTCTCAAATTTATCACAGCGGAGTCTCTCCGCGCTCCAAGGACCTGCCCGTATTAACGGCAGCGCACGAAGCCAGAGGCCATTGCCTCGGTACAGGTCCCCCCCCCCCCCCCCAAGGGGTGAGAAGACATCTCGTGAAGTGTCAAGTCACTCAGACGGAGGATTTGGGAGGCCTGGTTGATGTTTTTTTTGCCCAAAATGCTTCTTCAATATTAGGTTCTTAGGTAATTATTCTGGAAAGAACTACGAAACTAACCAAGTATTTTAATTTAGAAAGGGGGTGAGCATTTAAATAACATACCTCCACTCGCACCGCTTCCCACACTGCTTGCAGATGAATTTCCTCATGTGCCCGAGGACGTGCGACCTCATTGAGCGGGTCATTTGGAACCGCGTCTGGCACAGCTCGCATACCAAGCTGCCATGCTCCTGGCACGACAAGAAACACAAATCAATATCGCTTCAACCTCTATGTTGGCCTAGTACTTTGGTTGTTAAGAATCGAGACCCAGAGTTTGTGGGTTCCATTCCCACCCCGACAGGAAAGGCAGTCTTCTGCTGTGTATATTAAGATCATTACTGCGATTACCAGTCCGCTTGCGAAGTATGGTGATTATAACATGTCCCCAATGGATGGCCGACCAAAAGTGTCATTCTACTGGGGAGGCTTATGTTCAGCAGTGGACATGTTTAGGCTGATGATGAACCAGCCTATAAGGCCTATCGACCCCTTCGTTGGCCTAGTAGCTTGGTCGTAAATCTCAAGAGCCAGAGCTCTCGCCAGTTCTCTGACCAACAAGTTGGTCCCGGTTGGATGTTATATTTGTGAATGGTCCTATCCTTGTCTAATTCCTGAGGTCCAGGAGAAAACTCTAGTTTGGGCTTAGACAAATGTATATACAGTAATCACTGATCACCGTGTAGCTTAGAGTAGGCCCACCCTCAATCTTCCCTTGAGTATCGACTGATGGACTGCACCAGGGATGAGCAGTCTTCTACTTTTTTTTTTTCCAATTTTCTGGCCAACATGCGATCGGTCCTCAGACCATAAGCAGTTATTTTGATGTTGTTCAGATGGCATGTTAGGCGCGCCTTCCCATTGTTGTTTATTTGTATAACTTTTTTTTTTTATGTTTATATATAGTCTTCTCCTATGTATATTAACATCATTACTGCGATGACCAATCTGCGTGCCAAGCATGCTGATTATGGCAAATCACCGATGCACAACCCGTAAAAAGGTATTCTACTGGGGAAGCTTGTGTCTAGCAGTAGACGTACTTCAGCTGCTGATGAAAGTTCCAACTGCAGTGCTATGTGTAACTGTAACATTCCTCCACGGTCCTATAACTCGGTCCCCCACCTTATGTAAAAATTACTTACCGGAGCATGTACTGTCATGTGATTTTCGTAAGTTGCCAAGAAGCTGAACCCTCTGAAACACTTCTCGCACTTGTAAAGAGCATTTTGATAATTCGGAGTGTCCTTCCTCGAATGCAGATCTTGAATTTGCTCCTCCCTACTAAGCACTACGAATTCAAAATTGTAACGCTTAGCGAACTCCGCCAGCTCTTCGTTGGTCTGACACTGCGATGTGAACCACTCTATACCCCTTAAACTCGACTTCATATTGTCAATGTCCACAATTTTTTTAGATTCCTGTTCATATTGAGGATCTTTCATAATATATTTGCCTCTAATGTAATCATATAACTTCATCGTTGCTCCAACTTTGCTGTCAGTTTCAGTTAAATTGTTTTTATTTACATAAAATATCAAATCGTCCTCGGTTCTCACAAACGGGGGATCATTTTCTTCTTTACGATCGTTTGATTCAAATTCCTCATCATTGTAACTACTTAGTTTCGTTTTGTAAAAGTATTTCTCAAGTATATGGTCATAGAATAGCTTTGTATGATGATCTAATGATCGTTCGCTGCTTAATATTAAATAGTTTTTAACTTTCTCTCTTTTTGGGTTTATCTTAACGTTTTTGCTACGTTTCACTGTGCTTTTATTACTTCTAGTGACTGAATCTAGACATTTTGAAATAACATTTCCTTGAATTAATGGACTATTAGTCATTTCCACAGTTTTTTCCTCTAACGTTACGTTGTCATCAAAATTTCCTATCGGATCATCAGTTTCCATTACTTCATCTATAATGCTGTCATTGATAACTTCTTGTAAACTGATATCACTAGATATTTCCTTTTTGATGTCATAAGATATATCCATTGCGTTATTTTTAAAACGTCGCATTGATGTTTTATCTGTCATTGTGTAGGCATCACAAGTTGCTTTCTCTTCTGAATCTAAAGCTGAACTATTATAATTGTCTACTTGTAGGTCATTTTCAACTTTTATTTCTTGTATTTCTACTAAAATGTCATCAGTTTTACCTATTTGTTCGTCTTTTATTTGGGCATTACGTCGTTCTTTAGGTTTATGTAATATATCATTTAGTACTACTTTAAGAATCTTTTCCGGTTTCACATTAACACTATTTCTTTTTACAGTTTCACGTCTAGCATGTCTTTCGGGTCCGTCCGGTTTCACTTTAACACAATTGCTTTTCACAGTTTCATGTCTGGCATGGCTTTCGGGTCCGTCTGTAGAGACGACTCCAGGGAGGTCCATTGTAAATACTTCCGTTATAGTATAAGGTTGTTTTAAGAATCTTCTGTCCAAGTTACGGATGTAAGATATTGTGATCTGAAAGGAACAGAAGAATTTTAAACAAATAAGAGTGAAGCAAGGTCTGGGGGAGGACGGCCCTTTCAAATACTGCAGGGTTATGAATATTTAAAACAAAATAAAAATTCTTATTATTAAAAGACGAAAATAAAAACAAAATCAATTTAAAGAAAGCAAAACGCCCAACTAATTTGAGGAGACTGTCACACCCAAAGAGGATGTAAGTTTTGTCACACCTCCCAGACTATGTCTTACCTACTTACAACAATGTATATGGCATGAGATCATGGGAGTATATGCTGCCACAAATTTAAAATGAATTGCCGAAAGAAGTACAAAACACCTATCTAATTATTAATAAATATAACTAAGTAATTAATATATTTTTACTTAACTTTATAATGTACAACAAGCGTTGGCATGGCCTGCTGTGACTGAGCGGCCTCACCGCACACAGGACAAACCCAAGTGGTTTATTATGTGTGAGCTATGTGATGTATTTTCTTATTAATGTTACTAATCTTATCCTTAATTTTACAAATGCGAAAGTTTGGATGTTTGTTACTCAATCACGCTTCAACCAGTGAGTGTGTAAGTGATATAAGTGTGTGTATAGTGGTAGGCCTCCCGATAAATCCTGGAGACCTCCACCCCTCATTAAGAACATGGAAAAATATAAATAAAGTATAAAATCCTTGTACAGTGGAAAATGTCTCTGCCCTGTGGCAGAGGAATAACCCAGTACAAAAAAAAAAAAAAAAGGGGGGTCTGAGGTAACAGTACATTTTGGAGAAGGGGTCTTCCTATAGTTTGGGAATTCGTGACGTATATTTCATTCCAGATTCATAGTCCTATGAAAACCAACGCTATTTACGTCTCGGTAACATATACATGAAAGGGTCACCAGCAGCAAAAACAGGTTTGTATTACCATGTAAACTTTGCAGTCCACTTAGGAACACCATCTATTGTGTATTTTGTTTTCGAGACGCAAATGCGTTTGTTTTCATAGGACTATTAATCTGGAATGAAATATAGATGATGTTGGTAAAGCCTGTGAGGGTAATGACTTACTGGAGGGTGGTTTATGAGCTGAAGCCATAGAAGGGCATGAGTGCTACGGCACTTGGTCCTGAAGGCAGCAGACTTCATCAGCAGCTCAGCGCACATGGCACAGAGGTACTGCGGCAACCCATCTATTGGTGACACCTGGAACAAAAAAATAGAATAGAATAGAAAGACTTTATTTGGCGAACACAAATACAACACAGGAATTAAAATTGACGACATAAATATGAATAAAAAAGAAGCAAACAAATTATATAACAGTTAAAACAAAACAGAAAAAAATGACACAGTGTTGTAGTGTGACGCCAAAAGGGTCCCCAGCTCAGCTTAATAGGTCGTGATTGTTGTTACTAACATCCAATATACATCGAGATGGCTAACAGGTCAGTGCAGGGGACAGAAAACTGCTGATTTGCGAGAAAGGACATTATCACTGCTATTTATTTTGTGGAGTTTTACCCTGTTATTGATTTATACTGTGTTGCATTTGTACTGGTTTTCATTCCTTTTTTTTATTATTATTATTATTATTATATTTTATTATATATTAGATAATCCTATGCTGCTTACTATTCATGCTTTATACGATTCTATAACCGCTTCCTAGTCTTATAGCTGAGAAGAAGAAACAGCTCAAAAAACTTATCAGCAACACGTCTACCCTATCTACGACGGCGTCACGGGGGGTTTCGCCATGACTGCTGAGCGGCAGTGGCCCTATTCTAAGCCACATGGCCATAATTATAAATATAAAGATAGTTCTCCAGTAGACAGATAGACAGTTTTCATTTTGAAGGGTTAGAGTGGAGAAAAGGGGGTGCTTAGGAATTTTTGCAGACAAATCTGTGGCACTATGCAAACTAAAATTGTGGTCAATTTGCACATGGAACAAGTTACCGCAGGATGTTATCGATGGCCCTCAGTCAATACTTTTAAAAGCAGACTAGACAAGTTCTTCAAAAGCCAATGTTACAAGTGACAATTCAAATACTTATTTACACCAGTTCAGATATAGACATACCAGCAATTTGCTGCTCGCCTATTATCCCCATAATAATTTCTGTTTACTTTGTAGGTTCCATAGCGCCCCCTTTTGTACACTCTGACCTGTAGGAGCCGTAAAATCTCACCGGTATCCCTGTCAGCTCCATGTAAACTTTATCCAGCCCCCTTGCACGAATATCGATCAATTTTACGTCTGTAACGAGGCATACGCGGCAGCACTGCAGCTGATGAGAGGGCTCCAACACCACGTAAATAATATTGGCCATTTCTTATAAAATACACAAAGTATGGGTAAATACTCAAGAAAAGATGAAATAGCCATACAAAAACAGCCCCGAATAAAATAAACAAAGATAATATAACGCTCACAACGCTAATAAATAACAAAAGTCGATATATTTGTGACCATAGATAGAATATGACATGCTACTGACATCCCTTGACTGTCACTTGACTTAGGCGCGCGCTTCACGGGGCAATTTGATTGTCGATCGGATCGCCCATTTCCAAATATGCAATCAGATTGTATCATGTTGGCGACCTGTCCATTCGCAAAATTGCTCACGTCTTCCGACTACAAATCGTTCAGAACCATGAAGGAAAAAAAATATGTACGCCCGCCCAGATAGAGTAGTAATCAAAACGTACTATGGGTGCCGGCTGTTATACAATTTTGTAACTCACACCAAAGATAATATAAAGTAGTATTCTAGATACAATCACTCACAAACTAAGTAGTGACTAGCGTCCTTAGAATATGAATAACCAAAATTACCATAAGAGTGAAAAGGGTTGCTATCCTTCACGTTCTTGGACCCATATAGATCCTTCTATGCTTATATTCGTTTTTCTGAGCTAGCGTCAATCACTTCATCAATCAATAGTCAATAAAGTTGTTTTATGTTCTGGTTCCCGTGCGTGAGAAACGCCACTACTAGGTACTTAGTTGGTGCAAGAAACTGGAAACTTGGTTCTTGTACTTTCAGATAATATAGTATTTGGAAAGAGAATAATAGACAGATAAAAACTCATTTATATGCTTTTCAATGCAAAGCATTCTTTTTCTAATGCAAAAGTATACGTAGACCGTAAAGGGTATAGAATACATAATTACCTACTCATAAAATAACACAGACAAAGTACATAAATAAGTAATAGTGTTTGATTTTGATAAGAGGTTTTCAATTCAGACAACCGATTACATAACACTACATGAGCGAGACACAACACTTATTGGGGTATTTTATATATGTATGTTTGTCTCCCTCTTTGACTCGTATGGGATCGGTCCTGGACGAAAGAGTCGGAAATCGGGGAGAACTATGGCCGGACGCCGCGGAAGTTCAGATTAACTATTTAATTGTAAATATGTGTTAAATGTGTAAATCGGTGCACCAGGACTTCGGAAACTAAGCAGGACGGGGTAAGCTTAGGATATTTATGTTTATTATTGTATATATCTAGCTTTGTAAAAATATTTTCCAACACAGCTGTGAATAGGTTCGGCGATATGGGATCTCCCTGTCGTACTCCGCGTCTTATATCAAAGGGTTTTCCCTTCTTCTCTAATTTTACAATAGCTTTGCTTTTCTTATAGATTTCTTTGAGTATCGATATATAGTGTTCTTGAACACCTTGCTGTCTTAGCGAGATCCACAGGGCCTCATGAGATATGGTATCAAAAGCCTTAGAGTAATCGACGAAAGCTATATATAGTTCTTTTCCATATTCGATGTATTTCTCTACTATTTGTGTTAATGCAAAGATGTGATCCACAGTGGAAAAATTACGTCTAAAACCGGCCTGTTCTTTAGGTTGGTGAAATTCAAGCGTGTTTGAAATTCTTTTTAGTATTATACTAGTAAATAGTTTATATGTTGATTGTAATAAACTTATTGGTCTGTAGTTGCTTATATTGAATGGATCACCCTTTTTATAAAGCAAAGTAATTATGGAATTTTCCCATTCTTCAGGTATTGTTCCCTTTTGTAATATTTTATTAAATAATTCAGTTAATATAGGAGCAACTGGTTCATTAATTGCTTTCAGAATATCGTTCGTGACGCCGTCTTCACCTGGGCTTTTCATTGATTTCAGTGATTTTAGAGCGTTACGTATTTCACTGCACAAGAAAACTGGTACTTTCTCTTCGGTATATGGCTCTTCTAGACAGTTAGAACTTGTTGCATCGGGTTTATCATATAGTCGTTCATAGAACTCGGTAGCAATTTGTATGACACTGTTTCTGTTGGTTGGTTGCTGACCTTCAACATTTTTCAAAGATGCAATCCACTTTTTGGTAGTCTGTATGCGTTTGTGTGCTCGTTTAACAGATCCTCTTTTGTCTAATTCTTCTTCGATAATCTTTAATTTGTGATTTTTTAGGTTATGCTTGATTTTCTTTTTAATTTGCTTGTATAAGTTACTCAACTTTTTCTTTTCGGGAATTGTTTTATGCGTCTGCATCTGTAACTGGGTTCTTTCGAAGATTAGATTTTCGATTTCTGGAGTAAACATATAATTATGTTTGTTAGTATATTGTACCTTCGGTAATTTATTGATGCTTTCCTTTATCTTTTGTATGACGTTTGTGTAAGTTTCTTGAATTTCATTAATTTCTAAAGTGTCGGTTAACTCAGCAAAAATATTTTTCAGCGATTCCTGTTCAATAGGTGAAAGGTCCGTCCTTTTTCTACTGTAAGACTTTCTTGATTTTTGTTGTTTACAGTGCAGTATGTACTTGGCTCGGATCAGTTTGTGGTCTGTAGGGTGAGAAGTTCCAATTACTTCAACATTTTGTACGGTTTTCACGTTAGAATTCTTCGTTAAAATAAAATCAATTTCATTATAGCTATCTCCATCCGGTGAGCGCCAAGTCCATTTCTGTTTCTGTTTTTTCTTGAAATGAGTGTTCATTATGTAAAGTTGGTTCTCCAAGCAGAAATCTATTAGTATTTTTCCATGTTTACTTCTTTTACCGTAGCCCCATGGGCCCATGGCGCGTCTATCTTCAATGGTTGCATGTCCAATCTGTGCATTAAAATCTCCCATTACAATACAGTTATGGTTTGTGTGTTCTAGGGCTGATAAAAGGTCAACGTAGAATTTCTGAAGATCCTCATCGCTACATTTCTCCGTTGGTGCATAACATTGAACAATACTAATTGCACTTCCTTCGAAATGTAAGTCTAATCTTACTACTCTATCTGATATTGTTTTGAAGTCAATAATATTTCTCTGCAAATGTTTTTTCACCATAAATCCTACCCCATTTCGTCCCTTTGTCTCGCAGTTGTACATTAGAATATAGTTATCGTTTTCTAATATATCTCTCCCTTCCCTTCTAACCTCTGATAAGCCTAGTATATCCCACTGGATTCTTTCTAAGGCGTGTTCCAGTTGTAGTTCCCTTGAACAAGATGCCAAAGATCTTACATTGTAGGTACAGATGTTGAGGGAATCAAAATTGTCATCCTTATGAAATTTATTATACTTTCGATTGTTTGTACATCCATTTGCGTTATCGATGGAGGGTTGTGGTCTACTACTCCCACGGTGACCGGCCGTATTGGGAGAGACATGTTTGGTTATAGTGTTTTCGGAAGTGAAGGTTTTCATAAGTGGTTGACTACTTTCATTGATTGTAAGTTTTTTGTTACAAAGCTAGATTGGGAAGAGTTGGGTATAAATATAAATGGCGAACACTTGCACCATTTGCGGTTTGCCGACGATATTGTAATATTAAGCGACAACCACTCAGATCTCGAATATATGCTTCAGACACTTGACGAGGAGAGCCGAAAGTGCGGATTGCTGATGAATCCTGAGAAAACCTGCGCTATGACCAATGCAACACAGGAAAGAATGTGTATTCAATCTGAGAACATAGAGTATGTTGATGAATACATTTACCTAGGCCAAAGAATATCTTTTAAAGACCCGACACTGAATGAAGTAGAAAGAAGAATTAAAAAGGCTTGGAATGCATACTGGTCTTTAAAACACGTATTCAAATCGAATATGAGCCTGGAACTCAAGAAGAAAGCAATGGATTCGATTGTGACACCCACCTTGATTTACGGATGTCAAACTTGGGCGCTTACTAAAGATATAATAACAAAATTACAAGTATTCCAAAGGGCTGCAGAAAGGAGCATGCTGGGCATTACGCTGAGGGACAGACAACGAAACGAAAATATTCGGAAACGGACCAAAGTTATCGATGCTGCCCAACTAGCGTGTAGCCTCAAATGGAGATGGGCAGGCCACGTGGCACGGTCAACAGACGGACGATGGAGCGAGAGGGTACTACATTGGTATCCGCGAGACTGTAGCCGGCCCCGCGGGCGGCCCCGGCGACGCTGGAGCGACGACATCGTGCAGGTGGCAGGACGGACATGGACGAGACTGGCTGCTGACAGGAAACATTGGCGTATCATGGAGGAGACCTTTACCCGTAAATGGGTGCCCCAATAATAAAAAGAAAGAAAAAAAAAACCTAAAACTATTTAAGCTTAAATTACTCGTAGAATTAATATTAATGTTATTTAGAAATTTATATTATTCTATTCAATTGCCTAATTTAATTAATTATTATTGTATATAGTTTTTAAGACCAATTATCATTAATTACATTTTATAATTAGAATTTTATGTAAAATTTATTAGGGAAAATAAAGGTTTTATTATTATTATTATTATTATTGTATATATCGGATTTACATAGTAGAACCAAGATACGTCAAATACACAAGGATTTTCGGATATTTTACCAGCGACCTAATTTCGGAATTAACGGCTGGATCGCTTCCGACGTCAGGGCTGGTGTCCAGACTGAGGAAGATTCAGCCGCGGGTGGGGTGCGGAAGACCTCACATTTTTGGTCCTTCGAGCCGGATCGGTTTTCTGTGTATTTTTCATTTTCAAGGTTCTACTACAAACTACACTTTTTCGGTTTTGTTGTTGTAATACTTTGTCGGTTTATAAGTATTTACGGCAACAAAGTACATTCTACAGGGTACACGGGTACATTCTTCTCATTTTTTATATTGATATGAACACATATTTGTTTCCCCCTATTCTATATATTTTGTAAAAACATTACAAGCATACATTTTCATACATTTGAAAAGCATCGGTTGATTTTCATTTGTTTTTATTTTTGCTTTGCACCTTGCGGATTCGGGTGACATTGTTATTTTATGTCAAATGGTTACCATAGTTACCAAATAGTTTCACAATCGACTGTTGGGATAGTGGCTGTTAATTTTACCACATATAACAAGGAGACTGATAGCTCAGCGGATACCAGCACGGTCTACCATTGTATTGAACACGGGTTCAAATCCAGGTCGGGTAAAATGACAACTTTTATTTCATAATTTTCAATTGTAGATTTTGTTATTCGGTTATGCTTTTGATAAACTGCGTGTTGGAACTGTCGTTATAAACGCAAAACAGTACTAAACGTACTTGGCTTTGTAAACGATTTTTATAATGTCCTTGTGACAAGCTGTCAACTCTCTCTCTGCTCGCCTCTCCGATGTACGAAGGTCGTGTCTCGTGTCTTAATAAATTTAATCTCAGTTATTCAGTTAAATCACCTTTTATTTCCTCAATAACCCATCAGGTTATGGGCCCAGGCATTAATCCCTGAATAGTGAGCTATTTATTTTCTTGAAAAAGGCGTTATCAAATAAAAACACGTTTTTTTTGGACGATCGACACGACAATGGCCGGCGATGGACACACGAGTTTATCTTTCCCATTGGAAAAATTAAAAGGCATTCAAGATTACCATAATTGGAAATTCGCCATGCGTATGGTACTGGTGCACGAGGACCTTTGGGATTGTGTGGAATCTGAAGAAAAATCAGCAGATGACAAGAAAAAATTAAAGGCATTAGCTAAAATATGCTTGTCAGTGCATACCTCAGCATATCCCCTTGTTAGAAATGCCAAAACGCCGTACGAAGCTTGGAGAAAATTGCAACAGGCGTTTGAAGACAAAGGATTATGTAGACGGTTAAGTCTCTTGAGGAGTCTCTTCAGCATAAAACTGTGTGAGTACGAGAGCATGGACACATATTTATCTAAAATTACACAAATCGTTCAACAATTAAGCGATATTGGGTCTCCCTTAGAGGATGATTTTGTTGCAGTCATAATGTTGAGCGGGTTGCCACCAAATTATGACCCCTTAATTATGACTCTTGAAAATAATAACGCAGAATTATCTAGCGAGAATGTCAAGTCAAAATTACTGCAGGAACACCTGCGGCGTGATGACATTAATGAGGGAGGGACGGCCCTGGCTGCCAAAAGAACGTTTAAATGTTTCCGTTGTAAGAAACCAGGCCATCTACAAAAGAACTGTCCGCAGAAGACCAGTAGGAAACCGCTTATGCAGGACAAGACTATTAACTGCACTCTCCGTTGTAGTGAAAAGTGACACATGGTGTATTGATTCTGGAGCTACGAATCACATGTGCAATAACAGAGGTGTATTTTGTGATTTTGTTTCTATAAAACCAATAGAAATAAATGTAGCCAATGGTGAACAGCTATCAGCTGTGGGTCAAGGAAATGTAAAAATAAGACTACAGAACTGTGTAAGGACAATAAGTGATGTGTATTTTGTACCAAGACTTACTGCAAATTTATTGTCAGTAAGCGCTATGACCCGGAAAGGTTTCCGAGTAATATTTGATTTAAAAGGTTGTAAAATAATGGACAAAGAAGAGATAGTAGCAACTGCTACTCATCTCAACCAAGTATATCAATTAGATACTAAGCTTTCAACTAATACAGCATCCGAAAGTGTTATAAATTCATGTTTGGTTTCGGAGACTGTAGGGACTTCACAGGTGACTGGTGATGTTCCGGAAGCTGCAGCAAGCACAGCAGATATGGGTTCTTCGGTGAAGGACTCGAGGACTACATCCTCGGGCTGTGGAGATACACAAAAAACGTGGCATAGGCGGCTCGCACATCTCAACTCAAGGAGCATGTATGTCATGAAGAAAGGTATGGTAACAGGCATTAATTATGATGATAACAACTATCAATCTTGTATTGCTTGTGTGGAGGGGAAGCAGACTAAAATACCCTTTCCAAAGAATTCTCAAAGCAGGTCAAGTGAGATATTAGGGCTGATACACACTGACTTATGTGGGCCTATGTCTCAGTCTTCTCTAGGGGGTGCAAAATATTTTTTAACCTTTACAGATGATTGCACAAGGAAGACTTTTATTTACTTTCTTAAGGCTAAAAGTGAAGTTTTTGAGAGTTTCAAAATTTTTAAAGCTCTTGTAGAAAATCAGACTAGTAAGAGAATAAAAATATTGAGAAGTGACAATGGTCTTGAATATGTCAATAATCAGTTCCAGACGTTCCTGAAAGCACAAGGCATCGTGCATCAAACAACGGTCCCATACTCACCAGCCCAGAATGGGGTCAGCGAGCGAGCCAACAGGACCATAATGGAGAAGGCACGGTGCATGCTGCAGGATGCTGGCTTGGGAAAGAAGTTCTGGGCTGAAGCAGTGAAGACAGCTGTGTATATCAAGAATAGAACACCGACGAAAGCTGTCATGGGAACCACTCCTGAAGAAAAATGGACTGGCAAAAAGGTAGACGTTAGTCATTTCAGAATTTTTGGCTGTTTGGCATATGCATTAATACAAAACAGAAAGAAATTAGATTCAAAATGTAAACAATACATTTTTGTTGGATACTGTGAAGAAAGCAAGGGCTATAGACTGATAGACCCGGAGTGCCCAACCACATGTATAAAAGTTAGGAATGTTACCTTCTTTGAAAATAAATTTATTTCAAATGGTACATTTAAAGAAGAAAATATGTCAAATGATGATATACTAAACATTTCTTTGACACCCCATGTTGTCACAAATTACAATACTGACAATACAATAGACCGATCTAGCCCTAAGTCAGGGTCATTCAATGATCACAATTTATCTGATGACATATTAACTCAGTCAAAACAGAAAAATCAGAGACGACAAGAAATTTTTACATTGAATGACACTGATCAGGAAGAGTCCTCCATTCTTAGTACAGATGATGTGTTGGATAAAACTTACATTCCAGGGACAACATCATTAGAAACTGACGACTCTGATACTACCACAAGCTTTGAAAGCACAAATGACTCAGAAGAGTTTGCTAACATTGCGTTGAGCTGTGGAATTGGAGATGATGAGCCGATGAATGTAAAGGAGGCACTGGATGGCAGAGAAGCTGATCGATGGCGTGAAGCAATGCAAGATGAGTATGACTCCTTTTCTAAAAATAATTGTTGGACCCTGACAGACTTGAAGAACGGTCAGAAGCCGGTGAAATGTAAATGGGTTTTTAAGAGAAAACGAGGTCTCAATGGAATAATTTTGAAGTATAAAGCTCGTCTTGTTGCGAAGGGGTTCACGCAGAAGCATGGTATAGACTACCAGGAAACATTTGCTCCTGTGGTTCGCTACTCCACAATAAGAATGTTATTTGCCATAGCTGCCGAATATGATCTTGACATAGATCAACTTGATGTTAAAACGGCATTTCTGAATGGCGACCTACATGAGGATATAGTGATGGAGCAACCAGAAGGATTTGTTGTAAAGGGGAAGGAAAATAAAGTCTGTAAATTAAACAAATCCATCTATGGTCTCAAACAAGCTGCTAAATGTTGGTATGATAAAATAAATGGAGTCCTGACAAAGAAGATGTTATTTAAGAAGTCTTCAGTGGAACCATGTGTATATTTTAGATCTCAACAAGGAAGCATAACAATAATTACGATCTATGTTGATGACATTTTATTGTTTACATCTTCAATTGAAGAGAAGAAGAAAATTAAAGAACAGTTGATGAAAGAATTCGAGATAAAGGACTTGGGAACAGTTCATGAATTCTTGGGAATGAGAGTTTGTAAAGAGAAAGGAAGAATTACTCTTGATCAAACCAACTACATAAATAGTGTTTTAAGCAGGTTTAAAATGGAAAATTGTAAGCCGATTGGAACACCAATGGAGCCTGGTCTTAGACTTGTTAAGGCAACAGAGAAGGCTGAAAACTGCGAGTACAGAAATCTAATTGGCTGTCTTATGTACATTGCTGTATGTACTAGACCCGACATCGCCCATGCGGTGAGCTCTCTTAGCCAATTTAATCAGTGCTATACAGACAGTCATTGGAAGGCTGCGAAAAGAGTGGTAAGATACCTGAAAGGCACCAAACATTATCGCCTTAATTTCGAAAAATCTAACCTAGACGTTCGCGGGTATGCTGATGCTGACTGGGCGGCCTGTGAAGTGGATCGGAAATCATACACTGGGTATGTATATAAGATAGGTAACTCAGTAGTCTCCTGGGAAAGTCGCAAACAAAGAACAGTGGCGCTATCAAGCACAGAGGCGGAATATATGGCACTTTCGGATGCATGTAAGGAGGCTTTGTTCATACATACATTTTTTAATGAATGTTTAAATGTAGATTGTTTAATGACTCTGTACAATGATAACCAATCTGCTCAAAGATTATGTGAGAACTCAATGTTCCATGCTCGCACAAAACATATAGATGTCAGACATCATTTCATTAGAGATCTTGTAAGCAATGATTTGATTAATATTGAGTATCTTTCTACAGATAAAATGACAGCAGATATTCTTACCAAACCATTAGCAAGGGATAAGTTTGATAAATGTATGTGTCAATTAGGTTTGAAGACTTTTGTGTAAATCTCAAATCATTTATTTAAATGTGTTTAAATTGTCGTTTTGGCTAATGTTGTTTGGAATTTCATTTGTGTGATGTAAAAATGTTAGACATTATGGCGCACTTGTAATTTTATATTATAACAGTTGAATGTGTAATGTTTTGGTTTAAGGGCAGGTGTTGGAACTGTCGTTATAAACGCAAAACAGTACTAAACGTACTTGGCTTTGTAAACGATTTTTATAATGTCCTTGTGACAAGCTGTCAACTCTCTCTCTGCTCGCCTCTCCGATGTACGAAGGTCGTGTCTCGTGTCTTAATAAATTTAATCTCAGTTATTCAGTTAAATCACCTTTTATTTCCTCAATAACCCATCACTGCGGAGGAGCAGTTTTTCAAATAATTTGGTTTTTATTTTTGTTTCTTATTTTGATTGAAATTAATTTGTTATAATGGCTAAAGTAGCACAAGCCAAACGGTTGAACAAAGTCAAATATGATGTGGCTTTGCTCAATATAGATATGATTTACGATCTTTCCCAGACGGAGCTTGATTCAGAAACGGAAAAGAATGAGTTCAGGGTTCGGTATTCGGATTTGGAAACTAATTATCAGGATTTTATGTCAATGCATTTGGAAATGCAGTCCCAAACGGACGGGGACGACTCGGATTCGGATATGTATACGGAAAAATACAAAGCATATAATCGGAAATATTATGATATTAAACGGAAATATATGGAGAAGTTTCCAAGTTGTAGCGGCCAGTCGTCTGACTACAATACTGCGGTTTCAGAGTCCAAAGGACGTAGGGTATTTTTGCCTAAGGTACAATTGCCAACATTCTCTGGTAAATTAGAGGACTATGGTTCTTTTATGGAATTATTCGAGTCTCTAGTAGGACAGGACACTTCACTGTCAAGTACAGAAAAACTGTACTATTTGGTGGGTTCATTAACTGGGGAACCCAAAACTTTAATTCAACATTTGTCAATTACGGGAGATAACTACTCAATAGCGCTTGATTTACTTAAAAGTCGGTACGGAAATAAAAGATTACTAGCGGACAGATTAATGCGGAATTTGCTGAATGTATCTCATGTCAGTAGAGGTTTAAATTCATTGAAATCTTTTTTGAATAACCTTTTGGAAAATACTAAGGCTTTGGAAAAGATGAAATTTCCAATCGCGGAATGGTCTTATTTACTTTTTTATATTAATTTTCAAAAACTGGACAGCAGCTTGAAGAAGCAGTTCGAAGGGAAATTTGTGGAAGAAGAGTTTCCAACCTTCGCAAATTTAATAAAGTTTTTAGAAACCGAAGTTCGGATATTGGAATCCAGTGCAGACACACAGAACTCGGGTAGGTCTGGTAGTTCTCCTGGTATTAGGGCTCATGCCTCTTTTCAAAATAATAACTCTGTGCAGAACGGCTGTACATTATGTAAAAAGGGATTTCATCACCTCTCAAGGTGTAAAAAGTTTTTGAACATGAAACTTAAACCCAGGAAGGAGTATGTAACGGAGAATAGACTTTGTTTTCGGTGTTTATATAAGCACCATATTAATGAATGTCCATATTCCACGTGGTCTTGTTTAAAGTGCGGATCACCTAAACACCACCAATTAATTCATTTTGATATACCACAGCAGCGGGCTGTTTCTATTATCTCAAATGATAGTAATGCGGCAATGGTGGAACCGGTACCTACCATGAATTCGGAGAACAGGGATACTGTCCCTAGGGATACCAACTTCGGTAGGGTGAACTTACCTTCGGATAGGGTAATAACACATGTTGGTAACCCACATAGGGTACACGACCGTGTTATAGAAATTAACGGCGCGGTGTTGACATCTCATGCCGACCATGAGGTGCTTCCGCCTACTACTTATCAGCGGACGGTATTGCTCTCGACAGCTATGGTGCGTGTCATGGATAGGTTCGGTAACTATCAGGACGTACGCGCACTCTTAGACGGTGGTAGTCAGAGCACATTCATATCGGAATATCGCGCTAATCGATTAGGTCTAAAACGGTTTAGATCTAACGTGATGTCGGTGACTGGATTAAGCGGTATGCCAGTCTCGGGTTGCGGAGGTAGCGTCAATGTAAGTATTAGCCCTCGGTATGCGGATCAGCCGGTGCTAGTAACTACGGCCACGGTGTTAAACAAAATAACACACAACCTACCTAGTTTTAGTTTACCTGAAACTTTAACGGGCTACTATAGGGGTTTAGAGCTTGCGGATGAGCATTTTTACCTCAGTCGCGAGGTGGATATGCTGATCGGTGCGGATCTGATAGGAGAAATCATACTCGGCGGGAGTATTGCGATAAATAAGGATTTACCTAAAGCGATGCTTACAGTTTTCGGTCACGTGCTCGTAGGTCCGGTTACCTACGCTGTTACGAATCCCATGGATAATAATGCTTATTTATCGCAAACTTTCTTTTCTAACATTATGACTGCTCAGTTGATAGACCCTAAAATAGAAGTTTTCCAAGAAAATCATTCAGCGGACGATACGGATCAAGGTGAAACGGTTCCATTGGCTTCGAATCGGTTCCTAGTCATGGAAAAGCGGCCTGTTGCCATTGATATATTGCGGGAAAATTCATCAGTTCTATTCGGGAGTACTGAACTGGAGCACACGTCAATATGTGACGGAAAATTAGACGACTGTGCAGCCGGTAATAGTTATTTGATTTCTCGTGACGGAATTTTTGAGAAAAACTTGGATAAAAACTTATCTGGTCTTCGGAAAATGACAAGTCTGCCACATGTGGGTACTACGGAATCGGATCCCATGTTGTTGAATCGGTTCAACAAATTTGGAAGACGACAATCGGTAGTCACTTGTTGCTTGCGATTTATAAATAATGCTAGGAATCCTTCTTGGAAAGTTGTTGGTGTTCTGGAGGTATTAGAACTTAGAGCGGCTTCGGAACGACTTGTTAAGGTGGGTCAAGCAACCGAATTTGCTTTGGACATAGAGTGCTTGTATCGAAACAAGCAACACTCTTCGCGGTTACGGCGGCGGGGACTTAAATGGAGGTCACTCACGGATCCTCCTAAAGTTGGAGATCTCGTGTTTATTAAGGAGGAAAAAATCCCTCCATTTAAATGGAAAATGGGTCGGGTTTTAGAGTTGTTGCCTGGAAAAGATGGTATTATGTGTTTAATTAATTTGAAAACCTCTTCAGGCACTCTTTTGCGGCCGGTGGTTAAGATATGCAGGTTTCCACTGGACTAACTGTGAATCTATTTTTGTATTATGTTAATATTGGTTTTTATTTTCGGTTTTCATCGGGTTTTTCGGAGTTTCGGTTTTGGTTGATAAAGGCTTTCGCCTTTCTCGGGCGGCGGTATGTTTGATTTTGATAAGAGGTTTTCAATTCAGACAACCGATTACATAACACTACATGAGCGAGACACAACACTTATTGGGGTATTTTATATATGTATGTTTGTCTCCCTCTTTGACTCGTATGGGATCGGTCCTGGACGAAAGAGTCGGAAATCGGGGAGAACTATGGCCGGACGCCGCGGAAGTTCAGATTAACTATTTAATTGTAAATATGTGTTAAATGTGTAAATCGGTGCACCAGGACTTCGGAAACTAAGCAGGACGGGGTAAGCTTAGGATATTTATGTTTATTATTGTATATATCGGATTTACATAGTAGAACCAAGATACGTCAAATACACAAGGATTTTCGGATATTTTACCAGCGACCTAATTTCGGAATTAACGGCTGGATCGCTTCCGACGTCAGGGCTGGTGTCCAGACTGAGGAAGATTCAGCCGCGGGTGGGGTGCGGAAGACCTCACAAATAGAACACATTTTTTTTTTTTAATTTTGTCTGTTTGTGCACGCATCACTTAAAAACTACTGAACCGATTTTGATGGACTTTTCAAAGAAACATAGGGCGTAACTCGGAGTAACATATAGGCTGTATTTCATCGCAATGCGTTTACACAATCGAAAGTTATAGAAATTTTTAGTTTTCAAAATACATTAGTAGGTAAGGTTAGTATGCAAAATAACAAAGTATAATTTTAATGTTCGGTACTATTCAGACTGCGATAAGTTTGGACTACATTTGGAGCTGTGGTGGGAGTGGGCGTGGGAAGTGAGATTGGGATTGGAAGTGGGAGCGGATTCTGTAGTCCACGCGAGCGGAGCCGCGGGCAAAGCTAGTTACCAATAAAATGTTACTGATAAAATATGACTGAAAACAATCTCTATATAATCATAAAATGCTTGTCAAATTAGATTTCTTTATTTCAAGTGTTTGCTTAGCATGGCACACATTAAATATACTTACAAAACCTAATGCTAATTATTTTACATTTTAAAAGTGTTCAATAATTTCACATAATAAATATATCACAAAATGAAATGTAAAATATAATTTCCAGACTTATAGCCTGAAGATGTTTCCCAAATTTTTAAGTAAAATCAATAAGAGAACCGACCATTTACTGACAGAGAATCATAGGATTTTTTTTTAATTTAATTTTTATTAACTTGATAAAAAAAAGAAAAAGTATTATAACTTACAGCAAGTATGTACCACATAAACCTCCAATATTTATCCATGAATGGGGAGTTCATTATGTTAAAATATTCTTTTAAGAATGTTCTAAACCTTCAGTATACCTGTTGGATGTCCTCAGGCAAGGCGTTTAGGATTTTTGGCAATATATTATATTTGCAATTTTTCTTACCATGTTTACCGGCTACTTCGGTGTGAGCCACCTGCATAAAATGGGTAGAACCAGTGAAGAGGGAACCAGTGAGACAATCTTATTTTATAACGGGGGGGGGGGGAACCTGTCACTGGATATTCCTGGCCCCCTATTATAAGACTGTCTCACTGTGTTGCCTTTTGGGATCTTTTGTGCCAGTCCCTCAAGATAATGAAGTATTGCTGGGAATGCAATGCAGTACAGTATTCTAGATATAAAATATCATTGACAGTAAGATGGAATGACTAATGTTCCTCGTTTGCATCAAGTTCCACAAATCGCCAGGGACCTGACATATGCTGTTCACTCACATGTCGGTTAGCTGGCATTTCAGGGGCTAACATAATTTGTTGAATAACAATACGCTTCTGTTTATACTGGTTGAGGGATAGACTAGATGTCTGTTTAAGATGATTGTTTAAGTGACGTGTTAGATGAAACTTGAAACGAAACTTCAGTTTACAAGAACTACATGAAAACGGCTTCTCACCGCTGTGCACACGTAGGTGCCGAATCAGAGTGGATTTCAGATCAAAGTTTCTGTTACAAATTTCACAGCGATTGTGGCTTCTATTATGACTGAGTATATGGGAAATTAGTCTCCCTTTATGTTTGAACATCTTTTTACATACATCACAAATGAACTGTTCCTTATTGTGAACCTGTAGATGAGATATTAAATGAGATCTCTGTGTAAAGATCATCTGGCATATATCACATATAAATGGTTTTTTAACATTATGTGTTCGTAGGTGTGATCTTAGATGGGACTCCTGCATAAAATGCTTGTTACAAATCTTACATGTTAAATTTATATACACCGTAATCTTGTTACGGTTACGAGAATCTGATGGTTTGTCTCCATTATGGTTAGTTAGGTGTTTTTCATAATAACACTTCTGGAAGAATTTCAGGTCACAAATACGACACTGAAATGGTTTTTCACGTGTATGCGTGCGTAGGTGCTTAATTATATGTGCCTTAAATTTGAATTTCTTTTTACAAATGTCACATATTGGCTTGTCCGTTGGTAAAACAGAGGAGCTTAGAACAATCTTATTCTTGTTTATATTGTCTTCATAAAGATCTTTCTTACTCTCCTGGGGATTCACCTGATCCAACTGCTTTTTAATTACCTCACTGCAGCAGTTTGGTCCGTTTTCAATGTATGGTTCAACTACATTTTTGGTTCTAGCAAGATATTTATTAAATATGGAATCTTTGTTATCAGTTTTGTAATTAAATGCGTTCGACATACTTCTGGTGATTCGTGCCATTCTGCTGCGTCAAGTCTTTGCCGTTAAGCAGCGTGATCACTTTTTCTTTGATCTTTTTACTGTTCTAGATTTTGATAAATAAACAACGATATTCCAATTCCAACAAGAAATCGCAGGGAAAATGCTATCAATCAACGCAATGTGCCGAAATAGTTTTAATAATGATACAGCATAGGTATCGGAATCATACAGCTTAAGGACAGGATGAATTTCCGAAAATTGTGTGCATTTACGGAGATGGATATTGAAAAATAATCACCTTTGCACATTCTCTGCCTTTAGTGGCCAATTCACAATCCTGCATGCAGGGCGCCGCGCCGGTCGCCGCACTGGAGAATATGCGCCATCCATTGTCCTGCATAGCATCCGACCTCGGTGTATACCTAGGTGATCCAACGTGCGGTCAATACATCGTGTGGAAAATGCCACGACCAATAGGCATAACAAAAAGTGAAAAAAAAATCCAAAAAGTAAACAAAGGGTTTACTTTAGTTGATCTTAAAAAAAAAAGTTAAGTATTGGGTTAAAAATTAAAATTATAATAAGTTAAAATAATATTTAAATAAACGGCACACACACGCAAATAAATATCTCAGACAATATACAATCCTACGGAGCAAAGAGAATACAATCCTACGGAGACACACACGCACACTAACTACCACCTGCCGGCCGCCTCGCTGGACGCCACGCCACCGACCGTCCAACGCGGCGGCCGGCACGTGGTGGGCGGAGCTTACAGGACGAGCTGGGCATCCTGCAACGTCTCGCCGGACACCACGTTGGATGAAACGACATACACAGTCCAGCAATGACCTGGTGGCCGGCACGGCGCCCTACATGCAGGATCGTGAATTGGCGACTTTTGTCCATAATACTAAAAAATATATATATTAACAAAAACCAAACAGCTTGATATTGGCTAAAATTAAAGATGTGTCGCTATGAGTTTTTAAAATCACGAAACGAAACCGTTATGCGTTTTCAAATAACAATAACTATCTATTTTTAAAAACTATCTATTTCCACAACGTTGTCGCGTAAAGGTAAAGTTAGCGGGTTCGTTTACAAGTAGTCGCGTTTACACTTTACAATTAACTTCCCTTCGTACTTTACCAGGCTTAGGACTAAAGACGTAATATGAAATTAAATATATGAATACCTAGTAATATTTGTTTTAATTATTTATTATTCATACAGGTGTGCTAAAAAATCATTGTATTAAGCAGGCTATGTATATTTACTAGTTCCCTCGTATCTCCTAATGTATTACTTACTTGTCGTATAAGGACAAATGAGGTATTAGAAGCGTCATAACACTTATAACATAATCTTCCGCGGGTTATAGAATAAATTACGTCACAATAAATCCATTATTGCGCTTTAAGATAAATAGGTAGATCAATAAAAGATAAATTCGATCGGAGCATTATTATCAACTATGCCAAATGATGGTCAATTATAAATTAGAAAGGGGGGAAAGATAGGATTAGGTAGTTAGAGGATTAAAATAATACAAACTCAGAGATAAAAAAAACCCTATTAAAACTATATTTTAATTGTAATTGTTTGTTTATTTTTGTTGTATTGTCTGTTCTATGGGTTTTTTATGCCTTTAATAAAACATTATTATTATTATTAAAACAGTAGGTAGGTAGGTACCTAGTGTTTACTATGGCCGTTGTGAAGTTTCTGGTTTCTATGACCACTTCCATCATCATACCGGCTCCTAACTAGCCCCAAAGAGGATACAAGTAGTAGCCCTAACCCTAAAGTAATTTAAAAAAGGTATTAGACATTTATTTATTTAAAATATTGAAACATTACAGACGTATTTGAAAAACGATAACCTGATCCGATTTTTACTATGAATAAAAACACTACCTACTTCGTACTCTTTGGGAAATAAAACAGTTTAACAAATAGGTGAACTGTCCCACTCGCACTCGGGCCAACATGCAGTATTTTACTCTTTTGCACACAACGAAACGCAACGCTTAGGTACTTGACAACCTTTGCGACACGTTGCGATACCGTTGCGATCGTTATTAAACGGTCTGTCACGCTGGCAAATGAGTGCATTTGCCACAAAAAAAAAAAAAAAAACTTTGCGCGTTGAATAGAGCGTTGCTTGTGGAAAGTAGATAGTTTTGTTGCGCTAGAAAACGAGCGATCGTTGCAGAGCTTATTATATAGTAGTTTAATAACTATCTATGTTATATCTATGTTATATGGCGCCCATCTTTATAATATACTATAGATATATACTATAGATAGATCTTAGCGGTATACATAAAGTAACATAAAAATTAGCCAGCGGTATATTATCTTTGTTCAAAGGTTTATTTACAGTTTGCATTTTATGTGACTAAACATCGGGATATTTAATGGAAATAAAATGGATAACACCGAAATGATGTTCGTGTGTGAGGAGCTTCGCGCCTGCCGTGTGTGCCTCGCCACTGACGTGAAGCTGCTGGTGCTCTACCCTGGGCCACTCGCGGAGACATATGAGCAACTCACTGGGACACCGGTCAGTTTTAGCTTTGCACTAGTTTCCCCGTGTGAGAGCTGCAAATAACGCAACAGAAATATTCAATCAGCCGAATACGACCCATAAGTCTCTCTAATAGATTGCCACTTTTGATGATCTGTCCATTGGGGGATTTGCCACATTCACCACACTTGGTAGGTGGTCGCAGTAATGATCTTAATATAAACAGGAGAATGCTGCTTCACCAGAGATGCAATCACTTAGTCCCCTTGACTACACCCACGGGAGGATTGGGGGTGGCCCTATTTTAAGCTGAGAACAACACTGCTCAGGATAAGATAAAAATACAACAATATATTGATGGTGATAATCCTCCATCTGTCTCCGGCAGATGAGAGAGGGTTGCGCTCCTGCAGTGGAGACAAAAATAACCTGATGATGATATTGATGGTTCAAGACTAACTAGTGTTAGTTGCAGAACCTTTCATTGGCTTTGGTTCGTTCACCATCGATCTGATACTGAGTGAACCGTTGTGAAATGTAATCTAAAAAAAAATCTGAAAGAAGAAGAAGAAATCTGAAATCTAAAAAACCTTTCGTTGGTGAAAGTTCCTTTGTACACTTTTATGTTATGCCCTTTTTTTTTGTAAATTTTATGTGCAATAAAGAATATTTAAATTTGAGAAATGGCCTGAGGTTGTTAGTTCAATTTTCAGTTCCAATTGGTGACACAACTTTTGTCAGTCCCATATTTATGTTATATACCTCTTTAGCTCATTGGTCCTTTGGGATGAGGTGGTATAACTTTTATAAATTTGTATTTAATAATTATTTTCCAGGTGTTGCCAACAGATGGCTTACCACAGCACCTGTGCAGTTTCTGCGCCGCTTTGCTTAAGAAATCAGCTGCTTTTATAAAGAAATGCCGTGACACACAAGCCTTTCTGCAGCAGAGCTTCAAACCACTGCAACCGTTTGGTAATGTGCTGAATAAAGTTGAGGTGAGTAATTAATGCTCTTTACTGTGCCCAGTTATAGACACTAACAAACGTGTAATATGTGATAATACAAAGAAATATCAAACATTTGTGTTTTGTGCCCTTTGGCCGTCTACAAAACTGGAGATTTGTAACTGGTCTTGACTGAATTATTGTTACTTGTGTACCCATCCTTCCTTCTCTGAGTAGAATGGTAATGACTGGTGAATTGACTTGAGTACTGTTTTATTTATACAAGTAAATGGCAAACACCATTAAGAGAGCTAAGGGGAATCCATGCCAGAACAAAATGTCATATTGTATTTAAACTGAACTGAACTAAAATTATAAAAAAACTTAATAATCAATATTGTTTTATCACATCTGCACACCATACACGCCCACACCATATACACACACACACACCACAAACCAACACACACTTTTACTTTTTCTTAAATACATATCTGTAAGTAGATAATGCATGTCTCACTCTTATTACCTTAGGTATACTAGGAAACCTGTAATTGGCTTTGTTAATCAAGATAATTGCACAGATTGTTTAATAAAACATAAGTATAAGCTGTTGGTTTCATGAAATAAATAAAATGAAGTGAAAGTCCGATCTGGCGAATCACTTGTACTGCCTTCTTCCCCTCCCATAGCGGGTTTCGTAGACGGGCGAAGGGATATGATAATTCCTCCATCGAAACCAGTTACGAAAGTCCGGTTTTGTAGATGGCTGAAGGAGTTTTATTTTTCCTTTATTTTTCAGATCACAATGTCTCTAATCCGTAACTTAGACAAAGGATGTTTTAAACTACCATACATTACAACAAATACACAAATGCTTAGCTTGCCTGAAGATGTAATAGATGGAAACTTCTATCAGTATGAAGTACCAATTAAGATAGAAATAGAAACAGATCATGAAATTGGAGAGCACAAATTAGATTGTGTATTGAATGAGCCAGTTGATGACTTTTATGATTCAATGTTGGATGAAAAGCCAATAGAACATGCGGAGATCAAAAAAGAGATATTCACAGATGTAAACATTATTAAAACAGACCCAATCTCTGTTAGCAGTGAAGCTGTTTCAAATAAAAGAAAGTATGTTAAAGGTTCTCCCGATAAGGAAGTGGAAGAAATAAAAAAATACGTAATTAAATGTAAAGAGGAAACTGATGATCATTATAAACAGTTATTCTATGATTATGTGCTCCATAAATACTTTAACAAAACTAAAGATACTACTACAGATGACTGTGATATATTTGTCTCTGATGCGGGTGCTACTATTAAAACTGTTGGGGACTTAAAAAGTGTCATTAAAAATGCCAATGTCCCAAACAATGCAGAAGTAACCAAGCTGCTCTGTGAGTTCATCAAAGATAAATATGTTACCAAAAAGGCAGCAGGAGAAGAAAGAAAGGTTGTTGATGTGGTTAGATTGAAAGTTAAAAAAATAAAAAACAAAAAGAAAGGCAAAACTGAAGAAGAGCTCGAGGAGTTCACAAAGACATACAATTTTGATATAATAAAGATGAACAAACGTGAACAAATTCTGGAATTGGAACGAGCTAGGAAGAGAACTTTGCAGTATCAAAGGTCTAAATTTACATGCAATGACTGTTTTAGGGGATTTAAATCGGAGACTGTTTTTAATAGTCATATGACACGGGCACATGATCCTGTAAGTTGTTTATTCTTCACTATTAAAATACGTCAAAGGTAGAGAAGGGTATGTTGCGTTGGTTTGGACATTTAGAGCATATGAGTGAAAGAAGAGTGACAAAAGTAATATACAGTGCGAATGTTGAAGGAACTACAGCTAGAGGTCGTCCTAGGAGGATGCTCAAGGATCAAATTAGTACAGTCCTCAAGAAGGCTGGAGTTGATGTGGAAAGATTGATGAATGTGAGGCTAGTGAGGTGTGTCAGGTCCGCGCAAAGTCTCGTCTCTGCCTACCCCTCTGGGGCCAAGACGTGAGCATTATGTATATATGTGCGTCATTGGTATCTTCTCGTCGCGTATACCACAGTGCCGGAAGACGAAAGTCTTCAACCAATGCGTCCTACCCGTAATGACCTACGGCGCCGAAACGTGGACACTGACAGTGGGACTAGTTCGATAACTCAAGGTCGCTCAGTGGGCTATGGAAAGAGCTATGCTCTGAGTTTTTCTAAGGGACAGGATCCGAAATGAGGTGATCCACCAGAGACCTAAACTCTTCGACATAGCTCATAAGGCAGTGGGCTGCTCACTTCTGTCGGACAACCGATTATTGTTGGGGTAAAGGAGTGGTCTAGTGTAGACCGCGAGTGGGCAGACTGTAGTGTGGGACGGGCGTCCTGGCTGGTATAGGTGGGGCGACGTGAGGCGTGGGGCGGCTGGCAGTCACTTGGTCAGTGGCGCCGTCTGTGTCCAGCAGTGGACTCTTACAGGCTGATGATGATAACAAAATAATTCATTCATTAATTGTTATTTTTTCCAATCGTACTATCTTATAATAAGGGGCCAGGTATACCCAGCGATCTATCAGACAGAAAGCGGTCACGCGTTCGAGCAGTCACGCGATCGAGCGGTCACGCGTTCGAGCGGTCACGCGTTCGAGCGGTCACGCGTTCGAGCGGTCACGCGTTCGAGCGGTCACGCGTTCGAGCGGTCACGCGTTCGAGCGGTCACGCGTTCGAGCGGTCACGCGTTCGAGCTGTCACGCGTTCGAGCGGTCACGCGTTCGCGTTCTGCGTTCGAGCGTGAAGTTGCTTATCTTATCTTATCTTCTTAGGGGGCCAGGAAGACCTGGCGACACTTCGACCCTTCAGGATCTTTTGTGCCATACCCCTGACCACCAACGGTGCCCCAAGCCGATTTGGTGGACTTCACATACGCCTCAGAATTTCTTCTTCGGCATATGCAGGTTTCCTTACGATGTTTTCCTTCACCGAAAAGCCTGTGGTATTATAAATAAATCGTACTTAAGTTTCGTAAAACTCATTGGTACGGGCGGGGTTTGAACCCACGACCTCATGAATGTGAGGCGAGTGCACAACCAACCGGCTACCACGGCTCTGTGAAGTTGCTTACTAGACGCTGTCAGAATGCCAGAATACAAACACAACGAACGCTCCGAACGCGTGACCGCTATCTGTCTGATAGATCCCTTGGATTGCGCCCCATTTTGGCTTTATACCAACGATTCTGTGTTTGTGCATAGAGTATCGGGAGCCACGTGTGCGACGTGTGCAGGCACCGGTTCCCGAAGGCTACCGACCTGAAGAAACACGTCCAGAAACACGCGACCAAGTTAGTCTGCCGGCAATGTCAACAGGTCTACAATTCATTGTGAGTTATTTTTAAACGGTGTCCTGCTTTAGAATAGGGCCACTCCAAATCTTTCCGTGGGTGTCGTCAAGGCGACTAAGTGATTGCACCAGGGACGGGCAGCGTTTTCCTGTGTATATTAAGATCATTACTGCGATCACCAATCCGCCTGCCAAGCGTGGTGGTTATGGCAAATCCCCCAATAGTGTCCATCAAAAGTGTCATTCTATTGGGGAAGCTTATGTTCAGCAGTGGACGTATTTCGGGTGATGATGATGAATGAACTGCCTAGCCAGTGACAAGGAACTACAGCTATAGGTCATCCTAGCAGGACGTTCAACGATCAAATTGGTGACGTCCTCAAAAAGGCTGGGGTCCGCAGTGAGAGGAATAAAAGTGCATGAGAAGGTTGATTCATGTGAGTGAGGTGTGTCAGGATCATGCAAAGTGCCTTCCCCTCTGGTTAGGCTCTACCAAGGCGAGAGCATTATGTATGTATGTATAATCTAAAGATAAGTAATAGAATATATTAAGAATGTTTTTGAATATTGGCAGTTTGTTAGTTTGTGCACGCATCACGTATAAACTACTGATCCAATTCTGATGCAGTTTTCAGAAAAACATAGGGCTGAATTCGTAGTTACATTTTAGTCTTTATTTCATAGCAATCGGCTTACTTAATCAAAAGTTATAAGAATTTATAGTTTTCACAAACTCACATTATTACATTACATTATCGTTAACTATACACCATGCTACAAAGAAGTGTTATGCTCGGCGGAGTTCAGATTGCGATGACATAGGACTGCGTAAGATTGGCAGTGGGAAAGGTAGGGGGAGAGGGAGCAGGGAATAATCCTGTAGTCCACGCGAGCGGAGCGAACATTTGATAAAAAAAATGCAATATTTCTCGAACGTACGAGTATGTTCATCATATGGGCGAGGTCAACGGCCGCGGCGCGGCGAACGGATTGAGTGAAATTTAGTTTTTGGGGATAGGGATGAGGTCGAGGTTGGGGTTGGGATCGGGATATTGAGTCTCGAGTCTGAGTGGGAGTGGAAGTAGAAGTGGGAAGAGAACGGGAGCGGAAGTGGGAACGGGGGGCGGATTCTGTAGTTCACGCGAGCGGAGCCGCGGGCACAGCTAGTAGATAGTTAATAATGTTAAAATAGAAGGCTTGTTTGTTTATTCGCAGCTCTCTGGCGCGGGAGCACTACAAGAGTCACGCGGGCGTGAGCTACGCCTGCGAGCACTGCGGCGCCACGTTCAGGTGAGACAGGGGCGGCATCAAAATGTATAACGGTACTCAGTTTTAAAATGTGCAATAAATAATCTATATAATTATGTGGAAGTGCAAGGACTTTTATGTCCAAAAGAGTGCCCCAGTGAACCGCTGTTAAAGCAGGTTTCTAAAAATAAATATTTTGTGTTTGCATTTTGTATCTGGTTGTATCTGGTCCATCGAAAATGATGGTCTGATATGGTTATGGTGGGCCAAAGATAGAAAAATTTGTGAAAGTTCGAGGAGGGCTATGTGTCTACAGGAATTTAGTTCATAAATTACTATCTGTCTATATCTATAAAAGAAGAAACGGACTGACTGACATATCAACGCACAGCCCGCTGAGTCTAGAGACTTGAAATTTTACACAATGTTTGCTTATATAGCATAGGCAAGCACTAAGGAAGGTTTTTTCAAAATTCATCCCCTAAGGGGCTAAATTTGGGGTTTAAAGTTTGTATGGAGAACCTCTATTCGATGTTCCTATCATTTTGAAACTTTGTAGGAGTACTCTAAAACTTAATGATAGAACACGTGTTTTACAGCTTTTGAAAAACCATCCCCTAAGGGGGTGAAATGGAGTTCGAAAGTAGTAGTCTCCAAACCGATTACTCTAGAAACTTAAAATTTAGCACAAGGGTTCCTCGTGTATTTCTGGTATGTACTAACGAAGGGTTTTCAAAATTCAACCTGGGTTAAATATGGGTTGTAAGTTTGTATGAATAAAATCTATTAGATGTTCCTATCAATTTGAAACTTCGTAGGAGTATTGTAAATACTTAATGATTGAAGACGTATTTTATAGATTTTGAAAAACCATCCCCTAAGGGGGTGAAATGGAGTTCGAAAGTAGTAGTCTCCAAACCGAATGCTCTAGAAACTTGAAATTAAGCACAAGGGTTCCTCGTGTATCTCAGGTATGCACTATCGAAAGATTTAAACTGTGTATGGAGAGAAGCTATAAGATGTTGCTATCTATTTAAAACTTTGTAGGAGTACTTTAAACACAACGATTTAACAAGTGTTTTACAGTTCGTGAAAAAACATCCCCTAAGGTAGGCTCAGGTAGTAGTAGTCTGCATCCGATGGTTCAGAAACTTAAGATTTCGCACCAAGGTTCCTTACATAGCTCAGCTATTCGAATAGATAAATATATATTTTTAATCGTACATTTATTCATCTGTTTGCAGGAAGTATGGTTCTCGCGTGAACCACATCCGCATACACCACGGTACGACTACGTGCGATATCTGCTACGAGGGGTTCCAGGGCGTCCAAGGGTTGACCCAGCATAAGACCAAAGCTCACGGAAAGGTGGGATATACATATAAAATATAAATATTTCAGGCATTCACAGCAATTATCCAGTCCTAAACTAGGCAGAGCCTGTGCTATGTTATTAAATAACGGATACACATAATTAAATAAATATATAAACATCCAAGACTCGGGTCTCGGACGAACATTCATATTCATCATACGAACATTTGCCCCTGGCGGGATTCCAACCCGCAACCTCCGGCGTGGCAGTCCGAGAGCTTCCCAGTCCAACAGTGGTTTAAAGTTTTTTTTTATTCAAAGCAAAAAAAAATTATTTGATGGTGCGAACACATTGCTCCTTGTCGCATGTTCCAGACATACCCGTGCGCGTCGTGCGGCGTGCACTTCGACAACGCGGGCGCCAACAGGAGGCACCTGGGGGCCGCGGGCGGCGCCTGCGACCCCACCATAAGGTATGGTTGCTCGGTACATTGTATTACCACCTTACGATCGAATATCATTTTGACCGCAGCATTTTGGATGCGGCGTCGGGGAAGGTCTATGTCCAGCAGTGTATGTTAAGGGCTGAGATGATGATGATGAGAGAGAAGGCAGAGCCGTAGTAATGTGCCGCCCGCGTTGTTGCAGGGCCTGCGCCAAGTGCGGGGAGCTCTGCCCCTCCGATGAGCAGTTCAACAGCCACGTGGCGAGCCTACACGACAAGACTAAGGTAAAATCACAGGTTTCTTTCCCACCTCTCTTTCTCTCTCTCACACACACACACATACCTGCACGACTTGACTTAATTGAAAAAAGACCGAAATCATATATTTTTTAATTTCATTACAGAGCATGTTCTAAACATATCTCCCACATTTTCTTATCATTTTATACATAAATACATACAAAGATTAAATGCTCAGCGGAACGAAATTTTTCGTACGGAACAAATTGCTAGAATCTGTTGTATCACATCAGTAACATGTTTAAGAACAGACTGGATAATTTCTTAAAAGAATAATCTAGTCGACTACGGATATGGAAGCACTAGCTGCCTTTCCATTTATAAAAAAAAATCATTTTCAGGGACGTTACGTAGAAAGAGTCAGTAGGGTCCGCCGATGCTGTAAATGTCCCCGTTTGGAAGGCGGTACAGATGGGAAGGGGGAATGCAATGTCCCCAGTAGTGAACACAGTGTCCCCGTCGGTGACTCCTGTCCGTGCGGTGACGGCGAGGGCGCGTGCGTCTGCCCGCGGGGCTCTGAGCGCAGCTGCATGCGGGTCGACTGTAGTAACCTCACTAACGAAGCTGATGCGTTCTCCAGACAAAATTGGGCCCACAAGGGGTGTTGTAAAGAAAAGGCGGTGCTGACGAAATCGCAAGTAATGTGCGAAATGTGCGCAACTATATTTCCGGTTAGTATATGTATGTAATGTGTATATAAGGGGGAGGAAGTGTGTGTGTGCGTGAATCATGAATACAATGTCCCCAGTCGTGAATACAGTGTCCCCACTAGTGAATTCAAAGTCCCTAATCATGAATACAATGTCCCTAATCGTGAACACATCCATAACTCAGTGCTACTCCTTCCCTTGTAATCATGTAATGTTTGTGCGCAGACGGAGGCTGCACTTACGTTACACCAGCGTGTTCACACCGGGGAGAAACCTTTCCAGTGCAGCGAGTGTCCGAGTCGATTCCGCACCAAATTTCTACTTCAGGTAGAGTAATCAAATGGAATTAAGCGGAACAGCGGAGCGTTTTTTTTCTCATACATTTGGGGTAATCTAGCCCTTGGATCTCAGCCGGGGTTTGAGTTGGATGAGATGTGATGCTGGCTTTCTAGTGCCGTAACAGGGCGGTGCAGACCTTGGAGGGGCGCAAAAATGATCTAGGTGGGCATTTTTCAAAGGTGCAGTCGGGGGCATTAAAGGCTAGCTACGCCATTGTGGCTTTCTGAAGTATGGATGGAGGAGGTCGAGAGGGACAGACATACCCGTTGATCAGGCTAGCACAGCACAACCGACCGTGAACAGTAGGTGATAGTGACAGTGTGTGTTATGCTTGAGTAAAGGCCCTGACTCAGCTTATGTCGGGGGTAGGGGCCACAAAGGAAATAAGGGAATACTCACAGCTATTGTCGCAGCTCCTTCGAAGTACGGGCCCGATATTGTCTTCGATCAGGTGATCTAGCCAGTGCCAACGGTGGCTAGAGTCGACCACTAAAGGTCATACCATGAAAGAAAAAAAAATTCGCACCTCATAAGTCACCTCAAAGTTTTTACCTTCATGATTGACACTAATTGATTATTAAATTAGATAGAAATGTTATCTGTTATCTAATTTAATAACCAATTAGTGTCAATATATGTCAGTATTTAGATAACAGATATCTCAATGAATAGCCAATTAGTGTCAATATAGGTCAGTAATTAAATAACATATATCAGCTGTTATGTAATTTAATAACCAATTAGTGTCAATCATGAAGGTAAAAACTTTGACCACTGTGGGACAAGTGCGGTGGGATCACTTTACTAATTCGTGTCCAGATGCACACCAGGACGCACACCGGGGACCGCCCCGTGAAGTGCCAGCTCTGCCCCAAGGCGTTCAAAACCCGAGCGGCGTACTACAGGCACCAACTGGTGAGTCAGATCACATCGACATACTACAGGCACCAACTGGTGAGTCAGATCACATCGACATACTACAGGCACCAACTGGTGAGTCAGATCACATCGACATACTACAGGCACCAACTGGTGAGTCAGATCACATCGACATACTACAGGCACCAACTGGTGAGTCAGATCACATCGACATACTACAGGCACCAACTGGTGAGTCAGATCACATCGACATACTACAGGCACCAACTGGTGAGTCAGATCACATCGACATACTACAGGCACCAACTGGTGAGTCAGATCACATCGACATACTACAGGCACCAACTGGTGAGTCAGATCACATCGACAGCCCAAGGTGTAGTGTGATAAAGAGGTGGGCTTGTATGGCCGGTCTGGATGTTATATATGTGAATTGTTCTATCCTTATTTATTTAACTCTTTATTGCACACACACAGATAAAACAAAAATAATACATTTAAAAAAAACACAAGTACAAAGGGCGAACTTATCTCTGAGAGAGATTTCTTCCAGCAGACCCGCGAGAGAGATAATTGAAATAAGAGAGGCAGACATAGTGTGTACATAAATTTAAAAAAAACATATACATACATACACTAATATAAACTATATATCCACTTACATATCCTTGTTTAATTTCCACAGCACAGGAGGAATCCTAGTTTGGGATTAGACAAGTATATATATATTTTTTTTATAAATATTTAGACATTCACACCAATTATCCAGTCCCAAACTAGGCAGAGCCTGTGGTATGGTTACTAGCTAACGGATACACATACTTAAATAAATATATAAACATCCAAGACTTGGGTACAAACATTCATATTCTTCATACGAATATTTGCCCCTAGCAGGATTCGAACCCGCAACCTCCGGCGTGGCAGTCCGAGAGCTACCCGTTCCGCCACGGAGGTCGTCGAATATATATACTTCTGCATACCGGTTCTGGGACCAAGGCGTGAGCATTATGTGTGTATGTAAAGAAAAAATATATGATTTAATCGCAGGTGCACACAAAAGAGCGTCGCCATCGCTGCGAGGTATGCAACAAGATGTTTCAAACGTCGACCTGCGTCAAGGTGCACGTGAAAACTGTCCACATGAAGATACCGCAGCCGCCGCGCGAGCGCAGCAGGAAGCGGAAGGCTGAGTGAGCGGAGACAGTGGACGACTTTCAATTTTGGAATTGAATAAAGCAATGTTCTTATAGACAACTTGTTTGAATTTTTGGTCGGAGTGTACAAAAGGGGCCGCTATGGAAAAAAACGGGCGTGATGTCTAAAACAAATTCCTTACCTCAAAATTTTTTTTAAAGTAAAAGGATGCCCCGCCGCCAGATGGACCGACGACCTAAAGAAGGTGGCCGGAAGCGGCTGGATGCGGAGGGCGGAGGACCGGGTGTGGTGGCGTTCATTGGGGAAGGCCTATGTCCAGCAGTGGACGTCTAAAGGCTGACATGATGATGACAAGGATGATGGGCGTGTTTTTATGGAAATGGTCTCCAAATACTAATAGCAACCAGCAACCATAAGTGATACCTCAAACCCAATGTAAAGGCATCGTGTTATGTAAAACAATAGCTACAATGGCGGCTAATCTAAGTTAGATGTGTTTTCGGCGTTATGGGCATTTTAGTACCCACCTACTATAGCAACTACCTAATTACAATAAGTACCTACTAAAAGGGGTCAAGACGCCGAAAACAATATTTTAGTACTTGAACGCAGAATGTAGAAATAGTCAAAGAGGATATAAATGAAATAGTTTTAACAAAGACAGCAAAGGTATCCGAATCATACAGGTAAGGCTGGTAGTTTGGAGAACTTCAAGAAGATAGTGTGCATTTATGAAGAAAGATATAATTTACCTTTGGAAGAGTTTGAATAACACTATCTAACAATATTTATTACGTAAATTCATATGATTCCTAAAATATTTAGAAATCAAATATTATGTAGACAGTCACATTTATTTATTGCTTCCTGTGTTACAGGTGTTACATTTCACAATATGACCCTGTAAGGGTGTCGCAATCTTATATCTAACTTAATTAATTACTATTTTTTTTATAACAACAACATTGTTAGTTAAAAATAGTAATTAAAATATTATATACATATAATGGGCCCGATTCTGAAGGCACAACGTTAAAAATTGACAGTACTAAAACTGTTGCTATCCTTGTCACACAGTATTATGGAAATAAAGACGAAACCAATTTTAGCGCTGTCAAATTTTAAATGTGTGCCTTCAGAATCGAGCCCATTACCTTTATATAATATTAACCTTTGCTTTTGCTATGAAATTAAAAAAAAGTACCATACTGTCAACGTCACGTAGCGGTATATATATTGTTTGGTCAAAGGTTTATTTACAGTTTGCATATTTTGTGACTAAACATCAGAATATTTAATGGAAATAAAATGGATAACACCGAAATACTTCGTGCTTGCCGCGTGTGCCTCGCCACTGACGTGAAGCTGGTGGTGCTCTACCCTGGGCCACTGGCGGAGACATATGAGCAACTCACTGGGATGCAGGTCAGTTTGTTTTTAGCTTTGCACATATAAGTAGGTATCTAGTTCCCCGTGTGAGAGCTGCGAATAACGCAACAGAAATATCCAATGTTATTGTCTAGTGTAACCTATAGGCTGTTATTTTAGGCTCATAATCAGCCGAAATACGGGTTAAGGTGTACAAAGGGGGGCGCTAAAAATTTTTTCTTTGAAAATGTCTCAAAAATGGTTTTTACACTCCAACCGAAATACGTCCAATGCTGAACATAAGTCTCTGTAATAGATTGCCACTTTTGATGGTCTGTCCATTGGGGGATTTGCCATATTCACCACACTTGGTAGGTGGATTGGTGATCGCAGTAATGATCTTAATATACACAGGAGAATGCTGCACCAGAGATGCAATCACTTAGTCCCCTTGACCACACCCACGGGAGGATTGGTGGTGGCCCTGTTCTAAGCTGAGAACAACACTGCTCAGGATGAGATAAAAATACAACAATATATTGATAGATCGAAACTAACTAGTGTTAGTTGCAGAACCTTTCGTTGGCTTTGGTTCGTTCATCACTCAGTATCGATCTGATACTGAGTGAACCGTTGTGAAATCTAATCTAAAAAAAATCTGAAAGAAGAAGAAGAAATCTGAAATCTAAAAAACCTTTCGTTGGTGAAAGTTCCACCTTTGTACACTTTTATGTTATGCCCTTTTTTTTTTTTGTAAATTTTATGTGCAATAAAGAATATTTAAAGTTGAGAAATGGCCTGAGGTTGTTAGTTCAATTTTCAATTCCAATTTAGGTTTGTACAATTTGTACATGTCAGTCAATCTTGAAAAGAAATGAAATATTTTATTTTTTTGTTGATTCTAGGTTATTCATAATACAGTTCTTAATGTGTTAATATTGTCCTATATCTATAATCTGCCTAATGGCACACAATATGCTTTACACAAAATTAAATAAAACAGTGAAATAAGTGGGAACGTAATTCAAATCAAAATGTCATGAAATCATTATTAATTATAGAAAAACGTAACACATTAGTAATTCCGATCATTAATTAGTTATTTCAATCTTGTTATAATACCTCTTTAGTTCATTGCTCCATTGGGATGAGGTGGTACAACTTTTATGAATATGTATTTAATAATTATTTGCCATATGGTTTCCGGTAGAGTTGAATAGGACCACTCCAACTCTTCCCGTGGATGTCATACAAGGCTACTAAGGGAATACATTATAAAACATAATCAGACCTCCCCAACCCGTCTGGCCAGCGTGGGGAGTGTAGGTGAAATCCTCCACCTGTCTCCGGCAGATGAGAGAGGGTCGTGCTCCTGTAGTGGAGACAAAAATAACCTGATGATGATGATGAATTATTTTCCAGGTGTTGCCAACAGATGGCTTACCACAGCACCTGTGCAGTTTGTGCGTCGCTTTGCTCAAGAAATCAGCTGCTTTTATAAAGAAATGCCGTGACACACAAGCCTTTCTGCAGCAGGGCTTCAAACCACTGCAACCGTTTGGGGATGTGTTGAATAAAGTTGAGGTGAGTTATATATAAATAAAAATAAAATAAGCCTTTAATACTAAAAGAAGTAACAATTTACTTGAAATTAATTTATAATAATAGTGGGCTCGATTCTGAAGGTACAATGTTAAAATTTGACAGCAGTAATACTGTTACTATCCTTGTCACACAGTATTATGAAGATAAATACGAAACCAATTTTAGCACTGTCAAATTTTAAATGTGTGCCTTCAGAATCGGGCCCAATATTTATTTTAATTTTAGCCCAAACTGTAATTAATACATAAAAAATTAAGTAAGCAATAAATACTTAGGGCTACACGACCAAACAGAGTGGTAACCACTGGTGTTTATTGTAGGTTAACCTGTGGCATAAACACCAAATATCATCATTATTATTGTTCTTAAGCAAGCAGTTGTGCAACTGATTTTGCTTATATCCAGTTATTGTTCACTCATCATTATGTCTATTTCTTGTTGTCACATATCAATTTATCTGATCTATTTTTAAATTGGTTTACATTTTCAGCTGTTATAATTCACTCAGATAGTTGGTTCCACACCTCTATTTCTCAGTTACTTAGAAAGTTATTTTTGGTTTGTTATTGGAAAATGTTTTGTTTACCTAAATTATTTTAATTAATTCCTTTATTCATTTAACTGGCATTTGGCATTTTTTCCTTCTTTCCCTTCCCATCTTCTCTTTCGAGAAAGGCCTTCTTCAGTCTGCTTCATTTGTTTCTGTCTGATGTCTTCTCGACCACAAGGGTCCTGCTGATGTTTTAATTTTGTTTTCCCATCTTTTAATTGTCTACCTCTTTTTCTCTTGCCATCTTGTGCGTATATGTATGTATAAATGTGTAAGTCTTATCATATGGCTTGCACAGCACTGAAGTGATATCTCAATGAAATATTACCATACAATTTACTATTGTATGGTTTCGTGCAACAAATAGTTGTAAAACCTTTGTTTTTCAGATTACGATGTCTTCAATCCGTAACTTAGACAAAGGATATTTTAAACTACCGTACATTACAACAAATACACTAGCGGTTAGCGTGCCTGAAGATATAATAGATGGAAACTTCGATCAGTATGAAGTACCAGTTAAGATAGAAATAGAAACAGATCATGAAATTAAAGAGAACAAATTAGATTGTATATTGAATGAACCAGTTGATGACTTTTATGATTCAATGTTAGATGAAGAACCAATAGAACAACCTGCAGAGATCAAAGAAGAGATATTAGCAGATGTAAACGTTATTAAACCAGACCCAATCTTTGTTAGCAGTGAACCTGTTCCAAAAATAAAGAAGGAAGTTAAAGTTTCTCCTGATAAATCGGAGAAAATAAAAAAACGCCTAATTAAATGTAAAGTGGAAACAGATGATAATTTTAAGCAGTTATTCTGTGATTATGTTCTACATAAATACTTTTACAAAACCAAAGAAAGTAGTACAGATGACTATGATATGTTTGTCTCTGATGCGGGCACTGTAGTTAGAACTGTCGATGAGTTAAAAAGAGTTGTCTTCATTGAAAATGGCAATGTCCCAGATGCTGCAGAAGGAACCAAGCTTCTCTACGATTACATCAAAAACAAATATGTTGAGAAGAAGGAAGCAGCAGAAGTAAGAAAGATTGTTGATGTGGTTAGATTGAAAGTTAAAAAAACTAAACAGAAAAAGACTCGCAAATCTAAAGATCTCGGGGAGTTCGGCAAGACATACAATTTTGAAATAATATACATGACCAAAGTTGAGCAAATTTTGGAACTGGAACGGGCGAGGAAGAAAACTTCACTGTTTCATAAATCTAGCTTTATTTGCAGTGACTGTTTCAGGGGATTTAAAACGGAAACTGCACTTAATAATCATAAGGCACATGCACATGATCCCGTAAGTTTTTTATTCTTTACTAATATTACAAAATACATCATAGGTAGAGATACCCATACCCAGAAGATGGCCGTTCTTTCTTCCTTTAAAAAGATCCAAACTGTACTTGTAATTGATCTTCTGGGTAAGCACGCTCCACCTTAGGCTTTATCATCACTTACCATCAGGTGAGATTGAGGTCAAGCGCATCAACAATAGAAAAAAATCTCGTGGGTACCATTCAGTTATAATTTTTTTTTTGTCTATTTTTCTTATAATGTGACCTCATTTTAATTTTGTGATTTTTTTTCTGTGTTTCTACCAACGATCGTGTGTCTGAGCGCAGAGCACCGGCAGTCACGTGTGCGACGTGTGCAAGCTCCGGTTCACGTCCGCTTACAAGATGAAGAAACACGCCCTCATACACAAGACCAAATTCATCTGCCGTCAGTGCCAGCAAATCTTCAAATCAACGTGAGTTAGAGCAATTTAAGAAACACTTTCATTAAAGAAACATATTAGTAAGTAAGTAAGAAACTTATTTTGCCCCCCTCTCTCTTACTGCCTTGCCTCACACCCTGTAAGGTTGGCTGGATGAGATCTCTTTTAGAGATAAGCTCACCTCTGTACACTTTGCCTCACCGCACATAGGACAAACCCAAGAGGTTTATTATGTGTGAGTTATGTAAGACATGAGATATATTTTTTTATTAATGTTAAATAAATAAATAAAATTAAAAAAAATAACTTACTGTATTTAGTTTTAAGATGTGCAATAAAGAGTATATTAATTACTCAGAGGACTGTCCAGAGGTGCGGTCCAGACGAGTCACGGGTATGCGGTCCCGGCTTACAGAGTTATCGCTACTACAATCATACTATCCTTCTGTAGTAGCCCCATTCCTAACCTATACCCCTATCTCCTGTCTCCCTCGCCCCGATCTATGTCCCGTCCGCCAATCCTAGGTCTGCCGTGCCGATGGACGCGTGTCCAGGGGCTAGCCTGGTCGTAAGCGCGCCGACATCCCGGAGCTGGGCGAACTCCGGGCACTATTAGCCTTACCGAGTCATGCGGGGCTCTGATGAGGTGGACCATTATTTCCCTGGCTAACCGTGGTACCTCAACAAGGCGGCGATGTTGTTCGCAACACATCATGTCAAGGGGTATTATGGGGCGAAAAGCGGGCGAAGGAAAGTAGCTTTGCACATTGAATTGCCTACCCCTCTAGGACCAAGGCGTGAGAATTATGTATATATGTAAGAAACACATGCCCGCCTCGTTGGCCTAGTTCAATAATTGGACTCGAGCGACAGAGGAGTGGCTCGAATCCCACTGGGGACAGTTAACTTTGTACAACTTGGTCCCAGTATGGATTAATATTTGTCTGTTGGTGTCCGTAACACAGGCTCGCCTAGCATGGATACCAGCGCACTATGTTCTAGCACCACTTGGTATATATATGGTTTAATGTAAGAAACTTACTTACTTTCAGTAATGTAAATAAATAAATAAATATCTCAGACATACACACCATTTATCCAGTCCCATACTAGGCAGAGCCTGTGCTATGGTTACTAGATAACGGATACACATACTTAAATAAATATATAAACATCCAAGACTTGAGTACAAACATTCATATTCATCATACGAACATTTGCCCCTAGCGGGATTCGAACCCGCAACCTCCGGCGTGGCAATCCGAGAGTTACCCGTTCCGCCACGGAGGTCGTCAAATGCTGCACTTATATAGTTTCTAGCTGTATTGTATATATAAGAAATAAACTATTTCAAACTATTTCATTTCATATTTGTGAATTGTTCAAACCTTGTTTAATTCCCATAGCACAGGAGAAAATCATAGTTTGGGATTAGACAAGTGTATGTATATGTATGTAATATAATATGTGTTTGTATATTTACATTAGTTATACGTTTCTATTACTATTGTATTCCTTTTGTACTCTAAACGCAGTATACAAGCCCTTTCAGTAACTCTAAGGTTGACTGCATAATATCCCTGTGTGGGATATATATCCGCCTTTGTACACAATTTTATTCCTATTTGTTATTGTAGTTGTTAATGTACGTAGTCGTTCTCACACACACGCACCTACCATGCACGCACACACACACACACACACACACACACACACACACACACTTGCACTCACACACGCACGCACCCCTACACGCGCACGAACTTTCTCTCTCAGACACAAACACCCATAATAAATAATAAAATATATACTCAGTTCGCTTGCTTGTTCGCAGGTCTCTGGCGCGGGAGCACTACAAGTCTCACGTGGGCGTGCGCTACGACTGCGAGCACTGCGGCGCCACGTTCAGGTGGGACCTGCCCTGGGCGGCGAGCTGGGACCTCATTAGTCCAGGCCGAGATTTCATCGGTCTAGGGGCCCAGCCAGTAAAGGGGGTCCCGACCATTCAGGCTATGAGTCCAATTTTTTTTAACACCCAATAATCTAGTATTATGTATATAAAAGGAGAGTGTGTGTATGTACGACCAGCCTTTTCTCCATGACCACCCACTGCCACCCACTCGTGGTTGCCCTTAGAAGACTAAGTGTGTCGTTTGGTCCCCAGGATTAGAGTAGGGCCACCCCCACTCCATGTGCAAGGGCCCTGGGTCTTTTAATTAGGTCCCCAGGATTAGAGTAGGGCCACCCCCACTCCATGTGCAAGGGCCCTGGGTCTTCTAAGTGTGCCGTTTGGTCCCCAGGATTAGAGTAGGGCCACCCCCACTCCATGTACAAAATTCACGCCACCTCCACTCCATTGGCCGGAAGCAGATGGATGCGGAGTGCGGGGGAGGGCAGGGTGTGGTGGCGTTCATTGGGGAAGGCCTTGTACAGGATTGTACGATTTGATTCCGCCGGACTACTAGCCGTGGGGAGGGACTTCATCCCTATGCAGTAGACACACCACGCTCTCGCACGAAGCGTTTTGCTTCCTCTATCATAATGCGAACTGCTAAGGAACGGAACTCGCTGCCAGCTTCGGTATTTCCGGACTAGTACAACTTTATCTTTTTAAACGACGAGTGAATCTTCTGCGCGCTCCACCTTAGGTCTCATCATCACTTTTCAACAGGTGAGATTGAGGTCAAGCGCAAACCCATGAGGAATAAAAAAAAATCCAGCAGTGTACGAGTCAGAGCTGATATGAAAAATATGAATCTGGTTGCAGGAAGTATGGTTCTCGCGTGAACCACATCCGCATACACCACGGGGCGACTGTGTGCGACATCTGCTACGAGGGGTTCCAGGGCGCCTCGGGGGTGAACCTCCACAAGACTAGAGCACACAAAAAGGTGAGAGACACAACATTCCATGTGGTATACCCAGGGACTGCGACGAGTATTTTCGACAAACAGACCGTTAACCTTTGGGGTAAGCGAATTCTCGAGTGGAGACCGCGACTGAGCAGGCTTAATAACTATATAACATGTTTAATAATTTTGGAAAGAGCTATGTCGAGAGTTTCTGTAAGGGGCAGAATCCGAAATGAGGTGATCCGCCAGATAACGAAAGTCTTCGACATAGCTAAAGTAACTCACATCTGTCTGAGAACCGATTACCGCTAGGGTAAACGAGTTCTCGAGTGGAGACCGCGACTGGGCAAGCGTAGTGCGGGACGCCCCCTCGCTAGATGGAGCGACGATCTGCGTAGGGCGGCTGGCAGTGACGTAATTAGACACAAGATTGATTGTGTGGATCTTGTCGGAAGGGTACTAAAACTGTACGTGCCCGAGTGTTACCTACGAGCGCGGAGTCACCAGCTGTTCATAACACCACGCTCGCGCACCAACCTCCCCCGGCACCCCGCGCGCCCCCCGCGCGCGCTGCAGCTGCCCGGCCCCTGCTCGCCGAGGCGCCGCACTGTGACGTGTTCGCGGACGGCATGGGACGGCTGATGACGGAATGCAAGGGAACGCTAGAGAGAGGAATGCCTGTTTCGTCTATAGCATAAAGTTATTGTAACGCAATGGAATAATAATCTGTAATGTTTCAATATTTTAAATAAATAAATGTCTAAACGGATGAGAAGAGCCGAGGTGAGGGTTCAGTGGCGCGCCTTGGGAGAGGCCTATGTCCAGCAGTTGTCCTACTTTCATGCTTCTTCTGACATACCCAAACTTCATTGTAGTACGTTTCTTTCAGTTACTCTAAGGTTGACTACAAGAGATCCCTAAGTGGGATAAAGTCCGCCTTTGTGTGTATTATTTTCCTCTTTTGTTATTGTTAATTGTGGTACAAAAATTCGTTCTCTCTCTGTCTCTCTTTCTCCCCCTCTTTCTCTCTCCCTCCCCCCTCTCTCTTCCCCACCCCGCTCTCTCTTCCCCACCCCGCTCTCCCCCCCTTCTCACACACACACGCGCGCGCACATTCGTTCGTTTATTCATACTCAGCATTTACTGCCGTACGACAGCGTGGGACGACGTAGGTATATTTGTGTACCTAAAGTACTGTGTGAGGCCGGCCTGAGGTTGCTTGTCGCATGTTCCAGACGTACCAGTGCGCGTCGTGCGGCGTGCATTTCGACAACGCGGGCGCCATGAGGAGACACCTGGGGGCCGCGGGCGGCGCCTGCGACCCCACCATAAGGTATATTTCATTAATAATAATAAATATGTCAGATATTCACACCAATTATCCAGTCCCAAACTAGGCAGAGCCTGTGGTATGGTTACTAGATAACGGATACACATACTTAAACAAATATATAAACATCCAAGACTTGGGTACGAACATTCATATTCATCATACGAACATTTGCCCCTGGCGGGATTCGAACCCGCACCCTCCGGCGTGGCAGTCCGAGAGCTACCCGTTCCGCCACGGAGGTCGTTACAAATAAGTCATACTAAAACCAACGCTATTTGCGTCTCGGTAACATATACAGGGAGGGGGCGCCAGCAGCAAAAACGCCTTGTGATATGGGGTGGGTAGGTTGTGGCGTTGGGGTGAAATGAGACGATGTTTACTCGTTCATGTCTATAGTTGAAAAGCCTCCTGATTAGAATATCAATCATATATATATATATCGGCGAAATAATAAAAGAGGGGCTAATTTGAAGGCACAGTGCGTGTTCGGCGCGCCGTTCGGCTTGGTCCGGCGATCGTCGCGAGTACGCGCTGACGGAACGTACGCGTGCGGTGCGCAGGCACTACACGGACGGATCTTCTGCCTTCTAAAATCGTTACTTGATGACGTAGTGTAATTTCATGTAGTGTCATTGAAGCCAGTAAACGTGTTAACTTTGAAACGGTGTTAAACTCAATTTGGGAGCCCACACTTTCGGCGGAACCTTTATTTGCAACCATTTATTTCTCATCTAACTAAATAACAAATGGTGTGCACAACGGCGAACTTATCTCTAAAAGAGATTTCTTCTAGCCAACTAAGGTGGAGTGAAACAAGGCAGTAAGAGTGAGGGGGGGGGGCATCTTCTCTCTCATCATCATATCAGCCCTCACACGTCCACTGCTGTACGTGGATCTTCCATAGGGCTCCATAACCCTCCGTAGGGCTCTATGGCCCTAGTAATGTGGCATTCATGTGGTCTTCCAGAGCCTGCGCCAAGTGCGGGGAGCTCTTCCCCTCCGACGAACAATTCAACAGCCACGTCGCGAGACTACACGCCAAGACTAGACTAAAACCACAGGTATCTCTTTCTCATCTCTCTCCCAACACACATGCTAGGACCCCATCTCTTGTATCTCCGCTGGGGATGTACTTGGGTGTCATCTGATGCTGTCTGTCTGGAGTAGGTCCACAATGACAAACATACTGTTACCAGAGACTTCAGAATCCTAGGTGTGTGGATTTACATATATATTCACTTCCATTTTCAGAACCCTAAGAAAAAAAGCAAGCTCAGCCCCTGCTGTACTTGTCTTCGAGCTCAACACGGTAAAGGAGTCCCCAGCGGAGCGCCCTGCCCGTGCGGGGAGGGCGGCGACGCGTGCCTGTGCCCGCGGGGCTCCCTGCGCGGCTGCAAGCTGGCCGACCGGAGCTGCCCCACCAACGACACCGTGTTCTCGAGGAGGAAGTGGGCGCACGTGGGGTGTTGTCGGGTGAAGAGTATACTGAAGAAGACACAAATAATGTGCGAAATGTGTGCGAGCATATTTCAGGTTAGTCTAGCTGTGGACTGCAGGATTGTTTTTAATCTCAATCCGACTCCGACCCCGCTCTCGCTTCCCCCCCTTTTTTCTCCCCCTACAATGGGAACCTACAACATCAGAAGTGAGATTCGAACCCGACGCCCTCAGAAGAGGCACCTGCACTTCCATGATGACTTTCCTCACCCCTCCCCTTTATTCTCCTCTCCCCCCACTCTTTACCTTCTATACTTCCATGACCTACCTATCTCCAAAATGTAGTTAATATCTAAAATGTAATTTATTTGCGTCACACACATTATACAGATTTTTTAAATTACAATAATTTAAAATTAGTTTCAACGAGTAATGTATTCATTACTCTGACTTTTAAACTAATTAAAAACTTGTGGCTTAAAAGTCAGAACTTAAATAAAGTTCAAATTAACTTAATGTTAATCCCAGCCACCCTCTGCCTTTCCATCCCTCCCATTCCCGCTCTCTCCCCCTCATCGCAATCTGAATTCCGCCGAGCATTGTACTGCTTTGAGTGGATTTTTGCAAACTCAAAAGTTTGCATAACTTGATTGAGTAAACCGATTGCGATGAAACAAAGACCAAATGTTATTCCAAATTAAGCCCTATGTTTATCTGAAAGCTCAATCAGAAACGGTTCAGAAGAGTTTACTTGATGCGTGCACAAACAATCAAATAAACAAACAAAATTTTTAATAATGATCTTCATCATCATCAGGTTATTTTTGTCTCCACTGCAGGAGCACAACCCTCTCTCATCTGCCGGAGACAGACGGAGGATTTGGCCTACACTCCCCGCGCTGGCCAGACGGGTTGGGGAGGCCTGATTGATGTTTTATAATGTTTTATAATGATCTTCAATTCAATTCAAATATTCTTTATTGTGCACCAAAAGATATACATTTTTTAATAAAAACAAATCTTACATAGAAGGATGAATTTAGTGTACAACGGCGGCCTTATCGCTTTCAGCGATTTCTTACAGGCAACACAACGGATCTTGTGTTCTATTACTTATCCTTGGACCCCAAATTTTTATTTCGATACCATCGCCTCTGCCTACCCCTCTGGGACCAACGCGTGAGCATTATTTATGTATGTATATGGTATTGTCTTTTCAGTATTTTTATATGGCTCTGGAATCTGGTGGGTTAAAAGTCGCGATCGTTCCAAAATTGATGCTTTTGAGACGTGGTGTTGGAGAAGACTACTTGGTATACCATGGACAGACATGAGAACAAATGACTCCATTCTTAAAGAGCTCAATAAAACTAGTCTGCTGTCCACTATCTGCAATGAAAGGACTCTAAGCTTCCTCGGTCACATTGTGCGATCCCCCAAGCACGACCTGGAGAAGCTCATCATCCGGGACAAGTATAGGGCAGACGTGCCAAGGACGAGTTGCTACTAGGAGGTCAGACTCGGTGAGGAGGTTGGCTGGCGGGTTCTTATATGAAGCGTGCGGCTGGCCAATGACCGCTATGCGTGGAGGCGCATTTTATACGGTCGCGATCCTCAGCAGTGAGGGAACGACAGAGAAGAAGCGAGCTCTAGAGCTACTAGGAGGTCAGACCCGGTGAGGAGGTTGGCTGGCGGATCCTTATATGAAGGGTGCGGCTGGCCAATGACCGCTCGCGTGGAGGCGCATTTTATACGGTCGCGATCCTCAGCAGTGAGGGAACGACAGAGAAGAAGAATGGTATTATGTATTTTTTATTCGTTCGCAGACGGAGGCTGCAATGAAATTGCACCAGCGAGTTCACACCGGGGAGAAACCTTTCCAGTGCAACGAGTGCCCGAGTCGATTCCGCACCAAATCTCTACTCGAGGTACGTTACATTTGTTTATATACAGGCCCAAAATAACGTTAAGTGGTTTTTCAAATATATTTTTTGGTTTGTGGATTTTGGACTAATCTTTGTTTGATAATGTGTTGGTTCCTAGAAGTTCGAACAGTCCGCTGACGTCCTCTCCTAGGACGGTCTCCGATGTTGCCGAGCTCAGTATAGCGTTCAGTTGCTGAAGAAACTAGCTGACGACTAACACCAAGAATGTTTACTATCGCTCATATAACCACACTGCTTTGACATAGCGTAATAAATATATTTTAACACTTTTAGCCAACAAACAATGTTAAAATGGCGCCAACGAATGAAAAAATAATAAACAAAAACAAAAGAGTACGCAAAGCATTCCAGATTGGAAATATATATTTTTTAGTAGACTTAATGATTGTAATGAATAAGATAAATCAAAGGTAGGGCCCTGTGCCGTTGGGTTTGTTGCCACTTCTTCCCCTCGGTTATATATATTTCATTCCAGATTAATAGTCCTATGAAAACCAACGCTATTTACGTCTCGGTAACATATACATGAAAGGGTCACCAGCAGCAAAAATAGGTTTGTATTACCAAGTAAACTTTGCGGTCCACTTAGGAACACCATCTATTGTGTATTTTGTTTTCGAGACGCAAATGCGTTTGTTTTCATAGGACTATTAATCTGGAATGAAATATAGGTGGAAGTGGAGTAGTTTTAGGCAGAATTTGACGTCAAAAAGAGAATAATGTATTCCAATTTTGAAAATTTTGATTTAATTTTGTCAACGTTATTTTGGGCCACGGTGTAACTTTTATGTCATAAAAAAAAAAAACAATTTTTCATGTCGTCATAAAATAAATTTATATCCCACTAATAATATAAATGCGAAAGTTTGGATGTTTGTTACTCAATCACGCTTCAACCACTGGACGGATCGGGATGAAACAGGTCCTGGAATGGATCGTAGGATAGTTTTTATCCCGAAAAACATGTCATTCCTATGGAACACTGCATACTTGACAAAAACTGATCGTCATTCGTGTCCAGATGCACACCAGGACGCACACCGGGGACCGCCCCGTGAAGTGCCAGCTCTGCCCCAAGGCGTTCAAAACCCGAGCGGCGTACTACAGGCACCAACTGGTAAGTCAGATCACATCGACATACTACAGGCACCAACTGGTAAGTCAGATCACATCGACATACTGCAGGCACCAACTGGTGAGTCAGATCACATCGACATACTACAGGCACCAACTGGTGAGTCAGATCACATCGACATACTACAGGCACCAACTGGTGAGTCAGATCACATCGTCATACTACAGGCACCAACTGGTGAGTCAGATCACATCGACATACTACAGGCACCAACTGGTGAGTCAGATCACATCGACATACTACAGGCACCAACTGGTGAGTCAGATCACATCGACATACTACAGGCACCAACTGGTGAGTCAGATCACATCGACATACTACAGGCACCAACTGGTGAGTCAGATCACATCGACATACTACAGGCACCAACTGGTGAGTCAGATCACATCGACATACTACAGGCACCAACTGGTGAGTCAGATCACATCGACATACTACAGGCACCAACTGGTGAGTCAGATCACATCGTCATACTACAGGCACCAACTGGTGAGTCAGATCACATCGACATACTACAGGCACCAACTGGTGAGTCAGATCACATCGACATACTACAGGCACCAACTGGTAAGTCAGATCACATCGACAGCCCAAGGTGTGGTATTACTGCTCTAAAAACGCATGAAATTCTTTTTTAATTCCTTCACTGCCCGAGCCGCGCAGATGTGGAATAAACTGCCGACGGTCATTCGAGATAGCACGTCGGTGACATCCTTTAAAACTAAACTAAAAGAGCACTATCTGTCTCACTCAGTATAATATGGTATGTATGTATTTATGTATGTTTATTATATTTATTATTATTTATTATAAGTATTTATTTACTATATATATAATAGTATTTAGTTATTATGTAGTATATTATGCACTTTTTGCCCCCTCGCTCTTAGTGCCTTGTCTCACATACTGTAAGGTTGACCGGAAGAGATCTCTTTTAGAGATAAGCTCGCCTTTGTACACAAAATTTGTAACTGTATTCACTTTTAAATTTTGTGCAATAAAAAAAATATATTTATAAAAAGTTATCTAATTGTGACCTTCAACATTTTAAATAATCGATAAAATGACGTCTGAAGCGAGCAGTGTTTCTATTGGCATATTTAAATAGGGCCTTAAATAGTAAAACCTAACCATATCTTAAGTTGTATGCAAACATTATATGTATTATACATATATGTTATGTGTATTATTTAGAAATATGTATATCATCAATGATTAGATTAGATTAGATTTTTTTATTTCACATTACAAATGTTAATACATAGATTAACTTAACTTACCTTTTAAGGTCAGAGTTAATGTGATCGTCAAAAAATAATAAAAAATAGTATACAAAATGTCAATTCTACACAACTCGTGTATAAGATTTATAACAATGTCATAACTTAATGTACATAATAATAACAATGTATATAAAAAATAATAATTATAAACTATGTCCCAGTTTAAATTCAAAATCGTGTGTCCATAAATTCTTTGACAGAGTATAGGTAACTCTTTATCCAGTAAAAGGTTTTTCAGTCGGCGACTATACGTTTCATCATTCGTTTCTTTAATGTATTATTTTGTCATCAATACATATACCTATATTGTAGTTTATGTGTACACGTATGTATGTCTACTACTATTATTAACCCATCTCTTTCCTGACAAGGTTTGGCTGGAAGAAATCTCTTTTTAGAGATAAACACCCCTCTCCTGTGTATTTATTTTTATATTTATTGTGTATACAATAAAGTTATAATAATACAACCCATCCAAGTTAAAGATTATATTTAACTCAAACCCCCTTGCACGACTCGGAGGACATAGGTAATATGAGATTACCAAGATCCAATCAACTCCGAAAAAAATCTGAGAACAGCTGAACTCTCAAAGAATTTATAAAGCGCGCCGGGGTCATTGACCGGCCGACAATGGTGGCCGGCGTTGCGGCCGGTCATCGCCCTCAGCGCGCGCGCGCTATGTGTTGTCCATAAAGTCTCATGTTTTTCTAAAACTTAGAAGCGTTGTAACTTTTTATTCTATTACTTATTTGAAATAAGTACAAACGTATTTTTATGTTCATTACAGAGCATGTACTCAAAATATACGCAGACATTTTATTATCATCCTCGGATATAATTTTAATTATTTAAACGCAGGTGCATACGAAAGAGCGTCGCTTTAGCTGCGAGGTGTGCGGCAAGATGTTTCTAACGTCGACCTGCGTCAAGACGCACGTGAAAACTGTACATATGAAGATACCGCAGCCGCCGCGCGTGCGCAGCAGGAAGCGGAAGGCTGAGTGAGCGGAGACAGTGGACGATTTTTGTATATACTTTTTTAAAAAATAATATAGCAATTGTTAACGCCCATCGTTTTGATTCCTTCATATGAAATGCTCACCTGAACCTTAAAAGAAATTATTTTAAGCAACAGGGTTGTATCCAGATGGAACAATTTGCCAGAATCTGTCGTAACTGCCACATCAATAAAAAATTTAAGAACGGGTTTATCCCATTGGTCAGATTGATGGTCAGACTAGTCTGGCCAACGGGAATTTTTCTTCCCGTTGTTCAGATCGGCTCGTAATTTAGTATAGTAGGTACTGTGAATACGAAAATACGAAGAGGCCATAAAACTAATTTAGTACTGTGAATACGAAGAGGTTATAAAACTATTAAATAAGTTTTATTTGTAACATTATGGAGTTTGTTGACACTGGTTGAAACTCTTTGCAAGTTGTTTCATGGTTGTTTTACATATAATTGTTTATAACAAAATTTTCCATTTCTTAAAAGAAAATAATCAAGTCGACTAATGATATCATCATCATCAGGTTATTTTTGTCTCCACTGCAGGAGCACAACCCTCTCTCATCTGCCGGAGACAGACGGAGGATTTGGCCTAAACTCCCCGCGCTGGCCAGACGGGTTGGGGAGGCCTGATTGATGTTTTATAATGTATTCCCTTAGTCGCCTTGTACGACATCCACGGGAAGAGTTGGAGTGGTCCTATTCTACTCTACCGGAAACCACACGGCGACTAATGATATGGCCACCAGCTATAAGCTGCCTTGCCTTATAGCGCCTACCAAAGAGAATATAACTAGTAAGAGATAGGACTCCCATACAAAATTATTGAAATAAACACATAATCCGTCTGGTTACGAAAACATACTCTCGAAAAGTAGCTAGAGAGCAACGATCTCTATATACTACCAGATGGAGCGTTCCAAACAATCGCTCTGTTCCACGCAAGTAGCCACAACTCTTTCACATTCACAATGAAACTTGTGCAGTTACTACGCAGAACATTTAATTATTTACTAAATATTGACATTATTTAACCGTAGCGTCAATATTTAGTAATAATTAAATGTTTTGAGTAGTAACTGCACAAGTTTCATTGTGAATGTGAAAGAGTTGTGGCTACTTGCGTGGAACAGAGTGATTGTTTGGAACGCTCCATCTAGTAGTACATAGAGATCGTTGTATATAAATAAGATAGCCACTCACACTGTCTTAGAAATGACAGGCGCAAAAATCAAGATGGCGGACCGAAAACAACATGGCGGATTCAAAATGGCGCAAATAAAACTGCGTAATGAGTGCCAAACACCAATTTATTTCATTATCTACTATGAGTAGAGTACGCCATGCCTCTGGACTAACTCTCTCGTCTCTTGCGGCATGGCGGCCATCTTGCTGGAGATGAAGAAGCGAAGGGTGTCCCGGAGCGCCGCGGGGAAGTACTCCGCCCCTATAACGGACGCCAGCACCGCGTAGCACGACGGCACGTGCCAGCGGATTTTGTACTCTTTGTTCTCGGACTGAAGGGAGAAAACTCAGTGTTAGATTGCCGGAAGTAATACCCCGCGTAATTAAGCCATGCCGCGGAAGTAATGCCCGCGGCTGCATACGATATGGTACACGTGGTTGTTGGAGCGAGCGCGCTGCGCGCTGCCCGCGACCTACATATCGTTTGTGCTTACTTGACCGGCTCTGTCTCCGCCGCGACACACGATTCGTATCTTCAGCATATCGCGCAATATTTAAGTGACCATATCGAACGTAGCCCTAACGCTGACTACCTAGTATTGGGAGATTTCAACTTGCCCGATGTCGAGTGGCGTATTAAACCAAACAAGCAGTTCTTGTTGCCCCATGGTGTGTCAAATGATGCACAATTATCGTTTTTAGACTCATTGTCATTCTCCGGCCTTGATCAATACAATTCAGTAGCAAACAACAATAATCACTATCTTGAGCTAGTTTTCAGCACTACCTATGTGAACGTAAAACGATGTACTCTCCCATTGACACGCGAGGACATGCCTCATCATCCTGCTCTTGAATTGGAACTACCGAACGTACGATTATCTTTGCTTAGGGAACCTCAGGCTCTCGTGTATAATTTTAAAAAGGCTGATTATGTTGCTATCGGTGAGCATATCTCGTCAGTAGCCTGGACTGAGGAGCTCCGTGATGGTACAGTGGATAATGCAGTTTTATTATTTAACACTAAAATTAAACAAATAATCGAGCAACATGTACCTCATTTCACAGGAAAAGGGTCTAAATATCCACGATGGTATTCCAAACCGCTTATCAATATAATTAAAGAAAAAACTAAATTCCACAGGCGCTGGAAAAAATACGGGAACCAATTAGACTATGTCAGCTTTGCATTGTTGAGACAGCGTCAAAAAGAAATACAAAAAGAATGCTGGGATAGGTACACGAGTAGCTGCGAGGAGACAATTGTTAAAAATACGAAACATTTTTGGAGTTATACGAAATCATTGCGCAAGGACGCAGGTGTACCAGTACGCATCACTTATGGCTTACACCAGGCATGCGGCGGTGAGGAGGTCTGTGAAATATTCCTAAAGTACTTTAAATCTGTATACGCAAGCTCCTCCCTGGCCCCACCTCAATCTCCTTCAAATAACAACTCTGGTCAGTACTACCCAATCAGCTCAATCGGCAACGTCGAAATTTCGCGCGATATTGTTATAAGGTATCTTAAAAAACTAGACCGAAACAAGGGAGCGGGCAGTGACGGTATACCGCCTCATTTCGTTGCCTCTTGTGCGGATGAACTTTCAATGCCACTGACACAAATTTTCCAGCGTTCCATATCAGAGGGCACTTTTCCTGTAAAATGGAAGGAAGCTTATGTGACTCCAGTACATAAGAGTGGTTCTAAACAGTGTGCAGAAAATTATAGACCGGTGTCTATATTATCAGTATTTGGCAAGGTGTTCGAGTCGATAGTATTTGATCAGCTGTACCCTGTCGCGGGTGCTCACATACCTGTCACCCAGCACGGCTTCATGCGCCGAAGATCTACGGTGACCAACTTAGCAGTTTTTACCAATTATGTTGCGAAGCACATGGACAAGGGCCTTCAGGTGGACGCGGTGTACACTGATTATGCTAAATGTTTTGACAGAATCAATCATGACGTATTACTAGCAAAATTGTCTGCAGTCGGAGTTCACGGTGACCTCCTAAGGTGGCTTGAGTCGTACCTTAGTAATCGGTCCCAGGCTGTAAGAATAGGTTCGTACAAATCAAATTTTTCTTTCATTCCTTCAGGTGTACCCCAGGGGTCGCTTTTGGGTCCTCTTCTTTTTAATATTTACCTACATGACATCGAATCGTGCTTCGCTAACTCGGGTGTCCTAATGTATGCTGATGATAAGAAGATTTATCTTGCTATACGTGATGAAACGGACTGTGAAAGACTTCAGTGTGACCTAAATCGGCTTTCTGGGTACTGCTTTCGTAACTGCTTGGATCTAAATGTCAAGAAATGTCAAGTAATAACTTTTAGTCGTAAACACAACATCATACGTTTCAACTACAAACTGAATGGCACAGTCATTCCTAGGGTAAACGTGATAAGAGATCTTGGCGTTATATTGGACAATAAATTTTTATTTACTTATCATTACGACAACATTACTCAGAGGGCGGGAAAGATGCTTGGCTTTATTTACAGAGCGGCAAAACCTTTTAAAAATACTAGTACTCTGAAGACTCTGTACTTTGCATACGTCAGGAGCATTATGGAGTATGCCTCGCCAATATGGTCTCCAGCCTACGTGACACATAAGGAGCAATTAGAATCCATTCAAAAAAAAATTCATAAGAAGACTCAACTGGCGTTCTAAAACACAACACATTGCTTACAGAAACAGTCTCATAAACCATCATATACTGTCCTTGGAGGACAGACGTATAGTTTCCGATTTGAAGCTGCTTTTTGACACTGTAAACAGTGTTTTTGACTGTCAAGATTTAACGACGCAGGTCGGCCTGAGGGCGAACGCCGTTCGCACCAGACACCCTCGCACCTTCCACACCGGCTCCGTTCACACAAATTACGCCCAAAACGCCGTACTACATAGGATAGTACTGACTTACGACACTAGGTTCGGGGACGCAGACACATTCTTTCTCAGCCGTGGTCAGTTTATCACATTTATAATTAAAAAAATATTTAGTATCGATTAAAGAGTTCTGTGTTACCATTTTAATATACTACATTTCCACACATACGTTCAATACCATCAACATGCACACACACTCTCTTACACCTACTCACACACATTCACACTTTCACACACACACATTTTAATTTACACTTCATACACGATTATTAATTTATTCATTTGTAATTTTCAATTTTTAATTTTTTAATTGTCGATTTTTAATTTACTAATTAGACATTTTGTATAAATTTAATTTCAATTTAATTTATTTTAATATCTACTCACATACAAAATTTAATATTATCTATAATTATCATTATTCGAATTTCCTTTTTTTTTGTATACATTTTTGATTTGTAATAAGTTGAACCTCATTATTGGCTTAATATGTTTATAATTTTAACTTGTAATGTAATTGATATGCTGTGAAGTTTACTCAATAAAATAAAATAAAAAAAAAATAAATATAAAATACCTATCTAGGTCATACCACGAAGCAAAATATTTTTTTACCCTCATGATTTGCCTTGACCTTTCCCTTGACGATACCCACGGGAAGATTAGGAGTGGTCCTATTCTAAGCCGGGAACCACACGGCTATATTACGTACTAGCAGTGCCCGCGGCTCCGATCGCTTGAACTACAGAATCCGCTCCCGTGCCCTTTCGCAACCCCCCCCCCCCCCGCGCCTTCCTTCTCCTTCGCTACCTCCAAAATGTAGTTCTCACTCATTGCAATACGAATTATGTCGAGCATTTACACCCTACACTTCTTTGTTGAATACTAAGGCAGTGTATGCGAGTTTCCAAAAAACTATAAATTCGCATAACTATTGACTGGTTGCACCGGATAAAGCACTATCAAAATCGGTTCACTAGTTTTTAAGTGATGTGTGCACAGGCAAACAGACAAAAATTCCAAAAATGATCGAAATGTGTTCTATTACTCATCCTTAGACCCCCAAACTTTTTTTGGCAAATATCTTCAATGTACAGACACGCGAAGTTTACGATTTTATTTATACAGATAGTGTGATTATTCGTTACCTTGATCAAGCCCAGCCCTCTGAGCATGGTGTTGGCTAGAAGCCACGCCGCGGCGTGTTGCTGTCCCGCTCGCTCCAACAGTATCGGGTACAGCTTGAGCGCGACCAGGCCGGCCGGCACGTGCGTGTGAGCGAGACCGCACACCATGAACGTCGCCTCCACGTACGCTTGGATAAGATCTGCAGAGTCTTTTATTACCTGCAAATTAATTAGGATCAGTCACGTTTTTAATTAAGTATGCAGATTTTTAGCAATAAAAAAAACGGTAGTGACGTCATGCGTCGTGTAGCGGGAAGAACGAGCACACTAGCGCAGTCTGCCGTAAACAAAACAATCGCGACACCGCTCTGGTGACTGGAAATCCGAGCGAGAGGGCGAGAACATCACGCGCGGGTGGTAAGAAGTCACGTCGACATAAAAAGCGCGCGCGTTTTGTAAAATGAACTTTAATAACTTCGTCATTTCTTGATGGATTTTAATAATTTAAAAAATAAAAAATAATAAATCTTATTATGTGAATGATCCTCATTTTTTATCACCAGGTATCGTAATTAGGTAGTGTCATTTTATGTACTTCGATGAAATGTTTATGTTGCATATTCCGTGATTCAGAAGATGCTATGAAGCTAAAATGGAAATGGGCCGGTCACGTTGCGCGAATGGATGACAAACGGTGGGCTGCGATGGTGACGAAATGGCCAGGGCCGGGCGGCACCCGCAGACCTGGAAGACCTCTCGCTCGCTGGGCCGATGACATCGCCGAGGTCGCCGGCGCTAACTGGATGACCGTAGCGAAAGATCGCAAAACATGGCAAGCACTGGAGGAGGCCTACACCCAAAGAGGGGTTCTTACTCAATTTTAATTTTTTTAATTTTATATTTTACTTTTTAATCATTGTTATAATTAATTCCTCATTTATTATTGAACTCTGTAAATTCTATTTTTTGTTAGGGTAAGAAATAAATGGCTTTTTTATTTTTATTTTATTTTTATTATTTATTTATTCCGTGATTTAAAAAAAAGTTAATCATTTGTCTGTTTTTACATACATACACACACTTGTCTAATCCCAAACTAGTATTTTCTCCTGTGCTACGGGAATAATAATAGGCTACTGCTTGTAATAATATATCTACATATATATGTCTAGTATAAGGACCCTACTGTTCTTGAACCAATAAAGTTATTTGTATTTGTAATTAAACAAGGATAGGACAATTCACAAATATAACATCCGGACCGGAATCAACCTGTACAAAGTTGTCTGTGCTCACTGTGAATCGAACCTATGTCCTCTGGTGCTCGAGACCAATGACCAAGCCCACTAGGCCAACAAATTAAAATTGCACTTTACAATTATTATTTTTAGAAGTTGACGAGCCCTGATTGCCAGCAAGTCCAGCAGTGGCCACGCGTGGGCTATACACATTCACGGTGTGACAATGAGTGGGCATCCGATACCTACGATCCAACCATAATGTCAAACTACCCTCCCGTCCCGTACTCCGGCGACCGCCGTCTCATCGCCGCGTGCGCACCGAGCCGCGAGCGATATACGACACGATTACGGACTGCAGTGATTATAACGATTGTGAATTCCTGGTTTCCTATTGAGCTACTCTAGCCACCGTTGACACTGGCTAGATCATCGTATATAGACAATAACGGGTCCGTACGTCGAAGGGGCTGCGACTATAGCTGGGAGTACCTCCTCATCTCCTTTGTGACCCCTACCCCCCTGTCGTGGCGTCAAGCCTCCTTGCTAATGACATGACTGGCTGACGAAGACGTGTTTAAATTTGGAAGACGGACTGACTGACAGAGAGAAAATTGGGACAGAGAACGACGGAAGAACAAAAGGACCGACAAAAATAAACGACGGTTATTTTTGATAAATACAGACATTTTTTAACTAATTACCAGTTTCTCTTGCCCAGACCGTACATAGTGGTCCTTTGAGCCGACCGTTCATAGTGGTCCTTTGAGCCGACCGTACATTCACTCACTCATTCATTGTCACAACGGAATACTCACCCGTAAATGTGTGTCTATGACTTCGGCCGCATTTGCTCCCAAACTGTTTAGATTCTCGATTGTTGGCTCTTGAAGGAATCTCCCCACGTCAGTTTCTATTTCTTGAACTCCTGAAAGGAAACCACTAAATATTAATCATGGAGAGGGCTTTCTCTGAAGGATATGATTCGTAATGAGGAGATCCGACGAAGAAAGAAGGTAACCGACACAGCCGAGTGGATTGGCAAGCTTAAGTGGCAGCGGACGGGCCACATCTGTCGCAGAACCGACGGCCGTTGGGGCAGACGAGTTCTGGAGTGGACGACCGCGGACCGGCCCGCGCCGCCAGATGGACCGACTATACTCACGCGCTGGGTGCAGTAGCCCTACGATATTTACGCGGGTGACAGTGTCAAGACGATGCTTACGCTGCGGGAGTTGCGATCACTACCATATTCACTGCGCGTTCAATTCAGGATGGCACGCCCGGAGACTTTCCGCGAGGGGTAAGCATCAACGTAACGATAGAGCTAACACAGTATTACGTGACCGGTTCAGGGGGGAGGGGGGTCTTCAAAATTTCACGCTTGGTTACAGGAGGGGGAGCGGAACTACATACAGGGTTACAGGAAAAGTCGTGCTAGATCCCTTAAGGGTGTGGAGCACCCATCATTTCTGACTTATTTCACTATGAAACACCCTACCCTAAACTTAACCCTTTTCGAGATATTCGACTTTTAATTTTGATATTGAAAATTGCTGATTTTTAGGCTACTACATTTATTTTTGTTTATTTTGTGTATCTTATTATTATTATTATTGCATTTTTACATGTGTAGTAAGATGCTTTAGGACGTCAATCATTAAAATAGTGCACAAGTTATTTGAATAGACCGTAGTAGACAAGTGAAAGAAAAGAAATAAAAAACATATTAGAAAGTTTATTTTTCTCTAAGGGATATCTAAAAAAAATATTATGGTAATTGTTCGGCAGATGTTTTTTAAAATATCTACGGTTCATCAGCTATCTAACGAGGTATAATAATGTAGGGTTTTATTCAAATGCATTTAAAAAAATTTAGTTTCATAGGCGACAGTGGAGAAGAAAATGTATACTTAGCCCTAAAAAGTAAAATAAAACAATAGGTAAGCATGAAATGCCATTTATTAAAGGTTTTCTCACAACTTTTTCTTTTTCTACAGTTCATGTTCAACATGGCCGCCTCTATTTCTAATACATTGTCGCATCCTTCTACGGAGACCGGTCTTCACTACGCCAGTGGTCAATGTGGTCCTCATTTTATTTGCTGCATCCACAATCCTTTCTCTTAAGTCTTCCACAGACGAAACTGGATTCGGCTCGCTGTACACGAGACTTTTCATGCAGCCCCACACATGAAAATCCATGGGGGTTAGGTCCGGACTTCTTGCTGGCCATGGCAATGGCCCACCTCGTCCAATCCATTTGTTTGGATAATTTGTGTCCAGCCAGTCTCTGACACTTCTCCTGAAATGGGCAGGGCAGCCATCGTGTTGGAACCACATGTCCCTGATCAGGTTGAGTGGCAGATCATCCAGCAAATCACTCAAGTCTGCTCTCAGGAAATTTTCGTAGCTTTCCCCGTTTAGATTATCCGGGAGAAAGTAAGGTCCAATCAAATGATTGGAGATAATGCCCATCCACACATTCACGCTGAATCTTCGTTGGGACCCCTTCACTCTTTTCTTATTGGGATTCCTTAGTTCTTTTAGGGCCCAGTAATGGGCGTTGTGATAGTTAGTTATGCCATCTTTATCAAATTTGGACTCATTCGTCCACAAGATATTTCTTAAAAAATCTGGGTCTTCTACATCAGCATTTAGCATAAATCTGCAAAAGTCCAATCTTCTCGCGGGGTCCCCTTCTTCAATAACGTGTACTGGCGTGTAATGGTACGGGTATAGGCCAGCAGTATGCACTGTAAACCACACTCTCCATTGCGAAAGCCCCAGATCACGGGCAACAATATTAGTGGAAGTAGTCGGATCCGCTCGAAAGCGTTGCACTATCTCATTGTCCTGTTCTTCGTCGTCAATTCGTGGTCTTCCCATGTCTGTACTTCGTCTCAAAACAGAGCCAGTTTCTCGAAGTCACTTCGTCACTTGTCTCGCTCGCACGGTGCGTCTTAACTTGAAGGACAATAGGCGTGGGACCGTTAGAACTGCTACCTGGAGCGTCCCAACTACTTTTTTTCCACGAAATGTAATACAAACCCTAGATTGTTACACCTCGTTAGATAGCTGATGAAACGTAAATATTTTAAAAAACATCTGCCGAACAATTACCATAACATTTTTTTTAGATATCCCTTAGAGAAAAATAAACTTTCTAATATGTTTTTTATTTCTTTTCTTTCACTTGTCTACTACAGTCTATTCAATTAACTTGTGCACTATTTTAATGATTGACGTCCTAAAGCATCTTACTACACATGTAAAAATGCAATAATAATAATAATAAGATACACAAAATAAACAAAAATAAATGTAGTAGCCTAAAAATCAGCAATTTTCAATAAAAAAATTAAAAGTCGAATATCTCGAAAAGGGTTAAGTTTAGGGTAGGGTGTTTCATAGTGAAATAAGTCAGAAATGATGGGTGCTCCACACCCTTAAGGGATCTAGCACGACTTTTCCTGTAACCCTGTATATTCAAATATGGCGCGCAGCGTTTAGCGCTTTTTAAACTCACAGGTGGCAGCACTGACGCACATATCGTCAGGTGATCGAAAACTGAGTTTTTTCTTCATCGAAATCTGACATTTGAGTACAAAATAGTACGTGGATGTCGTACAAGGCGACTGAGGGAATACATTATAAAACATCAATCAGGCCTCCCCAATCCGTCTGGCCAGCGCGGGGAGTGTAGGCCAAATCCTCCGTCTGTCTCCGGCAGATGCTCCTGAAGAAGAAGTGGGAACTCTTCCTACTTTGACTCTTTACTTCTTCAATGAAATTTGTCTGGGGCCCAAGGTAGCGTAAATTCATGACCTGGGACTCGCCCTACCTTCACTGGGAGGTGTCTTTGCAGGTACCTCCGTTGATCCTCGCTTAGAGGAGTTGCGGGGGGAGAATGGTGAGGAGGCGGGAATGTCTCCGGCAGATGAGAGAGGGTGGTGCTCCTGCAGCGGAGACAAAAATAACCTGATGATGATGACTTCCGCCTATCTGGTGCAGTGCTCACCGGAGGTGTCCAGCGTGACGTCGGCGCCGACGACGGTGTCGAAGTGCTGCGCGTCCTCGGTGGCGCTGTCCTCGGAGTCCCCCGCGCTGTCCCCCCCGGAGTCGCCCTCCTCCTGCTCCTCCTCGGAGTCGGTCACGTCTGGAAATCGGAATTAGACTTTCAGCAAAAGAAACCTGCGCAAGCGCCGAGCACAGTAGCCCGTAAATTACACCCGGTAATTAGAAACATCGTTCCTTTTGTTAGAATAGAAAAAAGCAACCAGGTTCTATGTTACTTGAACAAAAAAATTCATCATCATCAACCTGAAAGAGTCCACAGTTGGACATAGGCCTCTCCCAAGGTGTGCCACCTTAGGTTTTATCACGCACAAGCACGTAATCCGTATCCTCTAGGGAAATATCGCGATTTTTTAAGCTATATTCAAATATGGCGCGCAGCGTTTAGCGATTTTTAAATTTACAGGTGAAAACACTGAGGCACATATGCCAGCTGATTGTAAACTGTCAGTTTTTTCTTCTTGATAATATTTTTTTCACTTGTAATTATAGGTATGCAAGCGCCGTATTAAATAAAGACAAATATGAGACAAATATTTCTTATCTTTTTGCAAAAAATCGTTTCAAACCATATTTTATGAATGGGGGGGGGGGTCTTGACATATACTACGAGTGGTCACCGAGGGGAGATGGGGTTAATTTAAAAAAAAATGGGTATGGCTCAGTACGTACACTCGTCGTCGCTGCCCTCGCCGTCGGAGAGCTCTGCGCACGCGCCGAGCTTGTCTCGCATCGCCTTCTTCTGCCCCGACCCGCCCAAGCTGTTTCCTGTAACATATATTAATTTTAACTCACCGCTCCATCTAGTAGTACATAGAGATCGTCGGCTTGTACAATCAAAAACTCACCAGCCAGAACGACCCTGGTGAGTCTGTCGGTGCTGTCAGGCAGTTCCGTGATGGCTTCCACGACCTCCATGCAGGCCTCGTGCCCAATCTCATTGTGGCTCAGGTCGAGGATCTACAAAACAATGAGCATTATTCTATGACAGAGATGGATAACCAAACATACATAAAAAAAAAAATTGTTTATTGTTTTAACCTATATAAACATCATGTATATCCTCCTTTTAAGTAAAAAATTACCTGTGTTAGGAGGACCCCGCTCTTCCCTGAGTGGATTGGTTAACATAATTTGTTAATTTATTACAATATAAAATATACCTATATCTTTACAATTTAACACTTTCCAATTTGCAAGGATGTAGGTGTATAAGTACGATGTGTGTGTGTGTGTGTGTGTGTGCGCGTGCGAGTGTATGACTGTGTGTGTGTGTGAGTGTGTGTACATACATAATGCTCACGCCGTGGTCCCATAAATGTAGGCAGAGACGATGTATCGCTACTTCACGCGATTCTGACACGCCTCACTCACTGACATGACGTCACCGTGAGAAGCCAAGCGAGAGCGTGCATTTCGAATTACATACATAAATACATAATGCTCACGCCTTGATCCCAGAGGGGTAGGCAGTTAGTCGTTAAAAACAACTTTAATATCTCAGTCATTTCTTGATGGATTTTACATACATAAAGCTCACGCCTTGGTTCCAGAGGGGTAGGCAGAGACGATGTATGGCCACTTTGTTCAATCTAATGCCGCAAAGTAATTTTCTTGCCAACAATGAATAGTACTTGCATAAATAAAGTTTTTTGATATAAAAAAACTGATCTATTTATTCATAAGAAAAATCTAAGGATGATAATATATTTTGTTTTATCATCCCAAATTTATCTCCCACTAAGGGGAAAGTCATCCCCATCTGTTATCTACCCCGCAGCAGGTGTTAGAAGCCTCTAAAACCTGCCTGTAACATAGTAACCATAGCTCCTTGAAAAAAATTACCTCTAGTTGTAAGTTTTCCTTAAACGCCTTGGCTAGTGCTATGGCCCCCTTACTCTTCAGCAGACAGTCCCCGAAGTTTATAGACTTGAGATTCTTTAACCTGCAATACCAATCAAAAGAGTTAACAAAGTCAAAGTTATATGATGATGGTTGTGCACTCGCCTCAAGTTCATGAGGTCCTGGTACAAGCCCCGCCCGTACCGATAAGTTTTTCCAAACTTAAATGCGGTTTATTTATAACTAGCTGTTGCCCGCGACTTCGTCCGCGTGGACAACTTATAATCACAATTTATTATGTATTTCCCGTAGGAATGGGATGTTTTTTCGGGATAAAAACTATCCTATATCCTATTCCAGATTAGCAAACATCCAAATATCCAAACTTTCGCATCTAATAAATAAAATCGTAAACTTCGCGTGTCTGTACATTGAAGATATTTGCAAAAAAATTGAGGGGTCTAAGGGTAAGTAATAGAACACATTTCAATCATTTTTGGAATTTTTGTCTGTTTATCTGTTTGTCTGTGAGATTGTGCACGCATCACTTAAAAACTACTGAACGGATTTTGATGGACTTTTTACAAAACATGAGGCTTAACCTAACTTAACATTTAGTCTTTATTTCATCGCAATCGGGTAACTCAATCAAGAGTTATAGACATTTTTAGTTTTCAAATACATTAGTAGGTTAGAATGCAATATATTGCACATAATAGTATTTCCGTATTATTTAGATTGTGATGAGTTTGGATTACATTTGGAGCTGCGAGTGGGCGTGGGCGTGGGAAAAGGGGAGTGGGTGTGGGAGCGGAACCGGGAGCGGAAGAGGAAGCGAAAGCGGGAGCGGGAGTGGTAATGGGAGCGGATTCTGTAGTTCACGCGAGCGGAGCCGCGGGCACAGCTAGTTTATCATATTAGTAGGATTACTACCACCTACCTAAGTAGATAACATCGATCGATCAAGTGGTTTTTCGGACTTTGCAAACAGATGGTGATGTTTGAAGACCAAAGCCCAAAAATATGAGAAAAAGTCACTTTTTTTATTATACGTCAAAGCAGGTAGTATGGAGACAGTTGTAGCGCGGGGCGTGTATCACGAGAGATGGGCAGGCGACGGACTGGTGAGTGCCCCTCGTACCCCGCGAGCGTCCTCGAGTCACCAGGTGGTTGTCACGTGACACAGACGAGCGTGTCGCTTACAATAGGTAAAATCACACACAACAAACACCGCCTGCCCAGCGCGGTGATTATGTCAAATCCCCAATGGGCAGTCCATCGAGTATCATTCTATTGGGGAGGCTTATGATCAGCAGTGGACGTATGTAGGCTGATGATGATGAATCATCATCATCAGGTTATTTTGGTCTCCACTGCAGGAGCACAACCCTCTCTCATCTGACTGAGACAGACGGAGGATTTGGCCTACACTCCCCGCGCTGGCCAGACGGGTTGGGGAGGCCTGATTGATGTTTTATAATGTATTCCCTCAGTCGCCTTGTACGACATCCACGGGAAGAGTTGGAGTGGTCCTATTCTACTCTACCGGAAACCACACGGCATATAACCATTCATTATATTTCAAGATTGCATTTGAGCCTAGGCAGTAGTAGGACGCCTTGGTTTGGCCTAATTATTAAATCTAGGGCTAAAATCGCCAAGTTGGTCTCACTGACCTCGGTAAGGCCCCGGCGAGCGCCACAGCGCCTCTCGTGCCGATTGTATTGTCGTTTAAGTTGAGACAGCTCAGCTGAGGATTGTGCTTGAAAGCCTCCGACAGCGCCGATATTCCCACGTGGTATATACCGTTCTGGGGCATCGCTACTTCTTCTAGTGAACCCATTTGCTGGAAAAAAATTAAACATGAATTATAAATATACATTATATATGTCGGCGAAATGATAAAAGAGGAGCTGATTTGAAGGCACAGTGCGTGTTCGGCGCGCCGTTCGTCTTTGTTCGGCTATCATCGAGAACACGCGGTGACGGAACGTCGGGTATAACTGGCGCAGGCGCATACTCGAGACAGTCTTCGATGGAAAGGCGTGCGGCTTTACGCTGATGGATCGTCTGCCTTCTAAAATCGTTACTTGATGATGTAGTGTCATTGAAGTCAGTAAACTTTTGAACGGTGTTAAACTCTATTTGGGAGCCCACATTTCCGGCGGAACCAGGAACCTACGACAATTATTTTTTCACAATGGCGGCGTTTTTCAAGATGGCCGAACATAATTTTGTTGTTCTGATCGCCCTGAAACATGGTATGCAAGTTCTTGAGGGTCTAACTGATTTCGTTTTAAGGTCGAACTTTTTTTTAAATTTCACATATGCATGCATGAGAAGCCAAACGCTCATCAGAATATATATACATTAAAGTATAAAAGACCTTTTTAATTCGAAGCATATTAGCATAAATGCTAACGGAATAATATAATATATAAATATCTCAGACATTCACACCAATTATCCAGTTCCAAACTAGGCAGAGCCTGTGGTATGGTTACTAGATAACGGATACACATACTTAAATAAATATATAAACATCCAAGACTTGGGTACAAACATTCATATTCATCATACGAACATTTCCCCTAGCGGGATTCGACCCCGCAACCTCCAGCGTGGCAGTCCGCGAGCTATATGGAATAGATAGATGGACCTAGAGAGTAGGTCTTCAGTATCAATTTCTTTATGCCGTGTGGTTTCCGGTAGAATAGAATAGGACCACTCCAACTCTTCCCGTGGATGTCGTACAAGGCGACTAAGGGAATACATTATAAAACATCAGTCAGGCCTCCCCAACCCGTCTGGCCAGCGCGGGGAGTGTAGGCCAAATCCTCCGTCTGTCTCCGGCAGATGAGAGAGGGTTGTGCTCCTGCAGTGGAGACAAAAATAACCTGATGATGATGATGATAATCAATTTCTTTAGACCGTCGACTCGTTTCCTACCTGGAACACACGCGCCAGCGCCGTAGCGCCGTCGTTCTCGAGCCGGTTGCGGCCAGCTATGAAGACCTTGAGGTGTCGCGGGCTTGCGGAGAGCGCCTTCGCTAGCAGACGGCCCCCGGTGATGCCCAGACCGTTATTGTTCAGTCTTAACTCCTGGGGATTAACGATTTTATGTTTTAAGTGTAGTTTAAAAGTAAATGAAAAAACCTAACCGATTCATAGGGGGCTCTAATGAGGTGGACAAGTATTTCCTTAGCTAGTCGTGGTACCTCAACAAGGCGGCGATGTTGTTCGCAACACATCACGTCAAGGGGTATCACGGGGCGAAAAGCGGGCGAAGGAAAGTCCACGATAGACGATTACAACAATAATAAAATAGGAATTAAACTGTGTACAAAGGCGGACTTATCCCACTTAGGGATCTCTTCCAGTCAACCTTAGAGTAACCGAAAGTACAAGTATAATATGTACAAAGGCGAACTTAATGCCGAAGGAATTCTCTACCAGTTGACTTTTGGGTCACGCAGATAACGTTAGTAGGTGCAAATATTACAGAAATTAAAATTCAATTCAATTCTATTCAAATATTCTTTATTGTGCACCAAAACATATACATTATAAAAAAAAACAAGAATTACATAGAAGGATGAATTTAGTGTACAACGGCGGCCTTATCGCTTTCAGCGATTTCTTACAGGCAACCTTTGGGTGGTGGCGATTTTTGAGAATTGAGAATTATTAAGATATATATCAGTTACATAAACAAATACTTATATATTTAGGGACATATATCTACATACACATACCTAACATTATACATATGTTTTACATAGGCGAGTGCACAATCAACCAGGCTCCCGCGGCTCTTAAAAGGGATGAAGGATGACAAACCTGCAGCTGTGAGCACACCTCGCTCTGCAGCAGCTTCGCCAGTCCCTCCACGCCGATGGGGCCGAACGCGTTGTCGCTCAGGTCCAATACTGACAGTCTAGCACCGGCCGCTATCATGCCGTCACCTAGCGCACTCTGTTACCACAGAAAAACATTATTCATATTACACTCCTGAGCTCTCCGCATCCAGCTGCTTTTTAGTCACATTCCTCAGGTCGTCGGTCCATCTGGCGGCGGTTTCTACTCAAGAACCCGTCGGTTCTGCGACAGATGTTTTTTTTCCTTAGGCTATGTCGGTGACCTTCGTTCTTCGTCATATCTCCTCATTACCAAGGCGGAGGGCCAGGTTTGGAGGCGTTCGTTCGGAGAGGCCTATGTCTGACTGACTTCTAAGGGCTGATATGATGATGATGAAGGAAAACAGAACTTCTTTTCATACATTTTGGGTAATTTCTAACAATTGGATCTCTACCAGGGCTATCCCAAATTCCAGGCAGTCGCATCAGATCACAACCAAATATAGATTAGTCTGGAATCTGGATGGACGATTTCCTCTCTCAATATACCTCTTTGATCAAATTGACAGTTAACTACACAACTATCCATTAATCTAAAAACATCAAAAATTTATGCAAAAACAAACACCTAGCATTATACAATATATATAGTCTTTGGTGTGAACGCTTGCCAGATCAAAGATGTATGTTTCGCACTATAGACCTCCTCCATCCATACTCCAGACGTACAGCATCAGATCACACTCAAATCAATCCCTAGCGGAAAACCAAGGGCTCATAAGTATGAAAAAAATCAAACCCAATATATTTCATGGTTTTCAGGAAGTATTTCTAAAGACTGTGGGTCAGACATATGCAGCGAGCCATCAATGATCTGCATGTTCAATATAATAAGGGGTCAGGATGCTGTTGGGGCTGCCACGTTACTGTAGCGCGTCAGGTCTGTTCGCCGAGGCGCGTGTGGATGGATCCCCAGCCATCTTGCGCAAACCTGCCTCCCTGATGTGCAGAGTGAGGGGCAAGCAGCTTCCTGACCACTGTATAGAAGGTAGATAGTCCAATACTCAGGGGCACTGGGTGACTATCCACATACACTAACAAAACAAATAATCCTAATTTTATTGTCTATTTACTAGTGTCCGACTGAAACAGGATTTGCAGTCGAAACCGAATCTTCGGCCTCTGTCTCAGTTTCGGACTAAACCGAATCTTATTAACCCATGTTAAAATTTCTATTGCATTCTGAAATCTAGTGTGTTTTATAAGCTATATAGTTAAGTTTCGGCTGAAATCGAAACTATGGCCAAACCTTGATTTTTTCACCGAATATTCGGTCAGACACTACTATATACCATTACTTTTAAATTTAATCATTACTAACATTTTATGGAATGTTGTCTGAACTAAATAAATTATAGAACAATATAGCTTATCAGTCGATGCCTAGCTAAGGCCTCTACTCACCAATGCGGGAGGTATTTCAGTTTTCATTCTGCCTGTGAACATGTCGGACCAGCGACATATCTTCAGCTCTGGGTGACTCTCAAGTGCCTTGGCGATGGCCTGTGCCGCTGCCACGCCCAGTGTGTTTCCAGTGAGGGTCAAGTACTGAAGGTCGGGGCATGCATTTATAGCGTCTACTATGGGTTTAGCTGGAATATGACACAATTCAAGAAGGTATAATATACAGTGAATTAGAATTCATGTTGTCCCATGAAGACATAAAATGGTGGGAGTTTTTTATGGAGCTTGGAACCCCCCATTAATATCAACCAATAATAATAAGTGATTCACTAATGATAAGTTCTTATTATGTAGAACAATAGTTACTATGGCGGCTAATCTCAGCTGTATTTTCGGTGTTATTAGACATTCATTAGAGAGGATTAGATAGGAGAGAACCTGGCTGTTCTGGTCAAATCAATCATCACATCTTCATAATACATTTGAATAAAAAAATCAGCTTTGAAAATATAAATTGATGACAACTAAATTACAACTAGCACACATTGGCGAAATATGCAGTCATAAGCTATAAAATAGGTCCATAGTGGGGGTATATGGGTGTTAGTGCACTTAACACCAATATACCCCCACTATAGGGGTTATATCGGTATCGGGTACCCATAAAGCTATAAAAAAGCTGCATATTTCGCCAGTGTGTCAGTTGGGCTTAGTCTAACACCCTCGTCTGTCATAACACGCTCAACGACAGGGTCGCGAGCACATGGAACAAGTTACCGCAGGACGTTATCAATGCCCCCTCAGTAAACACTTTTGAAAACAGACGAGTTCTTCAACAACCAGTGTTACAAGTGACAATTCAGAGACTACAATACACCAGTATAGATATACTAGGCATACCAGCAATTTGCTGCTTGCCTATTATCTCTTATTCTTATAATTAATTTACATGATAAATAAATTTTCCGCGTAAATTAACTGGTAGAGGTTATGTTTTGAAAACATTGAATTACAAGTTCCGAAGTTCGGTTCATGCAAAGTACGCATATTCATACTCTCAAATGGCATTCTAAAGGTTCATAAGATGCATAAAATGTTTGTAAACAGAGAATTCCTTACCATCTTTCTCTGTGTCCAATTTTAGTGACTTCCCTGTAAAATCTACACCACTTGTAGTTCTGTCTGCATCATTTAGGGAGTTGATGATTGAATTAAAGTCGAACGAGGACATTTTATTTGTTTATATTTACGTAATATTAATGGAATAATTAAAAAATACGACAACAATAGTCGCACAACGGATATTTTTTGATTTTTTTTGACATTTGTTGGATTTTGCGTCCAAAAAAAATAGAAAGGGCAAAGTTAATTAAGTACATACAGTCTTGTAGTACACATTTCGTTAGAGATGGATAATATATCATTGAGGACCACAAAATTAACAGGCTATAAGAGAAAATCATGCATGACAATTTTGGTTCTATTTTTTTCTTCAAAGAAAATATTAATTTTGGCATTATTTTGGACTTGATCTGCATGGTGTCGTCCTTCTCCTAAATCAACATCTTGACCAACATATGTCAGTGCTAACATGATGTGATTGGAACAATTACATTCTCTTTGATTGGAACTCAGACTAAAAAAGGATTGGAACAATATAAGGATCCCAAGTAATGCTTAATCGTTGAGGTGAACCAAGAATTGTATCTAACTTCGTGAGGTGAACATCAAATTCAGATAAATAAATATTCTGCAAATGTCAAGTCAGTCATGAGAGTCACACAAAGAAAAGCCATCATTAGGGAATTAAGTGAATTAAATATTTATTACATATATACATACACTTGTCTAATCCAAATGTAGTACTTACGCCTGGGAATTAAATTAGAATTAGACAATTCACAAATTTGGCAGAATTTATGAAAATCATTATTATGTTCTTACTCCACGGAAATTCTCGAGTACTTCAACATTTGGGTACCATCTATCTATCGAGGTATAATAACACGTCATGAAATCGACAGCAATATCCATTTACAGGATGGACATTGTATGTTTGGGCATTACGCAGACGGCAATTGCTTGGCTGGCCATTACAGACTGCCGACTGTCAGACTTAGACTGTCATTCATTGTCATTTTGTGTTCGGTGAATTTCGTGGCAAGCGAATATAGGATATTTCCTTCAAGTCTCGATTTTCTCGTCAATCGAGCGAGGCAAATCGAAGTGATTCCTGTCACTAGCCGGCCGAGCGCTACGTGCAATTGTTGTTCTGTGGCTACGTGACTTTTCAGCGGTGAACCATGGCGGGTCAGTATCTTTTTTTGAGTTCAAAATTCAAATGTTTACTTACTTTCACCTGCCTTTCCAATTAAATTCTTTCTGCATTATCTGCTCCTCATTATATCAATTTACTATTAATATAATCATGTACTGCCAGAAAACTACACAGTACATGCTTTGGTTAGGCGGATATGTTTATTTTAGCAATTGCTTGCTAACTTTTTAACCTTTGAACCTGTTTTGAATTGATTTTATTGACGTTATATCGCAATTGACACTATGAATTAACTTTTAGAGGTCAAGGTTTGCTCACTATGCTATTGGGTACTTTATAGTGATCAGCTGAGATCGAATTAGGTAGTGTCAAGTACTTGCGAAGAAATGTTAATGATAATATGGATATTCTGGGATATACTTTAAAATTTGTTTATGTATAAACTGAAACAGTAATATAAATATAGACGTTCCACATCCCTCATTTTATTAATTAATAATAATTCTTCATTTATGATACTTCTTCTTTTGGTCTGCTGTATTGTTTCTGTAACCTTGTGTTATCCGTCTAAATGTGTGTGATGTTTTGCTTCAAACATCACACACATTTACAGTTGCCGAGTAACAATCTCAACAAAAAGCTGCTTTAATAGAAACAAACCGAACAATATTATCCCACTGTGTATTTTCCACTACCTACGTGAAATTGGCTGAATTATTGTGCTCTAAACACTATACAAAAAGCCATAAAAAAATTCTTTATCCGCCTCTCGCTTACCAGTAAAATGAAATACAAATAATATGAAATTATTATTTCTGAGTTAGATGTTATATACTTTTTGATTATTACTACTACAAGTCCTGAGATTTTTATAAAAAGCGAAGAAAATGCTGTGAAATGTAATTATTCACAAATGACACTACGTAATTCTGTTCCCTGTTAAATAGATCAGATTTTTGCCTTAAACATGATACAAAAAACCGTAACATAATTTTTTTTTTGTATATTTAGGTTTGGATGTCTAGTTGAATTGATAACATAGGATGATTGATAATTTGAGAGACATAATAATAATAAATATGTCAGACATTCACACCAAATATGCAGTACCAAACTAGGGAGAGCCTGTGCTATGGTTACTAGTTAACGGATACACATACTTAAATAAATATAAAAAGATCCAAGACTTTGGTACAAAAATTCGTATTCATCATACGAACATTGCCCCTAGCAGGATTCGAACCTGCAACCTTCGGTGTGGCAGTCCGAGATCTACCTCGTTCGGCCACAGAGGTCGTCAAGGAGGAGGAGGACATCAATAAAATATGATGATAATACTTAATTTTAAATCTTGAGCAGAAATTTTGAGCAGCCAGCAGTGTATAAAAAAGAGAGTGGTATGAAAGATCTACAATTTCATACTTTTTGGTATTTTCCTTAAAGTATTTTTTTTTAAGTCCACAAAAACATTGTCCTATTTGCCTCCTTATTTTTTTTTAAAGATGTGGACGCATCTCACCTGACGATGATTTATTAACATTATTTTTTTATTTCCAGTGTCCAACAACCCGTACAGTGATTTGCTAAAGACCATCCAAATAAATGGAAAGTCATACAAATATTACGACGTAGCAAAACTTGGACCCAAATATGGTAAGATCGCACTACAAATTTTTTCTTAAACTAATCATTTTGGCGCTGTTAAGTAATAAGTACAATACAATACACTTTATTGTACAAACAAATACAGTTACAAGTTTTAAAAGTCTAAAAAAATATATATTAAAATTTGAACAATTTATTTATTTTTTATTTTTATTTATTTAATTTCACAGCACTAGATAATTTACAATACAAACACAAAATACAAGAAAAATGTTGGTAGTGCCTATTACGAAATTAAAACATTAAAAATTTATAAATACAAAACTAATATACATGAACACTTACTTACATTACTTAAATAAAAGTTACAATACATGCGTGTGTGTGTGTGATTGGGGGGGGGGGGGGGGGGGAGGGTGTTTTGATTTGTGGATTTGTAAAAAGAGTGAATGCAAAGTGAAAAATGGTTATAATGACTTCTTTACTTCCTTTATATATTGGGTGCGTTTGAGGAATAATATGTCCGCCATTGGGAGATGTAGCTACATTTCGTTCCAAACCAACCATAGTCCTACGAAAACCAACACTATTTGCGTCTCGGTAACATATACATGAAAGGGTTACCAGCAGCAAAAACAGGTTTGTATTACCATGTAAACTTTGCAGTCCACTCCGCAACACCATCTATTAGTAGATTTGTTTTCATTTGACGCCGATAAGGCTTCCCCACACCTGTGTTGTCCTTCGTTGCGGCAGTGACGAAATGAGGCCAGTCCCAGTCTTGAGCTGAGGCCCTCGGAAACATTGCACACAAAATAAAAATATAGTATTATGTACTCGAAAATTCGTAATTCTTATTATTATTGAATTGAGATTAAAAATACTTAAATATTAAAAAATATACTTGTACATAGTTATGAGTACATAGAATTCATGAATGACAACAGTTTTTGATGTACACCATGTTTTGCAATGTACACTGATACTTACTTTCCATTTAGATAATTCTTGTGATTATTCTTAATATTTATATAACTGACATTAACTGATTTTTTTATAACTTGTCACTTTATCTAATCAAATGACATACTGTAATAGATTCATTTCCGCATGCCCATGTGCTTATTATTAAGTAATGTATTTGTATGCCGTATGGCGGAGCACAGATTGCCACACTACATTTTGTTAACATCATATTTTTACCTATGTTCGCAAATAAATATATGAAATGAAAAAAAAAAAAAGTTTTGTATCGATTGACTATGTTCGCGCGCTCGGTGTTGCAGCCCTACCATAATTACGCACACACACAAATATACGGTTCGCAGTAGTATGGAAATAAATCAGTTCAATTGTATACATAGAGAAGAACAAGGGTGTGCTGTAGGTATAATATGCAAAACTTGATTTGTATATGCAAATCCGTCCTAGCCGTCCAGCGGGGAAACGTAGCGAGTGTCCTAGGCACTTTGCAGCACCATTTGCTGGACAAATTAGGCGAAATTTTTTATTTAAATTAGATGTGTTTCATATTTATTAATTTTCAGCTTGTATGTTATACTCATATTCAATAAATCCGACTTATATGCAAAAGAGGTGTGTCGGTACACGTCACTGCTCGCTCTGACCTCTGCCTACCTCACAAAGGTCTTATGGTCAACATTATGTATATATTCACATTAATTCTAAAACGTGGAAACTATGTTCGTGTGGTATTTAAAAAAAACCTGCATACTCCTTAAACATTTCTGCTAATATCCATCGAACTACAAACCCATTTTGTACTAAACGAATCATGTGACATATTTGGATAACCGTTTGGCGTCTATCATAGTTCGTGTTCTAGATAGAAGAAATAAGAAACAAAAACTTGTTTAACCAGGGTTAAGACTAAGTAAATCGTTCACGGGGCAATGTATACGCTTCTACAACAAACTAACAGAGGAAATCTTAAATATGACGGACAGAAAGTTTAAGATTCACATTAAAAAACAACTTTGTAAGAAAGCCTATTATAAAATAAACGATTATTTGAATGACGAAGATGCCAGGTACTAATGTTAATTCAGCTTCGCAAAATCTTTATTAATTGTATGCAAACTTGATTTTTAAAAGATGTGTTGCGTGAAGTTTGTTGCGCCGTTTCTTCTTCACAGCGCTAACACCTAAAAAGCGGTAGTCGATAAAAAAAATTACGTGTATAAATGTACCAAGTGTACTCATATGCAATAAATGACTTTGACTTTGACAGATAAACATCTTTTTTTTGTATCTGTCTCTTTTATTTTTTCTGTAAATAATATTATACAATTTGCTATACTAATTACAAAAATGGATAGGAAAAGCCCTACAGATAAAATATCTCCAGGTCTACAAAGTATTTAACAGTGCCGAGGATGCTTGTTACGTTACCCCTTTGAATGTCCAGGCTGATGCGGCTGATAAAAAAGGATCTGACTCGACGGTCGCTGGACTCTTATATAAGGGATAAGTCCGCCTTTGTACACAGTTTAATTCCTATTTTATTATTGTTGTTATTTTTGGTACAATAAAGCGTTTACATACATACATACATACTCTTCCTTCAGAGGTTTCCCAATATTTGATTCAAACTTCTTGGCTTCCGGAGCCCAATTTTGGTTTCGTTAGAAGACTAGATACACAACGATGTGAAATGAAATAGTTTATTTCTTATATATACAATACAGCTAGAAACTAAATAAGTGCAGCATTTACATTACTGAAAGTAAGTAAATTTCTTACATTAAACCATATATATACCAAGTGGTGCTAGAACATAGTGCGCTGGTATCCATGCCAGGCGAGCCTGTGTTACAGACACCAGTTGTCTCTCTATAAAAAAGTTATGCTTTTATTATTATGCTGTAATAATTTACCAACAAATATAATATTATTGCAATGCATTTATTATATAACCAATTCGAGGAATAATACTATAGGTTATCACAATATAAATTGTACGAAACGATCTGTAAATAATCTTTTTATTTGTAAAACAGGGCAGAGGCCAAGCCTCATCGTAGATTGCCCTGAACTCCAAAATTATCTTAAATAATATGCATTCAAGGTGAATGAGACCTTCAATGTACTTTACTCTCAAAAACTTAGGGAAGACCATAGGCAGAGGATAATAAACTTCTGTATCTCTTTAGAAGGTCAAGTAGGGGGCGCAGAAATAAATGGTTTAGATAAAAGTCAAAAGTCAAGTCAAAAGTCAAAATCATTTATTGCACATGAGTACACTTGGTACATTTATAACGTAATTTTTTTTATCGACTACCGCTTCCTAGGTGTTAGCGCTGTGAAGAACAAACGGCGCAACAAACTTCACGCAACACACCTTTTAAAAATCAAGTTTGCATACAATTAATAAAGATTTTGCGAAGCTGAATTAACTTTAGTACCAGGCATCTTTGTCATTCAAATAATCGTTTACTTTATAATAGGCTTGTTTACAAAGTTGTTTTTTAATGTGAATCTTAAAAATCTAAAGTTATTGGATATCAACGATCTCTATGTACTACTAGATGGAGCGTTCCAAACAATCGCTCTGTTCCACGCAAGTAGCCACAACTCTTTCACATTCACTTTGAAACTTGTGCAGTTACTACGCAGCTCATTTAATTATTACTAAATATTGAAGCTACGGTTAAATAATATCAATATTTAGTAGGTAAATAATTAAATGTTCTGAGTAGTAACTGCACAAGTTTCAAAGTGAATGTGAAAGAGTTGTGGCTACTTGCGTGGAACAGAGCAATTGTTTGGAACGCTCCATCTAGTAGTACATAGAAAACGTTGTTGGATATAATGCTCTCTATCGAATGCCCTAAAAAAGATTGGGTGTTAAAATGATGCCCCATTAAACATTACTACGTAGATTGCATATTAACGTCGTCCAGAAATTAGTGGTGTCGCTGGCAGTACACTCTACTAGGCTGCCACCGCCCGCTGGCGCCGAGACATCGATGCTATTTATTATATATAAAACAGGAAAGTGTGTGTATGTATGGCCAGCCTGTTCTCCATAACCACACACTGCCACCCACATCCTATTCCAGGACCTAACCTATATGTGTGCCAAGTTTTATCCTTATGTTCAGCAGTGGACGTATTTCAGCTGAAGATTGTTGCTTAGGCTAGCGTTTCGAACCCATATAATGCCCGTTGTTCTTCCCGCAGACCGTCTTCCGTTCAGCATCCGCGTGCTCGTCGAGTCCTGCGTCCGCAACTGCGACGACTTCCAAGTACTCCAGAAGGACGTCCAGCATGTCCTGAATTGGGAGACCAACCAGGCCGTGGAGGGCGGGGTGGAGATAGCCTTCAAACCGGCCAGGGTTATACTGCAGGTGAGATTGAGACGTGGTCTTTGACAGTCGCTCAGTATCCTGTGGAAAGTCCGTCAAAGAACTGAAGTCAGGGTTGGCATGTTTTAAGCAGTGTTTAAAACATCTGTTTTCAACATGTTTTTATTGTTTGAAACGTGTTTTTTATTGTCTAAAACATGGTTTATAACATGTTTTATATTAAAAAAAAATGTTTTTTATCCAACCCTGACTGAGGTCTTCATCATCAGCCGAAATTTATTTTATTTATTAGGTTACCAATAGAGTGTACGTCAATTGTTGCTTAACGGAATCTTACAAGTGTAGTGAATACTCTTCGATAAAACGTCACTTTTGGTATGTAGTCCATTGGGGGGTTTGATACAATCACCACGCTTGGCAAACCGATTGGTGATCGCAGTAATGATCTTAATATACACAGGAGAATGTTGCTGCCAAGTCCCTGATGCAATCCTCTAACACAGCTTCAGTTTGTTATACACTCTCCTTACGTTCATGAGGTCCTGGTACAAACACCGCCCGTACCCATCATCATCATCATGGCAGCCCTTAGACGTCCACTGCTGGACATAGGCCTTCCCGGTCCTGCCTTCCGCATCCAGCCGCTACCGGCCACCTTCTTTAGGTCGTCGGTCCATCGGTCGGCGGGGCGTCCCACCCTCCACGTCTCCACTCCAGTACTCGTCTGCCCCAACGGCCGTCGGTTCTACGACAGATACTGACCCTTGTGCCCGCCCACTGACTCTTCTGCTGCATAATATAGAGTAATGCGACTTTTGTTCTTCGTTGGATATCCTCGTTACGAATCATATCCTTCAATGAAACCCCGAGCATAGCCCTCTCCATAGCCCTTACCAATGTTTCCAAACTTAAGTACGGTCTATTTATAATACCTCAGGCTTTTCGGTGAAGGAAAACATCGTGAGGAAACCTGCATATGACAAAGAAGAAATTCTAAGGTGTGTGGGGCTTGGGGCACCGCTGGTGGACAGGGGTTTGGCACAAAAGATCCTGAAGGGTCGAAGTTAGCTGAAGTGGCTAATGAAGCATTACTAACGCTAGACACTTACAAACAGACAGAAAGAGAGACGTCACATTTTATATTTATGTATTACTAGCTTTTGCCCGCGACCTCATCGGCGTAGGTTTCCATATTCACACACTGCTTTTAACGATTAATTTGATTTCCCGTAGGAATGGGATGTTTTTTCGGCATAAAAACTATCCTATGTCCTATTCCAGGACCTAACCTATTAGTGTGCCAAGTTTCATCCCGATCCCTCCAGTGGTTGAAGCGTGATTGAGTAACAAACATACAAACTTTCTCATTTATAATATTACTAGGAAGTAGGGTATACTAAGTAGCTACATTTCATTCTAAACCAATAGTCATACGAAAACCAACGCTATTTGCGTCTCTGTAACATATATATGAAAGGGACACCAGCAGCAAAAACAGGTTTGTATTACCATGTAAACTTTGCGGTCCACTTAGGAACACCATATACTATTTATTTGGTTTTCGAGACGCAAATGAGTTTGTTTTCATATGATTGTTGATTTGGAATAAAATATACCTCTAAGACGCGGTAGTTGAGGCTTGATTGAGTAACAAACATCCAAACTTTCGCATTATCTGAATTCCAGGACCTGACTGGCGTGCCAGCTGTGGTGGATTTTGCAGCGATGCGAGACGCGGTTAAGGAGCTCGGCGGGGACCCAAATAAGATCAACCCCATCTGCCCAGCTGACCTGGTCATAGACCACTCGGTGCAGGTGGACTTCGCTCGCATGTGAGTTTCTGAAATGCGTGTGGATGTGGGGTTCGCCGAAGTTCTACTTCGTTTAGACGCGGAGATTAATATCTCTAGCTTTGAGAAAGATCTTTAATAGTTTATTTATTTAACTCTTTATTGCACACACACAGATAAAATAAAAAATAATACATTAAAAGAAACACAAGTACAAAGGACGAACTTATCTCTGAGAGAGATTTCTTCCAGCAGACCCGCGAGAGAGATAATTGAAATAATAAGGGCAGACATAGTGTGACGGGAAATTACACTGGCAAACACAAGATTAAACTAATAAAACAGAATTAGGGTTTCTATGCATATAAAACTTTGCCGTGTGGTTTCCGGTAGAGTAGAATAGGACCACTCCAACTCTTCCCGTGGATGTCGTACAAGGCGACTAAGGGAATACATTATAAAACGTCAGTCAGGCCTCCCCAACCCGTCTGGCCAGCGCGGGGAGTGTAGGCCGAATCCTCCGTCTGTCTCCGACAAATGAGAGAGGGTTGTGCTCCTACAGTGGAGACAAAAATAACCTGATGATGATGATATCGAACTATGGCGAGACGAACTAGCCTTAAACTAACTGAAGGTTATTTTAACCAATCTGTAGTGTTATTTCATTGGCGTATCTCTTATTGTTATTGGTGGATCATTCGTTGGTGGGTACCACCAGATTCCAAACCAAAACTCCCACCATTATTTTTATTTATTACGAAAACAATTCAACATAAAATAAGTAAAAGAATGTTTTCCAAAAATGAAAATTATTGAAAAATAAAAAACTTCCTTTATAGTTTTTTGAAAAGTTGCTTGCCTACCCCAACGATCTCTATGTACTACTAGATGGCGCGTTCCAAACAATCCCTCTGTTCCACGCAAGTAGCCACAACTCTTTCACATTCACAATGAAACTTGTGCAGTTACTACTCAGAACATTTAATTATTTACTAAATATTGACATTATTTAACCGTAGCGTCAATATTTAGTAATAATTAAATGTTCTGCGTAGTAACTGCACAAGTTTCATTGTGAATGTGAAAGAGTTGTGGCTACTTGCGTGGAACAGAGCGATTGTTTGGAACGCTGCATCTAGTAGTACATAGAGATCGTTGGCCTAACCGAAACCAATCACACTGTATTTTTATGACATCACTAACTAGCAAAATTGTTTTGCAGACCAGACGCGCTGAACAAAAACCAAGAGTTGGAATTCGAGAGGAACAAGGAACGGTTTCAATTTTTAAAGGTAAGGTAACGCTTGATTAATCTTACCTGATAGTAAGTGACGATGAGGCCTAAGGTGGAGCGCGCTTACCCTCAAGATGCCTGTTCACTCTGCCTTTAAAAAGATCCAAGTTGTACTTGTCCGGAAATACCGAAGCTGGCAACGAGTTCAATTCCTTAGCAGTTCGCATTATGATAGAGGAAGCAAAACGCTTCGTACGAGAGCGTGGTCCGAGAGTCCCACAAGCCTGGTAGTCCGGTGAGGGAAGAGGGATGAGGGAATCAAATCGAGCAATTCCTGGGCACACTCCCCAAAATGAGACCAGTAGAAAACTGAAAGATAGGCTACACTATGTCAATAACGTGAACTGATTTGATATAAGTAAGCTGACATTGAACTAATTTAATTTTTTTTTGTATTGATTCTTGACATTTAAATCTTGACATTTTATATTTGGTTAATTGATTTAACATCTTACTTTGACATTATGTTTAATTTTTTTGGTTTGAATAATTTATTAATTAATGGCACAACGTTAAAATTTGACAGCACTAAAACTGTTGCCATCCTTGTCACACAGTATTATGAAGATAAAGACGAAACCAATTTTAGCGCTGTCAAATTTTAAATGTGTGCCTTCAGAATCGGGCCCATTATTTGTTAATATGCTGCAAACTCAAACGTTGAAATCTTGCAACGATTTCAATCTAAAATGTTAAGACTTATTACAAATGCACCATGGTATGTCCCAAATGAAGTCCTACACCGTGACCTAAAGATACCAACCGTGAAGGAAGACATAATAAGCAATTCAACCAAATACAGGGATAAAGTGAAGCACCACCCAAACGAACTAGCCAAATATTTGATGAAGCCACAAAGAGGCAGGCGCAGACTAAAGTGCAGAGTGCCACAGGACTTATAATGTGGGGGCGCCAATGGGCGTTCACCACGCATCCTAGATACAAAAATGACACAACATCGTTAAATGTTATCAACTTAAACAGAAGACGAAATAAATTTCCTAATCAGCGCAACCTACAATTTCTCTGGCATAATATTTTTCTACCCAAAGGTTGTCTGGAAGAAATCGCTTAAAGCGATAAGACCGCCTAAATTGTATTATTTGTAACTTCTATAACGTGTAACTGTATTTGTTTGTGCAATAAAGTGTATTGTATTGTATTGTATTGTAAATATTAAATAAAAAATAAAAAAAATTTTTTTTTGTTAAAGTTCTCCTAATAAGTTCTCCGTTGTGCCTTTAGAAACGAGCCCATTGCATGCTTATACAAAAGGCAAGGTATAGCGGCCCTAATCTATAATATAACATCTTCTGTGTATCTGCATTTACCTATACTTGGCAATAAATGATTATGATTACACTGCGACTATGTTTGAGGCTCAAACTTTAATTTAAAAGGCAGTGAGTGATGATTTCGTTTGCAGGACCATCATGTCAAATTTTACTGAAATCCAAATCCTAATTTTTTATCTGAACTGCATTCATATTAAATTGTATTAAAAATGAAATAAATATTGTATTTAACAGATTAATAAATAAAATAAAAATCTGTTAAATACAATATTTATTTTATTTTTATAAGGTATCAAACTTATAACTATGACAGTGGGCCCGATTCTGAAGGCACACATTTAAAATTTGACAGCGCTAAAATTGGTTTCGTCTTTATCTTCAGAATACTGTGTGACAAGGATAGCAACAGTTTTCATTAACGTTGTGTCTTCAGAATCGAGCCCATTAACTTGATAAAATTAAAATCTTCGATAAAACCGTTCAGTACCTGGGCAGACTACTCAAAATGTTAATATTACTATTTCTTGCAGTGGGGAGCGCAGGCGTTTGACAACATGCTTATAGTACCTCCAGGATCTGGCATCGTCCACCAGGTCAGTATTCTTATACTATGGCGTGGTATATTATTCCCTATACCTATACTATGATATAGATAATTGAAAACTGAGTTGAGACGCTAAAAAGTCGACTTTGACGTTTGTCCATTACACCAATTTGAATTTCCGTCGACGATATATAGAATACTAGCTGTTGCCCGCGACTTCGTCCGCGTGGACAACTTAACGTGACAAATTATCCCGTAGGAATGGGATGTATCCCGAAAATACATCCCATTCCTACGGGAAATACATTCCCGTAGGAATGGGATGTATTTTCGGGATAAAAACTATCATATATCCTATTCCAGGACCGAACCTATATGTGTGCCAATTTTCATCCCGATTCGTCCAGTGGTTGAGGCGTGACTGAGTAACAAACATCCAAACTTTCGCATTTATAATATTAGTGGGATATTTTACATACATATTACTCACGACTTTGTCCCAGAGGGGTAGACAGAGACTATGTATCCCTTACAAACGTCGTAAAGCAACTTTCCTTGGTTTCAATATTTTTTACGTCGGGTAAAATTAAATTTACCGTGGTAATTTTCTTTTACAAACTGTTACAGGTTAATCTGGAATACCTAGCTCGTGTGGTGTTTACTGGAGAGCTCCTGTACCCTGACTCCGTGGTGGGGACTGACAGCCATACCACCATGATCAATGGCCTGGGAGTCGTCGGATGGGGCGTCGGTGGTGAGTGGGCATTACATATATATGTCGGCGAAATGATAAAAGAGGGGATGATTTGGAGGCACAGTGCGTGTTCGTCGCGCCGTTCGGTTCGGTCCGCGATCGTCGCGAGCACGCGCTGGGCGGGGCGGGCGCGGGCGCCGGCTCGAGACAGTGTTCGCTCGGTACGCGTGCGGAGCGCAGGCACTACACGGACGGATCGTCTGCCTTCTAAAATCGTTACTTGATGATGTAGTGTAATTTCATGTAGTGTCATTGAAGCCAGTAAACGTGTTAACTTTGTAACGGCGTTAAACTCAATTTGGAAGCCCACAGAGAGGCGGAACCAGGAGCCTACGACATATATGTATTTAATCACGACCTCAGTGGCGGAACGGGTAGCTCTCGGACTGCCGCGCCGGAGGTTGTGGGTTCGAATCCCGCCAGGGGCAAATGTTCGTATGATGAATATGAATGTTTGTACCCAAGTCTTGGATGTTTATATATTTTATTTAAGTATGTGTATCCGTTATCTAGTAACCATACCACAGGCTCTGCCTAGTTTGGGACTGGATAATTGGTGTGAATGTCTGACAAATTTATTTATTAATCATTTATTTAAAAACGACAGGCATCAAATTGTACACATTTGTCTGTTCCCAGTGGGAATCGAGACCACGATCTTTGGCGCTCGCGTCCATTGACCAACCACTAGGCCAACGACTCAGTGAAGCTAAGTACGCTTGGTAATTATTTTCCGCAGGCATCGAGGCAGAGGCGGTGATGCTGAGCCAGCCAATCAGCATGCTGCTGCCCAAGGTGGTGGGGTACAAGTTGATCGGCGAGCTGAACCCTTTGGTCACGTCCACGGATCTGGTCCTCACCATCACCAAGGTATGTGACAAATGTGGTGACAATCACCACAATGTGGTCACTGCCACACCATGTGTGTACTCTCATTTATATACGCTTGCCCAAGTAGGAGTGTGTACCTTGAACTATGGTGTAATATATTGTCTGTGATTGTTGTTTATTAAATAAAATAAAATAAATAAATAAATGGATATTATTAACTCCCAATAATATTATTAACTAGCTGTTGCCCGCGACTTCGTCCGCGTTGACAACTTAACATTACGAATTATTATGTATTTCCCGTAGGAATAAGATGTTTTTCGGGATAGAATAGAATATAATACTCACTCAGTATAATATGGTATGTATGTATTTATGTAAGTATGTTTATTATAGTTATTATTATTTATTATATGTATATATTTTATTTTTTATTATATTTATTCACACAATACTTAACAGCACAAAACACTTAAATATAAAACAAACATCACAATAAAATAAGGCCAATAACTAAGTAAAACAGATCACAAGATAGACAAAATAAAAAGAGGAAAACGAATAAACTAAGAAAGTTAATTATGATTCAAAAATTAAAGAAATAACAAAAATAATAATAATTTGCGCAAATGAAATGCGTATGAGTGTCTGTGTGTATGTAGGATGTATATGTATGTGCGGAGGGGGTGGGGGTGGGGGTATAATATATATATATATATATATATATATATATATAATATATATATATATATATATATATAGTTCAGGTATTTAGTTATTATGTAGTCTATTATGCACTTATTTTGCCCCCCTCGCTCTTACTGCCTTGTCTCACACCCTGTAGGGCTGGAAGAGATCTCTTTTAGAGATAAGCTCACCTTTGTACACACCATTTATTACTTTATTTAGTTTTAAGTTGTGCAATAAAGAATATATATATAATAATTATTTATTTATAAAAACTATCCTATTCCAGAACCTATCTTTTACTAGACGGCCAGGTATACCCGGCGACACGTCGACCCTGTGGGATCTCTTGTGTCAGCCCCTCTGTCTATGCTGTGCTTCCACCCCCCACAGTTCGCTGCATAAAATCTACTATGCAGAATCTACAGGGGCAGAAGCCTGTAGTCCTTGGGTTCTGGATAAGCCACACCCAGGACACTCATTCGTCTTGCAGCTAGTGCATTGCATTCACACAGCAGGTGTTTCGCTGTCCTCTCCACAGGCTCTACAACTGACAGTCTCTGACAGGCCCATCTTATGCAGGAGGTGCTCCAGGACCTAACCTATATGTGTGCCAAGTTTCATCCCGATCCGTCCTGTGGTTGAAGCGTTGAAGCTTCCTAGGTGTTAGCGCTGTGAAGAAGAAACGGCGCAACAAACTTCACGCAACACATCTTTTAAAAATCAAGTTTGCATATAATTAATAAAGATTTTGCGAAGCTGAATCAACATTAGTACCAGGCATCTTTGTCATTCAAATAATCGTTTATTTCATAATAGTCTTTCTTACAGAGTTGGTTTTTAATGTGAATCTTAAACTTTCTGTCCGTCATATTTAAGATTTCCTCTGGTAGTTTGTTGTAGAAGCGTATACATTGCCCCGTGAACGATTTGCTGACCTTACTCAGTCTTAACCCTGGTAAAACAAGTAGAGTAGAGATAAGCAAACTTGATTTTTAAAAGATTTTTGTCACGAGGCTGTCTCGTTTCTAATATCAATATAATTGTATTCCCAGCACCTCCGCTCCCTGGGCGTCGTGGGCAAGTTCGTGGAGTTCTTCGGGCCCGGCGTGTCCGCGCTGAGCATCGCGGACCGCGCCACCGTGGCCAACATGTGCCCCGAGTTCGGGGCCACCGTCGCGCACTTCCCGGTCGACGGCCGCTCGCTGCAGTACCTCGTGCAGACCAGTGAGTGGGGCAGAGTTGCATCTAAATCGGAGCAATGTTTTAAAAGGGTTGTTGAAAGGGCACGTAACGTTTTACTATGGAGCCTCGCATACTTAATGTCGGCCATTTTGAAAAATTGAAAGGGCGTGTCACATTTTACTATCGAGCCTGGCATGCCTACTGTCGGCCATTTTGAAAAATTCCCGAAATCGCGGCCACTGAACAAACCTTGAAATATCGACAGAGGACTTCAATACAAACAAAAAATTTCATCATCATTGTCATTGACTTTGACTTTGCGTTAGTTTGGACATTTAGGGCGTATGAGTGGAAGAAGAGTGACAAAGGAGGTTTACAGCGCGAATGTGGAAGGAACTACAGCTAGAGGTCGTCCTAGGAGGACGTTCAAGGATCATCTAAAAGGCTGGGGTCCGCAGTGAGTAGAATAAAAGGAGGTGCATGAAAAGGTTGATGAATGTGAGTGAGGCTAGTGAGGGGTGTCAGGATCGCGCAAAGTGGCGATCCTTCGTCTCTGCCTACCCTTGTATATAAAATCCATCAAGAAATGACTAAGATATTAAAGTTGTTATTAACGACTAACTGCCTACCCCTCTGGGACCAAGTTTGTGAGCATTATGTATTTTTGTATGTAATTCGAAATGCACGCTCTCGCTTGGCTTCTTACGGTGACGTCATTAGTTGCCACTCGCGCGATCCCAGTCCCCGCACTATGTATGGCAGACTGCGCTAGTGCGCTCGCTCGACCCGCGATGCGGCATATGTCGTCACGTCCGGGGCGCTACCTTTCGTGCGTGCGTTTTTCGGAACTACAGCACAAAGCTCGATGTAACTTCGTCATTTAATTAATTATTTCATAGTATTTCTTCGATTCTTTATCGCTAAATATCTGCATACTTTACAATAAATGTGACTGATCCTTATTGGGGAGGCTTATGTTCAGCAGTAGACATATTTCAGCTGATGATAGGTTCAGTAATGTTTAAGTGTGTCAGGAGATACGACTAGTGAAAAGCAAGCTGAAGTGACAGTGGGGATCAGTCGCGGTAGTATATAATAATAATAATTTATTTATTTCTCACACATTGTACAAACATTTCTAAATTACAATAATTAAAGCAAGTCAAGTCTAGTTTCAATAATTAAAATAATTTAAAATTTGAAACTAAGTATAAACTAAAATAATTCAAAATTAGCTTTCTATAAGTAATTAATCCACAGTATGTACTGTGGGAGCTCTAAAGTATAATTTATTTGTTTTTATTATTTTCATTTATTTATTGCTCATGTTACAGACCGGTCCAGCGAGAAGATTGCAATAATCGAAGCGTATCTCCGTGCGACCAAACAGTTCAGGGACTATGGCAACACTGAGCAGGACCCAGTGTTCTCAGAGGTAGATATATAGATATTTATTCACTGACACACCACAAGGGTGGAAGAGGGCGCTGACCACTTCAACTGTGAACCTCACGTGAGGCTCTGACGACCGACAGACGGCGGTATAACCACCAACACAAGGATGGTCAGGTCTGAATGCAGCAAGCTGGTGACGGGCGGCAGGGTTACCGGTGCGACGCGCCTGCCTACGTGGCGATTCCCCCCCATTCCCCCCCCCCCCCCATGAATAGCGCTAACCAAATACGGCCCCCAGTTCTCGACCGCCCTACAATTCATAACCATTCAGCGACGATCTGCGGGGATCGGGTTCAGTGGCGCGCCTTGGGAGAGGCCTACGTCCAACAGTGGACTCTTTCAGGCTGATAATGATGACACAACACAAACTCACAAAACAAAGAAGTTTTAATGGTTAATATTAACTGTCAACTTGGCCAAAGAGTATGTTTGTCGCTCTGGACCTCCTCGACCCATACTCCGGACAGCCAGCATTGGAAGTCACCCAAGTCGATTCCTGGCGGAGGCTCACAACGACCTCGAAAGTATGAAAAAAGCCCCCCGTATCCATAGTTTCGCCGGGAGAATATGTGTCGTCGGTCTTTTGATAAAAGGGCGAACATGCCAGATGGTGTGGGGTTACTTATCATAGAGTTCTTAACGTCCCAAAAGGTGGAAATAAATGAGCATGAGTAATGAGCGAATGAATGGATTAGTAATTCAATGAATGAATGAATGAATGAATGACGAATAAATGAATGAATGTACTTCATTGCACACCAATTACAGGAAAACATTGGACAAAAAAAAGCGAAATGATGCAACGGCATCTATTGGCAAATCGCAAATTCTACAAAAGTCTGGCTGGCATTACAGAGTGAATATTCGAGCGTTTCAACCGCCGTCATTATCTTCACACCCAAAAGTGGATGAAAAAGAATATATTTAATTAAATATTTCACCTGTACAGGATCAGAAACCTTTTGTATAATAAAAACGATGAACTGGTGTTGTCTCTTTCACTTTTGAAGGCGAGGATAATGACGGCGGTTGAAACTCTCGAATATTCACCCTGTAATGCCAGCCAGACTTTTGTAGAAGTTGCGATTTGCCAATAGATGCCGTTGCATCATATTCGCCTTTTTTTGTCCAATGTTTTCCTGTAATTGGTGTGCAATGAAGTACATTCATTCTTTTATTCATCATTCATTCATTGAACTACTAATCCATTCATTCGCTCATTACTCATGCTCATTTATTTCCACCTTTTGGGACATTATGAACTCTATGATAAGTCGACATTTGTTTACATTTTTTTATATCCATTTCACACATGGCTGGCGCTAAAGCATCATCATCATCATGTCAGCCTTTAGACATCCACTGCTGGACATAGGCCTTCCCCAATGAACGCCACCACACCCGGTCCTCCGCCCTCTGCATCCGGCCACCTTCTTCAGGTCGTCGGTCCATCTGGCGGCGGGGCGTCCCACCCTGCGCGTCTTAAGCGTCTTTTGATAACACATGGCAAAGAGCGACCAGTTTGTACGTTATACAATTAAGCTGCGGTAAAGTGGCATTGTCAAACAAGACAAAGTATAATAATAAAAAATATCAATGATATCGTTCGTTCATTCATTCGCTCATTAATTTACGAGTTCTTTGTTCATTCATTCATTCACTCAATAATTTTTTCGATACCTCAAGGACACACTACGTTAACTATATTTTTTGCCAATTTCTGTTTTTATCAAATCTATTTTGATAAATACAGAAATTGGCCAACATTTAATTATATTATCAATTAAATTAATTTTAAATAAGTCAATTAATATAATTATCAAATCTAAAACTCAATTTTTTTTCTCAAAATTCTGAGAGCATGGTAATTAGTATATAATGATTACATTTTGATAAAAATAGACATTTCCCAAAATTTTAGTCGGCGTTTGGATGATTCGGTGGGTTCATTTTTCAATATTCACGATGTATATAATATGAAATATATACATATTAATAAATAAGTACTGAACGACCTGAAGGTGTCCGGGAGCGGCTGGATGCGGAGAGCGGAGGACCGGGTGTGGTGGCGTTCATTGGGGAAGGCCTGTGTCCAGCAGTGGACGTCTAAGGGCTGATTGATGAGTATTGAACGCCTTGGTGTTTCTTGCAGGTGGTGGAACTGGATCTGTCGACGGTGGTGACGTCAGTGAGCGGCCCCAAGCGGCCTCAGGACCGCGTCTCCGTGTCCGTCATGAAGAAGGACTTCCAGGACTGCCTCACCAGCAAGGTAAGTCCTCAACTGACTCCAAGAGCACCTGAGAAAGTACTGGGCACATACCGGTCTCTACTACCTATATGTCGAAAGGCTATGGGAGGTTGAGGGACTGTCTCCCAAGTCATGGCTTCCTGGTACCTACTCCGTAAGCATAAGGCGAACTACAAAGTCATGTTGTACTCTCTGGCGGGTCATGTCATGTGTCATATGTCACATTTGGATCATATGATATAATATGTCACCAGACCCGTTAAGAGAGAACGAAATGGCTTTGTTGTTCGTATATTATTCGAAATTTTTACGGGGTCAGCCTTGATCAGCTCTGTCATAGGTTGTCAAGAACCAAAGTACGGTTTATTTATAACACCACAGGCTTTTCGATGAAGAAAAACATGGTGAGGAATCCTGCATATGACGAAGAATAAATTTCTAAGGCGTATGTGTAGTCCACCAAATCGGATTGGGGCACCGTTGGTGGACAGTGGTTTGGCACAAAAGATCCTGAAGGGTCGAAGTGTTGCCAGGTCTTCCTGGCTCCCTAACAAGATAAGGGGCCCAATCTTGATCAGCTCACAGTTCTTGACAACCTGTCGTGTCAATCTGATCGCGTCAATCTCTTGACTGTTCAATTTAATACATTTACTCATTATTGCGCTATAAAAATACACAGAGATAACAATAACGTAGCTTATACTGTTTTATCTAGGCTGCCTTATCCCTAAAATCAATTTCTATAACTCAACCAAAAAACAAGGTTGAGCAGTTATATAAAAGTAATAGTATGGTTTATGCAATATTTAACCGTAGGAAGTCATATAGCAATAGTTGTTACACACCCAGTGACAGAATGACAAACATGTCAGCTGAGTTAGTGACAGCTGCGGCTATTAGACAGTAATGCTGGTATGACTGTAAAGGTCAGCACCGTCTCCGCCGTGAGGTTTAGTACGGCGACAGCAATTTTGGGTATAAGACGACCGCGCCAACGTTAGGTTAGGTTAACAGGTTGATGGAGGTAGAATGACATACAGCAATAGTCGTTACACACCCAGTGACAGAATGACAAACATGTCTACTGAGTTGGTGACAACTGTAGCTATAAGACAATTGTTTAATGCACATTTAAGACACGACAAAAACATAATGATTAATGAATGAAGACACTGTCACATAGCAATAGTTGTTACACACCCAGTGACAGAATGACAGACATGTCTACTGAGTTAGTGACAACTGTAGCTATAAGACAATTGTTTAAAGCACTTTGAAGACAAGACAAAATAATGGATAATGAATGAATAAATACACTATCATATAGCAATAGTCGTTACACACCCAGTGACAGAATGACAGACATGTCTACTGAGTTAGTGACAACTGTAGCTATAAGACAATTGTTTAATGCACATTTAAGACACGACAAAAACATAATGATTAATGAATGAAGACACTGTCATATAGCAATAGTCGTTACACACCCAGTGACAGAATGACAGACATGTCTACTGAGTTAGTGACAACTGTAGCTATAAGACAATTGTTTAATGCACATTTAAGACACGACAAAAACATAATGATTAATGAATGATGACACTGTAATATAGCAATAGTCGTTACACACCCAGTGACAGAATGACAAACATGTCTACTGAGTTAGTGACAACTGTAGCTATAAGACAATTGTTTAAAGCACATTTAAGACACGACAAAAACATAATGATTAATGAATGAAGACACTGTCATATAGCAATAGTCGTTACACACCCAGTGACAGAATGACAAACATGTCTACTGAGTTAGTGACAACTGTAGCTATAAGACAATTGTTTAAAGCACATTTAAGACACGACAAAAACATAATGATTAATGAATGAAGACACTGTCATATAGCAATAGTCGTTACACACCCAGTGACAGAATGACAAACATGTCTACTGAGTTAGTGACAACTGTAGCTAAGAGACAATTGTTTAATGCACTTTGAAGACAAGACAAAACAATGGATAATGAATGAATACACTATCATATAGCAATAGTTGTTACACCCCAGTGACAGAATGACAGACATGTCTACTGAGTTAGTGACAACTGTAGCTATAAGACAATTGTTTAAAGCACTTTGATGACAAGACAAAATAATGGATAATGAATGAATAAATACACTATCATATAGCAATAGTTGTTACACACCCAGTGACAGAATGACAGAGATGTCTACTGAGTTGGTGACAACTGTAGCTATAAGACAATTGTTTAATGCACATTTAAGACACGACAAAAACATAATGATTAATGAATGAAGACACTGTCACATAGCAATAGTTGTTACACACCCAGTGACAGAATGACAGACATGTCTACTGAGTTAGTGACAACTGTAGCTATAAGACAATTGTTTAAAGCACTTTGAAGACAAGACAAAATAATGGATAATGAATGAATAAATACACTATCATATAGCAATAGTTGTTACACACCCAGTGACAGAATGACAGACATGTCTACTGAGTTAGTAACTACTGTAGCTAAGCGACAGCACCCAGTGACAATAGAAAACATGTGTGTGTGTTAGACAGTTTTGTAAAACGGAGGCTGGTGAAGTCAGGCAATGTCTGTTGGTGTAATCGATAATATCTATTAGCAATAGTCGTTACACACCCAGTGACAGAATGACAGACATGTCTACTGAGTTAGTGACAACTGTAGCTATAAGACAGTAATGCACATTTAAGACAAGACAAAACAATGATTAATGAGTGAAGACACTATCACATAGCAATAGTTGTTACACACCCAGTGACAGAATGACAAACATGTCTACTGAGTTAGTGACAACTGTAGCTATAAGACAATTGTTTAAAGCACTTTGATGAGAAGACAAAATAATGGATAATGAATGAATAAATACACTATCATATAGCAATAGTTGTTACACACCCAGTGACAGAATGACAAACATGTCTACTGAGTTAGTGACAACTGTAGCTATAAGACAATTGTTTAAAGCACTTTGAAGACAAGACAAAATAATGGATAATGAATGAATAAATACACTATCATATAGCAATAGTTGTTACACACCCAGTGACAGAATGACAGACATGTCTACTGAGTTAGTAACTACTGTAGCTAAGCGACAGCACCCAGTGACAATAGAAAACATGTGTGTGTGTTAGACAGTTTTGTAAAACGGAGGCTGGTGAAGTCAGGCAATGTCTGTTGGTGTAATCGATAATATCTATTAGCAATAGTCGTTACACACCCAGTGACAGAATGACAGACATGTCTACTGAGTTAGTGACAACTGTAGCTATAAGACAGTAATGCACATTTAAGACAAGACAAAACAATGATTAATGAGTGAAGACACTATCACATAGCAATAGTTGTTACACACCCAGTGACAGAATGACAGACATGTCTACTGAGTTAGTGACAACTGTAGCTATAAGACAGTAATGCACATTTAAGACAAGACAAAACAATGATTAATGAGTGAAGACACTATCACATAGCAATAGTTGTTACACACCCAGTGACAGAATGACAAACATGTCTACTGAGTTAGTGACAACTGTAGCTATAAGACAATTGTTTAAAGCACTTTGATGAGAAGACAAAATAATGGATAATGAATGAATAAATACACTATCATATAGCAATAGTCGTTACACACCCAGTGACAGAATGACAAACATGTCTACTGAGTTAGTAACTACTGTAGCTAAGCGACAGCACCCAGTGACAATAGAAAACATGTGTGTGTTACACAGTTTTGTAAAACGGAGATGCTGGTGAAGTCAGGAAATGTCTGTTGATGTAATCGTTAATATCTATTAGCAATAGTCGTTACACACCCAGTGACAGAATGACAAACATGTCTACTGAGTTAGTGACAACTGTAGCTATAAGACAATTATATAATGCACATTTAAGACTAAGATAAAAAATAATGAATAATAAATGAAGGCTATCACATAGCAATAGTTGTTACACACCCAGTGACTGAATGATACATATGTCAACTGTGTTAGTGACAACTGTAGCTAAGGGACAATTGTTTAATGCACATTTAAGACAAGACAAAACAATGGATAATGAGTGAAGACACTATCACATAGCAATAGTCGTTACACACCCAGTGACAGAATGACAGACATGTCTACTGAGTTAGTGACAACTGTAGCTATAAGACAATTGTTTAATGCACATTTAAGACACGACAAAAACATAATGATTAATGAATGAAGACACTGTCATATAGCAATAGTCGTTACACACCCAGTGACAGAATGACAAACATGTCTACTGAGTTAGTGACAACTGTAGCTATAAGACAATTGTTTAAAGCACATTTAAGACACGACAAAAACATAATGATTAATGAATGAAGACACTGTCATATAGCAATAGTCGTTACACACCCAGTGACAGAATGACAAACATGTCTACTGAGTTAGTGACAACTGGAGCTATAAGACATAAAATATACTGTGTGGTTCCCGGCTCAGAATAGGCCCACCTCAAATTATCCTGTGGGTGTCGTCAAGTCGACTAATGTATTGCAGCAGCGTTCTCCTGTCTATATTAATATCATTACTGCGATCACCAATCCTTTTGACCAGCGTGGTGACAGCCCACCAAAAGTGGCATTCTATTGGGGAGGCTTTTTCCAGCAGTGGACGTATTTCGGATGATGATGATAAAATATCCTACTAATATTATAAACGCGAAAGTTTGTAAGTATGGATGGATGTTTGTTACTCTTTCACGTAAAAACTACTGAATGGATTTTAATGAAACTTTACAATACTATAGCTTATACATCAGAATAACACATAGGCTACAATTTATAAAGATATTGTGTGAATTGTCCAAAATATCAAGTAAGTAGGAAAAAATCTACCATCTGCGAGCTGTTCGGGCGTGCGCTGCCAAAACCGCTAGAGTTACACATCCTACTAATATTATAAATGCGAAAGTTTGGACATTTGGATGTTTGTATATTTGGATGTTTGTTAGTCAATCAAGCTTCAACCACTGAACGGATCGGGATGAAACTTGGCACACATATAGGTCAGGTCCTGGAATAGGACATAGGATAGTTTTTATCCCGAAAAAAACATCTCATTCCTACGGGAAATACATAATAATTTGTGATGTTAAGTTGTCCACACGGACGAAGTCGCGGGCAACAGCTAGTACTGCTATACTTGGAGGGGATGACATCGTGAAGTTTGTTCTAATTTTATTGTTTAAATAATGCATGTTATCGTTCTGCTATTGCATGAACAAACAACGTACCCTAAACCACAACAACATAGATAACTTATTCGGTCGATTAATTTATCATTATTCAGCACTAGCTGTTGCCTGCGACTCCGTCCGCGTGGACAACTTAATACAAATTAATATGTATTTCCCGTAGGAATGGGATGGTTTTTCGGGATAAAAACTATCCTATGTTCTATTCCAGGACCTAATGTGTGCAAAGTTTCACCACGATCCATCCAGTGGTTGAAGCGTGAATGAGTAACAAACATACAAACTTTCGCATTTATAATATTACTATCAAGTAGGGTATACTAAGTAGCTACATTTCATTTTAAACCAATAGTCATACGAAAACCAACACTATTTGCGTCTCGGTAACATATACGTGAAAGGGACACCAGCAGCAAAAACAGGTTTGTATTACCATGTAAACTTTGCGGTCCACTTAGGAACACCATCTACTATTTATTTGGTTTTCGAGACGCAACTGACTGTTGATTTAGAATAAAATATACCTCTAAGCCGCGGTAGTTTAGTTGGTTATACATGGTTATACACTCTCCTCACGTTCATGAGATCCTGGTACAAACCCCGCCCGTACCAATGAGTGTTTCCAAACTTAAGTACGGTCTATTTATAATACCACAGGCTTGTCGGTGAAGGAAAACATCGTGAGGAAACCTGCGTATGACAAAGAAGAAATTCTAAGGCGTATGTGAAGTCCACCAAATGAGCTCGGGGCACCGTTGGTGGACAGGGGTTTGGCAGAACAGATCCTGAAGGGTCGAAGTGTCGCCATGTCTACCTGGTCCTCTATTACAAGTTATGGAAGATAAGCAAAGTCAAAGTCAAAATCATTTATTGCATATGAGTACACTTGGTACATTTATACACGTCATTTTTTTTATCGACTACCGCTTCCTAGGTGTTAGCGCTGTGAAGAAGAAACGGCGCAACAAACTTCACGCAACACATCTTTTAAAAACCAAGTTTGCATACAATTAATAAAGATTTTGCGAAGCTGGATTAAGATTAGTACCAGGCATCTTTGTCATACAAATAATCGTTTATTTTATAATAGGCTTTCTTACAAAGTTGTTTTTTAATGTGAATCTTAAACTTTCTGTCCGTCGTATTTAAGATTTCCTCTGGTACAAGCCGCAGTACAAACATATATTTTGTTCCCCAATATAATTATTGAAGAAAAATGAATTTAATAAAATAATTACTTACATTTTTTTTAAACAATCAGGTATCAGAAATCCAAAGGTTACATCACAGTCAGAAATTTCACTGTTAAAAAATTAAAATCACATACTTTACTATCACTTAGGTGTTATTTGTTCGAGTGCTAAATTATTACTGATTATAATCACCCCATTCCTTGCATATTTATATCATTTACAAACTGGCGTAAACACCTTCCTCCTAATTAGTGACGTATTTAAAAAAATAAATGACGTCATTAGCAGTGATCGGACTTTGGTAGCGTACCTGCGACGAAAATATGGAAAGAAAGATTAATATGGACATACCTTTTCACTGGATGTTATTAAATATGTTAATGAAAATCCAGGAATTGTAATAATAATAATAATAATAACACAGCCACACACAAAAAAATCTGACCTGGAGGTCTCATTATGTGTACTAAATGTTTTTGGGGTCGCTGAATACGAATTCGGGGTCAGTTTCGTCCCAGCACGTCTGGTTCCACGCATAACCTCAAAAAATACTGAAATCTGCTACATCCGTTGAAACTACAAACCCTATGTTCGAACCCCGCCCAGGGCAAACATTCGTGTGCTGAACACTTGTGTTTGCCTTGTGACTGGATGTTATGTATATATTATATTATGTATCTATGTATGTACATCAGCTGTCTGATACCCATATTACAGGCTCTGCCTAGTTTGGGATCAGGTGGCCGTGTGTGAAATGTCCCCACATATTTATTATATTTATTATCCATATTAACATAAACATTTATTTCATACTAGCTGGTGCCCGTGACTTCGTCTGCGCACGAATATTATTTCGAGTAGCTTTTTTGTAGGACTATTTAAGATAAACATTTCCATCATACATTACATATGTGTAACTCTAGCGGTTTTGGCAGCGCACGCCAGAATAGCTTGCAGATGGTAGATTTTTTCCTACTCACTTGATATTTTGGACAATTCACACAATATCTTTATAAATTGCAGCCTATGTGTTATTCTGATGTATAAGCTATATTATTGTAAAGTTTCATTAAAATCCATTCAGTAGTTTTTACGTGAAAGAGTAACAAACAAACATCCATACTTACAAACTTTCGCGTTTATAATATTAGTAGGATATATCAGGTAGGTATATATATACCTACCTGATTCCAATCAGTGTCACATTAGTAATGGGCCGCAGACGGGGGTAATTAGGGAACTAATTGGTATGGGATTAGTGTGTTGTTTTGTCCAATTTCTTTTTTTATTAATGTGTTTATGGAATCATCATCATCAGGTTATTTTTGTCTCCACTGCAGGAGCACAACCCTCTCTCATCTGCCGGAGACAGACGGAGGATTTGGCCTACACTCCCCGCGCTGGCCAGACGGGTTGGGGAGGCCTGATTGATGTTTTATAATGTATTCCCTCAGTCGCCTTGTACGACATCCACGGGAAGAGTTGGAGTGCTCCTATTCTACTCTACCGGAAACCACACGGCACCACACGACACGTTTATGGAATAGTTTAGGTATTTCAAATTCAAACAGTTTATTATAAATTACCAGATACATAAATTTTTACAGTCATCCTTAAAATTGTATGATTACATCAATTGAGTACGATTAAAATATAGAAATTGACAGGACAATGCATATTAGAGCTCCCACACTAGACCGTGCAGTCTGTATCGGGGAGCCTGAGATTACAGGATACATTGAAAACTGTGGGACAGAATAAATATTGTTAGAAAGAAAAAGAAAGTTATAATATTATTAGGAGGGTGAGAGAGTGTGATTGTGAGTGGTAATGTGGAGATTATGAGTTAGTTATTATCTAGCCTATTGTGCACTTATTATGGCCCCTTCGCTCTTAGTGCCTTGTCTGGTTGGCTGGAAGAATCGGCGGCGAAAAGTCAGATGCAGAAAAGACAGATGTCGCCCGCCCACTGACACTTTAGCTTGCTAATTCTCTTCTAAGATTGCATTTAAAAAAAAACTAGAGTTATAAATCACTTGAGTGTTGCGGTATTTTTGTGTGGTAGTGAAATTTAACAGAAAGTCACAGTACAGGCAAATATGTTTATTAATGTTATGTAAACACGTGTCAAATTTGTTTAAACACGCTTCTTGGCCCTTTTTATATATTAAGTATATAAAAAGGGCCAAGAAGCGTGTTTAAACAAATTTGACATACATACCTACATAATGCTCACAGCTTGGTCCCAGAGGCTCTTTTATTCTTTAACAGGATGCCCAACGAATTAAAGTGTATAAAACAACTACGTATCTTTAAGATTAAATCAAAAGCATTTCCTCTGGAAAAAGTGTTGTTACTCTGTGGATGATTTTTAGACTTCGATGCCACTCATAGTTGATTTTATGTACATAATTATGACATCGTTAGCATTATTTTAAGTATTTTAATTTGTTAATGGGCTCGAATCTGAAGGCACAATGTTAAAATTTGACGGCACCAAAATTGTTGCTATCCTTGTCACACAGTATTATGAAGATAAAGACGAAACCAATTTTAGCGCTGTCAAATTTTAAATGTGTGCCTTCGGAATCGGGCCCAATATCTAATTTTTCATTGAAAATATTTTATTGACATTAATAATTGAGAGCACCTAGGTTTATAGAATTGTTAGAATAAGTTAAGATATTCATACACAAGACATTATTTATTTTTTTATTTATTTAACTCTTTATTGCACACACACAGATAAAATAAAAAATAATACATTAAAAGAAACACAAGTACAAAGGGCGAACTTATCTCTGAGAGAGATTTCTTCCAGCAGACCCGCAAGAGAGATATTTGAAATAATAAAGGCAGACATAGTGTGTACGTAAATAAAAAAAAAACATATACATACATACACTAATATAAACTATACTTTGTTATAGACTTTGTTATAGAATAAATAAATACAACAAAAAAATACAAATATAATCCGGGATGATTCAAATATAATCCACGGCAAGACTGGGGGTGGCCCTGTTCTAACCCACACGGAACATACTAGTATATACAAGTAAATCAATTAGAGTACATAAAGATCATACAATTCAATACAATACACTTTATTGCACAAACAAATACAGTTGCACGTTATAAAACTTACAAATAGTACAATTTAGGCGGTCTTATCGCTTTAAGCGATTCCTTCCAGACAACCTTTGGGCAGAAAATATTATCCCAGAGAAATTGTAGGTTGCGCTGATTAGGAAATTTAACTGAAGTACTTATATGACTTATAAATAAAATAGCAAATAAGTTATATAAGTATTAAGTTAATACATTACCTACCAGCCGTGGGAAGGGACTTCATCCTTATGCAGTAGACACACCACGCTCTCGCACGAAGCGTTTTGCTTCCTCGTTCATAATGCCAACTGCTAAGGAATGGAACTCTCTGCCAGCTTGGGTGTTTCCGGACAAGTACAACTTGGATATTTTTAAAGGAAGAGTGAATAGATGTGAAATATTAGTTATTATTTCTATCAGTACGGCTGATTTAAATGGAACACTTTCAATGAACAATGTTTTTATTGAGAGTTGCACACAGTTACAAAAATGAGGAAGAATAACAAAGCGAGAACACTCGATTATGTATCGTTCCAGCGATTATGTCCCCTAGGTCGCCCGCGCGCATGCGTTCCGTTTTACGAACAATTATTATAATTATTATTTATTTGTTTATTTCAGATATACATCCATCCATAGTGTTAGTAAAGCCTTAATACTATGCTAGTAAACTTATTAACTAATTTCTTACATAACTATATTTCATTCCAGATTAATAGTCCTATGAAAACAAACGCATTTGCGTCTCGAAAACAAAATACACAATAGATGGTGTTCCTAAGTGGACCGCAAAGTTTACTTGGTAATACAAACCTATTTTTGCTGCTGGTGACCCTTTCATGTATATGTTACCGAGACGTAAATAGCGTTGGTTTTCATAGGACTATTAATCTGGAATGAAATATAGATATAGGTTTCAACAGCCCCACCCAGTGTCTAATGATGGGGCCGTCAAACCTCTCATTGATCATCTTCAGGATCCCGTTAGCGCTGCCCCGCAGCCTGCGCGTCAGGGAGCTCGCTTTGTTGCGCATTACTGCAGCAAAATCGTTTGTGCGAGCTTCTGCGAACATCCCTGACACGCTGCAGTATCGGGGCAGCCCCAATAGGGCCCTGAAAATGTTATTGTATTGTACGCGCAGAGCGCTGTAGGCACGCTTGGTGTATGTGGTCCACAGACTAATAGTCGTCTTCTGGATAAACGTCATCGTCAGTTACCATCAGGTGAGACTTGTCAAGCGCAAACCCGTCGGAAATAAAATAAAAACCTCAGTATCTCCAAGCCTGGCAGCCTCGTAGTAGACTCGACCGCAGCACAACTATTTAGTGAAACAGCTTTATGAAACTGATCACTCATAAGCTGGATCACCAAATTGTCGGACTGTGCGTCCTTCTTACCAGAGTAAGATTCACATCACACATTTAAGATTCACATCAAAAAACAACTTTGTAAGAAAGCCTATTATAAAATAAACGATTATTTGAATGACGAAGACGCCTGGTGCTAATGTTAATTCAGCTTCGCATAATCTTTATTAATTGTATGCAAACTTGATTTTTAAAAGGTGTGTTGCGTGAAGTTTGTTGCGCCGTTTCTTCTTCACAGCGCTAACACCTAGGAAGCGGTAGTCGATAAAAAAATGACGTGTATAAATGTACCAAGTGTACTCATAAGCAATAAATGATTTTGACTTAACTTTGAGTACGGCAAAGCCAAACATATATAATGCTTACGCCTTGGTCCCAGAGGGGTAGATAGATAGATAGACATTTATTCACTGACTCAACACATGTTCACAAACAAGTAGAAAATATCCAAACATCCAAACTTTCGCATTTATAATATTAGTAGGATTTTAAAAACTGTTCTAAAATGTTCAGTTACTAATTTTAAGTCGCCCTGATCTGTTTTCTTTCGAATATATTTAATGTACAGTTTTTTTTTGCATTTACGATTTTAACATACTCGTACCTATGGGCCCGACTCTGAAGGCACACATTTAAAATTTGACGTCGCTAAAATTAGTTTCGTCTTTATCTTCATAATACTGTGTGCCAAGGATAGCAACAGCTTTAGTGCTGTCAAATTTTAACGTTGTGTCTTCAGAATCGAGCCCTATGTATAGATAAAAAAAAATAGAAAAATTAACTTAAATCAAAACTTACCTAACCCAACCGTAGAAGGTATATGAAATCTATTTTATCAAATGAGTGTATCATTTATATATAGGTATGTCCTTATCTGCATTGTGGTTAATTCAATTCGTTACTGATATACAGGGTCTGACGTAGCCTAGGAAAACTTATTCGTGAGGATGGGGTTATGTGCCAGAGTGAGAAATACAGTGATACGTGAGAAGTGTGTCTGAAAGAAGATGTGGTAACGAAGGTAGAAGAAAGAAGGTAGAAGGTAGCCATATCATGTCTCAAAAGGTAAGCATGGCTATGCATAATGCTGTTCTGGTTCCTACGCTGACGTATGGTAGTGAATGTTGCGTATGGCAGAAGAATCACGAAAGCAGGATAAATGCGGTGGAGATGCGGTCTTTAAGAAAAATATGTGGAGTGAAGTTATGTGACGGAGTGAGGAATACAGTGATACGTGAGAAGTGTGTGTGAAAGAAGATGTGGTAACGAAGGTAGAAGAATGAAGGTAGAAGGTAGCCTTATCATGTCTCAAAAGGCAAGGATGGCCATGCATAATGCTGTTCTGGTTCCTACGCTGACGTATGGTAGTGAATGTTGCGTATGGCAGAAGAATCACGAAAGCAGGATAAATGCGGTGGAGATGCGGTCTTTAAGAAAAATATGTGGAGTGAAGTTATGTGACGGAGTGAGGAATACAGTGATACGTGAGAAGTGTGTGTGAAAGGAGATATAGTAACGAAGGTAGAAGAATGAAGGTAGAAGGTAGCCTTATCATGTCTCAAAAGGCAAGGATGGCTATGCATAATGCTGTTCTGGTTCCTACGCTGACGTATGGTAGTGAATGTTGCGTATGGCAGAAGAATCACGAAAGCAGGATAAATGCGGTGGAGATGCGGTCTTTAAGAAAAATATGTGGAGTGAAGTTATGTGACGGAGTGAGGAATACAGTGATACGTGAGAAGTGTGTGTGAAAGAAGATGTGGTAACGAAGGTAGAGAAGGGTGTGTTGCGTTGGTTTGGACATTTAGAGCGTATGAGTGGAAGGCGAGTGACAAAGGAGGTTTACAGCGCGAGTGTGGAAGGAACTGCAGCTAGAGTGCTGTCTGGAAGAAATCGCTTTTAGCGATAAGACGCGTAGATGTAGATGTGTAAGCTACTTTATTATTGTATCTTTGTTTTTATGATGAATATGAATGTTTGTACCCAAGTCTTGGCTGTTTATATATTTATTTAAGTATGTGTATCCGTTATCTTGTAACCATAGCACAGGCTCTGCCTAGTTTGGGACTGGATAACTGGTGTGAATGTCTGACATATTTATTTTATTATTATTTATCGTGCAATGAATTGAATTGAATTGAGGTCGTCCTAGGGGGACGTTCATGGACCACATTGGTGACGTCTCAAAAAGGCTGGGGTCCGCAGTGAGATGAAGATGTGGTGAGAAGAGTAGGGCGTCGGATAGGGGGCTTCGGATGGGGAGCAGGGGAAGGCAGGGGGATGACGGAGCCACGTAATTCATTTGTCTGCGCGTACGAAGTATATAGTACAAAATATTATATCTGTACTCGTAATCACTCACCTGCAATACTCTGTCGCTGTCTTTCTTATTTTCCTTCTGTAAGGTTGCCTGGAAGAGATCGCTTTAAGCGATAAGGTCACCTTTGTACACTTTCCAAAAATCTGTACCTATTTTATTGTTATCTTTAATTTGTGTGCAATAAAGAGTTTATCTATCTATACTAATAATATTATAAAGAGGTAAAGTTGGTGACGTTGTAGGGGGTAATCTCTGGATCTACTGAACCGATTTTGAAAATTCTTTTACCAATAGAAAGCCAAGGTTATTTGTGAGTGTCATAGGCTATATATTAACCCGAAAAATTAAAAGACTTTCGTGGTAGTCGGAAAATGTTTACCGGCCAACGAAGTGGGCCCGGGGCGGCTAGTTACATTCATACACTTGTCTAATCCCAAACTAGTATTTCCAAATTCCGACCAACATTACTTTGTTGCATACGTATATCAGTCAAAAGTTAGGCGAATTTTCAAACACTCAAATTACCATACCCGCTCCCGCTACCGCTCACGAATTCAGTCGAACATTTACACCCTACATTCTTCGCAGCGTATCGTCCAGGTCCAGGTGAACTACAGAATCGCTCCCATTTCCACTCCCGCTCCCGCTACAGCTTCCGCTCCCGCTTCCGCTCCTGCTCCGGTACCGCGCCCGCTCCCCTCCCGCTTCCGCTCCCGCTCCCGCTCCCACACCCACTATTCTTTTCCCACGCCCACGCCCACTCGCACTCCAATTCCCACTCGCAGCTCCAAATGTTATCCAAACTCATCGCAATCTGAATAGTGCGGAAATACTATTATGTGCAATATATTGCATACTAACCTTACCTACTAATGTATTTGAAAACTAAAAATGTCTATAACTTTTGATTGAGTTAGCCGATTGCGATGAAATAAAGCCTATATGTTAAATTAAGCCCCATGTTTCTGTGAAAAGTCCATCAAAGTCCGATCAGTCGTTTTTAAGTGATGCGTGCACAAACTCACAGACAAACAGATAAACAGACAAAAATTTCAAAAATGATCGAAAAGTGTTCTGTTGCTTATCCTTAGACCCCCAATTTTTTTTTTGCAAATATCTTCAATGTACAGACACGCGATATTTACGATTTTATTTATTATATTATGTATGTATATCAGCTGTCTGATACCCATATTACAGGCTCTGCCTAGTTTGGGATCAGGTGGCCGCCTGTGAAATGTCCCCACATATTTATTATTATTATTTATTTATTTAATTTGTTACATACTGTACATAAAACGACACGTAATTGATTTATCTATGTCTGTGGTCGCACCTAACTGATGCGGTTTCACCAGGAACCTGTGGTGATTTGTATCGTTTGCAGAGAACCCTAAATATTCAACGATCTCTATGTACTACTAGATGGAGCGTTCCAAACAATTGCTCTGTTTAACGCAAGTAGCCACAACTCTTTCACATTCACAATGAAACTTGTGCAGTTATTACGCAGAACATTTAATTATTACTAAATATTGACGCTACGGTTAAATAATGTCAATATTTAGTAAATAATTAAATGTTCTGAGTAGTAACTGCACAAGTTTCAAAGTGAATATGAAAGAGTTGTGGCTACTTGCGTGGAACATAGCGATTGTTTGGAACGCTCCATCTATGAGTACATAGAGACCGTTGTAAATATTACTTAAGTTTTTTTTAATAAATAAATAAATCTAATAAATAAAATCGTAAACATCGCGTGCCTGTACATTGAAGATATTTGCAAAAAAAAAAATTGAGGGGTCTAAGGATAAGTAATAGAACACATTTCAATCATTTTTGGAATTTTTGTCTGTTTGTCTGTTTGTCTGTTTATCTGTTTGTCTGTTTGTCTGTGAGTTTGTGCACGCATCACTTAAAAACTACTGATCGAACTTTGGTGGACTTTTCACACAAACATGGGGCTTAATTTGGTGTAACATATAGGCTTTATTTCATTGCAATCGGTGCAGTCAATCAAAACTTATGCGAATTTATAGTTTCCGAAAACTCGCGTACGCTGCGAGGAGTGTAGGGTTTAAATGCTCGATTGAATTCGTGAGCGGTAGCGGGAGCGGGTATAGTACCAGTGTAATGTGAGATTTTTAAAACTATAAATTCGCATAACTTTTGATTGAGTTAGTCGATTACGATTAAAAATCTGGAGCTGGATCTGAATCTGGAGCTGGATTTGGAGCTGGATCTGGACCTGGACCTGAACCTGGACCTGGACCTGGACCTGGAACTGGACCTGGACCTGGACCTGGACCTGGACCTGGAACTGGACCTGGACCTGGACCTGGACCTGGACCTGGACCTGGACCTGGACCTGGACCTGGACCTGGACCTGGACCTGGACCTGGACCTGGAGTGGGAGCGGAAGCGGGATTGAGAGTGATATTGAGGTCTGAGTGGAAGTGGGATAGGGAGCGGATCCTGTAGTCCACGCGAGCAGAGCCGCGGGCACAGCTAGTATATAAATATGTGGGGACATTTCACACACGGCCACATGATCCCAAACTAGGCAGAGCCTGTAATATGGGTATCAGACAGCTGATATACATACATAAATACATAACATAATATATAAATAACATCCAGTCACAAGGCAAACACAACAATAGTAAAAAAGGAATTAACCTGTGTACAAAGGCGGACTTATCCACTTAGGGATCTCTTCCAGTCAACCTTAGAGTAACCGAAAGGACAAGTATAATGCGTTTAGTACCAAATTTGATATATTGCGCGGTTACTAGCTACATAACTGTATTTTCTCGCTAGAAACGTGGCCGCGAGGCATGAAAGGTGCGCGGGAGGGGCGCGCTGTGTCTGAAAATTGGCACGCGCGAGACTGAAGTATTACCATCCCCATTGGTAATCGAACCCAACCGTGTGGTTTCCGGTAGAGTAGAATAGGACCACTCCAACTCTTCCCGTGGATGTCGTACAAGGCGACTGAGGGAATACATTATAAAACATCAATCAGGCCTCCCCAACCCGTCTGGCCAGCGCGGGGAGTGTAGGCCAAATCCTCCGTCTGTCTCCGGCAGATGAGAGAGGGTTGTGCTCCTGCAGTGGAGACAAAAATAACCCGATGATGAGACTGAAGTAAACAAAGGGCTATTAGCGTTCTATCTTGATAGGATATTTGTTGTTTTTACCTTTCCATTCTACTGTCGATGTATATTTTTTTTATAATTCAGCTACATAGCTTTTTTCTTTTCTTTATTTAACAAAAATTACAACATATGTGAACAGAGCGCTCACGTGATCAGTGCAATAATCTACACCCATCGACCGCCACGCCGGAGGTTGCGGGTTCGAATCCCGCTGGGGGCAAATGTTCGTATGATGAATATGAATGTTTGTACCCAAGTCTTGGATGTTTATATATTTATTTAAGTATGTGTATCCGTTATCTAGTAACCATAGCACAGGCTCTGCCTAGTTTGGGACTGGATAATTGGTGTGAATGTCTGAGATATTTTCTTTTTTTTTTTCTATCGACAAGAAATGCTTGTGCAGTTCTTGCTTTAGTAATCCACCTGATGCAATGTATTTTAAATCGGATGGCAGAGAATTTCCAAATTTTAGCCATAACATACCCGCTGATACGTTTGTACCTGCCACCTATTAACTTACCTAATTAAAATGTAATTGCCAAGTCATCATTAATGACTGTGATTAGCTAATAGCATATTTAATGACTTTATTTTGATGCGTCAGGTCGACGCGTAGAAAGTTTTAAAAACGGCTAGAATTATGCTTTTATTATTTATATTTTTCAAACAGTTAGAAGAGGGGAATTTAATGCCGATGGCATTCTCTAACGTTCAATTCTGGGTTGAGGCATAGAATCCCACTTATATTATAAATGCGTTTCAACCACTGGACGGATCGGGATGAAATTTGGCACACATATAGGTTAGGTCCTGGTATAGGATAGTTTTTCTCCCGTAAAAACATCTCATTCCTATTTTTGTTAAGAATAAACCACTTGATCCAATGTGATCCTTGAACGTCCTCCCAGGACGACCTCTAGTTGTAGTGTATATTGTTTAAGAAAGTAACTTATTCCTTACTTACTGATTTCACCATTCCTTGCAGGATATAATACAATAACACCTCACAAAACTCACGCACTGTCAGAAAAGTCACAAAAGAGATTGATATTAAAAGCATATAGTTATGTGATCTCATTTTTATAACACGTTCAAATTGTTAACACTCAGCATTTTCAAGTTTTCAGTTCCTTGTTCAATCCTCACTATACTCACGTTATACATGCGTATATGTTTGTTTGTTTTGTTGTTTGTTTGTTTACTCGGCAAGCGTAGTGTGGGACGCCCCCTGGCCAGGTGGAGCGACGATCTGCGTAAGGCGGCTGGCAGAGACTGGATGAGAAGAACCGAGGATCGGGTTCGGTGGCGCGCCTTGGGAGAGACCTCTGTCCAACAGTGGACTCTTACAGGCTGATGATGATGATGATGTTTGTTTGTGTATATATTGACAAAGACAGAGGTCGTGGGTTCGGTTCCCACCGGGGACAGAAAATTTTGTACAATTTGTATAAGTTGGTCTTTGTCTGGATTTTAAATTTGTGAATTGTCCTATCCTTGTTTAATTCTAATAGCACAGGTGATAAACCTAGTTTGGGATTAAACAATACATACATACATAATGTCCACGCCTTGGTCCCAGAGGGGTAGGCAGAGACGATGTATCACTTTGCGTGATCCTGACACACCTCACTCACGTTCATCAACCTTTTCATGCACCTCCTTTTATTCTCCTCACTGCGGACCCCAGCCTTTTTGAGGACGTTACTAATTTGATCCTTGAACGTCCTCCTAGGACGACCTCTAGGATTAAACAATTGTATGTATAATAGGACCGAGGATTTTGTTCAGGGCACACCTTGGGAGAGGCCTATGTCCAACAGTGGACTCTTTCGGGCTGATGATGATGATGATGTATAATAGGCCTACCCCAAATCTTCCCGTGGGTGTCGTCAAGGCGACTAAGGGGTTTCACCAGGGCGTTCTCCTGTGTACATTAAGATCGTTACTGCGATCACCGATCGGCCTGCCTGATTATGTCAAGTCCTCCAATGGACAGCCCGCTAAAAGTGGCATTCTACTGGGGAGGCTTGTGTCCAGCAGTGGACGTATTTTGGCTGGCGACGATGTCTTCATATACATATCATCATCAGTTTATTTTTGTCTCCACTGCAGGAGCACAACCCTCTCTCACCTGCCGGAGACAGACCGAGGATTTGGCCTACACTCCCCGCGCTGGCCAGACGGGTTGGGGAGGCCTGATTGATGTTTTATAATGTATTCCCTTAGTCGCCTTGTACGACATCCACGGGAAGAGTTGGAGTGCTCCTATTCTACTCTACCGGAAACCACACGTCAATTTAATTAATTATCACAAAACATGTTAAATAACAAGCAAACCCGAAGTAAAACAGCTAACTTACAAATAATGAAATCTGCTTACTGGACAAGGTCTGAAATTGTTATTGAATAAATGCTGCCTACGCGATACCGCAGTACATGCGCAGTACAGTACGGGGACTCAACTCTGCGTCATTCGATCACTTAAATAATAATAATAAATAAATATGTCAGACATTCACACCAATTATCCAGTCCCAAACTAGGCAGAGCCTGTGCTATGGTTACTAGATAACGGATACACATACTTAAATAAATATATAAACATCCAAGACTTGGGTACAAACATTCATATCCATCATACGAACATTTGCCCCTAGCGGGATTCGAACCCGCAACCTCCGGCGTGGCAGTCCAAGAGCTACCCGTTCCGCCAAGGAGGTCGTCTATTTTAACAACAATACGATCGATATTTTTCTTTTACTATATTTTAATCTGGTATTTTATAACGTTTTCTGTTTGTAATTGTAATTTTATACGGTACTAGCTTTGCCCGCGACTTCCTCCGCGTAGGTTTCGATATTTACACACTGCTTTCAACGATTAATTTGGTTTCCCGTATGAATGAGATGTTTCGGGATAAAAACTATCCTATGTCCTATTCCAGGACCCAACCTATATATGTGGCAAGTTTCATCCCGATCCGTCCAGTGGTTGAAGCGTCATTGAGTAACAAACATCCAAATATCCAAACATTTAAACTTTCGCATTTATAATATTCGAAAGTATAAGACCCACAGCTGACCGAGCTTGGTAGCTTTGAACCACCTCTAGTTTAATTTTGGTATTCGCATTTCGAGTTTCGCTGACGCAACGTTTTAATGTAAACATCCACTTGCTCAACGGTACGTATTGTACCTCACTGCACTCGAGGCCGAACGTACAGAATTCATATTCGTGAGTTTACACTTTAAAAAAACTGTGTTGTTTTTCATTTTCTTTCTCACGTCTGTTTGTGATATTTCAAATATGTCAAGGTTCTCAAGTCAAACAAATGGTTTCTATGGAACAATTAAGTGTTTAACTAATTGAGGTCGTTTATGTGTCGCTTTAAATGTGACTCAACAATGGCGATCTAATTAGATAATCACGTGCCGATCATGATATCATTACATTCTAGTGTATGTATGTTTATTTTATTTTATATATTTTATCATCCTATTAGGAGTTGTAAGGTAATGATTCTAATAAATAAAATCGTAAACATCGCGTGTCTTTTGACATTGAAGATATTTGCAAAAATAAAATATTGGGGGTCTAAGGATAAGTAATAAAACACATATCGATCATTTTTGAAATTTTTGTCTGTTTGTCTGTGAGTTTGTGCACGCATCACTTGAAAACTACTGATCGGACTTTAATGGACTTTTCACAAAAACATGGGGATTAACTTAACTTAACATTTAGTCTTTATTTCATCGCAATCGGCTAACTCAATCAAAAGTTATAGACATTTTTAGTTTTCAAATACATTAGTAGGTAAGGTTAGTATGCAATATATTGCACATAATAGTATTTCCGTACTATTCAGATTGCAATGAATTTGGATTACATTTGGAGCTGCGAGTAGGAGTTGGAATGGGAGTGGGAGTGGGCGTGGGCGTGGGAAAAGGGGAGTGGGTGTGGGGAGCGGAAGCGGAAGGGAAAGCGAAGCGAAAGCGAAGCGCCAGCGGAAGCGGAAGCGGGAGGGAAGCGAAAGCGGAAGCGGGAGGGGAGCGGAAGCGGAAGCAGGAGAGGGCTCGGGAGCGGGAGCGGCAGCGGGAGCGAGACCGGAGCGTAAAGCGAAAGTTTGGATATTTGGATGTTTGTTACTCAATCACGCTTCAACCACTGGACGGCTCGGGATGAAACTTGGCACACATGTATGTTAGATCCTGGAATAGGACATAGGTTAGTTTTTATCCTGAAAAAACATCCCATTCCTACGGGAAATACATAATAATTTGTGATGTTAAGTTGTCCACGCGGACGAAGTCGCGGGCAACAGCTAGTTTTTCATAAAGAGTGAAATTGTACTTTTTATTTATTTATTTAATAGTTTATTGTACACGCAAACATACAAAGAACAACACAAAAAAAAAGATAATTATACATAAGGTTTATCTATGCAGCGTTCATTCTGACGCCATCCTCTCCACAGGTGGGGTTCAAAGGCTTCGGCCTGACTCCGGCCCAGCTGTCCGCGTCGGGCAGCTTCACGTTCAGCGACGGGAAGTCCTACAGCATCACGCACGGGTCCGTCATCATCGCCGCCATCACCTCCTGCACCAACACCTCAAACCCCAGCGTCATGCTGGGAGCTGGTGAGTGCAAGAAAGCCTACTATAAGTTAGATATGATAAAAGTCCATGGAGTGCTTGATGGCTCAGCATAGGTAGACCTAATGATTGTAATGAATAAGATAAATCAAAGGTAGGGCCCTGTGCCGTTGGGTTTGTTGCCACTTCTTCCCCTCGGTTATACAGGTGGAAGTGGAGTAGTTTTTGGCAGAATTTGACGTCAAAAAGAGAATAATTTATTCCAATTTTGATTCTTTTCATTGTTGCACTGTTAAAATTAAATAATATTTATTTCAGGCCAGTTAAGCCCAAAGGATAAGATAAGATAAGATAAGATAAGCCTTTATTTCCCAATTTGCATGCATACGAGTACATTGAATATATACTCTAATAGTAATTTGATTTTACACAACAATAATATCATTCAACGTAAAGTAAAATAAGATTCAACATAAAATATTAATTAAGTAATGATGCAATTCATAATAATGTAAAATTAAAACTAAGTACATTCCTATTTATCGCAAAGGAAGTATTACAAAATTATTACAATTCATCAAGAATCTGGCAGAAACAATTGCTAATCGTTGGGACCTTCCACCATTTATGAACACCAATACATTGACAGCCCTCTAAGCACAATTTATAGACTAAATCTGTGAAGTCACTTGACCTGGTGCTGACAGAATACCAGCGCTGGAGTGCGCGTAGCGTGCTGCAGCATTATGCTGAGTCAGCGCCATTTTGTTGCTGCGACACATAGGTACCTTGATTATTTTTAAATTGTAATTTATTAATTCTGTTTTGTTTATTTCTCATGTATGTGTGTGTCGTAGCTATGAATAAATGACCTATTCTATTCTATTCCACTGAGCAAAGTGATGGTTGAGAGCACGAATTATCATCTCTGTTATACGAGCCACGAGTATGTGCATTCGCGGCACTCGCCACAGACGGATGCCCGCTGACAAACTCTTCGGTCTCGATGACGAAGCAGCACTACCACACATCAATTAGTTCTTCCTTAACGTTACGTACATTGTACACCGTATTCCTAATGTTGAATTCCTCTTGTTACTATCAACGATCTCTATGTACTACTAGATGGAGCGTTCCAAACAATCGCTCTGTTCCACGCAAGTAGCCACAACTCGTTCACATTCCCTTTGAAACTTGTGCAGTTACTACGCAGCACATTTAATTATTTGCGCTATTTAACCGTAGCGTCAATTTTTAGTAATAATTAAATGCTCTGCATAGTAACTGCACAAGATAAAAATCCTTTCAGTTACTCTAAGGTTGACTGGAAGAGATCCCTAAGTGGGATAAGTGCGCCTTTGTACACAACTTTATACTTTAGTTTGATTTTGGTACAATTAAGCGTTTACATACAAACGTACTAAAGCTTTAATACGTTGAGTGGCAGTGGGCTGGTCACATTTGTCAAAGGACCTATTACCGTTGGGTTATACGAGAGGCGGCGATGTTGTTCGGAGCGCAAAGTGGACGAAGTAAAGTCGCTTTGCATCGTATCGTCTCTGCCTACCCCTCTGGGAACAGGGCGTGAGCGTTATGTATGTATGTATAATTAAAAAAACAGCACAATATTTCATCATCATCAGGTTATTTTTGTCTCCACTGCAGGAGCACAACCCTCTCTCATCTGCCGGAGACAGACGGAGGATTTGGCCTACACTCCCCGCGCTGGCCAGACGGGTTGCGGAGGCCTGATTGATGTTTTATAATGTATTCCCTCAGTCGCCTTGTACGACATCAACGGGAAGAGAACTATTCCTTAATTAATTTAAATTACTGTCATAAATGTATGTAAATTTTGTAGAAGTTTATAGTAATTTTTCACCTAATTTACTTCCAGGTCTCCTAGCAAAGAAAGCAGTAGAGAACGGCCTGAGCGTTCTGCCTTACATCAAGACCTCGCTGTCCCCCGGCTCGGGCGTGGTCACGTACTACCTGCGGGAGTCCGGCGTGGTTCCGTACCTGGAGCAGCTGGGGTTCGACATCGTCGGCTACGGGTGCATGACATGCATAGGGAACTCCGGCCCCATAGACGACAATATCGCTAACACCATTGAGAAGGTCAGTTGGACTCGCCTACGTAACGAGACCAATGACGAAACGTTTAGTCGACGACTGAAAAACCTTTTGTTGGAAAATGAATATTATACTATAAATGAATTTTCTAAAAAAATGAAATTGGTGGGCCCTCTGACGTTTAATTTAATTTGTGGTAATTAAGTATAATAAATAAGTAATATGTGGGGACATTTCACACGCGGCCACCTGATCCCAAACTAGGCAGAGCCTGTAATATGGGTATCAGACAGCTGATATACATACATAATATAATATATAAATAACATCCAGTCACAAGGCAAACACAAGTGCTCATCACACGAATGTTTGCCCTGGGCGGGGTTCGAACCCGCGACCCCGAGCTTCGCAGGCAGGTGTACTACCGACTAGGCTACGGGGCTGACAGTTTTTTTTTACAAATATATTCAATGTGCAGACACGCGAAGTGTACGTTTTTATTTATTAGATTCCTCTGTATTTTACCCGCAGAACGAGCTGGTCTGCTGCGGCGTGCTCTCAGGAAACCGCAACTTCGAGGGCCGCATCCACCCCAACACCCGCGCGAACTACCTAGCGAGCCCCCTGCTGGTCATCGCGTACGCTCTGGCCGGCACAGTGGACATAGACTTCGAGACCGAGCCTCTGGGGAAGAGGGCTGATGGGTCCTCCGTGTTTCTGAGAGACATCTGGCCGACGAGGGCTGAGATTCAGGAGGTGGAGAACAAGCACGTCATCCCAGGGATGTTCAAAGAGGTATTGCCACATGCAGAATTAAATATACTCGTAATAAGTCAACCAACTCTACCCGTGGATGTCGTACAAGGCGACTAAGGGAGTACATTATAAAACATCAACCAGGCCTCCCCAACCCGACTGGCCAGCGCGGGGAGTGTAGGCCAAATCCTCCGTCTGTCTCCGGCAGATGAGAGAGGGTTGTGCTCCTGCATTGGAGACAAAAATAACCTGATGATGATGTATATAGGTAATTGTTAAGCCCCGCCCCTCTCCCTTCTAAAACTACTGTACTAAACATAAAAATTCCTGCCCCATCCAGGTGTATGAAAAGATCGAGCTCGGCTCCCCGTCGTGGCAGGCGCTGGACGTGCCCGGAGGGAAGCTGTACGGCTGGGACCCCGCCTCCACCTACATCAAGCGCCCGCCCTTCTTCGACGGCATGACCAAGGTAATCGAACGCCTTAAGGAAATCTGCACAGCAGTTTGCGCCACGTTTGTAATACTTGGTTTCACAAGCTAATAGTTTGGTCCCTTGTTTAGTTTGGTGTACAATATTTGTATTGTAACAGCGTTCATAAAATGAATTTCTTTCATTTTTTCATAGTCTCTTTCTTTCACGCTTTCATTAAGACATAGTTAAAAGGGAGGGGCGCTACATAGTTAAGTAGCCTATACTTAAGAAAAGTATAGAGCCGTGGTAGCCGGTTGGTCGTGCACTCGCCTCACGTTCATGAGGTCGTGGGTTCAAACCCCGCCCGTACCAATGAGTTTTACGAAACTTAAATACGGTTTATTTATAATACCACAGGCTTTTCGGTGAAGGAAAACAACGTAAGGAAACCTGCATATGCCAAAGAAGAAATCCTGAGGCGTATGTGAAGTTCACCAAATCTGCTTGGGGCACCGTTGGTGGTCAGGGGTGTGGCACAAAAGATCCTGAAGGGTCGAAGTGTCGTCAGGTCTTCCTGGGCCCCTGATAAGATAAGATAAGAACAGTATAAATCCGGCACTGACTCATGGTAGTATTTTAGGTTATTTTTTATACCTTGATTGCTTGTTAGCACGAGGGATAAAAATATCGAGTTGTGCCTCACAAACTCCACCTACGTCAAGAGGTCGCCATTCTGCGATGGCATGGAGAAGGTAATCGAACGCCTACAAGAAAACCACTTTCAGATATACTTGCAAGGGGGGGGGGGGGGGGGGGATGTAATGTACATCCCCCCCCCCCCCATCACACCAACATAGTAACTCTGTGACCCACTACCCCAGGCCCCAGAAGAAAACCAGCACTGCGCCTTCAGGGTGCAGCTCTTTGCTGAGTTGGGGACCTCTCACTTTCACAACATCGTCTAAATAGTTTAAGCAAATGTAATAATTAATCTTATTTTAATTAATGTGTGTATAACATTGAGAATGAATGTAATTTGTATGTTGTGGTGGTGAATAAATATTTTTCTTTCTTTCTTTTCTTACATAACAAGTAAGTATTTGGGCTTTTTATTGTTCACAGTGGAATACATAGATAGCGAAGGTTCCACAAGGTAGTATTTTGGGACCTTTCCTGTTCCTTAGATTTTAGTCTGCAGTTTTGCCTGTTGTCTTCTCGTGCTACATTGATCTCAGGCGGCCATCTTATAATTGTTTTCTTTTTTATATACAGGACCTGCCTAAAATCAAGAACATACAGGATGCTCGCTGTCTTCTGCTGCTAGGCGACTCTGTTACCACCGACCATATATCACCGGCTGGGTCGATAGCCAGGAACTCACCGGCGGCGCGCTTCTTATCTGCTAGAGGGTGAGTGAATGCGTGGAGTACACCATTTTTCATTTCATCATCATCATCATCAGCCTATATACGTCCACTGCTGAACATAAGCCTCCCCAATAGAATGCCTCATTTGGTGTCTTTCCATTTTGAGATTTGCCATAATCACCTCGCTTGGCAGACGGATTGGTGATCGCAGTAATGATCTTAATATACACAGGAGAATGCTGCTTCCCATCCCTGGTGCAATCCCTTAGTCGCTTTGACGACACCCACGGGAAGATTTGAGGTCCTATTCTAAGCCGGGAACCATTATTTGCCATAAGTTGTAGATACATGCACCATATTGTATTGGATATTTATACTTCAAGTTCCCGTACAACTTTACCCATTTAGGAGTTGCTATGGACCAGCGTGGTCACTCAAATAATCGTTTATTTTATAACTAGCTGTTGCCCGCGACTTCGTCCGCGTGGACAACTTAAAATCGCAAATTATTATGTGTTCCCGTAGGAATGGGATATTTTTCGTGATAAAAACTATCCTATGTCCTATTCTAGGACCTAACCTATATGTGTGCCAAGTTTCATCACGATCCGTCCAGTGGTTGAAGCGTGATTGGTTAACAAACATCCAAATATCCAAACTTTCGCAATTATGATATTAGTAGGAATGATAGGATAGGCTTTCTCACAAAGTTGTTATTTAATGTGATTCTTAAACTTTATGTCAGTCATATATAAGATTTTCTCTGATAGTTTGTTGTATTGTGTTTTTTTTGTAGACTCACACCTCGCGAGTTCAACTCGTACGGCTCCCGGCGCGGCAACGACGCGGTCATGTCGCGCGGCACGTTCGCCAACATACGGCTGGTGAACAGGATGTCGCCCACGGCTGGGCCCAGGACCACGCACCAGCCCAGCGGAGACGTCATGGACATATTCGACGCGGCAGACAGGTAGCAGTGTGGCTTATAGAGATACAGTGTGGTTTATAGCGATACGGTGTGGTTTGTAGAGATACAGTGAGGTTTGTAGAGATACAGTGAGGTTTATAGAAACACCGTGTGCTTTGTAGAGATACAGTGAGGTTTATAGCGATACAGTGTGGTTTGTAGAGATACAGTGAGGTTTATAGAGACACAGTATGGTTTGTAGAGATACAGTGAGGTTTATAGCGATACAGTGAGGTTTGTAGGGATACAGTGAGGTTTATAGAGACACAGTATAGTTTGTAGAGATACAGCGAGGTTTATAGAAATATTGGGGAAATCCTTCGAGCTTTATATAGTATAGAAAGTGTGGTTTGTAGAGATACAGTGTGGTTTGTAGAGATACAGTGAGGTTTGTAGAGATACAGTGTGGTTTGTAGAGATACAGTGAGGTTCATAGGGATACAGTGACGTTTATAGAGATACAGCGAGGTTTGTAGCTATTTATTGTGGCTAATGGAGATCTAGTATGGTTTATTAATCAAAATCCACTGTGTGGTTCATACAGATTCAATGTAGGAATTGATCTCGCATATTAATTAATGTAGTAATGTATAATATAGTTGTTGTGATAATTGACATCCTCCAACTTTGACATCTCCTATTTATGTATATACAAGTTAGTTTTTATATATGATCGGTATACGTCATATTCCATTATGTTGTGAACAGATACGCTTCTGAGAACGTGCCCCTGATCGCTATCGTGGGCAAAGACTACGGCTCCGGCTCCAGCCGGGACTGGGCTGCTAAAGGGCCTTATTTATTGGTAAGTTTATTATTTACTAGCTGTTTAGCCCACGGCTTCGTTGAAATCACAAATTATTATGTTTTCCCGTAGGAATGGGATGTTTATGTCGGGAAAAAACTATCCTATGTCCTATTCCAGGACCTAACCTATATGTGTGCCAAGTTTCATCCCGATCCGTCCAGTGGTTGAAGCGTGATTGAGTAACAAACATCCAAATATCCAAACTTTCGCATTTATAATATTAGTAAGAAGTAGGGTGAGCTGAGCTCGCGACTTTCACTAACATACATGCTCCACCCCCTCTCTCCCATCTTTTACCACCTCCCTCTCCCACTCAATCTTCTACTTCCTTCTCCCGTCCTTTCCCTGAACCCCACCTAAACCCCCTCTTGTTTGCTCTCCCCTTCTCCCCACACCTTCCCCCTACCCTGATCCTCTTCCCTACCCCTCTACTTCCACTTCCCTGACCCCTACCCTCACCGTCGCAGTCCCCCACCTCCCCAAAGGTAACTGGTACTGATATTACCTTAAACTTCGTACAATCTTTATATAATTGTATGCAAACTTATTTTAAAAGATGTGTTGCGTGAAGTTTGTTGCGCCGTTTCTTCTCGACAGCGCCTAGGAAGCAGTAGTCGATAAAAAAAAATGTATAAATGTACCAAGTGTACATACTTTTTTTTAAATCATTTTTTAAAGAGCAGCGACTATGTCGATCTATTGGTGACAACAAAGTTACCAGAAGAAATTTACATGACTAATGCCTTATGGATTTCTTCTGTTAATTCCAATCTTACTAATATATACTTGCAATGAAAGGTACATTGACTTTTCCGCAGGGCATCCGCGCAGTGATAGCCGAGTCGTTCGAGCGCATCCACCGCTCGAACCTGGTCGGCATGGGCATCATGCCGCTCCAGTTCCTGCCGGGGGAAAACGCTGAAAGCCTGGCCCTGACTGGCTCAGAGAAATACTCCATAAGAGTGTCCGAGGACATAGCGCCTGGAGATCTTGTCACAGTTCAGGTAGGTGGTTTTAAAAAACATTCAAATATTTTTCAAATATTTATTTTTCGTTCACAATTCATCCTTAAGCTATGATACAGTGGTTGGAGGCCCCCTGTTGAGTATTGACCGGGTGGCTCCACTCTTCCATTGTAGTATTACATCTCCATATTTTTATTACTTATTTACTATAAGATTGTGTGTGTGTGTGTGGGACGTGGGGGTGTGTGTGTGGGGGGGGAGGGAGGGGGTATGGAGTAACGTAATTATAATAAATAATTTATAGTTTGTTGGCAGAAATAGCTCTCTTTATACACATCTATGGCAGAGAATACTAAATATCACTACGCAATGGTGAATAGCAAAGCAAAGTTACAAAGTTTTTAATTTTGATATTAGCACAAAAAGATTGAGGTGTGGGGTGTGTGTGTGTGTGTAATGTACAGTATGTGTGTGTACCCACTAGCCCTACGATACTATAGCAGTGTGTTGATGACAGAAGTTGTGTTGTTGAATGTTGCTGTTCTTTCCACTAGTGGGGTGACAATGAGGAGTGTACCTGATTCTTTGATTTTGTATGTTTTGTGTGGCTTTGATCCCTCTGGCTTGTCTTCTTAGGGGCCTAGGATGTCCTGGCCACACCTCGCCCCTTCTGGACCTTTTGTGCCAAACCCTGTGCACCAGCGGTGCCCCAAGACTTCACACACGCCTTAGAAATTCTTCTTTGTCATATGCAAGTTTCTTCACGATGTTTTCCTTCACCGAAAAGCCAAACCGTACTTAAGTTTGGAAAGACTCATTGGTACGGGCTGGGTTTGTCCAGGACCATGACCAGGACCTCATGAACTTGAGGCGATTGCACAACCGACTGGGCTCGGTAGCTAATCGTGGTACCACAAACTAATTATCAACACGGAGGGGGCGATGTTATGCCACACATACGCCAAGTGGTATCACGGGGCGAAAACCTTGTGAAGGAAAGTCTTAATTAACGTAAATGCTAATTTAGTTCCTGATGCAATGGAATAAGGTATATTTTAAGAAGTTTCTCGTACATAATGAATACATTATAAAACATCAACCAGGCCTCCCCAACCCGTCTGGCCAGCGCGGGGAGTGCAGGTCAAATCCTCCGTCTGTCCCCGGCAGATGAGAGAGGGTTGTGCTCCTGCAGTGGAGACAAAAATAACCTGATGATGATGAATGAATAACATAACAACATAATTTTGTATTTTATATTATGGGTCTATTCTCTGGGGTATACGAGTGGTCTAGTGTAGACCGCGAGTGGGCAGACTGTAGTGTGGGACGGGCGGGCTGGCTGGTATAGGTGGGGCGACGTGAGGCGTGGAGCGGCTGGCAGTCACTTGGTCAGCGCAGCCTGTGCCCAACAGTGGCCTCTTTCAGGATGATGATGATGAATAATTGTTTACATTAGAGCTATTTTTACAGATCATGTTATGGCTTGCCGTGTGGTTTCCGGTAGAGTAGAATAGGAGCACTCCAACTCTTCCCGTGGATGTCGTACAAGGCGACTAAGGGAATACATTATAAAACATCAATCAGGCCTCCCCAACCCGTCTGGCCAGCGCGGGAGTGTAGGCCAAATCCTGCATCTGTCTCCGGCAGATGAGAGAGGGTTGTGCTCCTGCAGTGGAGACAAAAATAACCTGATGACGATGTTATTTATTTATTTATTTCTTTATTGTGTACAGAGCATAATGTTATTTAATGTAGATGACAATACATTATAATTATTGAAACAATTAGACTCTACCTGTACAGGCATATACACATTAATATTCTATGCTAACAACATTATCTTATATTTTATAGAACATCGTCAAATTATTATTATAAATATTTACTACGTACTTAAAATACTGTATTAAATAAATTATGTCATAATGTCTCTAACAATGTCAACAAATTAATATTTCAACCATTCAAATGTCAATAAAGGTGTCAATTTCAAATTTTATGCTAAAGTTAGGTATATAAAACAATTCAAAGTCCTAAATAATCATTTTCATGACACAATAATTTAGTTATATTCTAAAAATTCATTCACGCTATAAAAGCAGCGTTCAATCAACCAGCTTTTCAAAGATAATTTGAACTTATTTATTTTAAATACTTTAAAAAAATCTGGCAAACTATTATAAATCTTTATGCACATTATGCTACAATTGTTCGCAACCAGTGTTAGATTAGTTGGATGTCTGTATAGTTTGTTCACGTTGCACTGTCTTCGAGTGCGTGTGATTAAATCTTGTCTTTTTTGAAAAAGTGCACTATGCATATGAACAAATACACAGACCTCCATAATGTACAGGCTTGGCAACGACAACAAGTCATAAGCCCTGAAGAATGGCCGGCATGACTCTATTTGCTTTAATCCGAATATAGCTCTAATAGCACGCTTTTGAACAATAAAAGCTCTATCACGATCAGTTGAGTTTCCCCATATTACAATACCGTAACGTAGTACTGAGCTAACGTATCCGTTGTAGGCTGTTATGGCTGCCCTTTTTGACACCGACTGACTGACTCTACGTAGGGCATAGACAAAACTGTTAATTCTGGAGCAAACCTCACTTACATGTTTCTTCCAATTACAATGCTGGTCTATAATTAAACCTAAGAATTTAGTATCTGTCGTCTTTTCAATATGTTTACCTTCAAATTGAATATCTAGTGCTTATGGCATTTCGGAGATGAGGGTGGGGTCAAGACCCCCTGGTCCGTATAGTCTATTTATATATAGTCTGTTTGTTGCTTGATTAAATGTATTATTTGTTCCAGGTGGACAACGGCACGTCATTCCAAGTGAAAGTTCGCTTCGACACTGAGGTGGACCTAACTTACTTTAAAAATGGTGGTATCCTGAATTACATGGTCAGGAAGATGGTATAAGTGTCTAGTCTAAGTTTAAATGAGGATCAGCCACGTTTTTTTTTTGTTAAGTATGCAGATATTTAGAGCTAAAAACCCAGTAAATACTGTGAAAACATTATTTAAATCGGACCTAAAATGACGAAGATACAGTAATTTCAGAGTAATAGTTCCAAAAACGGAAGTGACGTCATCTCACGGGTCGCGGGAACAACGAGCCGCAGTACACTAGCGCAGTCTGCCGTAAACAAAACACGCGCGACACAGAGACATCAATGAACTCCGAGCGAGAGAACATCGCGCGCGGGTTGTAACAAGTGACTTCGACATAAAAAGCGCGCGCGTTTTGAAAAGTTGCGTTAAATAAACTTTAATAACTTCGTCATTTCTTGATGGATTTTTGTAATTTAAAAAACAAAATGTCCTGCAATTTATAGAGCATAAGCCATATTTATTAAAAATTTAAATGTTATAGGCTGAACCTCATTATATATAGGGAGTTACCTCCATGCCTGCACTGGTAGGGTAACTGTTGATGGTATAGGGTGGGATTTTTTCCTACAAACGTGCTCATCGTAGAATTAATCGAATCGAACAATTGATTTCATTTATATTATTTAGTCTCTTTTTTTTATTCCTGATGGGTTTACGCTTGACTTCAATCTCACCTGATGGTAAGTGACGATGAGGCCGAAGGTGGAGCGCGCTTACCCAGAAGATGCCTATTCTCTCTTCCTTTATAAAGATCCAAGTTGTTCTTGTCCGGACATACCCAAGCTGGTAGGGAGTTCCATTCCTTAGCAGTTCGCATTATCGCGAAGTTGAGCGTGGTGTGTCTACTGCATAAGGATGTCCCACAGCCTGGTAGTCCAGAAGTGGGAACTCTCTTCCTACTTTGACTCTTTACTTCTTTAATTTAATTTGCCTGGAGCCCAAGGTAGCGTAGATTCAGTCCTTGGGACTCGCCCTACCTTCACTGGTAGGTGTTTGTGTTGCGTACCTCCGTTGATCCTCGCTCAGAGGAGTTGCGGGGGGACAATGGGGAGGAGGCGGGAATGTTCCCAGTGGCGTTATTTGGGCGCCGGCAGCGGAGGCACTCCCTTTATAAGACACGTCGTGATTTTGAGTGAAACTCGAATTTTGTATGTTTTATTTACACACAGCTGGTTTTAGGGTCCTTTTTGTGTTATTTATTATTTGTAATGGGTTCTAGAGTAAGGGTAATTTTTATATACATTTCCAATGCTTTGTTAGAATTTTTTTAAACTAAAATGTAAAGAGATGTTCAACATTACAAGTTAGTAATACAAATAAGCAATAAAAGTAGTTATAAATATATTTTTTTATTATTTGTTTACATTATAAAACATCAGTCAGGCCTCCCCACCCCGTCTGGCCAGCGCGGGCAGTGTAGGCCAAATCCTCCGTCTGTCTCCGGCAGATGAGAGAGGGTTGTGCTCCTGCAGTGGAGACAAAAATAACCTGATGATGATTATTTGTTTCCATATTTGATAAATAGTATATTAAAAGACAACAATACATACATTTGTCTAACTCCTATCTAGGGAATTTAGACAATAACATCCAGATCGGGACCAACTTGTACAAAGTTATTGGTTCTTGGTGGAAATCGAACCCACGAGCTCTCGCGCAAGTCCACCCCATAAGTCACAAAACAAACGAGACAGTCGAGTAAGTTTTGAGTTACATATAGTCCTTGTTGTACAAACAAACTTACAATACAATTTATTGTGTTGTTTTGTAAGCTTGAGCGGAAAGGAATATTCCTATTTGTACCCCGGGACTGTCCCCCAAGCTGTCATTTTTGTTGTTGTAAAAAGTCTGATTAGTACATAATTTTATTAGTAGTATAATTTTATTCTAATACGGCTCTGAAATGTCCTAAACAATCTGCTCTCTGTCATATTTCTTATTTTGCTTGGGAAAGGTTGCCTGGCCGCTTTAAGCGATAAGGCCGCCTTTTTACACTTTCCAAAAATCTGTAGGTACCTATTTGTATTATTAATCTCTGTTTACTATAACAAATAATTTTGTTATATGTTTTTTTAATTTTTGTAAATTAGCTGTAGGTTTCAGAATGAATAAATAAAAATAAAATAAATAAACTTACCCAAAGTAGAATCCTGTGCCATATTGCAAGGATAGGACAATTCACGAATACAACATTCAGATCGTAACCAACTTGTACAAAGTTATCTATCCCTAGTGGGAATCAAAGTCACAACCAACATCAGATTAACAGTAAAATAAATATCTTAGACATTCACACCAAATATCCAGTCTCAAACTAGGCAGAGCCTGTGCTATGGTTACTAGATAACGGATACACATACTTAAATAAATATATAAACAGCCAAGACTTGGGTACAAATATTCATATTCATCATACGAACATTTGCCCCTAGCGGGATTCGAACCCGCAACCTCCGGCGTAGCAGTCCGAGAGCTAACCCGTTCTGCCAAGGAGGTCGTCAAGTGGAAATAAACAGTGGAAATAAAATATGACACATGACTCGTTAGACAGTATAAAATGATTTTGTATTTCGACGGATATTATTCGATATGCTTACGGAGTAGGCTTTCTGATTTTTCCTATACATTTTTGACAGTAATGGCGGCGGTAAAACTCTCAAATATTTACCGTTGTAACTGTTACCCGGGGGGCAGACCCGGTGTGGCAGATAGGAATATTCCATATATTTTTTGTAGATACTTTATAAATAATGAGTATAAATGACAATTGTTAAATATTTATATGTAATCGTGTAATCAAAATAAACATTCGTATTTTGTTATCAAGTTTTTTTATTTAATAATTGCATTGATTATAATTAAACTTAAGTGAAAGTGATTTTATTCACTTATTTGTTACCCTTAAATATAAATAATACTTGCTTAGGGGCCGATAAATATTACTGCGATCACCAATCCGCCTGCCAAGTGTGGTGATTCTGGCAAATCCCCCAATGGACATCTAACCAAAAGTGGTATTCTATTGGGGAGGCCTATGTCCAGCAGTGGACGTATTTAGGCGGATGATGATGATGATGAAGGGGCCGATCGTTAACTACGTAAGGACGGTTTTAGCAATTGAAATGTTTGTATAATGTGCGAGACATAAATAAACTAATAAAAAGTTTGTCTGGAAGAAATCGCTTTTAGCGATAAGACCGCCTAGATGTACATATGTAAGTTACTTTATTATTGTATCTTTTTTTATGTGCAATAAAGTGTAATTGAATTGAATTAAATTAAAATAAAGGCTATAACTTTAGACTGTAACATAAATCGGGCCTCCCCAACCCGTCTGGCCAGCGCGGGGAGTGTAGGCCAAATCCTCCGTCTGTCTCCGGCAGATGAGAGAGGGTTGTGCTCCTGCAGTGGAGACAAAACTAACCTGATGATGATGATGAAGATGAAAGGCTATAACGGTTCTATCTATAGGATTTCTGTGTTAAAAACTATCAGTATAACCAAACCAGCAAACAAACGTTCTTATCTGCTGAGGAGACAATCGAATACCTTCTTCCATATTAACTTCTTCCACTGACCTCAACTGCTCATCAAAATACTCCAGCTTTTCGGTTAAATTACCGTAAAACTGATTGAAATTCCTAACAAAATTCTCCCTTTTCTTCCACTGTAGAGGGAATAAGTCTCTCATCCACATATTTGCAGCTAACGTAGTTTCTTTAATACTATTTACGACTAAATTCTTAAACAGATCTTTAATGAAAACAGTTTTAATTCCAGTTCGAACTGTATCAGCTTTTTCTAAGTAATTCTCTAGTCTTAGTAACACAGTGTCGTCGTTCCATTTCTCGAAAGTTAAAATATGAACTCCCATCGGCAATTTTCGCGTCAAAAAACTGAATTCATTGGTATGTTTGCTCCAAATCTTTTTCGAATCCACCCCATAAGGCCAGCCTTTGGAAACTAAAACCTGCGGAGCCATAGACAATTCCTTCGCGAACTTCTTTTCGAAAATCTTATTTGGTTTGAAATCTCCTTTTGATATGTATAAGTAATGCTTCCCACGGATTTTAATGCCTTCGCCATTATACGTCTCGTTTAAGAACACTTCCATCCCGCTGTCGTCCGTGAGGATTCGTCTATGGACCATGAGATCTATCTCCCCGTCGTACAGAGAGGTGGCTCCTTGAGATCGGTCTGGGAATACGCTGAAGCGGATATTTTTCGTTAAATCTTCTATGTAAATCTTTGAGGTGACGGGATAGTAGTTTCCTGCAAAGACAATAGCTGGATTATACCCTTGGTACTAATAAACAAAATCGTAAACATCGCGTGTCTGTACATTGAAGATATTTGTAACAAAAAAATTGGGGGACAATTGGGGGACAACGATAAGTATTAGAACACATTTTGATCATTTCTGCGTAACGGGGGCAAGGGAGCGCAAGGACATCCGGTGTTTCTCTGCACGCGGTTGCGCCCTGCTGATCGACCAACGAGACCCTTGCCACCGACAATGACCACTCATCAGTAGGCCATAAATACCACAGACCGGTGGCGGGCAGCAGCGTTACCAGTTCGAGGCCTAGTACTGCGATGGCTATGGGCAAAACTCCCCTATAGTGTGGCGTTTATTGGGAAAGGCCAATGTCCAGCAGTGGCTGATATGATGATAGAACTAATACAGTAACAATATAACGCATACAATGACATGTAAGGGACTTAGAGGAGTGGGGCGAGCCATCGTGAACTGAACGAACAGCCAAAGAGGTGTACTAGAAACTGAAAGACTTGAATCAATTGAATTGAATGAAAGAAAAGAGGAAACAAAGAAGGAAATTGCATTTGACAAGAAAACCATATCAGAATGGTTGTCAGCGAAGGACTTCAACGAGACTGAAGCTTTACTAAAAGCAATGGCATAAAACAAATTATATCTCCTGCTTTCTCCCTCTGTCACACACTTGCACACTACTAACACATCAACATATATACATGCATGCATACATACACCCCCCCCCACACACACACACACACACTCACACACACCCCTGCACATGCACACACATACACACACATGAAATTGGTTTTTGTGAACACATAATTAGAAATTTTTTAAATTGTACAATTTTTTATTTTTTCTTTGCTTTTTAATTTTAGTTTATATTTTTCTTTAATGTTGTTATATTTTATATTAGTGTAATACTTTTTATAGATATTTTATTGTAACAGTTACAACTAGTATAAGTGTTCCATTTTCCCATCCGACGGACTGTTGTCACTGACATCCTGCGACACGGCCAACTGGTCAGAGCAGGTGCCAGGAACTGGTAATTTGCAAGTGTGAACACGGCATTTTTAAATCCGCTTTTGTTGTATGTAATAATAATGTAATGTAATGTAATTATTAAATCAATCATTAAATCAATCAAATCATGTCCCGAGGCTAGCCTTGTAGTACTACAAAATATCGTTTTGTATGTGTATAAACATCTTATAAATAAAATCGTAAACTTCGCGTGTCTGTACATTGAAGATATTTGCAACAAAAAAATTGGGGGGTCTAAGGATAAGTAACAGAACACATTTCAATAATTTTTGGAATTTTTGTCTGTTTATCTGTTTGTTTCTGCGCGCATCACTTAAAAACCACTGAACTGATCTTGATGGACTTTTAACAGAAACATAGTGCTTAATTTGGTATAACATATAGGCTTTATTTCATTGCAATCGGTGCAGTCAATCAAAAGTTATGCGAATTTATAGTTTCCGAAAACTCGCATACACTGCGAGGAGTGTAGGGTGTAAATGTTCGACTGAATTCATGAGCGGTAGCGGGAGCGGGTATGGTACCAATGTAATGTGAGTTTTTGAAAACTATAAATTCGCATAACTTTTGACTGAGTTAGCCGATTATGATGAATTTGTTGCATACGTATGCAACAAAGTAATGCTGGGAGGAATTTGGATTGCGATGGATTAGTTAGGACTACATTTGGAGCGACGGGGGTAAGAGAGAAAGAGGGTTGAGGGGAGGATTGAGAGTAGAGTTGAGGGCAGGGTTAAGGGACGTAGATGAGGAAGTCAGGCCACAGAGGGTAGTGGCCTGCCGGATCGCGAGGGCATATGCGACGACCTCGCATGCGGCGGCATGTGTCCTCGCCTGCACCCCGCCCTGGGAGCTGGACGTCCCGGTTCAGGCGGAGACGTATCGGGTGTGGGCTGAAGCTAGGGCGCGTGGGGACCGCACTGGCCTAGAAGAAGTTGAGAGGGCGCACCGAATGGCAGAAACGAGGATGAGGAACCGGTGGAAGAACGACCTGGAGGACCCTATGGAACCCGCACCATAGGGGCACTCCTCGCGTCGTTCGACGCCTGGCTGGATAGGGCGCACGGCAGCCTCGGCTTCCGGCTCACGCAGGTGATGACCGGGCATGGTTGCTTCGGTCATTACCTGCACGGTATAGGGAGGGAGCCCAGTGCCACGAATGTGGCGCTCCGGACGACACGGCCCAGCACACCCTGGAGGTGTGCAGTCGCTGGGCTCCGGAGCGTCTCGAAATGCAGGCGGCCACCGGTGGAGGGGATCTCTCGCTTCTCGCCGTAGTGGCGTACATGCTGAGCAGCGAGAGATCCTGGGAGGCCGCGGAGCGGGAGCGTGAAGACGATGTCGACGCGCCCCCGCTCCGGCGCAGACGGAGGGGTAGAAGACGGGCGCAGTTCGCCGCCCGTCTGAACCCATAGTGGAGCCAGTGGGTTAGGGGCCCACACTGCACGGCTTCATACGTCTGGGGAGGGTCTGATAGCGTTTCACGACCCTCCGCCCTTGGTGCAGGTGTACCGACGTAAATCGGTGCTGCCGGAGGACGTCACGGATAGAAATCCTTGGGACCCCATGACGTCCTCCTTTAAACGGCAAAGCGGGCGAAACGCCGGAGTGGTTTTAGTGGGTATGCCCTCCACACAGTACGCACTCGTACTGTGTGGAGGGAGAGTCCCACATACCCCCTGGTCTCCCTAACCAGGGGGATGCGTAACGCATTTCCACTCCGACATAAAGGTAGATGCGGGAGTGGGAACGGGAGCTGAAGCGGGAGCTGGACCTGGACTTGCACCTGTACATGGACCTGCACCTTGATCTGGACCGGGAGCGGGACCTGGACCGGGGGCGGGACCTGGACCTAAAACTGGACCTGGATCGGGAGCGGGACATGAACCTGGACCTGCTACTGGACATGGACCTGGACCTGGAGCGGAAGTGGGAATGGAGCGGATTCTGTAGTCCACGCGAGCGGAGCCGCGGGCACAGCTAGTATTTAATAAAGTGCCGGACTCCATTAGGATTTTACCTCTAAAGCAAATTAAGATTAAGGGAATGGTGGCTCAAGTCAACATTTTACAGTGTAAAAGAATTTCTAGAAAGTAAGTTTTCTAGTTTTTACCCATCTTCAAGACATATTTGCATGCTATTTTTAGTACCGGTTATGACCAATTTTAGCTATTCTTAGCAAATAAAGAATTATTATAGAATCGAAAATTCTAGTTACATTTTATTTGTTTTAATTTACTTTGCTTAGGTTTCTGAAAACTTCAAAATTAAAACATATTCAGGATACTTTCCTGTCACAGTAATGAAATCCAAGGACGTTTTTGGCTAAATAACCTTATTCTTAAAGCCGAAAAAATAAAATCCGTTTGGCTATATAAGCTTTTAGTTGAAGCCATAAAAAAAAACGTCCCCACCTGCGACCTTGTCTTTGTTGATCGGTTGGTACAGTGGGCGTGCGTTGCGGATCCTCTTAACCGTCTGTCGGCCGTTCGAGTCCGTGTAGAACACGCCCTCGTGAACCAGATCCGTCATGTAGCGTATGAACACGTCCTTACCTGGAGATCAAAGGCAAGGGGCACTACAACATCAAAATGTGGCATATCCTGCACTACAACATCAAAATAAATAGTTAGGGGATTTCTGGAATTTTTTGGAATTTTTGTCCAGAAATCCCCTTAGTGTTTCCTTTGAGAGGGGATTTCTGGACAAATTTTCCAAAAAATTCCAGAAATCCCCTTAAGGGGATTTTTCGCAGGGGATTATTGGAATAAGCCATCCTGAGTTTCCTTTTTTTCCAGGAATAACAAAGGAATAATAAAATAGGGCCCACCCCCAATCTTAGAGACGTGACCGCTAGGCATGAAAGGGAGGGGCGGGCTGTGTACGAAAATTGGCACGCGTGGAGCTGAATTAAACAAATGGTTTTAACCGCTCTATATTGATAATCTTTCCGTGACTACACAGTAACAATATAACGCATACAAAGAAATGTAAGTGATTTAGAGGAAGAGTGGGGCGAGCCGTCGTCAACTAATCGATTTGTAACTAAAAAAAGCTTGTTAGAAGCAACGATCTCTATGTACTACTAGATGGAGCGTTCCAAACAATCGCTCTGTTCCACGCAAGTAGCCACAACTCTTTCACATTCACAATGAAACTTGTGCAGTTACTACTCAGAACATTTAATTATGACTAAATATTGACGCTACGGTTAAATAGTGTCAATATTTAGTAAATAATTAAATGTTCTGAGTGGTAACTGCACAAGTTTCATTGTGAATGTCAGAGAGTTGTGGCTAATTGCGTGGAACAGAGCGATTGTTTTATAACGCTCCGTCTAGTAGTACATAGAGATCGTTGGTTAGAAGTATACTGACCAACGCCATCACTGACAGGAATGGGTCCCACAAGCCAGTCCACTTCAATAACAGGGCTCTCTGTGTACAGACGCACCACCAAGGACGCCCAGTCAGCGTACACGTAGTGTACTTCTTCCACTATCCTGCAAAGTAACAAGAAACGAACATACAGTAGGGGAGAAAGTTACTTACTCCTGGCGTGCCTGCACTCCAGCGTCGAGCAGGATCTCCGCAATGCAACGGATGAGGCCGTCGGTACAGCTGCGTTCCGGTCGCGCATGATCTATGCGCCATAGACTTAAATAAAAACGTAATTTAACATTATTGTAAGTTTCACATTAGGTATTCTATAGTTTGACGTTTTCCTTACCGCACCTGATTCCTCCAAGCCCTTTACTTCGGTCCCCCACCGCAGCTCGACAGTAACTCACCTATTCTTATAAACGTGCGCGTCCAGATAGTCGAGCACGGCGACGGGCACGTTGTCTATGGAGCGCAGCACGAACACGCCGGGCGGGTGGTCGCGCGGCCGGCCGAGCTGCGCGGGCGCGTCCGCCGCGAGGTAGTACGGCTGCACGTCCAGGGACGTCGCCACGCCGTTGGAGAGAGACACGCTGGACACCTTCTTGCAGGAGGGGTCGAGGTTCACGCGGATGTACTGGAAGTCATACACATGGAGGTTACACTGCACAGAAATCTATTATATACTAGCTGTGCCCGCGGCTCCGCTCGCGTGAACTACAGAATCCGCTCCCATTCCCGCTTCCGCTCCCGCTGGCGCTTCCGCTCCGATCCCACTCCCACTCCCACCCAGACAAACAGACAAAAATTTCAAAAATGATCGAAATGTGTTCAGTTACTTATCCTTAGACCCCCAATTATTTTTTTTGCAAATATCTTCAATGTACAGACACGCGAAGGTTACGATTTTATTTATTAGATAAAGATGGAGCGTTCCAAACAATCGCTCTGTTCCACGCAAGTAGCCACAACTCTTTCACATTCACAATGAAACTTGTGCAGTTACTACTCAGAACATTTAATTATTACTAAATATTGACGCTACGGTTAAATAATGTCCAGGGGCTACCCTGGTCGTGAGCGTGCCGACATCCCGGCGCTGGGCGAACTCCGGGCACTATTAGCCTTACCGAGTCACGCGGGGCTCTGACGAGGTGGACAAGTACTTCCCGAGCTAATCGTGGTACCTCAACAAGGCGGCGATGTTGTTCGCAACACATCACGTCAAGGGGTATCACGGGGCGAAAAGCGGGCGAAGGAAAGTCGCTTTGCGACATTGGATTGAGCAAAGTGGCGATATTACGTCTCTGCCTACCTCTTTGGGACCATCATCATCATCAGGTTAATTTTGTCTCCACTGCAGGAGCACAACCCTCTCCCATCTGCCGGAGACAGACCGAGGATTTGGCCTACGCTCCCCGCGCTGGCCAGACGGGTTGGGGAGGCCTGATTGATGTTAGTCGCCTCGTACGACATCCACGGGAAGAGTTGGAGTGGTCCTATTCTACTCTACCGAAAACCACACGGCAACGCGTGAGCATTATGTATGTATGTAAGATGGTGATATTGAACTAAATATAACATTACTTACTTTATTCTCAATAAACAGATCATTAGACTCAACATAGTTATATAGTCTTCTTGTAACTTTTTCCTCAGCAATGTTATATCCCAAATCTTCTGTATTTTCCTGCATTTCATTTTGTTTTCTTTCTTCTGATCGTTCGTTAATTTTTTCTGGCTCTCTTGTTGTTGATGGCGGTTCTCGTTCTTCTTTTTCTTTAATTTTTCTTCTTGTTTCAGGTATTTGTTCTGTGCCTTCTGGTTCTACTTCTGTTTCATTAAGCGTTTGGTTTTTTTCTTCACTGATTTGTTCTAAATCCGCTTGTTTTTGTTGATTTTCTTCTGAATGTTGTTTGGTTGTATTAGTTATTACTGGATCAATCGTAGTCTCGTCTTGTTTTGGAGGAACGTCTGTATCGTTATCATCTTTCTGTGTAGCATCTTGGATTATCCTTCTGTTAGGTTGTAATAAATCTGTATAATTATATGTAGGATCTGTTTCGTTAATATTTTCTGTAACGTTTAGAAATGGCTTCGCTGTCGAACTTTTTGCTGTATCGGAAGATTTTCGCTCTACGACCTCTACGTATTCCTGGAGATCCTTTGGTTTCAGATCCTCGATATTGTCTATAATCATTTCTGTTGTGCCGTGAAATTCTGAGTAGTCCACGTCTAAATTCTTACCGTGAAAAGTTCTGTTAATTAAATCTTTATATTTTTTATTTAATATTAACAGTTCTGGGTTTATATCTGCATCAGACAACGAGTAGTCGCTATCCATATCAGTTAGTAAACCCTGTTCTTCTAGTTTAGGATTGTTAGTCTGCCGTATTAAATATTTCTTATTCTGTTTCTTCAGTTTCTTTATTAAAGACCTCTTCTTTCTGTTCGGTTTGGACTTCTCTCGTTCTATGTAGTAGGAACGATACCCTAATGGAGGTATGTTTTCAGCTATGAAGATCAACTCATGATCAGCCGTACTCCGTAACGGCAAGTTGAAAATAGGAGTTGGTATTTTCATTATGGCTACTTTCACTTTGTCTCCTGCAAAAGGAAAAGGTTTTACTGGATTTGTTAGGGTTCGGCAGGACGGATGTCATGGATACTCAGCCTACTCAGGAGTTGCTAACTCTACTGAAAAACGTGTCTTGTGACATTTGATAAGAGTTTGGCGTCTATGAGGAACAGTCACGTTTTTTTCGTTAAGTATGCAGATATTTAGCGCTAAAACACCCAACAAATACTATGAAAAAATTAAGTAAATCGGATCAAAAATGACGAAGTTACAGCAATTTCAGTGCAATAGTTTCAAAAACGATAGTGACGCCGTCCGGAGCTTTGCGGGAAGTGTGCGCAGCACACTAGCGCAGTCTGCCGTAAACAAAACACTCGCAATACCGCTCTGGTGAGTGTCATCCGAGCGAGAGGGCGAGAACATCACGCGCGAGTTGCAACAAGTTACGTCGACATAAAAGCGCGCGCGTTTTGAAAAGTTAAATAAACTTTAATAACTTCGTCATTTCTTGATGGATTTTAATGACTTAAAAAGTAAAATACTCAGCTATTTATAGCGCATACGCCATGCTAGTTAAAAAAACAAAATATATTATGTGAATGATGCTGCTGACATCATGGGGGCGTTTGGGCTAGAGAGAGTATAAGTACAAGGGGAAGGGATAGGGTGGTATAAGAGAAGACCTACGAAGACCTGATCCTCACGTTAGAGTTACAAATGGCTTTGTATTTCGATGAATGTACTTCTCATTACTTACCGCTAGGACCATAGACACTGAACATAGAGTTTTCAATCGGTAACCTGACGGGTATAGACACAGGCCACGCCAGGGGATTGTACACTATTATCTGAGAACAAAAGAATACATCGTCACCATCACCAGCTTTCTGGCGTCCTGTGTTGAATAAAAGCCATATCAGGTCCTTTCGCCGGCCACCTTTCTAACGTCGTTGGTCCATCTGGAGGGGTGTTCACTGGCAAGAGCTAGTAGATAGTATCTGACGATGAACTAAGGTCAGAATGAAGATATTCAGACCTTAGTTCTTCGTCGGATACTATATTTCAAGAAAACCTCTCCCTCTGGAACCACGTGCCCGGAGGGGTCATGGCCCGAAACACACTCCTATGGTAGGCAATTCGAGGGGTGGGGGGGGTGGGGGGGGTGGGGGGGGGTGGGTCAAGACCCTCCGAAAAGAATGGCTCTAATGTCAAATACTGTCGTTTACTGTCGCAAATAAATCTTAGCAAAGAACAGATGTGTTAGGGTTTCTCTTAAACACGCCAAAAGTAAACATTAAAAGATGTATGGAGAAAGTAGCGACTGAAACTTATGGATCAGCCGCATGGTCAGTGTCAATGCTTCTGCGCCGTAGGCCTTGCCCTTAGGTCATGTCACATGATACACAGAACGCTAGTCTACACTAATATTATAGAGAGGAAAGATTTGTATGTTTGTAACGGATAAACTCAAAAACTTCTGGACAGATTTCAAAAATTCTTTCACCATCACAATGCTACATTATCGCTGAGTAACATAGGCTATATTTATTACTATAAAAAATTAGGTATCCCTACTAAAACTTCAATAATGTAACCCAAGGTATAAATATGCAATATATATAACAAAGAAGTATAGTTATTATGTTCGGTACAATACAATTCATATTGCGATTGGTTTGTACTACAGTTGGAGCGGAAGCGGGAATGGGATAGGGAGCGAGAGTGTGTACGGGAGCGGATTCTGTAGTCCACGCGAGCGGAGCCGCGGGCATAGCTAGTTTTGAATAAACTTACAAACAGTTCGCTTTTCTTGTTGGTTTTGCCACAACTTGACACGTTGAACGAGCAGCGGTAGTAAATGGTACCACTCGGCGATCTGCGCAGCTTGCTGGCAGAGGCACGAGAACCAAACAATTAAGATGTTTAGAAGTTTAAATAGTATGGAGCAACCTTCCTTTAAGATTCACATTAAAAAACAACTTTGTAAATATAAGTAAAACGTATACACATACCTTAAGAAAGCCTATTATAAAGTTAACGATTATTTGAATGACAAAGATGCCTGGTACTAATTTTAATCCAGCTTCGCAAAATCTTTATTAATTGTATGCAAACTTGATTTTTAAAAGATGTGTTGCGTGAAGTTTGTTGCGCCGTTTCTTCTTCACAGCGCTAACACCTAGGAAGCGGTAGTCGATAAAAAAAATACTCATATGCAATAAATGATTTTGACTTTGACTTTGACTTCCAGACAACCTTTGGCTAGAACATATTATACCAGAGAAAAAGGTACGTTGATACATCGTTCAGTTCACGACGCCCCCCTCTTTCATTGTTACTTGTTCCGTCGTGAACTGAACGATCGATCTATAACAAAGACGATACGTGGATTTACTATATTATTTGCTACGACCTCTATGTACTTACTAGATGGAGCGAACCAAACAATCGCTCTGTTCCACGCAACTGCGGCTTCGGGCCTTTCACGCTATTTACCCGTGGCGTCAATATCTACATACCTATAATAAAACTGTAACTGGTCTATGTCTGTACATGGGAGATATTGTAGAAAAAATTGTATGAGGGGTCTTTATAGAGCCAATAGAAACCCAAATTATTGTTTTTAGAATTTTTGACTGTCTGTCTGTATGTATGTTGTTACCTCATAACGTCAAAACTACTGAATGAAATTTGATGTAGTTTTCACAGTTGTCTTGCTGGTGGATCTGGTGCATGTTTCTGATATATTTTTCTAGAAGCCATTATATGCACAATTCATATTGCGATTGGTTTGTACTACAGTTGGAGCGGGAGTGGGATTGGGATTTTGATCGGGATCAGGATTGAGAGTCTGAGTGGGAGTGGGATAGGGAGCGAGAGTGGGAACGGGAGTGGATTCTGTAGGCCACGCGAGCGGAGCCGCGGGCACAGCTAGTTAGTAATAATTAAATGTTCTATATTTCATTCCAGATTAATAGTCCTATGAAAACAAACGCATTTGCGTCTCGAAAACAAAATACACAATAGATGGTGTTCCTAAGTGGACCGCAAAGTTTACTTGGTAATACAAACCTATTTTTGCTGCTGGTGACCCTTTCATGTATATGTTACCGAGACGTAAATAGCGTTGGTTTTCATAGGACTATTAATCTGGAATGAAATATACGTAGTAACTGCACAAGTGTCAAAATGAATGTGAAAGAGTTGCGGCTCCAGGAGCCGCAGCTGCGTCGAACATAGCGATTGTTTGGTTCGCTCCATCTAGTAAGTACATAGAGGTTGATTAATTGTAATTATTTATAGGACGACAATGGGCCCGATTCTGAAGGCACACATTTAAAATTCGACAGCACTAAAATTGGTTTCGTCTTTATCTTCATAATACTGTGTAACAAGGATAGCAACAGTTTTAGTGCTGTCAAATTTTAACGTTGTGCCTTCAGAATCGAGCCCAATGTATGTATTTTAGTTCCATAAATTCTTAGATAAACCCACTATTACTTACTTGAAAGCTTGTTTTAGGATGAGAGTAGACTTCTGAATGGCGACGTACATTTTCTGGACGTAGTAGTCCTTTACGTGCTGCCTCATGGCTCCCGTTATTACGTTGTGGTCTTGGAACACACCTGCCAAAGAATACTAAATAGAGGCGCCTCACCCGCCTGTAAGCGACGTACTTACTAGGCAACATTTGACGCGTGACACGTGACGCGCAGCATGTTCGGCAACGTCGCGCAACGTTGCTAGATGCAGTTGCCTTTTTCTTTTCTTTGATAATGATGACGCTATAAGGGCTGAGATCAACACTAGCTCCTTAGGCGACATGTTGCTATTATTATTCGAGTTGGGGCTATTTCAAGATCTCAGTCTAGACCTTGTATCACTGCGACCATTTCTGGTCTATTGTGATCGCCACCACACGGAACTATAGCATAGTTCCGTGTTAAGCCTTGCAGCAGTTAGAAACTGCACAATGCTTTTAGCACTGAGTTGTTTTACTTCGTCAGGGTGAAGCAAGTAGTTACCTAGGTATGTATTTCTTTTACGCATCAGTGGTCCACACTCGCACAGGAGGTGCATGGGGGTTTCCTCTGCTTCCTCACAGAGCCTGCACTCTCCTGTGGTTCGGAGCTTGAGGTTGAACATGTGTTTGTGCAGGCCACAATGTCCTGTGAGAGCTCTCACTACTATGCGTAAGTTGTTCCTGCTAAGCGTTAATGCTTCTTGTAAGCCTTTATTAGTGCTTTGGAGTGGTTCAACCCTGGCGTGCAATTCCAGTGATTGATGGATTGCTCTAGGCAAAGGTTTCTGAGCGTTAGGCGTGCCAGGCTTGTTGGAACGCCACAACATGGTGCTGGACCGCATAGCGTTCCTCTGTTGTTGGTAACGACTGATCATAAGAGGACAGACAACATTGCCTAAATGTTGCGCAACATGTTGCTCATCATGTGGCGCGTCAAATGTTGCCTAGTGAGTATGTAGCAGTATCATATTAACGATTGATAAGAAGTCTATTTAAAACTGAAGTATTTACAAAATAATAGGCGGTTACGGTGGGTGAAAGTGGATGGTATAAATGTGTGATGGAATACTTCTATCCTTGTTTCTATCCTTGCGGCTCCCGGAGCCGCAGTTGCGTTGAACAGAGCGATTGTTTGGAACGCTCCATCTAGTAGTACATAGAGATCGTTGTTTTAAGATCACTGGCCATCGATCATGGTAGGTAATAACTAGGTACGTACCCATAATCCACATCAACTCCTCGAATTTCTCATCGTTGTTCCACAGTTTGGCCAAAACTTGTAATTGTTTCGCCATCTGTATAATTATATCATCAGTTTAAGTCCACTGCTGGACATACTCGTACATATACATATTTAAATAAATAAACAAACATACAAAACAACCGTACATTCGAGAATGGGCGTGAGTAGGAATGTTCAGTGCGAGAAAGAGACGGAAATAGTAGTGCGCGTCTCTAGAATGTACTACACAGCGGCTGTGTGTAAGAGTTATAGGCCGTTCCTGTGAATCTGCTCATCGCGAAATCTGATCTCAGCGAAAGATCGACGCTTTTCGATTCTAACTTTTTAGAAAGAGAAGCACTTATGCTGTTGACGTACAATGATGTCCCTCTCTCGACTGTGCTGGGGCCAGCAGCCAGCCTTAATATAATTTAGGCGCACACACAAACGGGCTGGTGCGGCTGTAATAGTGTGTAATTTAGACTTTTATTGCTTGCGTGCGTGTGTGTATGTGCGTGAGGTGAATGAGGTAAGTGAGGTGGGTGAGGTGAATGAGGTGATGAGGTGAGTGATGTGAGTTAGATGAGTGATGTGAATGAGGTGAGTGAGGTGAGTGATGTGAATGAGGTGAGTGAGGTGAATGAGGTTAGTGAGGTGAATGGGATGAGTGGGGTAAGTGAGGTGAATGAGGGGATAAGGTGAGAGAGTGAGTGGGGCGAGTGCTGTGAGTGAGTTAGTCTTTACCTGTAAGAACACGTGGCCCTCCCTGGCCAGTAGCTTGACTGACGGCCGGGAAGTGTACATGCCGGCAAAGTACGACTTCTTGTCGTACAGAAACGGGAAGAAGTCGTCCTGCTTCGTTTCTAGGAATGGGCTGGAAATTAAAAAATAATAATAAATGATACACAAATATATTACGTGCATAGCGCACATCTAAGCCGTGGCCGCTTAGACCATTCGGTTACACTAAAATAAACAGAGGCTAATTTTAAATGGTATTTTATATGTTGTCATTTTAATTTTAAAATCAACATACTCATACTCATTTATTTCCACCTTTTGGGACATTAAGAATCGACATTTGTTTACATTTTTTTATATCCATTTCCCCCCAAGTAGTCATCCCATCTTCAAGTATTCGCCCTGTATCTCTTAAATAAACTACATGTAGTGTTATTCTCTAAGATATACGTACGTGAACAATAACTCACTTCACTTCGATAGTGCTCTGGAATGTTTACAGAGTTGCCAATGGATTAGGTTTCGAAGTGAGTGAAGTCACTTGAGTGAGACTCGCACGTGAGTTTGTATTTTGAAAATAACAGTACAGTTCATTTCTATTAACAAAGAAATGCCTTACCTAGCATCGTGAACGGCCTTCAGGTAGCAAGCTGGCGTCGAGTACATAAGATGTATTTTTTTGTCCATTTTATAACTTTTATCATTCACCACTCTGCAAATATGTATATACACATCTAATAAATAAAAACGGAAACTTTGCGTGTCTGTACATGGGTGATAGAAATATACAATTTGACTGATTTGAATTTAAAGAAAAGGGGGATGAGAGGGGCCGCTGTACAGGTAGAATATCTCCTCCAGCTCTGCAGTTTTTAACAGTGCCCAGGATACTCGCTACGTTACCCCTTTGAATGTCCAGGTTGATGCGGCTGATAAAAAAGGATCTGGCTCGACGGTCAAATAGTGTTAGTTTGTACACTGAAACACACTGAAAATTTGGAGAGATGAAGGATGATAAGTAATAGAACACATTGAAATAAATTTGTTTCTTCAAATTTTTGTTTGTTTGTCTGTCTGTTAGTTTGTGCACGCATCACAAAAAAACTACTGAACCGATTGTAATGTTCCTTTCCTAGAAGCATAGGGCTTAATTCTGAGTACCATTTAGTCTTTATTGTATCGCAATTGGCTTCCTCAATCAAAAGTAATGCGAATCTTAAGTTTTCTAAAACTCACAAACATTACTCTGGTATAACAAAGAAGTTTATTGCTCGGCGGAGTTCAAATGCGATGAGTTAGGGCGGGGCAGTTAGTAGGGAATCAATAAAACATTAATTCTGTAGTCCACGCGAGCGGAGCCGCGGGCACAGCTAGTCTAATAATAAAAATCTTAGCCTTCAGGGCTGTCACTCACCCAATAAGTTTGTCTATGTTCTTATACCATATGTTGGCGTCGAAGTATCCCAACGACACGCCCATCATGACCATGACATTACTAGTGTTGTACCCAGGGGCTTGTCTATGCAGGATCTGCTCTATGAATAAGTCCGCCTGGAACAAAAAAATTTTTACAAATCAGATACAACACGCTTTGTGCTGGCCGTAATTGCGAAATACCTCTGCCTACCCCTCTGGGACCAAAGCATTATGTATGTATTTAAGCTGTCATCATCATCATCAGGTTATTTTTGTCTCCACTGCAGGAGCACAACCCTCTCTCATCTGCCGGAGACAGACGGAGGATTTAACCTACGCTCCCCGCGCTGGCCAGACGGGTCGCGGAAGCCTGATTGACGTTTTATAATGTATTCCCTTAGTCGCCTTGTACGACATCCACGGGAAGAGTTGGAGTGGTCCTATTCTACACTACCGGAAACCAGACGGCAAGCTTTGTTTTTTAAGCTGTATATAATAAATACCTTCCTATTGTGATGTTCGGTTATCCCCCAACTGGCACACTGGCCTAAATATACAGACTTTTTATAGCTCAACTAGCTGCGTGTCCGCTGACGAGCATAGAGCTTTAGTCCTAAGCTATGCGTTTATATTTAACTAGCTGTTGCCCGCGACTTTGTCCGCGTGGACAACTTAACATTAGAAATTATTAAATATTTCCCGTAGGAATAAGATGTGTTTTCGGGATAAAAACGATCCTATGTCCTATTCCAGGACCTAACCTATATGTGTGTCAAGTTTCATCACGATCCGTCCAATGGTTGAAGCGTGATTGAGTAACAAACATTCAAACATTCACATTATAATATATTAAAGATATTATAATATAGGACTTATTACCACGAGGTAATATTTTGGTCTGATTCTTGTTTATTTTACGAGGTTCCACAGGTATTTTCTGTACGTTCTTGTTCGCTATACTCAAGGCAGTCCTGGATTTGCCATAAGGCTGTATAGGCCACTGCCTAAGGACCTTTCCCCCCACACACACTCACACTTCCCACACACACACCAACACAACGACTCTGACACACCCTTTTTTTTTTTTTTTTTTTTTTTTTTTTTACGGAGTGGAAATGAGTTGTCTCATCCCCCCGGTTAGGGTTACCAGGGGGTATGTGGGACTCTCCCTCCAGGCACAGTACGCTGTCGTACTGTGTGGAGGGCATACCCACTAAAACCACTCCGGCGTATTTCCCGCCCTGCCGTAGTGGGGGGCACAGTGCGTTCTCCGAGGAATTCAAGGCTACTGTGCCCCCCGGCAGCCCCGGACATTACACTGCCGGGGCACCCGCGCCAAAGGAGGGAGGAATCGCCACGCCAGCGACCCCTCCCCCAGACGGTGTGGAGCCGTAACACCGTGTGGGTCCCTCACCCACCTGGCTCCACTAGAGGTTTAGACGGGCGGCGAAAATTGCTCGCCGTCTTCCTCTCCGTCTACGCCGGAGCGGGAGTGCGTTGACATCGTCTTCGCGCTCCCGCTCCGCGGCCTCCTTTTGCGAGATGACTTTCTCGCAAAAGGAGGCCACCGCTTGCCACGACCTCTCGCTGCTCAACATACAAGAGACAATGCTGTGCAGCGAGAGGTCCCCCGGGTAATTCTCATTGACACTCAATTTTTATGGTCACACAGTTATATCTCCTAAACAGTATAAGTTAAAAACATAACTTGTGGATCGGATTATAAAACATCTATTAGGTCACAAAATAAATAAAACTTGTCTTAATAGAAGCAAAAATAATATAAATAATTAACATGAACGATCAAAAACGGGGCCATTTTTCGTGTTCTCATCGTGTCACACTTCCCGTTGCAGTAAAACATTTGGTTACTGCTTTACCAAATTTCAGTATATTTGTATGTTATATATACTAAAGTCACCGTAATTAAATACACTTTACATACAATGGTGTAAAAAAAATCTTTTCATCATTATTTTGAATTGGAAACACAATATGTGTCGGTCACACGATTTTAGGTACTTTAGATTTGAGTAGTAATAAAGGCTTGCTGTTGAACACAACAGCAGCAACTAATCACAGAGTTCGATTCGGTCATCGTCAGTCGTGTTCCTACTTCGCAGAAATGGGACGAGCGACTCATCGTTCCGTGAGTAAAAATTATTGGTAAGTTTATATTTATTCGTAGGTGTACCGATCACTTGCGTGGACAACATATTTGCGCATTGTATTTTAGTAATTGAAATTAAAGTTAGCTCATCGAAACTCCAAAATGTTCGAGATATTTATGTAGTATTTGATTTAAAACGTTACACCTAAACTTTGCAGGAATTTATAAAAAATTGATATTTTCGTCACCTTCGTGGCATCACCTTCGTGGCGTTTTATCCACGAAGGTGATTTTTTGCCACGAAAGTGATTTTTTGCATTGTTTTATTTGGAAATATAGCGACTGGTGTATACGTATTCACAAAATCAACTAGCTTGATGTGGTAAATAGTGTTTTGAATACATAAGTATAAGTAAGTATATTTATTTGTCGTAACCATACATGATAAATTAACAACTACACTATTAATAGATAACTAATTAAACATGAAGTATGGGTAGGTACTAATTAAAGTAAGTAAGTACATTAATGTTGTTTTTAGGGTATAAATAAATAAATATCTCAGACACTCACACCAATTATCCAGTCCCAAACTAGGCAGAGCCTGTGGTATGGTTACTAGATACAAACATTCATATTCATCATTCGAACTTAGGCCTCTAGCGGGAATCGAACCCGCAACCTCCGGCGTGGCAGTCCGAGAGCTACCCGTTCCGCCACGGAGGTCGTCACCGGTCCTTACGAACCAAGCTGGTAATACCCTCAACATCAACGTAGCTTCTGGTCTGATGATGATCCAGATTCGAGTTACAATATATTTAATTTACGCAAAAACTAACGTTCTGATATTTTCTTTTATTGTTCGAAGAGGTTACCGTCTTCTTGTTATGAGATTTTTTTTATAGAATAACGTTTTTGTTTTTGAAAAGGAAAAGTGCTATCTAACTACGTGTAACGTTTCGTTTTTATTTTTTGAGAGATTAAGACTTTCTAAAGCTCAGACTAAAAGTAGTACATAATCTCAGTTCTAAAGACTTATATGATTCATCATAAGGAAAAAGTTTATATTACAACCAATTAGGTTAAGTTTTTGATTATTTTTTAACACCGGAGACTGATTATTTCTGAATGTCACAAATTACCTGTGATATTTCAATTAAAGTATACTCAAATTATGCACAATTGTTATAAGTTTAGATACTTTATTTCAGTTTTTTGTTACTATGTAAGTATGTTATTGTGTTAACACATGTATAAAGAGGGTTTTTTAGAGAAAAACTATCCTCCGAAATATAAGTACCTGATTAATAAAACCACAGTAAAGTTCCTATTTGTTACCTACGTTAATAATGTTCCATAATAAAAACTTTTCACTAAAATTGTGTAGTTTTAATTGACATAGCACATCAAAATCAAATCAAAATATTTATTTTCAAAATTGAAATATATTATTCTCTTTTTGACGTCAACTTCTGCCTAAAACTACTCCACTTCCACCTGCATCAGTAATATTAAGAACCTATTTGGTAGGATGACCGAACCTAGGACCGAACTGGTAATTCTGTTTGCGTAGGTATTGAATTGTATTTGCCTGTTTAATTATGAAAATAAGATTAAGTTGTTATTTCATGAACATTTAGTCTCATAACCAGTAGTCAATTCTAAGAAAATAATGGCTGTAAAGTTACTACGTCACTTTCGTGGATCATCGCGTCACTTTCGTGGCATCTAGAACTTCAAAACATTATTACTTCCAACCGAGACTCACGATTTGATTAATTTACTTATAAATATACTCGTATTATCAAGCGCTATTAGATTGTTTACAAAAATAGTTCATATAAGCAAAAAATAGAATTTACCACGAAGGTGACGATGAGAATCGTGGCGATGAGAATTAGCCCCCCACACCCAGGGCCGCCGTCAAATCCAGGCGCTCCCGGTCCCACCGCCCGCAAACCTCCAGGGTGTGCTGGGCGGTGTCGTCAGGAGCGCCACACTCCGCGCACTGCGGGCTCGGCTCCCTCCCAATATTGTGCAGGTAATGCCCGAAGCACCCATGCCCGGTCATTACCTGCGTCAAGCGGAAGCCAAGTCCGCCCCGCCTCCTTCCCACCCACTCGCTGAACGACGGGAGGAGTGCCCCTATAGTGCGAGTCCCATAGGGGGAGTCCTCCACGTCGTTCTTCCACCTGTCGCGAAGACGCGTCGCCGCCATTCGGCGCGTCTCCGCCACCTCTTCCGGGCTAGGGCGTTCTCCTCGCGCCCTAGCCTCCGACCGCGTCCTGTAGGTCTCCGCCTGCACCTGGGCATCGAGTTCCCATGGCGGGGTGCAGGCGAGGACGCATGCCGCCGCAAACGACACCGTGGTGTAGGCCCTCACGATTCGGAGGGCCACCACCCGCTGCGGCCGTCGGAGGAGCCCCTTGTTCCGGGCAGACAACTTGTCTGCCCAGATCGGCGCCCCGTAGAGCGCCATGCTTCGCACGACGCCCGCGAACAGGCGCCTACAAGGGACCCCCGGTCCTCCCACATTCGGTAGCAGCCGGCCCAGGGCCGACGCTGTCCCCACTATTCGGGGAGCCATTCTCGCGAAGTGCTCCCCGAAGTCCCACTTACGGTCCAGGACAAGGCCAAGATATTTGATGTTGGCCTTGACCTGGACCCTTTCCCCCCCGATGCGGAGCGTGTCCTCCCCGGCCGCCATACCCTCCTGAGCGTGCCAAAGGCGATGGCTTCCGTCTTGGAGAGGGACACGCTCAGCCCTAGCGCGCCGATGCGGCCGACGACCAATTCGGTCGCCACCTCCGCCCGCCGCCCGGCCTCCTCGTACTCCCTCCCCCGCACGGCCACCATGGTGTCGTCTGCGTAACAGATGGTGATCATGCGAGGGAGCTGGACCCCCCTTAGGACCCAGTCGTACCCGATGTTCCACAGGAGCGGTCCTAGGACCGACCCCTGTGGGACACCGCAGGCCATACTGCGGGCCACCACTTCCCCACCTCGTTCGTAGAGCACTACCCTACAAGAGCCATATGGTTGCCGTATGGTTTCCGGTAGAGTAGAATAGGACCACTCCAACTCTTCCCGTGGATGTCGTACAAGGCGACTGAGGGAATACATTATAAAACATCAATCAGGCCTCCCCAACCCGTCTGGCCAGCGCGGGGAGTGTAGGCCAAATCCTCCGTCTGTCTCCGGCAGATGAGAGAGGGTTGTGCTCCTGCAGTGGAGACAAAAATAACCTGATGATGATGATGAAGTGATAATGAATGTAATTTGTATGTTGTGATCGTGAATAAATATTAGTAGGAAGTATGATAGCTCCATAGCAGGGGTATATCGGTGTTAGTGAACCTATGGACCTTACAACTTATGGCTAAATATTTCGCCTGTGTGCTAATTGGGCCGAGAATCATAAATCTTTACGCAGATAGCAAAGAGCCCAGTTGGTTGTGCACTCGCCTCTAGTTCATGAGATCCTGGTACAAACACCGCCCGTACCAACGAGTGTTTCCAAACTTAAGTACGGTTTATTTATAATACCACAGGCTTTTCGGTGAAGGAAAACATCGTGAGGAAACCTGCGTATGACGAAAAAGACATTAAAGTTGTATGTGAAGTGTCAGGGCACCGTTGGTGGGCAGGGGTTTGGCACAAAAGATCCTGAAGGGTCGAAGTTTCGCCAGGTCTTCCTGGGTCCCTGAGAAGATAAGATTTAAAGAAAAAATCTTACCCGCTCGTCAGTGTTTTTGAACAACGTGTCAGACGTGATGAGGAGAGGGTCTCTGCAGGTGGTAGAGAAACAGAATCCTGGCGGAGCCCAGTAGCCGTCGAACAGCTTGTGAGTGTAGATGTCTGACTCGGAACCTGTGATAGAGGATACTAAATATTACTACTAGACTCTAGTATATATTATCTTTGCTACTAGCTAGATGTATCCATACCGTTAGAGGATCAGGCTGTTAGGTGTGGAATTAACCTCCGACCTTAACTTCCGACGCACGATCGAGTCCAGAGCCAAAACTGTAGTGCTATTCTCTAAGATACAAACTCACGTGCGAGTCTCACTCAAGTGACTTCACTCACTTTGAAACCTAATCCATTGGTAATTCTGTAAACATTCCAGAGTTTGTATTTTAGAGAATAGAACTACTGCAGCGAATAAACTTGGCATTCTCCTCAAGGTTAAGCGGTGCTTCTCACCGGCACAGCTTCTCAACCTCTACCAAGCACAAGTGCGGTCGCGTATGGAGCACTGCAGTCACCTCCAGGACGGCTCTGCCAAGTATCAGCTGGCTGTTCTGACCGCGGTTGAGTGTCGTGCCCGAAAGCTCATTGGTGACGATGCTCTGGTAATACCAAGTTACAGAGCCTCAAACATCGTCGCAGTCTTTCGGTTTTCTACCTGTATTTTGGGAAGTGTGCCCAGGAATTACAAGATTTGATTCCCCCATCACCGGACTACCAGCCGTGGAGAGGAACTTCATCCTTATGTAGTAGATATACCACGCTCTCGCACGAAGCGTTTTGCTTCCTCTTTCATAATGATATTTGCAAAGTAATGGAACTCTCTGCCAGTCCCGACATTTCCGAACAGGTACAACTTGGATCTTTTTAAAGGAAGAGTGAATAGGCATCTTCTGGGTAAGTGCGTTCCACCTTAGGTCTTATTGTCACTTACCATCAGGTGAGATTGAGGTCAATCGCAAACCCGTCAGGAATAAAAATACCTATTCACTCTTCCTTTAAAAATATCTAAGTTGTACTTGTCTGGAAATACCGAGGCTAGCAGTGAGTCTCCTCAGTTCGCATTATGAACGAGGAAGCAAAACGCTTCGTGCGAGAGCGTGATATGTCTACTAGATAAGGATGAAGTCCCTCATCACGCCTGGTAGGCCGGTAATGTAAGGGAGAATCGGGGAATCAAATTGTGCAATTCCTGGGCATACAGAAGCTGTTAGGAGGATGAAAGATATACCCAGGTCGTCGCTGCCTCGCCACAAGAACTCCAAGGCCTGTCGCTGCAGGCGTGGTATCTCGTCGTCGATGCCTATCGGGCTGATGAAAAGCCCATCGTACCCCATCTGTGCTGCCAAGGAGGCGAACTCTCTGGAGTGGCCGTATACATCCGACTGCCAAGCCACCAGAGGCCGCCCGCAATCCATGAATGTAGAGTTGATTTTCCTGAAAAAAAAAATTGGGTAGGGTCAGAAAAGAAAAACCTTAGAAGTTGCGCATGTTTGTGTAGACATCATATTCACGATCATTAATGTCTTTTTTAATGCATAATTTCTTAAGTAATTTTAGATAAATTTAGATGATAATATGACACTGACCTGAGCGTGTATGTGAAGGAGTCTATGATTGCGTGGTAGTTGGTGGTGGCCTCGTCGCTCATGCCCCACGCGCCGCCCACCAGGTACAGCCGGCCCTGGCGGAGCAGCTGGTAGACCATGCGGCGTACTGGGACCAGCATACATTCATTATCCATATAAAAATGCTTAGAAGGGAGAAGATATGTAAAAAGAAAAGAGAGAAAGGAAAGAGAGGAAATTAGTGTTATTCTCTATAATACAAACTCACTTGCGAGTCTCACTCAAGTGACTTCACTCACTTTTGAAACCCATCTTTGCTAGGATTAGAAACTTATTTTATAATAAAAACTGGTGTTCTCTCTTCTACTTTTGAAGGAAAGGATAATGACGGCGGTTGAAACGCTGGAATATTCAACCTTCTGCGCCGTAAGTCAAGACAGGCAGGACACACTGATTAAAGACTTTTGTCTTTAAACAATCCGTCAGTCAGCTTGCTGATACTTCGGCTTGCATTCAGCTATGTGACCTTATCTTCTTAGGGGGCCAGGAAGACCTGGCGACACTTCGACCGTTCAGGATCTTTTGTGCCAAACCCCTGACCACCAACGGTGCCCCAAGCCGATTTGGTGGACTTCACATACGCCTCAGAATTTCTTCTTTGGCATATGCAGGTTTCCTTACGATGTTTTCCTTCACCGAAAAGCCTGTGGTATTATGAATAATGTGACCTGAATTATGTGACCTCAGTTCTTCGTGGGATCTCCTGAGGGAACGGCGGCGTTGTATCGTGAATTACTTGGGTTACTATTTACCTGTCGAATCTCTCTGCGACCACCAGTGGAAGAAATACGGCATGTCTCCAAGAGTGAATCTGCAATTTCGAAAAGTCAGCAAACTTTTCTTGGTATCAAGGCATCATCATCATCATTATAGAAATCATATCATGTCATTGAGGATATTTGCAAAAAAAAAATTGAGGGTCTAAGGATAAGCAACAGAACACATTTCGATCATTCTTAAAATTTTTGTCTGTTTGTCTGTGAGTTTGTGCACGCATCACTTAAAATCTGGTCTGATTTTAAGTGATGCGTACTGATCGGACTTTGATGGACTTTTTACAAAAACATGGGGATTAACTTAACATTTAGTCTTTATTTCATCGCAATCGGCTAACTCAATCAAAAGTTATAGACATTTTTAGTTTTCAAATACATTAGTAGGTAAGGTTAGTATGCAATATATTGCACATAATAGTATTTCCGTACTATTCAGATTGCGATGAGTTTGGATTACATTTGGAGCTGGTAGTGGGGATGGGAGTGGGAGTGGGAGTGGGATTGAGAGTCGTGAGTGGAAGTGGAATAGGAAGCAGAAGTGGGAATGGGAGCGGATCCTGTAGTCCATGCGAGCGGAGCTGCGGGCACAGCTAGTATTCAATAGCTCTTTGACATTTTATATGCTTATATTATGATTGTGATTGTGAATGTTTGAATTTTAATTACTATATTTTTTTGTTATGTTGGTAGCTTAACTGTTTTGTTGTAATGTTTTTGACAATGTACGATTAGTACCAATAAATAATATAATATGAATATCTTGATATAATTTCTGTAATCACCATAATATTAGTATTATATTTGTCGGCCCCGTAGCCTAGTCGGTAGTACACCTGCCTGCGAAGTTTGGGGTCGCGGGTTCGAATCCCGCCCAGGGCAAACATTCGTGTGATGAGCACTTGTGTTTGCCTTGTGACTGGATGTTATTTATTTATAAATATATATTGGGTCAGATTCTGAAGGCACACATTTAAAATTTGACAGCGCTAAAATTGGTTTCGTCTTTATCTTCATAATACTGTGTGACAAGGATAGCAACAGTTTTAGTGCTGTCAAATTTTAACATTGTGCCTTCAGAATCGAGCCCATTATGTATCTATGTATGTATATCAGCTGTCTGATACCCATATTACAGGCTCTGCTAGTTTGGGATCACCGATACACCATAAATGGGGTGGCCGTGTGTGAAATGTCCCCACATATTTATTTATTATTATTTATTTACTTACTTTCTGTCGCTGTTGCTCCACAACTCAGTGATGGTGAAGTCGAGTATACGTTTCATGTTGATGTTTGTCTTGTCGTAAACATCGTCGTCTGCACACAAACAAACAGTCGTTAAACATGATTAATTACACAATACTAAGCTATGGTGTCTTATCTAACTAGCGTTGCCATCCGGGTTTCCCCGGATTTGTCCTAGTCAACGATATCTAGTACTTACTAGATGGGGTGTTCCGAACAATCGCTCTGTTCACATTCACTTTGAGTGGAAGCGGGAGCGGGAGCGGGAGCGGGAGCGGGAGCGGGAGCGGGAGCGGGAGCGGGAGCGGAAGCGGGAGCGGGAGCGGGAGCGGGAGCGAGTCCACCAACGGTGCCCCAAGCCGTTATAGTGGACTTCACATACGCCTTAGAATGTCTTCTTTGGCATATGCAAGTTTCCTCACGAAGTTTTCCTTCACCGAAAAGCCTGTGGTGTTATAAATAGACGGTACTTAAGTTTGGAAAGACTCAGTGGTACGGGCGGGGTTTGTACCAGGACCTCATAAACGTGAGGCAACCAACTAGGGTACATCGTACTTACATCCGGTGTAGTACTGGTAGAAGGTGCGCGAGCGGCCGAGCTCGGCGTGCGTGTGTGGCACGAGGTGGACGTTGATCATGCCTGGCTTTCCCATCGGGCAGCTCTGTACAGTCATCAATTTCTATTTTTATACAAAATAGATTACAGGTAATTGCCGTGTGGTTTCCGGTAGAGTAGAATAGGAGCACTCCAACTCTTCCCGTGGGTGTCGTACAAGGCGACTGAGGGAATACATTATAAAACATCAATCAGGCCTCCCCAACCCGTCTGGCCAGCGCGGGGAGTGTAGGCCTCCGGCAGATGAGAGAGGGTTGTGCTCCTGCAGTGGAGAAAAAATAACCTGATGATGATGATAAAGGTAATATACGAGTATATCTATACATATCGGATGATACGAAAAGGGGGTTTAAAACGTGGTGGAAAAGGGGTGGGAAAGGGAAAAAGGAAAAGTCGGGGAATGGGAGGGAGAAGGGGAAGGGGAAGGAAAAGAGAATATCCCCTGTGATAAAATATTTGTTTTAAGATTAGAGAAAAAAATACCATACTTTTTGCAACGTAACAATATAACTAGGTATATGATAATCTTTTGTTTTCAAGACATTTCATCTTTATAAAAAACAATAGTTCTGTAATTCTATGGCTAATTTATGTAAATAATTTATTTTATTGAGTTTAAAAATACAGTGATTATAAGAAAATCAATTATTTACAACAGGTGTACGTCATCCAACCCCTCGTGGTGAGGCATAGTCCCTAGGACGCTGGCGCTATTACCTCGCTGGATTGCCAGGCTCACACGTTGTGCGAGGTAGGCGCCAGCCCTAAGGTCTCCGGAGGCGTGGACCAGCCTGGTCGACAGAGCCTTCACGAACGCCTTCGTGTCGGCTGACCACGGGCCCAGGGTCTCTACAGCGAGAAGTGAAGGCGAGCAGGTTTGCACACCTGCTATACGTAGCGAGCCGGGGTCTAGGATAGGGCCAAGGTTATGGGATGGCAGGGTCTCATTTATGTAAACAAATCTTTTCAATGTGAGTTATGACTTTTTCCCGAAACAGACCGAAGGTGAATGCGTGGCGGTAGTGGTATAGTAAATAAATAAATGTTAATTCTTAATGTTACTTTTGATATATTTTACGTATTCAATTCATGATGGCACGCCCCACTACTTTTCGGGATTGCACGCGGTGAGCTGATCCGAACGTCAGTATTTTAGTGTGCGTACGCACATATTGATGATTAGTGCGTAACGATAGAACTGACACAGTAACAATATAACGGATACTACTTGATAACGTCGACAATACTGTTGATCCTCCTCTCTCCTACTTGCTGTGCCCAATTGGGTCCATGAGAACTCTGTCTTTTTATTATCTGTTAACACCATGGAATGCAATAAAGTTTACTGATTACAGTGACATGTGAGCGATTTAGAGGAGTGGGGCGGGCCGTCGTGAGCTGCACGGTGTATATAATAAACGATACATTTTGGGGAGTGTGTCCAGAAATTTTACTTCCCCATCCCCATCCCATCACCGGACTACCAGGCGTGAGGGACTTCATCCTTATGCAGTAGATACACCACGCTCTCGCACGAAGCGTTTTGCTTCCTCTATCATAATGCGAACTGCTAAGGAATGGAACTCCCTGCCAGCTTGGGTATGTCCGGACAAGTACAACTTGGATCTTTTTAAAGGAAGAGTGAATAGGCATCTTCTGGGTAAGCGCGCTCCACTTTAGGCCTTATCGTCATATGGTGGTCAAGCGCAAACCCACCAGGAATAAAAAAGGCGTTTACTTACATATAAACAAGTAGATACTTACCTCATACCCGCAGAATTCACCGTACTGCCTCGAAGGAGTAATGAGGTCCAGAGTGATTGGATCCATTGACGACACGCGAGTAATTAATGTCAATATAATTATTAACAATGCTATCATTATTTATAATATTATTGTGTAGTTTTACTTGAGATAGTTGTACAAGAAGATATGTTTAGATTTTGTATCTTTACGTGCCGGGTCTAATAATTATATCTGTATTATAAAACCGGTTAAGTGCGAGTCGGACTCGCGCACCAAGGGTCCCGTACCTTGAAAGGAAACGTAGAAAAAGTTATTACGAGGCAATAAAGTTTACTTTAAAGACCGCACAACCGTTTGTTAAGGGTTTTTGCTGAAAAAACTGTGCTAGTAAGAGACTACAGTTGTATTTTTCCTTTAATATCGACAAAACCCAAATAATTGATAAAATAATCAGCTAAAAAGTTATAGGGGTATATTGGTGGCTCTGCCAAAGTGACGTCACTACAGCAAGCCACGCTATATCTCGGAAACTAAAAAGGATATCAAAATTCTGTAGTAGTACAAAATTTGTACTCGAATTTGTGCTCCACATATCCAAAATTCAGATCTCTAGCGTTTCAGAGATATTAGGGTTTGTTTGTGGCTTTGCCAAAAAGTGGCAGAGCCACCAATATACTCCTATAACTTTTAAACAGCTGAAGTACAAATTCTAATTTTCGAGTAGAAAATAGTACATTTCCAGGACAAATTTTCTGCATAGGTAGATTTCAAATCAGAGACTGTGGCTCTGCCAAAATGACGCAAGCAAATAATCAGCTGTGACACACGGACAAAGTCGCACCATAATGGTTTTTACTATTTTCGTACGGAGCCCTAAAATTGACTTAACGTTTGCTGTCTTTTAGAAACTATACGAGTACCTCTATATACTGCGCAGGCGCACTGGTATGATAAATTAATAACTTTTAAACAATTTGTATAACGAAGTATGATTTTGTTGCTTGAACTCATTATACTGAAGTGTTCAGCTTCCACAGGAAACGATCTCGTCTGACGTTGTTAATTATTATGTTTAAACATTCGCAAGAATTGCGCAGGAGTTTAAAAATATTTACAATATACATTACATTTGTAAAAATTCGCGCTGAATCATTTAAAAAGGCCTCGTAGGCTGTGGCGGGTGGATTCGACCGTCAGAGGTCGTGAGTTCGATTCCCGACTAAGCACTTGCATGGGCGTTATTTGTGAAAGATCCTGCCTAATCAACGGGAGACATCACATCTAATAAATAAAATCGTAAACTTCGCGTGTCTGTACATTGAAGATATTTGCAAAAAAAATTGGGGGGTAAATAAGTAATAGAATACATTTCAATTGTTTTTAGTTAGTTTGTGCACAAAAACTACTGAACCGGTTTTGATATGGATACTGTAGTTCACTCGAGCGGAGCCGCGGGCACAGCTAGTTATTTAATATTTCCCATAGGAATAAGATGTTTTTGTTGTTGTTTTGATGTTTAGATCGGGTTTGCGGGTTCGAATCTCGCTAGGGGCAAATGTTCGTATGATGAATATGAATGTTTGTACCCAAATCTTGGATGTTTATATATTTATTTAAGTATGTGTATCCGTTATCTAGTAACCATACCACAGGCTCTGCCTAGTTTGGGACTGGATCTGATGATCATCAGGTTATTTTTGTCTCCACTGAGGAGCACAACCCTCTCTCATCTGCCGGAGACAGACGGAGGATTTGGCCTACACTCCCCGCGCTGGCCAGACGGGTTGGGGAGGCCTGATTGATGTTATATAATGTATTTCCTTAGTCGCCTTGTACGACATCCACGGGGAGAGTTGGTCCTATTCTACTCTACAGGAAACCACACGGCAAACTTGGGACTGGATAATTGGTGTGAATGTCTGGCATATTTATTTATTTTAACTTTATTTTCTCTACACATAGGTTACAGATAGAGAAAAACAAGAGCGAAATACAGTCGTAAAATCATAAATACCTTTGCGAGAGACTGGTGCCTGTACTAGGTTGAAACCTGTATGACAAATCACCAGTCTCTCACTGTCGATAAAGGACGAAACTTAACTATTACGTAAAAACAAAAACAAAAAGTAATCTCCACACTACCACTCACAATCACACTCTCTCACCCTGCTAATAATATTATAGCTTTCTTTTCCTTTCTAACAATATTTATTCTGTCCCACAGTTTGCAATTATTATGTTTGTAAACACTAATGACTGAAACACCATGGATTTACTCATTAAACTGTTTATTGTAATTAACTTAGACACTCGTGTTTTCCCACCGAAACATTGACAGTTCGGGCAGCCTCGGTGTTGCCCGCTGCTATATTAATATATAACACTCGTCTCCCTTTTAATAAGTTAAAGATCTAACCGATCGGGTACTTTTCTTATTCTATTAGACCTTCTGGGAGTTGAAGTAATCGTTTTACTAGGAGTAGGATCCTCACAACTGGTCTCTGGCTGTTCTAACCCTTCCCTACCAGGAGTAGATACCTCCTCATCCTGACCTTCTATTGTATCAGGCTCAGGGTACATTTCCTGATCACTACCCCTTTCTACTCCCAATTCATTTTCTCTTAGTCCTTCTGGTGGCCCTAATTTAACTCCGACACTTTCCCAATTTTTATCAGGTACTACATCCCTAATCTTCTCAAAATCTTTGTTTATATCTATAACACAAGGCCTTAATGCAGATGCATGCACATGTTTTTGTACCTTATTAACTTCAACAATATATCTCACTGGACTCAAACATTTTAACACAATACCTTTGACCCATCCTTTTCCTTCACTCAAGTTCTTACACCACACCATATCACCTTCCTTATATAACATAACTGTTTTAAAATCCTTCATTATTTTCTTAGTCACAACATTATTAGGTTTCATTAAATCAAACCTAGTTCTAGGTTTTTTTCTAAATAACATTTCATTTGGGGACATACCAGTAGAGTTAGGCGTATTTCTATAGGTGAACAAAAAATTTTGTAACAAAACTTCCCTAGATACGTTTAATTGCCCTGTTTCTAGCCTACCTAGTGCGTTTTTTATAGTCTGCACCGTTCTTTCCGCCATACCGTTTGCTTGAGGGTGGTATGGAGGGCTCTTTAGAGGTACACACCCATTATCTTTTAAGAATTTACTAAACTCTGTTGAAGAGAAGGGCGGACCATTGTCACTTACACACTCTGCTGGTATGCCTGTAAATGCAAAGGTTTTACATAGTTTTTCTATAACTTGCGCAGCTGATGTCCCCTGCATAATGTGTACATCTAACCATTTGGACTTTGAATCTACAATTAATAGATATGTTACCGAATTCTTCATAAAAAAATCTATATGTACTCTTTCAAAATTACTTTCGCATGTTCTCCATGTAGTGAGTGGAACATTATTGGAAGTAAAATTTCTACTTGATTGACAAATATCACATCCCGCTATAAATTTTTCCAGGTCTTCATTGATAAGTGGCCACCAACAATATCCCCTAACAACCATTTTAGACTGCACTATCCCTTGATGTGTCTCATGAAATATTTTTAATACTTTCATTCTCAACTTCAATGGTACTATGACCCTATTTCCCCACAAAATACATTTCTGCTCTACATATAATTCTGCTCGTTTAGAAAAATAAGGTCTCAACTCGTCCTCTTTTACATGGTGTGGCCAACCTGTGGTTACATATTCATATACTTTACACAGAACTGGATCCGTTTGTGTACACGCTGCTATTTCTTTGAAATCTAAGGGCTCCTCCTCACTAAGGTTAAAAAAATTAATACAATCCGTTACATTTGCCAGTTTAGGTAGAGGTACCCGAGATAATGCATCTGCATTTCCTAATAAAGTCCCTTTCCTGTACTCAATATCATAATTATATCCAGATAATAACAAAGACCATCTTTGAATTCTTGCATTTGCGGTCACAGGAATTTTCTTCATTGGATCAAAAATAAACTTTAGTGGTTGATGATCAGTAACCAGTATAAATTTACGACCATATATAAATTTATGGAACTTCTGTACTGCAAAAATAATAGCTAATGCTTCTTTCTCCACTTGTGAATATTTTTTTTGACAATCACTTAAGGTTCCAGATGCAAAATAAATTGGTTCTGCATCTATCTTATGACTCAAAACTGCACCAACACCATACTCACTCGCATCGGTTGTAATATATAATTCTTTTTTACAATCATAATGAACTAGGAGGTTATGATCTGTAATTAATTTCTTACTCTCTTCAAAGGCCTTATTACAACTTTCTGACCATACATAGGGTGTATTACTACGCAGAAGATTATATAATGGTGCTAGATGATAAGACAATCTTGGTATAAACTTACCATAATAATTTAATAGACCCAGATATGCTTGTAATTGAGTGACTGATTTTGGTGGGGGAGCACTTATTATAGCTTCTACTTTATCTGGCAGGGGTTTGACTCCGTCTTTGCAGATCAGATGCCCTAAAAATTGAACTTCCTGACAAAAAAATTGACACTTGTCTAAATTGACTTTCACGTTATACAACTTCAATCGTTCTAATACTTCTACCAAATTCTTATAGCAATCTTGTAAATTATTTCCTTTAATTACTAAATCATCGATAAACGATTTTACATTCCCTAAACCTTGTAATATCTGATCCATCACACATTGAAAGACTGATGGCCCACTTGATACTCCAAACTGTAAACGCGTAGGTCTGAATAGACCTAGGTGCGTATTGATAGTCATATATTCACGAGACGTTTCCTCCAATAATAGTTGCTGGTATGCTCCAGTTAAATCTAAAACACAAAATACACTAGCTCCGGTTAACTCAGCAAAAATGTCTTCCGGAATGGGCAAAGGATAGTGGTCAGTATCTACCATTTTATTAAGAGTTACTTTATAATCAACACAAATCCTTAATTTTTTATCAGCTTTCTGTGCTAAAACTATTGGACTTGCCCATTTGCTATGCCTAACCTTTTCTATAATACCTGCCTTTTCCAAATTTAATAACTCTTTTTCAACTTCTTCTTTTTTTGCATAAGGAATACTGTAAGCTTTATGAAAAATTGGTACCGCTCCCTCTTTTAATCTTAATTGAGCCTTCATATTATGTATGCTAGATGATCTGTCTCTGGAAAAGACTTCCTTATATTTAGATTTAATCACACTAATCAAATGTATTTTTTCAATGTCTGATGGTGATACTTGATTTATTTGAAATTGTTTTTGCCAGTTAGGAAATATTACTTTTAACCAGTTTCTACCCACTAAAGGTGTAAAGTACTTATTACTGTCCAACACAATCATATACAGTTCTTTATCACTGTTAGCCACTTTTAGCTTAATGGATCCCAATACTGACAAATTTTCTCCTGAAACAGATTTTAATTTAATGGTACACTTTCTTAATTTACTTGCTTTGAAATATTGTTCATAATCACTTTTGTGTATCACCGTTTTACATGCTCCTGTATCAATTTGCATTTTTAATACCTGTCCGCCAGCTAGTCACAATGGAAGTGCTGCCGCTTCCTCACCCTCAGTCGAAATGGTCATGATGCTTCCCATAATTACTTCCTCTTCCTCCTGCTCTTTCCCTTCAAAATTGTCTCCTTGAAAACTCTCTTCCATAAACCTCACCTTGTTTTCATTCCTACCATTTCTGAATCTACACTTAGCTGCAATATGGCCTTGGTTTTGGCAAAGATAGCAGGTCCAAAACTTCTTGAAGCATTTCTCGGCATGATGGGCACCTCCACACCGATTGCACTCCCAGTTCGTCTTAAGATTATTATTTGGACGATTAGCATTTGTATAATTTTTTTGACCATAATTCTTGTTTGGACCATAGTTCTTGTTTTTACTGTTATTATTGGCAAGTCCTTGATTAACTGCATAAACCCTTGGTTCTGGTTGAATATTTCTGGTCTCCTTTTCTGCACTCTCAAAAGCAGTTGATAACTGAATTGCCTTATCAAATGTCAGCTCATCTCCCAACGTCAACAATTTTTGAATAATTCGTTCATTTTTTAATCCACAGACCAGCCTATCCCTTAAGGCCTCCTTCAAAAACGACCCAAAACCACATAGAGCCGCTCTCCTTTTTATTTCCACTACATAGTCATTGATGTTTTGGCCTTCTTTTTGTATGCATTTATAAAACTCGTAACGCTCCACGATAGCAGATTTTTTTGGAACATAGTGATTTATTAGCACTTGCACTAACACGTCATATGTTTTAGAAGATGGTTTAGCAGAAGACAGAAGATTCTTCAAGACACTATAACTCTCCGGTCCCATTAAAGTAATGAACATAGCCACTTTATTCTCTGTTTTAACTGCATTTGCCACGAAAAACTGTTCCATTCTCTCGACATAACCCACAAAATCTTGGTCCGCTTTATATTGTTCAATTGTGCCAATCATCGCCATGGACATGATTGCATACGTTGTAGGTACAATCCCTCGTCGCCAATATTATGTTTGTAAACACTAATGACTGAAACACCATGGATTTACTCATTAAACTGTTTATTGTAATTAACTTAGACACTCGTGTTTTCCCACCGAAACATTGACAGTTCGGGCAGCCTCGGTGTTGCCCGCTGCTATATTAATATATAACAGCAATGTAACCTGTTATCTCAGGCTCCCCGATACAGACTGCATGGTCTAGTGTGGGAGCTCCAATATGCATTGTCCTGTTAATTTTTATATTTTAATCGTACTCAATTGATGTAACCATATAATTTTAAGGATGACTGTAAAAATCTATGTATCTGGTAATTTATAATAAACTATTTGAATTTAAAAAAATAAAAAAAAAAAAAACAAATAAAGAAAACCAGTGATATAAGTATAATTAATATATTTTATTCATTACCATTTACTTTACATTATCATATCACGATATATTATATTTAAAATGACGCACAGCGTGACCAGAAAATAGTTAATTAATCGATTGTTACAAAAAATATCTACACAAACACACAAACGTACACAAAATCATTCAGTTCACGACGGCACGCCCCACTTCCCAGCACACAAGCGAAATATGCATCATCAATGTGTACACTAATATCCTATACCTTCGGATTAGATCACAACTTCCCGCGAAAAGTAGCGAGTCGTGCCGTCGTGAATTGAACGACCTATACGCTATCGATAGGGAACGTGCCCAAACTACGTGACCCATTTTTTACCCCCCCTTCCCCTCGGTGACCACCCGTAGCATATCCCAAGACCCCCCTCCCCCTCTAGTTTTCACGTAGTAATTCATAAATATGGTTTTAAACAATTTTTTGCAAACAGAAAGTTGAAAAAAAGAGAATTTGATTTATATTTGTGAGCATAGATGCGAGCATACCTATAATTACAAGTGAAAAAAAAAATATTATCAAGAAGACAAAACTGTCAGTTTACAATCAGCTGACGATATGTGCGTCAGTGTTGCCACCTGTGAGTTTAAAAAGCGCTAAAAACTGCGCGCCATATTTGAATATAGCTCGAAAAAGCGCGAGATTTCCCTAGAGGATGTTGACTACGTGACGAAAACCTAAGCCCCCTTCCCGCCCCATGTGACCATGCGTGGTATTTTGAAGACCCCTGAATGGATCACGTAGTTTGGGTACGTTCCTATAGTAGTGTTGCTAATAAATGAAACTGTATTGTTAGAAATTTATCCACAATCTAAAACAGACCTCACTGCCATACGTTGAAGCAGATTTTTGATTGTCACAATTTGTCTGATATTTTGTTGACCCTGATACTATACAACCAATAATATGTTGCAATTCGTCAATAATATTATCACATTTCACGCTATCGATATAATCAACTATCGACTCTAGATCGGCAACACTATAATTTACAGTACAATTGATTTTGTCTGAAACTATCGATATTTCTGCAACCAAACGAAATACTTCATAAAGCAACTGTCGTTTTCTGATCTCAACTGTGCAAAATACATTATCACACTCAATCCAGTTGGTATTGAACGACGAACGTTCTGATCTGCTTCGCTGTAAGTTTAACTTTGAAGCCATCGTCTGCTACAGCGTCAGTGTCTTTAGCGCTTTCCACAGTTCCAGTACTACCATACTCCTTATTGAAACTTTCAGTAAACTCCGAACCAGTATTCCAAACCCATTTCTCAGTTTCATCCAACCACTGGTTCGCGCCCAGAGTAGTTTCTCTAAACGAAATCAGTTTCAGCGTCTTGAATACAGAATTAAGATCTACTTCTATAGTCGTATCTGCTTTGTCTGCTCTTTCTAGATAGTTTTCAAGTCTGAGAAGCAGAGTGTTACTATACCACGGTTCTAAGGTTAAAAGATGAATGCCGTTTGGCAGAGGGTTTGCCCAGCTATAAGCTTTGGTCAACTTCATCCATTCGTCTAAGCTAACATCTTTCGCGTCAGATACAAACACTTGAGGTTGCAGATGATATTGCAGCACTTGCTTCTTCTCTTCGATGTTGTCGTCTTTGTTACCCGCTCGCGATATGTATATCCTATGTCGCCCTCTCACAACTAAACCTACTCCTTTCGCTGTTTCGTTCAAAGCTTCACCTACTCCAAAGGCATCATCGTGAAGCAATCGTCTATGTAACATAAGCTCTAGTTCTCCTTCTTGTAAAGATGAACCTCCTTCTGATCTATCGGTTAAAACTGCTACTTTATGCTTATCGTCTTCTATGTAGATTTTATTAGTAACTGGATAGTAGTTTCCAGCTATAGGTTCAACTATTGAAATGTTGTACTGGGGACGTTTGTTAAGTTTTCTCTTTAACATCTGTCTGCCGTTAGAGTCAGTGTAAAACTCGCCGTTGTTCAAAACGTCTGTTACGTACCGAACTACATATTCCTTCCCTACATCGTCATCGATGTCGATTGGTCCCACCACCCAATCGTTCTCAATAAAATTAAGCCCGTCGTAAATCCTGACGAAAGCAGAGAGATTATCATCCGTTGCTATTCTGATTTCTTTGACAACTGGTCCGTTCGCTCCCTCTGTGAAGTTGTAGCCTAACTCTGTAGGGGATGTAGCGTTAGGTCTGAAGATATATGCCCCAGAAGACCTATTGGCGAATACTTCGTTGTTACCAACGCAACCTGGGTAGTAATAGAACTTGACGTCAAGTTTGACCTCACTGCCGTCCAGTAGAGTCGCGTATGTGAGTTCACCTGTTGATTTGTCCACGCGAAGTCTTATGTGCTGTGAAAAAGTAAATGCGAATTAACTGTTGAATCCCGAACCAGGAATCCTTCTATCGTCATCAGCTGAAATACGTCCTGTAGCGAAGCGCTACTAAACTTGATAAATAAAACATAATATCATCAAAACACTATTTAATTAACAAATAAGTTCAGTAAATTAAAATATAAATTGAAGGTATGTGAATAAATAAATCACATACAAAAAAACTACAAGATCGTAATTTGTGGCATTTCAGTTCAACAACTCATGATATTACCATCCAACATTGTCGGTAATGCTTACCTACAGCTTACCTCGCATTATTAGATTTCAATGAAATCATTTAATAGTAGAATTGAGCAAATTATAGCATTAAACTATTCTCGCTCGTATCTCCTAAACTACCGTTCCGTTTGGAACGAAATTTGGTAGGCATGCTTTTCATATAGCTACCTTTCACCTGATAAACATATATTTTGATTTTGGAAACATTTTGTAGTTTCATAATTTTTAATTATAAAAGCGAGTAAATTCCTATTTTCATATGACAGCTGAGAGACGTCACGAAGCCAATCGATAAAGATCGGCATTCGCTGTCTCTGTCTTTTACTCCCATCAGACAAGGAGGTCGGCAGTCGACATCGACCTAGGGAATAAATCTTTTTACGATGAAAACGACAGCGCGACAGTCTGGATTGGAGTTTCGCGCGATACGCCCGTATCATTTTAGTTCCCGGCTTACTTTCGGGACATGGCTTGAGTATTTCGGCTAGCAAACTCCACCGACTCATTCCGTCAGAACGATGCCCTTCAGGCGTCTGACGATCTATACATTTGCCATGTAATTTCATAACTTAAAGTATAAGTAGTTTATTTTTAATGGAGCGTCCATCTTGAATCGCAACCACGTGAAGGAAGAAGATGTCCGACCACATGTTCCCGACGAGAGACGTTTGAAGTTCCAAAAGAGAGGTCTGCCATCAACAGCGCGTTCGGACAGCAGACGAAAGGTTCCCGGCACAGATTGTGTACCCGATCGCCAGGCGGTGATCTCCGTCACGTTTTCTTTTGTCTCCACGAGATGCTGAGGACGTCGATCATTCTGCGGTTGTGAACCAACAGGTTCCATAGCGGAATCGTATCATCGAGCGTGTGATAAAAATCAACGAATATCAAAACAGCGAACTTTACAGTGCGATTAATAACTACCCCCGCGCTAAATTTAATCACGGTATTTGTGTATGGACGATGTTAATTTTACGTTAGGTAGAATCATCATGAAATCCGGTACCGGTGAGTTTTCTTATTTATAATTAACTTATTCTCTGGCCATAATCATAAAGTGCACTCTTCATTGTAAAATTAGATTTACAGATGTTTTATATTATTTTTTAATTATAGCCTCTCGAGGCAGTTAAAACCCCACAACAATATTTGTTTCATTCATCCCTTCATAGGATCCGACTGGACACCACGTGTTATGTTAACGAACGGTCCTTGAACCAGAAGCCTGATGCTGGACCGGCTGATAACTATCCAATATAATTATTACATTACTTTTCATCATATTCCCTTCGAATTAACTTAAAATCTCAAATCTATCACAACAATGGCGCCCGAACATATAATATAACACGTGTGTCATCATACTTTTATTAATATTTCACAATTTAAACTTATTTAAAATCAGTAATTTTTATTCCACGGAATCTTTGAGGAGGAGAATGAAACTTATATAAAACTGATGTTAAAGATGCTTACCTATTGAATGTGAACTATATTGTCTGGCAAAATTTTTTGTGAGTGGTGCGGTTGTCATTTTTATATTTTTTTTCGTTTTATATCCCATCCAACAGTGCCCATAGGCAAGACTAGATTATTACATTATTGTTAAATAGATACAAAATGACATCAACAAACCCATCACTTTTAAATTATGCCTTGAATGAGATGGTTGACCGAAATACAAGCCCGGCGGATAACACGATAAAGGAAAGCTAGAAAGGCATTTGAATCATTAAAAACGGCACTAACAAGTGCGCCAGTACTAGCATGCCCAGATTTCTCACGCCCCTTCGTCTTACACTGCGACGCGTCATCAGTAGGTTTAGGGTCGGTCCTAGCACAGTTAGACGATACCAATACAGAACATCCAGTCGCATTCCATTCACGTATCCTGTCAAAAACAGAGAGAAATTATAGTACTACGGAGAGAGAACTATTGGCAGTTGTTGATTCGATAAATCACTTTAGACCATATTTGGAAGGTACAAAATTCTCAGTAGTCACAGACCACATGAGTCTTAAATGGCTCAAATCATTAAGCAACCCTTCAGGTCGCTTGGCCAGATGGGCCATGCAAATTTCCCAATTTAACTTTGACATTCAGCACAAAAAAGGAAAACTACATATAGTTCCTGATGCACTGTCACGAGTTGCCATAGAAGCGATAACTTACTCTGACGGAGTTCAAAATACAACAGACACATGGTTCCGTAAAATTTATAACGGTTGTTTAAAAACACCACAAAATTATAAAAACTTTCAAATTAATAACAACATAATGTTTAGATTTGGCAAACAAAAAAATAATTTACAAAATGACAATAATTGGAAAATTGTATTGCCAAAAGAAAAAATACAGTGCTGTATTGAAGAATGTCATAATGGGATAGATTCAGTTCATTTAGGTGTTGCAAAAACATATAATAAAATAAGGCAACACTATTATTGGAAAAATATGTATCAAAATATAGTTAATTATGTAGGCGCTTGTGAAATTTGCAAGGCCTATAAACATTCAAATGCCCAACCAAATGGTCTAATGGTTAATCAAAAAGTTGTAAACAAGCCAATGCACACTTTGTCTATTGACATAATAGGCCCCTTTCCGAAAGCATACTCAGGTCATGTATATATACTCTCTATTGTAGACATTTTTACAAAATACTGCTGGTTGCATGCTCTCAAGACAGCAACAACCAAAACAGTAACGAATTTTATTGAAAATGAAATAATTTTTAAACATGGAACACCATGTATAATTATATGCGACAATGCAACAATTTTTAAGTCGAAAGAATTTAAAAAATTCGGAGAAAAATATAATATTCCAAAAGTATTTTATAATGCATATTATGCACCACAGTCAAACCCAGTAGAGAGATATAACCAGACTGTTGAGACATGTCTTTCGATTTTGGTAGACCAAGAACAAAGAAACTGGTCAAAGTTTCTACCAAAAATACAATTATCCCTAAATAGCTCAGTGAACTTAGCAACAGGTTACACCCCATACTTCCTTAGTACAGGCAGAGATATAGTGTCAGATGGTCAGTTTCATACAATAAGAGGAGACTTACCACAAAACCTAGACGAGTTAGACATGAAAGATAGAGAGAGCTCTGCAATAGCATTAACAGAGCTGTCAGAGATCTTCGAAAACGTAACATCAGCTCTAACTAAAGCTTATCAAAAGAGTGCCAGTAGGTATAACCTTCGTAGAAAGGAAGTAATATTAAGTGTAGGTGACATAGTCTGGCGAAGAAACTTTGTACAATCGCAAGCTGCAAAATATTTCTCAGCAAAACTCGCACCAAGGTTTATTAAGTGCAAGGTTACACAGAAATTGTCCAACGTCATATACATTTTAAAAGATTTGGGGAGTAACAACTCAGGAAAATTTCACATAAAAGACATTATAAAAGTTCATTGAAGGTTTTGTTTAAAATTTTAATTAAAAATTTTTTTTGATAATTTTTAAAAACCAAAATTTTTAAGGTTCTCTTTATGGTTCTAGTAACTAGACAACCTAGTGAATTAGGAACACCAATTGGGAAGTTTCTAACCCACATACTTTTTTCATTAAAATAAAAACTGAATATTTTTAGTATAGCCGGAGCGGCATACAAATTTTTTAACATTGTATCAGAACTACAATACTACTTTGAAATAGACCAGATATGGTAGTGAAGTCTGATTTAAATGTTATATAGGTATTATATTATATACAAATATGTGTATAATATATATTTAGTAAATATTTTTAAATATTTTTTAAATTTTAAATCCAAACTCCAGTAGCAAGTGGGACAGTAAAATGATAACGAGTCTCCTAATATTAAGGTAGGACACTCTAACATCTGCACTGTCACCGTAGGTCTCAAAGAGTATTCAAATGGATAAATTTTTTGGTTCTATTTAGACCAATTTTAGCCTACAGATGTCAGACTATTCTAATAGATAGACTAGTAGTGCGGTATGTGTATTCTTCTTAGATACATTTTCTTTTTATATTTTTTCTTAATTGCGGTGCTTATAAACACATGCAAAATAGGTTACATTAAGGCATGTCATTTGTTAATATTTTTCTTAAAACTCAATATAAGAGTTATTTCTAGTTGATAAGAGGATTCTAGTAAGTTAGTATAACCATAGGTTAGTAAGTTTCATAGTTAGTATGACCTACTAGAGGTTCACTTGTTTTTTCATTTTGCATAATTAAATAGTAAGAATGATAGGATAAGTATAGGTTATAAAAATGTTATTAGACAACATTTTAAAACAAATAACAATATTTTTAAATTTATAAACATGAACTTATTCAACATCATTGAAAGGATAGTACGGATAGCTAGCAAAACAGTTGGATTTATTAGATGAGAGATAATGAAGGTGATTGAATAAATGAGAAGTATGTAACATATCTATAAGTATATGTATATATATATAGTGATGAATGAATACGAGTAAGTTAGAAAGATGTATGTATGAAGATGGCGTGTATGTGTGTTTGAGTAAAGAAAGATTTCAAGGAAAGAAAAAGTCATGATTATATTTTAGGCAAGTTTATTTTTTTAATTTTTTAGTAAGGTTTATTTTTTATTTAAGGCATAAGCAAGAGCTTTGTCAGTTGCTGTTGATAGAATGTGTAAAGTAGATTTTACCTAAAATTTTTTGTTTTGATTTGCAATTATTATATTGATTGGAGGGGCTGCTAAACGCTGACTGTGTCACGCGTTTTCCTCTGACAAAGGGGGTATTGTAGCGAAGCGCTACTAAACTTGATAAATAAAACATAATATCATCAAAACACTATTTAATTAACAAATAAGTTCAGTAAATTAAAATATAAATTGAAGGTATGTGAATAAATAAATCACATACAAAAAAACTACAAGATCGTAATTTGTGGCATTTCAGTTCAACAACTCATGATATTACCATCCAACATTGTCGGTAATGCTTACCTACAGCTTACCTCGCATTATTAGATTTCAATGAAATCATTTAATAGTAGAATTGAGCAAATTATAGCATTAAACTATTCTCGCTCGTATCTCCTAAACTACCGTTCCGTTTGGAACGAAATTTGGTAGGCATGCTTTTCATATAGCTACCTTTCACCTGATAAACATATATTTTGATTTTGGAAACATTTTGTAGTTTCATAATTTTTAATTATAAAAGCGAGTAAATTCCTATTTTCATATGACAGCTGAGAGACGTCACGAAGCCAATCGATAAAGATCGGCATTCGCTGTCTCTGTCTTTTACTCCCATCAGACAAGGAGGTCGGCAGTCGACATCGACCTAGGGAATAAATCTTTTTACGATGAAAACGACAGCGCGACAGTCTGGATTGGAGTTTCGCGCGATACGCCCGTATCATTTTAGTTCCCGGCTTACTTTCGGGACATGGCTTGAGTATTTCGGCTAGCAAACTCCACCGACTCATTCCGTCAGAACGATGCCCTTCAGGCGTCTGACGATCTATACATTTGCCATGTAATTTCATAACTTAAAGTATAAGTAGTTTATTTTTAATGGAGCGTCCATCTTGAATCGCAACCACGTGAAGGAAGAAGATGTCCGACCACATGTTCCCGACGAGAGACGTTTGAAGTTCCAAAAGAGAGGTCTGCCATCAACAGCGCGTTCGGACAGCAGACGAAAGGTTCCCGGCACAGATTGTGTACCCGATCGCCAGGCGGTGATCTCCGTCACGTTTTCTTTTGTCTCCACGAGATGCTGAGGACGTCGATCATTCTGCGGTTGTGAACCAACAGGTTCCATAGCGGAATCGTATCATCGAGCGTGTGATAAAAATCAACGAATATCAAAACAGCGAACTTTACAGTGCGATTAATAACTACCCCCGCGCTAAATTTAATCACGGTATTTGTGTATGGACGATGTTAATTTTACGTTAGGTAGAATCATCATGAAATCCGGTACCGGTGAGTTTTCTTATTTATAATTAACTTATTCTCTGGCCATAATCATAAAGTGCACTCTTCATTGTAAAATTAGATTTACAGATGTTTTATATTATTTTTTAATTATAGCCTCTCGAGGCAGTTAAAACCCCACAACAATATTTGTTTCATTCATCCCTTCATAGGATCCGACTGGACACCACGTGTTATGTTAACGAACGGTCCTTGAACCAGAAGCCTGATGCTGGACCGGCTGATAACTATCCAATATAATTATTACATTACTTTTCATCATATTCCCTTCGAATTAACTTAAAATCTCAAATCTATCACAACAGTCCACTGCTGAACACAGGCCTCCAGAATGCCACCTTTGGTGGGCTGTACATTGAGGGATTGGACATAATCACCACGCTTGCTGCCTACCAAGATTGGTGATCGCAATAATGATATTCATATACACAGGAGAATGCAGCAATCTCTTAGTCGCCTTGACGACACATGGAAAGATTGGGGGTGGCAGGGAATGCAGCAGGGAACCTCACGGCATGGTGGTTTGCTTAAACTTTGACTTTGACAGTGACGTCAACGACAGGTGCAGCGGCCAAAGTTGCACTTTTAACACCATCCAGGGGACAGTGCTGCAACATATGCCCCGTGATTACACATATTCATTATCTCAGATGTATGGGATTCCCCACGATGTTTCCTTCACCGTTTGAGACCAGTGACGGCATGACAAACTGAACTTGGTGTCAACTGCAGCACCGAAGCCCGATGACATTTCAATTCACCAATATCACCCTTTGTCTAGCACCTAGTGGTAAAAACTTGAGCCTTAAAAATCCAAAGGTCTCCAGAGTTCATGGCGACAACAGCCACGTCTTAATCAAGTGAGGTTGCATTTCTGTTTAGCGCTTCTGGAAGTACACAAGTCTTACCTGATTCTCCAAATAAATATCTTCAGGATATCTCTGCACCACCATCGGATCATCAGACAGCATCCTCATTTCCTCATCATTCAGACTCGGGAACTGTACCGTCCTTTCTATATTTTCTCTCTTCAACGCATCAGCTGATTTCCTTGCTTCCCTAATAATCTTTTCTAGCTGTACTATATCTGCGCTGAGAACACCTTCATTTTTATCTTTCAAAACGTCTAAATCTACTTCCTTTGGCAAGTTAACATATCTGTTTCCATCTAAAGAATCGACGTAATAGCTTTCAGTGAAAATATGTTCAATAATAGGTACATCTTTTTCATTGTTGTCTTCTTTAGGTTCGTCAACAAGTTCATATGCTTTCACATTAATATTAGGAGCTTTGTATGCCTGCCCGACTTCGATATCTTTGATATCTACGTAAGGCTGTACTTTCCTATTCTTCCAGTAATCGTTAATGCTGTTATAATAATCGTATTTGCCATCTTTGATATGGCTAGTGTCTCTTTTAGCTTTGGTTGCGACTTTCTTGATGTAGTAAGACTTGAACGACAAAGGATGGAGGTAGGCAATGAAGACTACTTCGTGGGTAGCTTTAGATTCTCGAGTAGGTATTTGACGTACAGGAATTGGTATGTCTACTATTTGAGATACTATTTTTTCTCCTAAAACAAGTAAAACATATTGTTAGGTACATTATTACTGGACTATACCGGAGATAGGAGCTGGGGCTGACCAGACGAGACCTAGAGTCCTGTATCCCTAAGTCCCTTCATCATCAGGTTATTTTGGTCTCCACTGCAGGAGTACAACCCTCTCTCATCTGCCGGAGACAGACGGAGGATTTGGCCTACACTCCCCGCGCTGGCCAGACGGGTTGGGGAGGCCTGATTGATGTTTTATAATGTATTCCCTAAGTCGCCTTGTACGACATCCACGGGAAGAGTTGGAGTGGTCCTATTCTACTCTACCGGAAACCACAGTGTGGTCTATTCCCACTGCTGGGGCACAAGCCTACGCTCTCGAGTACGAATAAAACATCAACCAGGCCTCCCCAACCCGTCTGGCCAGCGCGGGGAGTGTAGGCCAAATCCTCCGTCTGTCTCCGGCAGATGAGAGAGGGTTGTGCTCCTGCAGTGGAGACAAAAATAACCTGATGATGAGCACTGATTGACACTTGGTGTTGTAGTTCCCCATTAGTACAATACGCAGAAATAACTTACCATTAGGCGCATACACTTCGTAGTTTCCATCGACAACTGGTATCCTGATAGAATCATTCACCTGCCACGCCAGGTGATTGTATACAGTCACCTGCAAACAGAATCATTTCCCCTGGCTGTAGATTGAACTTGATTACTCCATCAAATGGTCTACTATCCCGTTACCGGACTACCAGCCGTGGAGAGGGACTTCATCCTCATGTAGTAGACACACCACGCTCTCGCACGAAGCATTTTGCTTCCTCTATCATCATCATCATCAGGTTTGTGTGCTTATATACTAACACACTGACGTTCGTTGTCCCCTGCGTCCCGCGCTCGCCCCTCGCGGGCGCGCCGTCGTTTATTGAACAAACCACACAACATCCAGACATCATCAGCCCGTAAGAGTCCACTGTTGGACATAGCCCTCTCCCAAGGTGCGCCACTGAACCCGATCTTCGGTTCTTCTCATCCAGTCCCTGCCAGCCGCCTTACGCAGATCGTCGCTCCGTCTAGCCAGGGGGCGTCCCACACTACGCTTGCCCAGTCGTGGTCTCCACTCGAGAACTCATTTACCCCAGCGGTAATCGGTTTTCCGACAGATGTGACCAGCCCACTGCCACTTCAGCGTACTAACTTTTTGACATCCAAACACTTACGACAAACTGATTGCTGCTCTCGGACGCGTCGCACCGCGACTCGTTGAGGCGACATCTGTCGTAACTGAATATCGGCGGCTTCAGGGCATCGCCTTGCATCAGTTTACTGGAAGAAAAATTAAACGTGTCTCATTCGCGGCTCATACGATCACGGGCAACGACAGGTGATAAACTAGTTTGGAATTACGTGAACCAAGGAAAGGTTTCAAGCTAAAAACTATCTAGGACCTTTTGTCACACCCCCGAGGCCTTAAACGTCCACTGATGGACACAGGACTTCCCCAATGAACGTCACCACACCCGGTCCTCCCACTCCACATCCACCCGCTTTCGGACACCTTCAGTTCGCCGGTGCGTCCCACCCTGCGGTCTCCACTCCAGACCTCGTCAGCCCCAACGGCTCATGTAGCCCGCCCCCTGATGCTACAGTCGGTGACCCTCGTTCTTCGTCGGATCTCCTCATTACGAATCATATTTCATCATCATCAGGTTATTTCTGTCTCCACTGCAGGAGCACAACCCTCTCTCATCTGCCGGAGACAGACGGAGGATTTGGCCTACACTCCCCGCGCTGGCCAGGCGGGTTGGGGAGGCCTGATTGATGTTTTATAATGTATTCCCTCAGTCGCCTTGTACGACATCCACGGGAAGAGTTGGATACGAATATCCTTTAAAGAAACCCCGAGCATAGCCCTCTCCACAGCTCGCTGAGCGACTTGACACGTCACGTGACTCACTTGAAAGCCTGCCTGGCAATAGTGAGCGCGTCCTCTATGGCCTCCGTCAACATCCTCTCGTAGTCGTGGGTCACGTGGTCCTTCTCCGTACCCGTGATAGCGTCGTGGTGCTGCATTACACCTGTAACAGGTGGCAGAGGTTCTCAAAACATCTACACGTCATACGGAACGGGTAGCTGGGTACAACGCTCTATTTAGTACTACATAGAGATCGTTGATGACTGATTGATTCCGGTGTGGAAGGTGGAATGAAATATAGATTATAGGTCATACCATGAAGGAATAATTTTTCGTAGCTCATAGTTTCACCTCAAAGTACCTTCATGATTGACACTAATTGGTTATTAAGTTAGATAACAGATGACATTTGTTCTCTAATTTAATAGAGGGGGAGAGGGAGTAGGGATAGGTAAGGGGGGGGGGGGGCGGACGTAAATGCAATATTTAGCATTTTCCATCGAACGATACGAAAACCTATTTTAGAATGTACAAATGATGCTCTTTCATACTAAAATGATGTTCGATGTAAAGTTTCTTCATTTGCATGGTGAATGATGGAGTGGAAGTGGGATTGCGAGTGAGATTAAGAATAATGCGTAGTCCAGGCAGCGCCGTAACTAGCCTTTGAAGGCGCGAGCTTCTACAACTGCGCCCTTGAAAAATGCCCACCCAGATTATTTGGGGGGTAATCTAGCTGGTTCTGTAATATATTTACATACCAAAGTATGTAATTCGATAGCACTGGGAACTTAAGTTTGTTGAAAAATTATACATAAGTTGAGACCTGAGGAGTAGGATACGATCCTTGTCCACACAATTAATGGATAGAAAAACTCACTCACCTTTCCAACTTCCACATCCAACTCAGACTGTGAAGACCAGCTCAGTCGGGCACGGCACGACTCCAAGAGTTCAAGATGAGTAACATCCAAATATATCACAGGATGCACAGTCTCACAAATAGCCTCAATAAACGACAATATTTCGGCAGATTATAAAGATGGGGACCACATACGATGCGGCTCCAAGCGTGTGTTCTCGCATTGAGCGCGAGACAGGTCTAGTTAAAAGATGGAGGGTCGCCTTTCCAATGAGTGAATCAAATCTACCCACTTATAATAGACAAGGATCGTACACAGATCATTGTTGCGCCCCTCCAAGGTCTGCGCCGCCCTGTGCCTGGGCACCGCTGGCACCACCCCAGTTACGGTACTAACTCCACGCGAGCGGAGCCGCGGGCACTACTAGTTAATAAAAAAAACTTACCCATAGCACTTTTCAGTTCATTGAGAACGAATTTATTGTGATCCTCCAACCCAGCCAGAACTTGTAACTGTTTCACCATCTGAAACAAATAAAAGTCATCATCATCAGCCTATCATATCTTCTCAGGGGGCCAGGAAGACCTGGCGACACTTCGACCCTTCAGGATCTTTTGTGTCAAACCCCTGACCACCAACGGTGCACCAAGACTTCACAAACGACTTAGAATTTCTTCTTTGGCATATGCAGGTGCTGATGACGGATGCACTGTAACCCTGATGGGCTAATATAAATGAATATTATATATGTCGGCGAAATAATAAAAGAGGAGCTAAATTGAAGGCACAGTGCGTGTTCGGCGCGCCGTTCGGCTTGGTTCGGCGATCGTCGCGAGCACGCGCTGACGGAACGTCGTGTATAACTTGCGCAGACCCAGAACCGAGACAGTCTTCGATGGAAAGTCATGCGGTGCGCACTACACGGACGGATCGTCTGCCTTCTAAAATCGTTACTTGTTGATGTAGTGTAATTTCATGTAGTGTCATTGTAGCCAGTAAACGTGTTAACTTTGTAACGGCGTTAAACTCAATTTGGGAGCCCACACTTTCGGCGGAACCAGGACCTACGACATATATAAAATAAATAATTTATAGCGAGGGTGTATGGTCAATAAAGAGACATAATATGCGCGCGCGCCGCTGCCAATGTAAAAGAAGCTAGGCCAACGATCGATGATTTGACAGGACTGAACTGACCTGAAGGTTGATCTGACATCAACCTTCCCAACCCTACCATTGAGGCTAGTGAGGTGGGTCACGGGACTGAACTGAAGGTTGATGTCAGTGAGGCTAGTGAGGTGGGTCACGGGACTGAACTGACCTAAAGGTTGATGTTAGTGAGGCTAGTGATGTGGGTCACGGGACTGAACTGACCTAAAGGTTGATGTTAGTGAGGCTAGTGAGTTGGGTCACGGGACTGAACTGACCTGAAGGTTGATGTTAGTGAGGCTAGTGATGTGGGTCACGGGACTGAACTGACCTGAAGGTTGATGTTAGTGAGGCTAGTGAGGTGGGTTACGGCACTGAACTGACCTGAAGGTTGATGTTAGTGAGGCTAGTGAGGTGGGTCACGGGACTGAACTGACCTGAAGGTTGATGTTAGTGAGGCTAGTGAGGTGGGTTACGGCACTGAACTGACCTGAAGGTTGATGTTAGTGAGGCTAGTGAGGTGGGTCACGGGACTGAACTGACCTGAAGGTTGATGTTAGTGAGGTGGGTCACGGTCGCGCAAAGTGACGATACGTCTCTGCCTACCGCTCTGGGACCAAAGCGTGAGCATTATGTTATGAACTGACCTGCAAGTAGTTATTGCCTTCCCTTTCGAACCATTTCGTGGTGGGTCGCGAGGAGAAGTACCCAGTCCAGTACGCATTGGGGTCGCTCGCGTACGGGAAGAAGTCGTCTTGTTTTGGCGGCAGCGTTGGACTGGAACAAGGTATAAGAAAAGTAGACAACGTGCAGTTTTTTTTATCCCTGATGAGTTCACGCTCGACCTCAATCTCATCTGAGGCCTGGGGTGCCTACCGACATGCGCTACCTCTCAATCGGTCCTCAGCCCTCCCCATACATCTGCTTCCGGGCACCAGAACTTGTCTGCAGCGACGGCGACTGAATCACTGCCAAAGAGGGACACATCGTGCAATTCACGACGGCACCCACTCATCCTCTAAACCGCTTACATGTCATTGTATGCGTTATACTGTTACCGCTTACCCAGAAGATGCCTATTCACTCTTCCTTTTAAAAGATTCAAGTTGTACTCCCTTAGTCGCCTTGTACGACATCGACGGGAAGAGTTGGAGTGCTCCTATTCTACTCTACCGGAAACCACACGCAATATAATAGTATATAAAGAATATACTTACTTTGCATCTTTAACAGCTTTCAAGTAGCAATCGGGAGTGGAGTAGAAGAGTTTTACTTTGAGACCTTCCTTGGCAGCTCTCAAATTTGTATATCTGAAATAATACAATAGAATACTTACTTATTAACTGCAACAAAACACATGCAATAAACAATTAGAAACAATCTAAAACTAGAACTAAAAGTCGGGTGCACGCGTCAGATCACGTCACACGACTTTTCGGACGAATATCATATATTATACGCGCTTGTACGAGTGAGCGGGACAACGCGAAGTACGTTTCTGATAAACCGGGAGTAGAACCGACGCGTGCGACCGACTTGTAAGGGAGGGGGCAACAGTACAGTGTGGCAACACTGTAGTAGACACAGCATGTTGCTTTGTTTGTGAGGGCAAAGCCCTGACTTTCTGCTGAGATGTAACAGTGTCGGATAACTGAACATCACAATAGAAAGGTACTAGGACACCGTCACAGTTTAAAAAACAAATAAAATGTTAAGGTAACTGCCCAAAGTTCAGTTAACTGCGCAAAGTTCAGTTAACTGCTATTTTCTTAAAATACATGTGCGAGTCTCACTCAAGTGAATTCACTTCACTTTGAAACCTATACCATTGGTAATTCTGTAAACATTCCAGAGCACTATCGAAGTGAAGTGAACAGTAGAACTCACTTCGCTTAGGTTTCAAAGTGAGTGAAGTCACTTAAGTGAGACTCGCAATGAGTATGTATTTTAGAGAACAGCACTTCTGAATACTGAAACTATTAAATTTAAAAAAAGTCTAAATAATAGTACTGATAGATGGCACAGACTATATCATCAAATTATACGAAATAGCTTGCAAAAGCCCGTAATACAAAGCCATAAAGCTATTTAAAAAAAGAAACAAAAACCGAGTTTGTTATTCCTTAGTGTTTTTGCCAATGACATAAGTTTAACGCCATCTATTAGTATCGTTAGCAACAATAAAAAATTGTAAGCAACTATTTCAAAACCGTGTCTCACTTCATGTATTTTGTTAGACCCAACATAAAAAAATAGCTTGACTTAAAGAACAGATACAGTGCGGGATAACTTAATTCTCTAACAACCAAAGTATAGAAGCGATATACTCATGCATCCACAATCAAAAGCACATATAAAAGTTACAACTCACTCAATAAGCTTGTCAAGGTTTTTGTACCACATGTGCGCGTCCTGGTAGGTGAAATCTCCCCCCATAGTCAGTATGGCGTTCGGAGTGAGGTAGAACTTGGCCTGTTCCGTTACGAAGCGCAGGAACTCACCTACCTGGAGAACGGCCCGGTCTTACAAGCAAACCTAACGGTAATGGGCAAGGAGCCCGAGATGAGGTAGAAAGGAGGGAGTGGGGCGAATTATATGTACCCAGAATCCCCATTGAAACTAAGTTAACTGCGCAAAATTAAGTTAACTGCACAAAATTACGTTAACTGCACAAAATTCAGTAAACTGTGTAACTGTATATTATTTTTACTGCATATATAATTACGGCTAAGGAAATGGCTATGGGTAGAATTAGCCACAATTCGAAATGACTCTACAGCTATCCATATATATAAAATAAAACTATATCCGAGGCGGGAAGTATTAAAACATATATATTTATTTAAATTAAGTACGTAACACGGGGGGTAGGTTGTTACGACGCCATCTCTCGATAATCATTTGAATTAGTAAGTAATTTTGACAGGTGCTGTGTTTCCATTTGAAGAGAACCTGGCAACACACAACCATAATTTTCAGGGGTGGCAGAAGCCACTTAACAGGACTTAAGCTCTCGCTCATTTGACGCTTTATAAAAATATAAACATATATTTAAATATATAATGGGCCCGATTCTGAAGGCACACATTTAAAATTTGACAGCGCTAAAATTGGTTCCGTCTTTATCTTCATAATACTGAGTGACAAGGATAGCAACAGTTTTAGTGCTGTCAAATTTTAACATTGTGTCTTAAGAATCGAGCCCAATGTATATATAATTATCATTATAGTAATTAAAGTCATACCAGTGCCGCAAAAACGATATATATTTATTTTTACTATAGGACATTTTTCATTAATAGATATTTTTATCATTGGACATTTTTATTATTTGTTATTAGTCGTGCAAATCGTAAAAACCAGTACCGCTCTTATAAAACTCCCGCTAAACCAGGGTATTATGAAATTGTCACAGATAACGGACTTTAGTTTTGCTTGAAACATTATTTATGTATATTTGTATGTAATATATAATAGTATTATTATTGTTAATAAATGTAATGGAATATATTATTGTACTATATAATATTTATTATGTAAATTTAAGTTATTGTATTTTTAGTAATTTTTTTTATTATCTAAATATTTTTTTTATCTTTTACTTGCAATACTCTGTCGCTATGCTTTATCTTGTACACTTTCCATAAATCTGTACCTAACTTGTTTTTAATATGTGTGCAATAAATAGTTTATCTATCTAAATACATTTTCTTAAAAAATTACACAGTTCGAACTGTGTAATTTTTTGTTGTACTTTTTTTAATTTGTATTTCAATAAGTTGAAATGGCACAAAAATCTTGACAACAAAATAAATGCATATATTATGACGCGTGAAATACTTTTTAAATGTCGTCTTATCCCTCTCCCATTGAACAGTCAAATTAGTTGAAAAACGGACTTAAATTGAAAATCTCACATCGACAGCCGCTCTGGAAAACGCCAAAAACATACAAACCAGAACATAACATATGTTACATACATTTCGTGGAAAAACAGGCCAAAACCATCTCTTCCTGCGGGAAATCCAAGATAATTCCCGAAGTAACAAACTTACTTAATGAGCTTGTCCAAATTTTTAAACCACATATTCGCGTCCATGTAGTGGAAATCATCTCCCATTGTTATTAGAACGTTTCTAGTTGTGAGTACCGCTGCCATTTCGTTGACCCTTTGGATAAACTCGTCTATCTATGAATAAAATAAAAATACTTCAACTCAACGAGCTCTATGTGCTACTAGATGGAGCGTTCCAAACAATCTGTTCCACGCAAGTAGCCACAACTCTTTTACATTCACTTTGAAACTTGTGCAGTTACTACTCAGAACATTTAATTATTTACTAAATATTGACATTATTTAACCGTAGCGTCAATATTTAGTAATAATTAAATGTTCTGCGTAGTAACTGCACAAGTTTCATTGCATAGAGATCGTTGCTTCAACTCAAGGAAACAGGTGTGTTGTCAAAGGATAGATTTGTATCTTTTAATGGTATGATTGAAATGCACCGATAGGTGGCGCTAAGATAAGGAAAAGTTTCAGTCGATAGTATTATTGTAAGTTACCAAAAGAGGGCGTTGTTTTTTAAAATTAGAGTATTTTTAGTAATGTATGTTGCTATCTTGATACCGATAGATAGAGTTATTGTCAGTAAATAACCATGTAATTTAGAATTTAGAAAAGCAATTAAGAAAAACACAAACACGACTCTTTTTTGATATATAAACAATAATAATATAATCTCAAAAATGAAATTTTTAATACCAGAAAATAGATCGACACCATTAAAAGGCGTTTACAACAAGAAATAAAAAGAAATATCAAAATAATGTCTTAACCATCCACTAATATAAGAAGACTGCCTATATATACTAACGTTAGCTACGTATTTAATTATTATGTCGTTATTATTATTATTTCCCCCCATCGCTCTTACTGCCTTATCTTACAACCTGTAAGATTGACTGAAAGAGATCTCTTATAGAGGTAAGCTCGTTTTAAGTTTTAATATATGCAATTAAAATATATACTGCCACTTTATCTGTGTTTTTATTGTGCAATGAAGATTAATTGATTTGAATTGACAAATTCTTTAGACTATGTTTTGATTAAAAATGTAGATAATGACTTTTTGTTCGCTAAATTACATTAATCGTACTAACAATCACATTAAAAGAAGCTAGCAACACAAAACAAATGTCTGCATTAAAACAATCCCTCCATCCCTCAAAACAACAAGCATTGCTTAACATAGCTACTTGTCCGCATGCCCATGAACTCATATGCATATCCACGCATGCAATCATGCATACGCATGCAAACTCACGTGATTAGCTTGTCTAAGTTAATGTACCACATGGCAGCGTCTTGGTAATGAAAGTCTTCGCCCATTGTGACCAAGATGTTAGCGGTATTGTATTCTTCAGACATATTTTGGGCTATCGCAAGGAACTGTTTTACCTGCCAATGGCGAGTTAAAGTAAGTATATTTTTATTTTAAAATAAGATACAGAATATATTTATTATCCACTAAAGGTCATACCATGATGGAAAATAATTTTTCTCACCTCATAAATCACCTCAAAGTTTTTACTTTCATGATTGTCACTAATTGGGTATTAAATTAGGTAACAGAAAACTTCATCTTTTATCTATTTAATAACCAATCATGAAGGTAATAAATTTGAGGTGATTTATAATTATTTGCCTTTAGAATATATTAAAATCTTCATCAAATATACTAATGCACACCAAATGCAATGATTGGATGTCTCACTTATCTTGGAGGTTAAGAGATTGTATTCTTAAAATATATTTTGGTCTTATAGGAAGAAACTGTTTTGCCTGCCGAGTATCTTTTTATTTTAAAATAATATTCAGAAAATATTTATTACGCACTAGAATATTAAATATACCAGATGGACACCAAATGCAATGATTGGATGTCTCATTGTATCTTGGATGTTAACGGTATTGTATTTTTGAGACATATTTTGGGCTACAGCAAGGAACTGTTTTTTTTCCTAGCAAAGGTAATTTTGTCGACATTTATTAAATTTGTGGTGGGTTAGGTAAGGTGTTTAAGTTTAATATACAGAGCAATTTCTAATAGCAGCTAACTGTTTTCTGACTACTTTTAGGTGTAACTCAAATTATTATTGGTTTCAAGTATTAGTAAAAAAAAAACATTTGTTCGATTCAAAGTTGAATTCAGTATGGGAAAAGTTCTTGATACTATATTACTAAAGCATCAAGTGTATAATTGTTAAAGTCACTGGCTCTACAAAAACAAACGCCTCGAAAGAGAGCGTCCGGTCTCGTCTACGGCTCTGGTGCGACTGATTATTTGCATTCACTTATTACATACATATAAAGATATGTATTATGAATGACGTTTAATATAATTGGTGATAATTTAATACCAAGTGTATTTTTAAATTTTTATTTTAATATTATATACTGACATAGATAGTATGTTATATACTATGACATTATTTGAATTGTTGACATTGTAATTTATACATTATTTTATTTTATGACGATCCCTTTTACCATATTAGAATGACATGTAAAATTGAATTTTTAAGATGTAAAAGTGAAATAAATAAATCTAATCTAATCTATTCACAAACACTACAGAAGTTTTGATGTCCTTATGCAAATAAATTTTATGATATGTACGCCTAATTACTAACTTTTTATTTTTATATTTTAGAACTACCTACATAGTACATGGAAGAATAAAATTTATGAGATACAAAGAAACATATTAGAAGAAACATAAAATAACCAAGAGATGGCGTTGATGCACAATAAAGTAATGATATAAAAAAATTAATTAACGTTACATACGGGCTGGGTCTTGGGTCTATATTCTAGATGTAACAGACTTTGGTGGGAATCGAACCCACAACCTCTGTCGCTCTAGTATTACGACCGAAGCCAATATACCTAACAATAAGATTTAGAGAAACTAGAAGTAATGACGAATTTCGATGAATAATGAAAGTAATTGAAAGAATTAGCAAGCTGAAGTGGTAGTGGGCAGAGCACATAGTCCACTGTATCGGGATAATCACAATATAGTACTGATTTGTGACTTTGTGAAAAGGATTATTTTATTTCTATCGTAGCTAAACTAAAACAGCGGTATCATCTAGTGAAGTGATAGAACTTACGCGTTCGTCGACGTTGTACATGGGCGAGTCCGGGTCGTCGACGATAGGTTCGTCGTTGCATAACACGTCGAAACAGAACCCTGGCGGCGGTGAGTAGTGGTTGTATAGGACATTTGTGAACAGGTCTGATGGCTTGCCTGTCAAAAACAATCAAATTAAAATTCAATCCTTCATGGTAGGGTGTAATGTAACGAATGCAGAAGGCAAAGAGAATATAACTACTAAGAGACGGGACTCCCATACAACATTCTCGAAAAAAGCAACACATAATCCGTCTGGTTACGAAGACCACTGGAGTCCTATAACAATGTTGGGTGTCAGTGCTCTTCCTGATTTGGACGGATTAGGCCGCCATTAAAAACTCTGTCGGTTTCATACTTTGGTTTCTATAATCCGTCTAGTTACGAAGCCCGTTCAGTTCTATAACAATGTTGGGTGTCAGTGCTCTTCCTGATTTGGACGGATTAGGCCGCCATTAAAAACTCTGTCCTCTTCATAGATCGGTTTTTACTACTAAAGGCTTAAAGTTGAAGACTGAAAGCTTTCCGTTTTGTGATGGGAATTCCCTCAAGTGGCGAATGAAGTCGCGACGCATATATCGGTTTATATATCGGTAAAAAACACGATACACCGAAATATCGGTATTTTTGTTGGAACCAACTGCAACAGCTTGGGTGTCAAAAAAATTATCAAAATTTGCTACTAGACGCGTTATACTTTTTTATTTACTCTATACACAATTTTATTCCTATTTGACATTGTTGTTGTTATAATTATACATACGAGTACATATATATATATGAAAAAAAAAAATGATATGAGGTAGTAAACTAATCCTAGAGTTTCCGATCTCGATTCGACCTTATCGAAAATCGATTTTTTGCCAGACCGATCTTCGATTTTTGGATCGATGTTGTCACTTAATTTTGGTTATTTAAAAAACGCGTAACAGAATGTACCAGGGGAATGTATCAATTTCTTAATTCCTCTACCTTCTGTGATTGGTTAAACAATTATGGTGTGCGATTCATTTATTGAGTTGGTTGTGTGAGTTGAGAACTGTGAGAGAGTAAAGAGATTAGTGAATAGCGTATTTTTTCTTTCTATAATTAGACTTTGAAGAATGGGCGGAAAAAATATGTCCGATCGTAGGACTAGTTTGAGTAACCCGTCCTGCGGTAGGTGTTTTTATTTTTAATATCTACATGAAAATCGAATAGATTATGAGGTAGCAACACTGTCGGTCAGACACAACCTTTTGGCTTAAAACAACTTCGCTTCCAGAGCCGTAAAATTCAATACGAAAAAAACAATTGAGCTGTTCGTTGCTAGATAGCTCATCCTTACCCAAGTCATCGTCTCCTCGCCACAGCGTCTCCATGGACTTCTCGTTCTTCCTGTTTATCCTGTCCTGGTAGTCGATCCTGCCCAGGAACAGCCCGTCGTAGCCCATGAGGGCGACCAGAGACGCGAACTCCCGCGAGTGGCCAAACGGATCGATCTGCCAGGCCACGCGTGGGATTCCACACGCGCCGAATGTCTGGTTCAGTTTGCTGGGGAACGAATGGTCAAATGAAAAAGAACCAAAGATCGAGCGTCAGACGTCGTGGTTACAGACAACTTCGTTCAACATGTACAAGTTGGCCCCGGTCCAACGATCTTTATGTACTACTAGATGGAGCGTTCCAAACAATAACTCTGTTCCACGCAAGTAGACACAACTCTTTCACATTCACTTTGAAACTTGTGCAGTTACTACTCAGAACATTTAATTATTTACTAAATATTGACATTATTTACCCGTAGCGTCAATATTTAGTAATAATTAAAATTAAATATTCTGCGTAGTAACTGCACAAGTTTCATTGTGAATGTGTAAGAGTTGTGGCTACTTGCGTGGAACAGAGCGATTGTTTGGAACGCTCCATCTAGTAGTACATAGAGATCGTTGCCCCGGTCTGGATTTTTCATACGCGAATTGTCCTATCCTTGTTTAATTCCCATAGCACAGGAGATGATTTCTCTTGTGTAATGTGTATTTCAATAAAGTTATTTGAATTTAAAAAAAAACCTACCTAAGTCCCCAAGTGAACTGGTCCACAGTGGACTGATAATGGACGGAAGCCTCGTCGTTCATGCTCCAAGCGCCGCCGGCGAACTGCAGCCGTCCTTGTCGCACTAGCGTGTGTACCTTATGACGTATGTTGTCAGGCTGCGCCACCCACCATTTCCAGAAGAAAGCTGTTTCTACGTACATAAACCTGTTCGGAATAGAAATAAGGAGCATATTAGATAAAGAGCATAAAGACATGTCATTTATTCATAGATACGACACATATATAAATGAAAAACGACCATACAAGGCAGGTATCATCATCATCAGGTTATTATAGTCTCCACTGCAGGAGCACAACCCTCTCTCATCTGCCGGAGACAGACGGGGGATTTGGCCTACACTCCCCGCGCTGGCCAGACGGGTTGGGGAGGCCTGACTAATGTTTTATAATGTATTCCCTTAGTCGCCTTGTACGACATCCACGGGAAGAGTTAGAGTGCTCCTATTCTACTCTACCGGAAACCACACGGCATCCCTGCCCCTTACCCGTATAATAGTCTATCCAGCAGACTATGGGAGATGGATGGGTACACCTGCCCCCCTGTTATAAGGGGTTGAAATTCCACGCATCGTCATGGCAACACCGGGAATATAGCTTACCTTCGTTTAGGATCATCCCACAGTTCTTTGACGACCGAGTCCAAAATGTATTGGACGCCAGCTTTTTGGATGTTGTTTCGACCTGAAACGTAACTTGAATGTAGAAAACTTTAGTTAGAATAACAAACCATAGGGACCCAGCGGGCCTTTGGAATTATACGACTAATTCATTCGTCGTGTAATACCGCATCAGGAAAAAAAATCAGGAAAAATTCAACGATCTCTATGTACTACTAGATGGAGAGTTCCAAACAATCGCTTTGTTCCACGCAAGTAGCCACAACTCTTTTACATTCACAATGAAACTTGTGCAGTTACTACGCAGAACATTTAATTATATATAATAATAATATATTTATGTCAATATTTAGTAAATAATTAAATGTTCTGAGTTACTACACAGAACATTTAATTATTTACTAAATATTGACAAGTTTCAACTGCACAGTTTCAAATACACTGCACAAGTTTCAAAGTGAATGTGAAAGAGTTGTGGTTACTTGTGTGGAACAGAGCGATTGTTTGGAACGCTCCATCTAGGAGACAAACACAAGACACAGAGATCATTGGAAAAATAACAAACTATTTTTTTGACTACGGCGCCTTCTAGTGTTCGTCAACCTGTGTGGACTAAACTTACTTCCATAGTAGTACTGATCGATGGTCTTCAGCCATCCCACGTCGTCGTGTGTGTGCGGCACGATGTGAACATTCAGTACACCCTCCTCGGCTTGCGTGCAGCTCTACAATACAAAACAGTTTGGCCTTTTGCACATTATAAAATAAAACACAAGACTGGTGAAAAAAATTCTATGCGCGCAACGATCTCTATGAACTACTAGATGGAGCGTTCCAAACAAACGCTCTGTTTCACAAAACTGCGGCTCCGGAAGCCGCAACTCCCGTTACATTCATAATGAAACTTGTGCAGTTACTACGCAGAACATTTAATTATTACTACATATTGACGCTACGGTTAAATAGCGTCAATATTTAGTAAATAATTAAATGTTCTGAGTAGTAACTGCACAAACAAAGCTATTTTATTTATTATTTTTATTACTTATTTGGATTTATATTTGAACCTAAGATTAATACGACTTCCGAGAGGTGAGAGCCTGGTTATCTGTAAAACAGCCACTTGCCTAGTTCAGATACCAGTCTCTCACAAGGCAAATGCTGTTCTTTGGTCTATTCTTGAGTCTAGCATAAGATTCCTACTGTATGTATTTACCTTGTGGGGAAAAAAAATGTTTATTACAATACTAGCTGTGCCCGCGGCTCCGCTCGCGTGGACTACAGGATCCGCTCCCATTCCCACTTTCGCTCCCTATCCCACTTCCACTCAGACTCTCAATCCCGCTCCCGCACCCACTCCCCTTTTCCCACGCCCACGCCCAATCCCATTCCCACTACCAGCTCCAAATGTAGTCCAAACTCATCGCAATCTGAATAGTACGGAAATACTATTATGTGCAATATATTGCATACTAACCTTACCTACTAATGTATTTGAAAACTAAAAATGTCCATAACTTTTGATTGAGTAAACCGATTGCGATGAAATAAAAACTAAATGTTAAGTTAGGTTAAGCCCCGTGTTTCTGTGAAAAGTCCATCGAAATCCGTTCAGTAGTTTTTAAGTGATGCGTGCACAAACTCACAGACAAACAGACAAAAATTTCAAAAATGATCGAAATGTGTTCTGTTGCTTAGCCTTAGAACTCCCCCCCCCCCCCCATTTTTTTTTTTAAATATCTTCATTGTACAGACACGCGAAGTTTACGATTTTATTTATTAGATGTCCATACGATTTGTTAGAGTACAAAATGTTATTTCAGCTCGACGGTTATTTATTATCCCAAATTCTTATGGATTAGGCCTTCAGATATTGTTTACCGACGCGGGTATCTCTGGCAATTATAAATGTACATAAATACATTGGACGTTAATGTACTATTTATCTAACTAAAACATTGATAACGTTTGAACTCCAGATCGCTCGTTACAGAATTACTGGCCGTACAAATATACTGTGATTGATAACAAAACATAATACAGCTAAAACGAAAACCGATTCATTGGCCTCGAGGCTTGGTCATTGGACTCGAGCGGACGAGGTCGTGAGTTCAATTCCCAGCAGAGACAAACAGTCTTGATGACAACCACAGAAATTCTATCAAGATAAAACGGTTATAGCCGTTTGTTTACTTCAGTCTCGCGCGTGCCGATTTTCGGACACAGCGCGCCCCTCCCGCGCACCCTTCATTCTCCGCAGGCACGTTTTTAGTGAGGTGATACAGTTCATCATCATTATTCATCATCAACAGCCTATATGTTCATTGCTGAACATAAGCCTCCCCAATAGAATGCCTCTATTGTTGAGCTTTCCAAAAATTTGCTATGATCACCACGCTTGGCAGACGGATTGGTGATCGCAGTAATGATCTTAATATACACAGGAGAACGCTGCTGCCCGTTTCTGGTGCAAGACGTCCACGGGGGGATTTGGGGTGGCCCTATTCTAAGCCGGGATCTACCCGGCAACGCAAGTTTTCGAAAACATATAAATTCGCATAACTTTAGATTTAGTGGGCCGATTACCATGAAATAAAGACTAAATATTACTCCAAGTTAAGCCCTATGTTTTTTCTGAAAACTCCACGATAATTGGTTCAGCAGTTTTTACGTAACGCGTGCACAAACAAACAGACAGAAATGATCTTACTTGTTCTATTACTTACCCTTTTTACTTACTCCCCCCCCCCCCCTCAGTTTTTTTTGTATAGATCAACAACACTGTTGGAAGCCAATACAATATATTTAATGCTGGCAAATCTGTATAAAAAGTAATCGCTGCTGTCTATGGCCTCCCTCTCTTCCACGCGTTCACTGGCAGGCAACACGCCATCCGTAAAATCAATTAAACAAGTAATGGGCCGGATTCTGAAGGCACACATTTAAAATTTGACAGCGCTAAAATTGGTTTCGTCTTTATCTTCATAATACTGTGTGACAAGGATAGCAACAGTTTTAGTGCTGTCAAATTTTTACGTTGTGCCTTCAGAATCGGGGCCATTTTCTATCAATATTCCTTGTGTTTTCATCATCAACAACCACCAGCCATCTATATTTCATTCCAGATTAATAGTCCTATGAAAACAAATGCATTTGCGTCTCGAAAACAAAATACACAATAGATGGTGTTCCTAAGTGGACCGCAAAGTTTACTTGGTAATACAAACCTATTTTTGCTGCTGGTGACCCTTTCATGTATATGTTACCGAGACGTAAATAGCGTTGGTTTTCATAGGACTATTAATCTGGAATGAAATATACACTCCGACAGTGTTATTCTTTGGCTATACATACCTCATACCCACAGGACTCCCCGAACCGTGGCGTGACCTCGTCGTGGAGAGGCACTGACGCCGCTATACCGATCGCACCTATCAGCAGCGCTGTTCTAAACATTGTCTGAAACAAAGTATAAGGGAAATAAGAATATGTCCGTAAATACTTTGAAAACATGCACTGTAATGAAAATAATATGGTTTCAGCAACGATCTCTATGTACTACTAGATGGAGCGTTCCATACAATCGCTCTGTTCCACGCAAGTAGCCACAACTCTTTCACATTCACTTTGAAACTTGTGCAGTTACTATGCAGAACATTTAATTATTTACTAAATATTGACATTATTCCGTAGCGTAACAGAGCGATTGTTTGAAACGCTCCATCTAGTAGTACATAGAGATCGTTGGGTTTCAGAATTTCTTCTGGCCAGCGCGGGGAGATGAGAGGGTTGTGCTCCTGCAGTGGAGACAAAAAACCTGATGATGATTTCTTCAATTAAGTGAAAAAATAAAAAGTTATAACGTATAAAGTTTTCCGAAAAACATGAGATTTTATGGACTATAACGTGCGCGCGCGGAGTTCGATGACCGGCCGCACCGCCGCGCTCCCCGCCTCACCTCTCCGCTACCCGCCGTTCTCCGCCGCCGACTAGTGAGCATACGTTTGAGAAATATCGCGTTTTATTCATCCATCGTCTCTGCCTACCCCTCTGGGACCAAGGCGTGAGTCTCTGCCTACCCCTCTGGGACCAAGGCGTGAGCATTATGTACGTATGTAGGAGCTGAAAAGGAGTGAAAATTGATGATTGAATCGTATGGTGTGCCGGGTGTACTCTTTATGGGCGAGTTGCTCCAGATATGAAAAGGAAGAACTAATTAATGTGTGGTAGTGCTGCTCCATCATCGAAACCGAAGAGTTTGGCAGTGCCGCGAATGCACATACTCGTGGCTCGTAGATTGACACCGTATTCCTAATGTTGAATTCCTCTTGTTACTATTAATTCTTTGAATAAATAATTTGCTTCATTAAAAAAAAAGTTGCTCCAGATATTGGTCAGCAATTAAACTACCTACGTCAGTGACATGGTTACTAATAACCACAGGTTTAAACGACTAACGACTCGTGACAACTCCGTTTGGAATTGGATCACGTTGTAAAGACCGTTTACGCGCACTTAGTGTCTGTGCATCCCACTTATATTATAAACTAGCTGTGCCCGCGGCTCCGCTCGCGTGTACTACAGAATCCGCTCCCATTCCCACTCCCGCTTCCGCCCCGCTTCCGCTCCCGCTCCCCTCCCGCTGCCGCTCCCGCTCCCACACCCACTCCCCTTTTCCCACGCCCACGCCCACTCCCACTCCAATTCCTACTCGCAGCTCCAACTGTAATCGAAACTCATCGCAATCTGAATAGTACGGAAATAGTATTATATGCAATATATTGCATACTAACCTTACCTACTAATGTATTTGAAAACTAAAAATGTCTATAACTTTTGATTGACTTAGCCGATTGCGATGAAATAAAGACTGAATGTTAAGTTAAGTTAAGCCCCATGTTTTTGTGAAAAGTCCATCAAAATCCTTTCAGTAGTATTTAAGTAATGCATGCACAAACTCATAGACAAAAATTTCAAAAATGATCGAAATGTGTTCTGTTGCTTATCCTTAGACTCCCCAATTTTTTTTTGCAAATATTTTCAATGTAAAGACACACGATGTTCATGATTTTATTTATTAGATGCGAAAGTTTTGATGTTTGGATGTTTGTTACTCAATCACGCTTCAACCACTAGACGGATCGGGATGAAACTTGGCACACATATAGGTTAGGTCCTGGAATAGTACATAGGATAGTTTTTATCACGAAAAAATATATCACTCCTACGGGAAATACATAATAATTTGTGATGTTAAGTTGTCCACGCGGACGAAGTCACGGGCAACAGGTATTAATATTATAAATGCGAAAGTTTCGATGTTAGTACGTAATATTTATAAAAATAAAACAGAATATTTTGCATTTGAAAAATATATCATCATCAGGTCATTTTTGTCTCCACTGCAGGAGTACAACCCTCTCTCATCTGCCGGAGACAGACGGAGGATTTGGCCTACACTCCCCGCGCTGGCCAGACGGGTTGGGGAGGCCTGACTAATGTTTTATAATGCATTCCCTCAGTCGCCTTGTACGACATCCACGGGAAGAGTTGGAGTGGTCCTATTCTACTCTACCGGAAACCACACGGCAATAAAACGAAAAATATATAAATGACATAAATTATAAACTTACGCGCTGGCTTATTAGAACCTCGCTTAGTAAATTCCTGTACCAGCGAAGTTTTATGTCTGTCCGTTCGTCACGGAAACTTTAACGCAACTGAACCTGGCTTGAGTTGAAACTCAGAATGGTTACGTATGATTAAAAAACAATAGTAAGTGCTTGGATATACCTGTTGATAACAAATAGTCAAGTGCTCGTTGATCCAAAAGCTTAATCTACATTTTTACAGGCTGTGACAAAATATACGCTATACAGGCGCATCACAGAATAATAAGTAGTACCAGGCCCCCGTCACTGGTACGTCCCTATTGCGATAAATACCTACCCTTCCACGCGCCGTCGACGGCTCACTTGCCCCGCCCATCAGCAGGGTTGTGAAAAAAAATTACTCGCACGCAGCTCGGTTTGTCATCTGTGGTATTACTACCGTAGTAATACTACGTTCCCTAATAAAAACGATGTTTAGATACAAAACTAGCAATATAAAGTTAAAATCATATATTGAACTTTGGTACATTTATACACGACTTTTTTGCAACTACCGTACAATACAATACACTTTATTGCACAAACAAATACAAATACAAGTTGTAAAATGCAAAAATAATAAAAAAAATTAAAGCGATTTTTGTAACTTGCAAACGCCTTTTTACTATTGCATCTCTTTCAGACGCGGCACGTGTAACGCCTTGTGGTTCCCGGCTTAGAATAGGCCGCCCCCGATCTTCTTCGTCGTCAAGGCGACTAAGGGATTGCACCATGCAGGGACAGACAGCAGCGTTCTCCCGTGTATATTAAGATCATTACTGCGTTCACCAATCCGCCTGCCAGTGGTGGTTGTGGCAAATCCCCCAATGGACAGTCCACCAAGAGTGTCATTCTATGGGGAGGCTTATGTTCAGCAGTGGACGTATTTCGGCTGATGATTATACGTGTAAGAGCATGCAATATTCGCCCGGTTTTCAGTATTCGAGTATTACGAATACCGAGACCGCACTATTCGAGTTATTCGAAGCATTCGAGTTTTTCTAATATTTTTCTTATTTTTGAATAAATCAAGCAAATGCTGTTTTGAGCTTTTCTTTACTATTTTTGTGTTTTCTTTATTAAAAATTATGTGTCAAAATTAACAGCAATAATTTATAACTTAAATCTAATACCAATAGCGAGCGGAACTACTCAATTATGTTTCATTGACTACAAAAAGGCATTCGACTCAAATGAACATGCCTGGAAGACACTACTAGTACATGGAATAAGCAACGATCTCTATGTACTTACTAGATGGAGCGAACGAAACAATCGCTCTGTTCCACACATCTGCGTCTCCGGTAGCAGAACATTTCATTATTACTAAATATTTACGCTATGGGTAAATAGCGTCAATATTTAGCAGCATTTTTTTAATTTATTATAATATAGTTATTATATTGAAACACAAAATACCCACCACAATCATTTCAATTTGATACCTAGGTCAAGCAAGGTATAATAACCAAAAATAAACACAGGCAACCAACTTCCTATATTGCTATCTCATAATTACTTACGCATTTAAATATTAGAATAACAAATTAAATTTTAAAAACATTACGTTTCATGTACAATAGAGATTGTGATCACAGAAAATGCGTATTTTGTCTTGAATTCACACGTTATTATATAGTATTAGTAATGTAGTAAAACTATTCGTATAACTCGAATACTAATGCTGGTAGTATTCGAATTAATTCCATAGTAAATAAGGGCGAATACTCGAATAATTCGAATACTTGAATACACGAATTGCATGCCCTACGTGTAACGTTAGGGTTGTCAACTTGTGAACCTATAAAATAAATTAAGAATTAAGGGTAGTAGACATATGTAAAAATACCTATTGCTTTCTATGAACAATGACTGTTGAATAAGAGTATTAGAATCTAAAACTATTTATTTTATAAAACCCTGCATATTTAAGTAGGTAGGAAACTTTGGTGTATCTATTCTTACGATACTAAGTATACTGTTCTATAGAACTACTTTAGGTGTAAGGTTTGTATACAATAATATAAACATTGTGGAAAGCTGAAGCAACATTAGTAACCAGGCATCTTTGTCACTCAAATAATCGTCTATTTTATTTGTGGCTCTTTCACAAAGTAGTATTATTAAACTTTAATAAACAAAACCCTAAAATATCGGTTGTTACTACAGATTACTTAATAGTCACTACGTGACAGCACTCCCTTGTAAAATGAAAATACCTACGCTTTTAATCGTCTAGTCATTCCCACAGTCAGACAATACACGCAAAAATGTTTCTAAGACGCTCGACTTGGCGTTCTTATTACTCCGTACAGCGAGCGATGTGCGGTCGACGGGCGGCGTGTGATGTACCGTGCAGCGCGTTAAAATGTATCTAAGGTGCTGGGCTTAGCGCTGTTATTTCTCCGTATGTGTGAAGCGAGGACATCGCCGTGCTGGGACGGCTCGAAAGTGTAGAATACTTATCGCGGTAGGTTCGTTCGTGACACGAAGGTCTGGTGTAACATAATTATTACACCTAACATGTTTTCACATCGTAATCCAAATTCTATCTATCCACTTCATGTATAAAAACAAACAAGTACGACAAAGCTAGCCGAATTCTCTCTCTAGATCTCCATACAGATAAAATCTTTAAACAATTCCATCAGATACTAAGATAAAAGTGATCGAAAATGACATAATCTAAAGATATATGCATAATAAACAATCGAGTTGCCACCTCGTTAGCAAGGACCACGAAAGCAGATAATCCTATCCTACTAATATTATAAACGCGAAAGTTTGTAAGCATGGATGGATGTTTGTTACTCTTTCACGTAAAAACTACTGAATGGATTTTAATGAAACTTTACAATAATATAGCTTATACATCAGAATAACACATAGGCTACAATTTATAAAGATACTGTGTGAATTGTCCAAAATATCAAGTAAGTAGGAAAAAATCTACCATCTGCGAGCTATTCTGGCGTGCGCTGCCAAAACCGCTAGAGTTACACATATGTAATGTATGGTGGAAATGTTTATCTTAAATAGTCCTACAAAAAAGCTACTCGAAATACTAATCGTGCGAAGACGAAGTCGCGGGCACCAGCTAGTACTAAATATTACTTACTTCGTACAGAAGCGACACTCGCCTCCCCCAACAGTTCAACGTCGCCGGCAACGAAAATAGTACTGCAGGGTTGAGAAAAATCATGTATTGTTAAAAAAATACTCATTAATCACGTTTTTTTTCATTTCTTCATTTTATGATATAGTTTGATTTTTATTACTCTATAGTGGAGCAACTGTTCAAGGCGATAGCCTCTTCAGCTTCAGTTGAACAAGTTTTTTCTACATTTGACATTGTTCACAGGAAATTACTGAATAGATTGGGAACAGAAAGTGCTGGAAAATTAGTTTTTTTGTTTAAATATTATAATAATAATATTGATTTAGCAGAAGACCCTTCATTTTTAAGTTTAATTCTATCTACGACGTAAATGAGACGCTTGATTAAATCATTGATTGAAAAAAAAAATACATTTTAAATCAAAAGGTTTTTATCTTTTCAAAATAATTTTATCATTTCATTCCTGGCTAGCGATACGCACTTCTGGCCGGCGCACAAAGAACGCTTTAAGTTACGAAAGAAGCACTAATTTTGTTGATCGTTGTTCCTCTCAAGCGACTATGCTTGCGCGCTGGGTGTAACAGCCCTACAATAATGACACACACACAAACGCGTACGGACGTTAATCTATTCACAAACATTAACATACAAAGCATAGCTAACAGTATAAACTTAAAGACAACCTAGAACTGATCCATAATCGCCGCCACCACGGAAAATTTAGAACCATTTTTTTTTTCAATATTGACAGGATGGAGCCGTCGGTAAAACAGTCAACAGAACGTAAAATTTATGGAGATGTTGGCAATACTGTTTCTTGTACTGGTACAAACAAAAATATACTTCACTCTCAATCCGACTCCGACTCCGACGCCAACGCATGCTCCCGCTACCACCCTCACTCTTAGGGTGTTTTCGCACTTACCCGTATCCGATTCTTATTCGATTCGTATTCGTTTCTGATCCGGTTTGTCCATCTTAGTAATTTTATGGAAGTTTGCGCACTCATACGTAAACGGTACAAGGCGACTAAGGGAATACATTATAAAACATCAATCAGGCCTCCCCAACCCGTCTAGCCAGCGCGGGGAGTGTAGGCCAAATCCTCCGTCTGTCTCCGGCAGATGAGAGAGGGTTGTGCTCCTGCAGTGGAGAAAACAATAACCTGATGATGTACGTAAACGGTACGTATTCGATACGTAAATTCTCAGTCGGATCAAAACCGAGCCGAAGTGGCCGCCATATAAATTGTACGTACGCTTGCCCACCACACTGGATTAAAAACGCATCAGTGCGCAGACGCTATACGTGAATTTTCCCGGCCGTATCGGTCGGACGTATCGAACAAGAATCGAATAAGAATCGGATACGGATAAGTGCGAAAACGCCCTTACTCTCACTCCCACCTCCACTCTCACGCCCATTACAGCTCTAAATGTAGTCCTAACTCATCGCAATCTGAATTGCACCAAACATTGTTATACTGCATACCTACGTATTTAAGCACCCTACGTATGAATGCATAGCATGTTTTTGAAAACTAAAAATTCGCATAACTTTTGATTGAGTAAGCCGATTGCGATGAAGTAAAAACTAAATATTACTCCGAGTTAAGCCCTAGGTTTCTGTAAAAAGTCCATCAAAATTGGTTCAGCAGGGTTTACGTGATGCGTGCACAAACTAACAGACAAACATACAAAAATTTCAAAATTGATGTACATTGAATGGGGGTCTAAGGATACGCAAAGTGTACGTTTTATTTATGAGATGACGACCCGTTGTATCATCATCAGCCTAAATAACTAAACTGCTGAACATAAGCCTCCCCAATAGAATGACACTTTTGGTGGGCTGTCCATTCGGAGTATTGCCATATTCACCACGCTTAGCAGGAGGATTGGTGTTCTCAGTGACGCTGCCCGTCCCTGGTGCAATCCCTCAGTCGCCTTGACCACACCCACGGGAAAATTGGGGGCGGCCCTGTTCTAACAAGTAAAGGTTACGCTTTTTAAAGCATATTGTCAATCCTTTTATACGTGCAGCCTGTGGGTCAACTATACGCAGAGGGCATACAGCGACCTGCGGGTTCAGGGTGCTGATGGGGCTGTCGCGGTACTGCAGTGCCTCCGGTATGTTCGCGCTGGCACAGATTGATGGTTTCGATGCCATCATGCGTAAACGGTGCGCCTCTATGACGGCTCGGGTGCGCGCCAGCCCCGACAGGATCCTGAACGTGCTGGCTGACCGGTGGGACTCTCCGATGCTGGGGCGGTGGATACGACTGCATGCAGTCAAGTAGCCTCGCCGCCCAGTATCGGACAGCCAAATTATATTATAGTTTTAAGTATTTTTAATATTGTGTAATATACTAACATTAGTGAATAAGATGTTTGTTACTAACACATATGGATTATGTCTGACATAAAACGTATTCTATTCTATTCTAATCCGGGACTACACGACACTTATGCATACCTGTATACTGTATATACGACATTTCCTTTGAATGTTAAAAAAAATCGTCCAAAGCTTTAGATTAAAACATAATTACTCATTCATTACAATGTGATTGTTTAAAACAAAACATTCCAAACATTTGACATGTCCTACAGAATAGCTTATTGTAGATAAAATATTAGTTTAACGACTCAGTCGATAAGCCAGCGAAGGAACGAACTGCGCTGGACGTGATGACGCGTTCTTCGAAACTTTTTAGGGCACAAGATATTTACAAGGTACTTATCAGTAGTGTCCGACCGAAACAGGGTTTGCAGCCGAAACCGAATCTTCCGCCCCGGTCTCAGTTTCGGCAGAAACCCAAACTTATTTAGACAAGTTAAAACTTCTATTGTATGCTGAAATCTAGTGTGTTTTACTAGGTATATAGTTAATTCGTGTTAAATGTAATAATAATAATAAAAATTAAAGTATGTAATATAAAATAAATTTTTTTTTGTTACAATAGGTACAACACACTTTATTGCACAAACAAATACAGTTACAAGCTTTAAAAGTTAAAATAGTACAATTTAGCGCTTATCGCTAAAGCGATTTCTTTCAATCTTTGGGTATAAAATATTATGCCAGAGAAAAATGTAGGTTGCGCTGATTAGGAAATTTAAATGATACGTGGGTACTTATATAACATTAACTTTATGTAATATTAACTTTAACATGAACAAATATAATAAACAATGTTATTCTTGTAAGTAAACTCTACACGAACTCACCCTAACAGAGCGCGACAACTCACGAACACTGAGTTTCGGCTCGGCCGAAGTTTCGGCTGATTTTTGTGCGAAACTGAAACCGAATTTTCGGTCGGTCACTACTTATAAGCATGCTCATTGCATGGATATAGCATGCTATTTATAAGCATGCGACTAATGACAATGCGTATCAAATACACAAATATTCAGAATTTACTCTTAAAAAGAATGAGTACGAAGTTAAAAATTATACTCCTATACTCGTAAGTGAACCGAGTGATCAACAACGTTCTATTATGACAGTTTCTTGCAAAATGAACTATACAAATCTATTCAGAACTGGCACGCTAATAAGCAAACACGTTCACACGTGCGACTAGCACACCCCCTTCCACTGACACCTCAGGTAGCATGCTCGAAAATCAACCGGCTTGCGATTTAGTCGCATGCTCAAAATAAGCATGCTTATTAGTCGCACGCGCTGTATACACACCTATTCGAGGTATGTAAGCGTTTGATAGTTTCTGCAATATATTGCATATTGTTGGCACGCTTGTCGCGTCTACTTCACCATTCTATCTTGATAAGATTTCCGTGGTGTAGTATTTATCGTAAAGCCTGACGAAGTATTGTATAATTTGCTCAAACGAGCGTTATAGCAGCTGAAAATGCGAATTCACAGCTGTTATTCAGCAAGCTATTCCACTGTGGGCTGTTAATCTGCTACTTTTGTGTTACTTGGGTATATACCTTCTGACCTTTTTAAAGCTCTCAATATTCTTGCCACATTGATGGCTGACAATGATAACGGTTGATATATTTATCTCGCATTGAGTGTTGTTTGGTTTAGATATCAAGTGAAGAAGGTATTTGCTGCAAGTATTACCTAATGCTGTGTACTTTAAGACCGAACTAGATTAGTTCATTTTAGTTGCTAGGTAGGCTCGTTGTTTAAGACTCAGGCCAAGGGCGCTGGGCTGTCCATTTGGGAATTTGCCATTATCACCACGCTGCAGCGCTGGGCAGGCGGATTGGTGATCGCGGTAATCTAATAAATAAAATCGTAAACATCGCGTGTCTGTACATTGAGGGGTCTGAGGATAAGTATAGAACACATTTCAATCATTTTTGGAATTTTTGTCTGTTTGTCTGTGAGTTTGTGCACGCATCACTTAAAAACTACTGAACGGATTTTGATGGACTTTTCACTAAAACATGGGGCTAAACTTAGCTTAACATTTAGTTTTTATTTCATCGCAATCGGCTAACTCAATCAAAAGTTATATACATTTTCATTTTTCAAATACATTAGTAGGTAAGGTTAGTATGCATGCACATAATAGTATTTCCGTACTATTCAGATTGCGATGAGTTTGGATTAAATTTGGAGCTGCGAGTGGGAATTGAAGTGGGAGTGCGAAAAGGGGAGTGGAAGCGGAAGCGGGAGCGGGAAGGCAGCGGGGGTGGGAGCCAAAGCGGAAGCGGGAGCGGATTCTGTAGTTCACGCGAGCGGAGCCGCGGGCACAGCTAGTTATGTTAATAAATACATAGGAGAACGCTGCTGGCTGTCCCTGGTGCAATCCCTTAGTCGCCTTGGCGACACCCTCGGGAAGGTTGGGGTTGGGAAAATTCTAAGTAAGGAATCCTACGGGGCAATAAGTTAAAAGTACAATGGTTTAAATTTTTAAATATTTCCATACAAGCGAAAAGATTTACTCACATACTAATATTACAGGCAGCCTGTCCGTTCATGTGCCTGAGTGCGTAAATAACCGAGCTCGATCGAGAGAGGCACAGCTTTGTACTCCAACAACGTAAGTGCTTCTCTTTCTAACTGTAAGCGTCTATCCAGGCCCCGGTCACTGGTACGTCCCTATCGTGATAATACCTACTCTTTCACGCGCCGTCGACGGCTCACTCGCCCCGCCCACAACGCTAAGTCGAGTGCCTTACGACATATTTTCGGGTGCTGTCGGCATCATCAAACGCGGAGCGGTCCGCCTACAAATAGCGCGCTGTACGGACTAGTAAACAAACGCTAAGTCGAGCACTTGAGACACATTTTTGCGCGCTGCCGGCACATCAATCGCCGCTGCGCTCCGCCCATATATCGCGCGCTGTACGGAGTTGTAACAAACGCTGAATCGAGCGCGTTAGGCACATTTTTGCCTGTATTGTCGGTACTATCAAAGTCCCCTCGCCCGTCGAGCGCTGTACCAGGCCTGTGTCACTTCGGACTTTGTTTACAAAAATCGCGGTGCAGGGTCGACCGGACAAAATCAGTCGGTTGCCGCCCGCTCGATGTGATGCATGCGCGAGTGGTGATACATTACAGAAATTATTACAGGCGATATTGTATCACTTTCGGTTGTTAAAACACTAATAAAAAGTCGGATTAATTCCATGTAAAAGGGCATTTTCTGTTTTAATCTAGAAAAGCTATGTATTTATTGATAGTGATGGAAAGTTCCCGAACTATGGATGTGCTACAGAATATTCTCGAAAATATTAGTAACGGTAGAACATTGTAGAAAGTTCTAGAAATATCAGTTTGGTGTGCTATGGAAAAGTATGGAAGGTTCGAGAAAAATTTGAAAGTGTCGAATGTTCTAGAACATTTTAGGTACATCATATGGAAGGGTCGAGAATGTTCTGGAAGGCATGGAAAACTCTAGGTGATGGACTTTGATGAAAGTTAGAACATTGTAGAAAGTTCTAGAAATATATCATGTTGGTGTGCTATGGAAAGGTATGGAAAGTTTGAGAAAAGTCTGAAAGTGTCTCGAATGTTCTAGAACATTTTAGGTACATCATATGGAAGGGTCGAGAATGTTCTGGAAGGCATGGAAAACTCTAGGTGATGGACTTTGATGAAAGTTAGAACATTGTAGAAAGTTCTAGAAATATATCATGTTGGTGTGCTATGGAAAGGTATGGAAAGTTCGAGAAAAGTCTGAAAGTGTCTCGAATGTTCTAGAACTTTTTAGGTACATCATTTGGAAGGGTCGAGAATGTTCTAGAAGGTCATGGAAGGTGATGGAAGGTTCTAGAAGGTGATGGATTTTGATGAAAGTTCGATGAGTCGTCCACTCTGATCGGTTCTACCCCCACCGTCTTCCACCGTCCGTAGACTATGAGCCGCAAGCCTCGTCTTGCGATCATTCAGTCATTCAGTACAAACTCAGAATACAATTCCCTCAGAACTCTCAGCTACAATACTAAAAATAAAATAGATACACCAAAGTTGCTCACTTAGTTATGTAAGTATGCGGGAATTTGTAAAACAAATAGTTTTCGGGTCTAAAACTATATTTCAAAAGTCATTGTTTAAAAAGAGTAATAGGTACTTTTTTACTACCCATAAATACTTAGATTAAATTATGGGTTTATAAGATGACAACCCTAACGTTACACGTGCCGCGTCTGAACGAGATAGAGTTATACAATAGAAAGGGAAGCGTAGTTTAGGTATATGTTTGGTACCTAAACGCCGCTTTATTCGGAAGAGAGACTTCTGTCCTACTATTTAGTATTCTGTGGCTGTACGGAGTAATAACAACGCTAAGTCGAGCGCCTTAGAGACTTTATTGCGTGTATTGTCTGACAGTGGGAGGGACTAGATGATGAAAAGCGTAGGTATTTTTATTTTACCAGGAAGTAGTGTATCTGTTCCGAACGTAACTATTAACTCATCTTTGCCAGTACTGCCAGCGGTGCTCTGTTTTACGATGATAGGCTGATAAATGTTTACACACCCATTTCTGGCAACATCAGACCCCCCTTGACCCCTCCTCTTCCACTTTCATTACGTATATTTACGTTGCTGCGAACTTGGTACTCCAATTGATTTAAACCATGTTTAGTGAACAAGAAAGACTAATTTAATTCGGCTCTTGTTTGTGTTTTATATCACAAATGAGAAAGAAAAATATAATATAAGGTTGTCTGGAAGAAATCGCTTTTAGCGATAAGACCGCCCAGATGTACATAATTATGTAAACTGCTGTATTATTGTATCTTTTTAATTTTTTCGTGCAATAAAGAGTAATTGAAATGAATATTAGTATTTCATATGTTATAATTGCGGATCGAGTTGTGCTGCGCCTTGGGAGAGGCCTATGTCCAGCAGTGGACTCTTACAGGTTGATGATGATGAATAAAACTGTTTTAAATATCGACGCGTCTTTAAAATTAAAATATTTCAAATACATTTTACTATAGTCCATTTTATCACAAGGCAACACGGATAAAGAAGTCCCGTTGATCAGAAGTACTAGCACCCCATAAGATACAGGCAGGTCAGACAGCTCCGGTTAGCGTCCTCGATGTTTTATTATCAATTCCAGCGATCGATGAGTTCCTGGTGGCTTACTCTCCGAGTTTGACCTAGGTTTAGTTATACTAGATCCTAGACCGATAGGAAAAAACTAACAACTAACAAACTGGATGAATGGATAATTCATGTCTGCCTTAGACGTCCACTGCTGGACATAGGCTTTCCCCAGTGAATAAATAAATATAGATATTATAATAATAGACAAATAACAATAATACCAAATACATAATTCCTACATAGAATTTTACGAATACTTGGGACAGTTTATCAAAATGACGCTGTAACCAATGACTGATTTTTCGACTTTTAATAATAAATAATATAAGTTAGGTTTATTATTCGAGTCGGTCAACCGTGGTAAACACCACACTTATATATAGAAGGTATGTTTAGTGTGGTAGGTCCCATTATAATGATATCGGTTTAAATAAATACAAAATATAAAACGATAAATTCAAGTATGTTCATAAATGATTACTTACGGCAGTTACACGTCTTCTACATGTAATAACTCTGCAATGTTCAGTGAAAATAATTATTTACGTAAATTATTTCGATAAAGCGAGCGTAACACACCTTACACTACAGCTGATAAACTTCAACTGACTTTTTTCTTAAATAATGAGAGAAGCAGTGAGTGAAAATCATAACATAATCGATCGAATTAAATACTTACTATCATAATTGAAGAAATCTCAATGAGAGATTTTCTATTTTACTTTAATTGTCAATATTAGCCGTTGCATTGACAACTGTCATTGTCGATCGTCACAAATACTTTAAGAACAACGGCTAGCAGATTTCGGAAAATCATTTTAATGGCTTCACGGGTATTTGCAAGCATTCTCGCGTATTAACATTTGATGATACAGTTCAGTACCATCTGTCGAGGTGTGTTATACAAATACAACATATTTATTTTCAAAAACCTGATTTATTATATCAACAGGCAAAATTTAATTCTTATTAGTTTTCGGTATTGTCTCTAGCAGTGGTATTTAGAGCTTGGACCTATTATTTAGAGGTATCTTTAGAATAGAATATAATAAAGGCAAAATATTGTCACAACAAATCTAGCAATTAGACATCCTGTTATTTCATAAGCATAATCGATCGATTGTACGCAATTTAAATATATATATTTTTGAGAAATGGCAATACAAGTTAGTTAATGTCAATGTCACTTTGCGATTATAAACATTTTGGTTGCCGAATGCCGCTCTTCTTTTGAAACCGTAACGAGAAAATTAGCTGTTTATTACTACAATGTCGCATATTTGGACATTTTCTGCATCTTCAGAGGCACATCTACGCCGCTGTATCGACGCTGCTCCGCCACCCAACGAAAACAACAAATGGTTCCGAATATTCGGCAAACAACACAAAAAAATCGACAATTTAGACGAAAAACCTTTGAATAATAACCACGAAGATATACTGGTACTGGATTCTGAAGAAAATGATATTCCAGTTATTTTGACCACAGAAATAGACGAAGAATTCATTAACCTCTTAGGAGCAGAGCCTACTGCACGATTCGATTCCTTAGTAGAAGAATGTCTTAAAGACCAGAATTTATACATCACAATTGCTCAACGACTCTCTAACACTGCTGTGGAGAAAATATGTGATCACATATTCAGTAAAAATGATATAAATGTACAGTTTCTAGAAAATTTCTACCTAAAATTCCTTTTGACGTATTTAAAACGAGAACAGTCGTGGTTATCCTTAGACATACTTGTCAAATCTTATAAGGCATATCCTTTACAGTTTAGAAAGCTTCTGCGACTTTTATTAAAGGACTTTGAAATACCGAATAAAATTTTGCATGATTTCGTTCAGTCGTTAGATGAAAGTTCTATGCAATTTTTAGTAAATAATTTAATAGAAATAGAATTAAATGCTAAAGAATTCATTCACAATCTTCTCACAATATATACCATATATAAAGATTGTAAAAAAACTATAAATATACACAGTTATATACTATACAACCTTATACAGAACTCCTATGAATGTGCCAGTGAAAAGAATTATGGCAGGTTACTGCTAGCATTTCTACAAGCACAAAAAGATATAGGATCTGTAAACGATTGCATGAAATTAGAAAAAGCCATAGAAATGCATAGGACACCTTTTAAAAAGCCTTGTATGAAGATTTTTAAGGAAATTTTGGACAACTGATATTAAATTTATTATATTTTCTTTGTAGATTATTTTATTTCTTAACTGCCTTTATGGATATAGCCAGGACTGGATACTGGTACTAAACAGTACCAGTATGGACCATACTGTATGGTACCTGTATTTCCTATACTCTGAAGTGACGCACAGTACTTCCTAAGCAAGAATCTGTATTTCTGGATCAGATACTGATTAAATAACTGTAGCTTTATTTATTAGCCTAATTAGCTGACATACAGAGATTCAGAACTTTTTAGACATATTTGAAAACTAAATTATTTTTGCACATCAGTCTGCATGGTCAGCAGTCTCCATCTTGTAGACACGTAGGCATCCTTCAACTTTTTCCAGTCTTCTCTCTCACGTAAATAACTGTAGGTACTTTTTATCAAACATTGGCATACCAAGTAGCATTAGGGTAGTATTTATTTAAAGAAGTAAATAAAACAAATGTCTTTCCAAACGGCACACATTTATTCAGTCGAAAATCGGTGTTTATTACGAAAATAACTAACAGTCAAATTAGTACTAACCAATAGATAGTAGTAGATATAAATATAGACACTGAAAATATAAAATTGTATTAAGTAATACATTTTGTCTGAGGTAGTTTGAAATCGCCAGTTTTATCTAGATTTATACACCTACGAAAAGTACATTACAATAAATACAAGTGCTAGGATTATGAGTAAATAATTGTTTTTTGTACTAATTATGTATTGTGCTAGTATTCCTAGCACTAGTAATTAGAACACATACTTACATGTAGTACATTTCTAGTATAAAATATACCAATTGGTTATTAAAACTAATGGAGGCTACACAATAAAAAAAAATTAAAGTAAAAAAAAATTGGATACAAAACTACGCGTAAATTAATAAATTTTACCAAAAAATAGTTTACATATATCTGAATGTTGAAACATGTTTATGTATTTTATAGTTATGTAAAACTCAAAACAATTAGGGGAACAACATTTTGAATGTTTGTAATTGAAAACAATTTTTACGATATTTTATTCCTTATTTATTGAATACAAACATTAATAACGTTTCGGGTTATTTTTTGCGTTTGGAAGATCATCATAAAGAGTACCATGAAATTATGGATCATCATGGCATATCGGACTAAAATCCAAATCCCACTCGTTTTCGGCCAAAATTTAGTTTTGTTTATCATTAATGTAATGATCGTATTAACCTTATTAATAAGAAAAAAAATGACCTAAAATTTATGTTCATCTGACTAACATTAAAAAAAAATTACATCAACTCAAAATCTTGTTCACCTAATGTTCTGAGCAAATAATTTGGGACTTTTCTATAATAATATATATACACTTGTCTAATACCAAACTAGGATTTATTTATTAAAAAACTAAAATTTAATATTTCTCGTAATGAAAAGTGTTTATGTTTTCAATGTCTATATTAAAAATACTTGAGTAAAAACACGATATGAACACTTAACGTGGATCACAGATTTTACCAAAACCGTCGTGAGGTGCAGTATGGCGACTAAGGGATATCTTTATAGTAAAACTGTGTCTCCACTCCCATTTAATCAATGTATGGCACTCTGAGAGAATCTCGTCACAAATGATTGCATACTCTGAGTGGTATTTTAGAAGGCCGGTTACTCAACCCGCGAATGACCAACTTAAATTTCCCAAAAGTCGCCTCACTTTCCAGTACCTATTACAAACTACTTTAACAACATTTTTTCGGATTTATTTCACAATCAACAGCAAGAATCACAGAATCTTTGTTTTTGTGTTCCTAAATATTTATCTTAATTAATAATGGAGGTTCGTTTTGGTTGCATTTTTAGTAAAAAGGTTTGTGTTTGAGTTATTTTTTTATATTTTACTATAGTTCAGATTTATAAGTGCACAAAATTCCTTGTTTTTAGGGATCCGTCGAAATGGATATCCTTATAGAGAGGTTTTTGTACGTCTGTCTATCCGGCGGATTACCTGAATACTAGTAGACAGATTTAGCTTTTTTGAATATATAATGTAAACTTGGCCCAATGAATAATTATGGAAATTCCAGGAAAAAGCTTCTTATCCAAGATTTTTCATGAAAACTCAATTTTTAAAAATCCAAACCCGCACACCGTGTACAACATAAAATTTTCAAACTTTTTATAATGATTTTTAGCTTAAAATAGTGTTAATTATTAAGAAGACTTAAATAACAGCTTTTAAAAAGTTTTTTTTTCCTTTTTTGTTTTTTTGCCATTTTTACGTCTTCTACAATTAGACTAAGTTAGCATACATGCATTATATTAGCCATTAACTAACTTAATATAAAGTTATTATGCATTTAGGCTAGGCTTGAATTCGGAATTTCCGTTAGTGCAAATACAATTTTATTTGATATATTTTTTATTCCAAATTCACGTGAATTACTCATGTGGACTATTTTACAGCTTATTTTAGCTTCATTATTCTAGGTAAGCTTCCATTTTGTTTCAATATCAACCTCTTTATTGTTTAAACGACTTTGAATTTTCTTAACGTAGTCCAACATAGCTTTTCGATCGAACTTAGTTTATGGAAGGCCCCTAAACGGTAACGGGATTAAACATGGACGAAGCATTAAACATTTAATTCAACCCGCATGAGTAATTTTCGGTAAATGAGAATATAACATGTTAAAATTTTTACGTATGTTCTGATAATATTATTGTTTTCGTTTTATATAAATCTCTCTAATCTTTGCCTATATGTATTGAATATCACATTGTCTATTGCTATTGTGCAATATTATTACTCTATGCAGAATCGTTATCTAAGAAACAATAACTAGCGTTACTACAATGTAATTTTAAAACTTACTGACCGACCTACATAATAATTGAATGCCCATGTTTACTTATTTGTAATCTGCAGTGATCGAAGATATGAATTTATTTAATAATTATAAATATACATACATTTCTAAAGCCTATACAAGAAATAAAAAAGGTTTAAAATTATGATTATTACCATGAAAAGTTTATCAAATCATTTAAAATTAGCAAGTACATACTAAACTCGATAAAAATCAAATAGGTTTATTGCAAATCCATACTAACTAATATCAACGTTCTGTTATAAGTAGCTTGGAAAATCTATATATTAGGATCACTGCGCGACTATTATAATATTTAAAAATATTAATATTGCTTTTGATTATAGAGATACGCGTTTTAGATATATTTTAATGAAAATGGACGTGTGCTAAATTAGAACTAGCGATCGACCTTACAGATACGTTCCATGGATCCGTAACCCATATACTGACACCACACCAAGAACTGTCAAAGAGTAGTTCCGGTTCATAATCATTGTACATTCTGACAGCAGTAAAACTTTTGACAGTTCCAGAATAACAAACAGTTGGCCAATTTTTTTTTTAAATAATATTGATAATTTTCTATGATTTATAGAAATACTGGACAATTGCAAAAACGGATATCAGGCATTATTATGACTATAACTTTTATTACAAATGACGTTATTTTTATTTTCAAGTTTAAAAGCGATTGATGTTATATTCTTCGCTTGATTTGACAGCTGAATACTGAAAATACCGGTTTTTTTTTTATTTCTGCCAATAATTAAATATTTAGTATTGATATTTTAATTACTAAACGCATAAATATTAATAAAAAAAACTGCATCACACTCACATTCATATTCTCAGTGTTTTATATATTCAAATTTTCTAATTCAACTGCTGTTTTGTGTCATTTTATGATAGTGAATAATCGTATTTTTTTTCTAACTCCGTTTTCTGGGTTTTATTTAATAAAGCAAGGGTCAGGTCGGTCGCAGTTACAAATTTTGTTCGCGTGTGAATTCGTTACCTTAAATGTTACTTACATTATTAATGATTGTACTATTTTTACCGTAATTTTAATTGTAATATCGATTATTCAGACTTTCGTACGTAGTATTTGACGTTTATAAAGTTTCATTAGAATCAGACTTCCAATTTTTGAAGACGTTTGTATTGAAAGTTTGTATGGGAGACTAGTTTGTAAAATAGCCCTTTTAAAACGGTCCTATGCAGGCGCTGGCTGCATAGTGTCGAAAGATCACACTGTAAGTTTTAAAGTAATTGATACTAAACAAATGCATTGTTTTTTAATGGTTACAGTTGTATCCGGGTTAATATGAAACCCAGATGAGGCTAGTGTAAGACAGGAGACTGGAAGGAAAGATTTACTGAACTCTATTAAAGCAAGGCTAAGAGTTGTGTAGCACAATGCTTGTTGTCAAACAGTAAAACTATTAAATAAACTGACTAATAAATTTAAACTAATTATTAATGCAAATGTTTTTAAACGCCGCTTGAAAGAGATCCTACTTGTCAAATTACTTTTCTCGTTTGACCTTATTTAATATCATATATCTAATTGGTTTGTTGCATGTAATTTTAAAATTTTATGTAAATATGTTTCCGATAATATATTTTGTTAAAGTAATAATTTGTAATTGAAATTATTAAAAACTATTAACTGTCAAGAATCTTCAGTAAAAAGCACACGATTTCAATTTATTTTTGGGTTACCACTTTTCGTGCCGAATGTGTTTATTAACACCAGTTTATTATTTCGTATAGTAATTGTATTAATTGTAAATAATTATTGTTTCTCAGTTTCACAACTCCATCTATGCTAAATATTTAATCAACTTCTAATCTATGATTACTTTGATTACATATTGAGCCTATGTTTCTAAAATTATCTAAGCAATATTTAGGCGGCCGCATTGTATCCTTATGCCTGTTGGAAATAAGTCATGTCTAGTAAAAAAAATGTCGGCAAGTGTTTTTAAACTTACATATCTTAAAACTTACATATTTGTGGATATTCCGTCAATTAAACATTTTTCAGTTATTTTGGAATATCTTAAAAAAAATCTGGAGCACGTAAAATAAACTATTCTTTTTTTTTATATTCTCAACTAAATTAGAAGCAAACAAGGATTATAAAAGTCATTTTCATTAGGGTTCCGTCAAAATAGATACCTTTATAGCGAAGGTTTTTATGGGATGAGAAAGTATGAAATTTCCAAATGAAAAACAAAAATTGTACGGAACTCTCATATTATGGACGACATACACTTGGCTGATTTTGATTATTTAAGGTAATTTTGAACTGGGAAAAATGGGGAACAAGAGACTTGAAATGTCAATACACTTTCGGTATGGGATCGAATATCTATTTACTAAGTCTATGCGAATATCTGATCACATATAGCGTGACGTCATGATGCTCGTTTGACAGCAGTTTAGCGTTACTTTAATGTCACAAATATGTCAAAATTTTAAGAGGCAAGTATATTTAAGAAATACGAATATTTTGAAAAAAAAATCGTGAAAATTTAATACAAATAACGAAAATTTTAAATAACCTGGCATGAGTTATTTATCTCGTACTAAACATTAGACTTATTTCCAAAATCTAATGGTTTTTGGAACAATGGTTTCAGAAAAATCAGTCTTTCAATATGATTTCATTTAGAGGTTCATTTCATTTTGAGATCATGTTTTTTTTAACATTTTTGTGTAGGTATATATTTTTTTAATATACGCTAAATACGCTTACAAACTAGACTTACTTCATATAGTCAAGACAAAAGGAAGAAAAAATAAAAATGTAAGATTTTTAAGTCGAAGAGAAGACGAGAGGTAACATAAAACAGTAATAAAGATATGAAATAAGCCATACATATAAAACATATCTATGATATTAGAACCGTCTGTGGTAAAAACTACTATAACTGAACTACCAGATTATTATTTTATTACTTGAACAAGTCTTTAGTAGTTAAGTATGTTTTTTTCCTCCAGACGTTTCATGCAGATATACACCGAGATTAAAAATGTCAAATAATATTGTGCTTAACCTATTCCTCACAATAGTGTTAAGAAAACTTATTTATAAAAAAAAATGAATTTAAAAAAATGATTAGTCTTTTTATAACATCACCCTGTTTGATTTCAAAATTAAATAAAGAAAATTTTCGCTTTATTATGATTAAAAGTAAAAACAACATTTAACAAAATTAAATCGATTAAAATATATTTCCAGACTTATATTTCATTAGTGTTTTTCAAATAGAGCGGCCGCGCAACGTTTGGCTAGTTCACAGCTAAGTTGGTTCGATTTGGTAGCAACGACTTTAAAGCTGGCAACACAGTTGCAATAAAAAAACGCGTCGTCCGTGATATTGTGGCGTGTTTTTTTTAGATTTATAGACATTTTGCATTATTTTATATTCATGTCACGCGGAAAAATAGCTATATGAAAAAAATCTAGATCATATGTATAGATTTCCATTGCTTCAAGATTTTAAAAAAGACATTTTTATTTTGTAAAATCCTTAGAATTCAGTCCCAAAATGGAATAATTTAAATATAAGAATAAGTATTTACATTAACATAACCTACATTTAAAAGTACTTATTCTACAAAAAAAGAAAATTCTAAAATGAAATAATTCTATCAGTACAAGAAAACCACAAAAAGCGAAAATATTCATAGACTTATAGAGCTAACATCCAGAAAAATTGGACAGTAAAAATGAACACTTTTTTTAGCACTAGGCAAATTGGCAGTGCCATGAGCACCTTCATATTGATTTAAAAATATTGTTTCATTTACAACATTATGGCATTTTGGTCGATATTTTACAATATTATTTAAAAAAAAATATTTTTGAGATCTGCTTTAAAAACATTTGAGATCTGATTTAAAAAAAAACGTATATTGAGTTTGGTTTGAGAAGAATTAATACTACTTAAAAAAAACTTAAAAAATATTAATTAGTCACGTTAGTAATTCATATAGATGTCCAAATTTTTTTTTAAAGTTGCCAGTTTTGATTTTTGGACATGAAGCGTAATAGTAAAACTTGAGACATCTATAGACAGACCTACATACATTAAATATTGTTTTCTGAATTATATTCCCCTACCATTTCATACTGTAAGTGTAAGAACGTGCAAAATTTGATTTCACTTAGCCAAAATAAAATAAAAATATAACTTTTGCAGTTTGGAAGACTGTTTTGAAAATTTGATATTGTATAAAAAATATATAGATGTGTCTTGAGAAAATTTAAAAAAGAAATAGAGCCTATGCAAAGTATAGCCCTGTGTAAAAAGCATTAATGACATACAAGACAATAAGTAACATTTAAAATGAATGGTAGAAGAAAAAAATTCAAAACCCATGCACATGCAAAACTACTCTGATATTTCACCCAACTTCTCTCTTCGCTCCATATGCTCTGTCTCCGAACAATGTGCCATTAAAACGGACTCGCCAACAATCAAGTTTTCGAAACACAACGAACAAGCGTACACTGCATCCCCAAAGCATACAATTTTGTTGTCATCTCTGTACATTTTCATTGGATTCAGAACTGTACTCGGCAGTATTTCTTTCCCTGACTGCACACACTTCTTTATATATGCCGTTTTGTATTGAAAATGGATTTTTTCACAGTGGGCTTGACTTAGAATATGCTTTAGCAGACCGTTTTCTTCATTCTCCGTGGTGTTACATGAAGGACAATGAAATTTTATTGCATTCTTCGACTCATACTCTTGATCTGTTACTTCACACTGGAGCTGTATACTGTGTACTTGAACATAGAAGGTTATACGCTCAATAGCAGCTTTTTGAAGCAAAGTGCTGTATAAGCTTGTGTCTTGGAAGCTATTATAGCTCACGATCATATCTAAAGACTCCGAATAAGCAGTTAGGGTTGTATTATCAAGACTGAAGTTGCCAAGTGAAGATGTTATTGACATAAACCTGTCATCAGACTTAGTTGTCACACCAGAATCAGTCTGAGAAGACGGCGACTGCATATGACATCGGCAGTGGCATTTTGTCAAATCAGATTCATCAAAATCGCTCGGTAAGTTAGTACCATTGTTTCCGGAAACACTGGAATCATCTTCTGAATCGAAATTAAAAAGACTGATCATTGAATCCCGAAAATCAGGAAAATCAAAATGCTTTAACTTTTTTTTTGTATTCATACGCAGACGCTTTTGTGGCATCCGTTTTCCTTTCAGCAAATCTATAGCAACACTTTTACGGCTCTGGGCAGTCACAGACTTTGACCGTTCATCATATTCTATTGCGTTTTTTAGGTTAGTTTTAACAAACTGATCGATGGAATGTTTCATAGATAAAAGTTGTTTCTTTAATTTGAATTTCATTATGTCGTCTTCCTTTTCCAGTACTATATTCCAGGAGCTACTAGGACTTACTCCACGATTTAGATCCATGTATGTGACTTCCCCAAGCATTTTTGGAATGTTGTTCACATCAGTTCCAGGCAATGCTGTGACAATAGATCGGCAATGGAACACCTTGGACACTTCAATATGAAAATGGAATTCTCCAAGCAATTTTTTAAGGAAGCATTCCAACTTTTCCAGCTTCATCTGGTAATTCAGCAACAGAGTAATGCGTTCTTCTTCGTTTTGATCGATTTCTACATCTCCAAAAGACTCTGGACTCGGAGAAGGGACTAGCTGATGCTCTTCTTCTGAATTATTCTCTGATTTATCAACTTTTCTGCACATTTTTATACTAGATTTATCATCATGCTTGGAAGCTAAGGAAATTTCGGTATCAGAATCGGATAGAGACTCAATATCTATGTTTTCTTCTTCGTAAGATGACTCTTCATCTGACATGGCATCAAAAATATCAAAGGATTTACTGAGATCAAATTTTCTTATTTTCTCGCTGAAGATATCGGAACTTTTGCATTCCAACAGAATATGTTTTGGTGTATTTTCAACGTCATCACTACTACTTTCAGCATAATTAATATGTTCCTCCATAGATTTATTTGCTTTTGAGATATTCAACTTCAGTTTTTTTGATTGGCGTTTCTCTTGTTTTGTCCCAGTGTCTAAACTGATTGTTAAAAGATCTGTGTCTGATAAGGAACTCTTTTTTGCAGCGAAATTTTTTACAGATTCTGGTAACGTGAGACTGATGGCCTGTTTGGATGTAGAATCTGGTTCGGTATGTTCAAACGTAATATTATGAGAAGATTCACCTGTTATGTGCGACGATTGGAGTTCTTCCACCAAATTAAAGTCAGGAGAGCCGTCCTCAGCTGATCCATCTTCTTCTCCTGGCTTCTTGAAGTACGTAATATTCGATAGAATTTTGCGAAACGAGAACGCCATTTTCTATTGAATCCAAGCTCGTAGATGTCCAAATGTATAACAGTTCTCGTCGAAAACTCACTGTAAAGAAGTTAAAAGCAAAGTCAGCGATAAACAAATAATGCGTCAATGACAAAGAAACATTCGAATATTTATTAACGGGCTAAAATTTACCTGTTTTATTGCATGTAGGTACAAAATTAAACGTCACATAACGATATTAAGTCATTTTTGTACAGAAAACTTGTTATTTTATTCAAAATTACCCTCAAATTACAAATTGAAAATGATAAAAGTAGGTACTGTGCGTCAATTGACAATAACAAGGAAATCGTCAAATACGTATGATTATATAACGGATAATATTAAAAACTCTAGTCCATTTTCAAAATGGCGCTAGTATACGCAGTCACAGGCTGAATACTAAAGTTGCGTTCCTTGACCACGAACTCTCTAATTTGATGGCATAATAACGTCAATACTGTGTTGCCATTTGGATGACATCATAAAGAGGAGGGGCATCTACATTGAGCTCCCTATCTCTATTTGTTTGTATCATTATGAAAGGGATAGGCTTAGGTCAAGGTTATAAACTTATTGTCACTTTGACCTATTTTTTATGCAGGGCTCCAATTTCTGCAGTAGGTACCTAGACATTAATTATCTGAAGATAATGATGATAGGGATCTCTCCATTGCGAAGCTTTAGTGATTTTTTTGATGATTTTTTTTTGCTTGCAATGATTGAAACATAGGACAGAGATACAAAATCACAGTGTACAGCGCTGTCTCTGTTTGCTTTGGTACAATCGGATCAAACGGAAAAGGCAGACATCTACATGTCACCACAGAGTCTGTCATTCAATAAATAAATACCTTTGCCCTTTTCTCCGTTGCAAAAAAATAAAGAAATTGTCATCAATCATCTGCAATAAAAATATTTTGATTTGTTTAAAAATAAGTTATTTATTCATTTAGATCACATCTAAACAGAAATTTAGCTTTTTAAAAGCTGTATAACCAGAATCTACACAAATCACAAAGTAAATCTTCATTGATATTCTAGTTTTATACGTTTTAGAAACATAACCTCAAATCGTAATGAACTTTTTAATAATTTTTTCCAGCATTTTGCAGATATTATGAAGCCCTCGATAGATGTAGACTCGCTGCGCTCTGAGCACGAGTCGGACGAGCAATGGGAAGTGCGCAGGAACTTCATGGTGGAGAATAAAGACGATTTCGAAGAGGGCGAGCTGATTACTTTGGCTCAGTTGTTTACGAATATTGAGTTCTTGGGATGCAGGTGCGTTAAAACTATAGCCATCTTAGCCCTAGCCCCCTTAAACCTGCAAAGAACCGGGTGTGGTAGCGTACGGGAAGGCCTATATCCAGCATTGGACGTGTAAAGGCTGATATGATTATTATTGATATGATATATTGCCGTGTGGTTCCCGGCTTAGAATAGGGCCACACCTATCTTCCCCGTGGGTGTCGTACTAAGGGATTGCACCAGGGACAGACAGCAGTGTTCTTCTGTGTGTGTATGTTAAGATCATTACTGCGATCACCAATCCACCTGCCAAGCGTGGTGGTTACGACAAATCCCCCAATGGACATCAAACCAAAAGTGGTATTCTATTGAGGAGACCTATGTCCAGCAGTGGACATATTTAGGCTGATGATGAGGATGACATATATCATCTAAATCAGGATGTGAGTACTTTTACAATTGTACAAAGTTGTATGTCCTGCTTGGAATTCGAATCCACGAGTTCTGGTGCTCTAGTCTGATAACCAAGCCATTATGCCGAGACAATCTCAAAGATCATGTTAATTTTATTGTGTCAGGTACCCACCGGAAACCATGAACCGCATAGCCCATCTCTCAGAGAAGGTATCCACAAAGTACAGGGAGAGCCGACGGAACAAGTTGAAGAGAACCTTTGTGGAAGCCAGCGACGCAGCTGAACAGAAGGCCAAGAGAACGTTTAAGTAGTGGGGGATAGTCTATCAAGGTCAATGTCCAAGTTCTTTTAATATTTCGTATATAGATCATTCAGTTCACGGCTGCATATCCCATTCCTTCTCTAAATTGCTTACATTTCAGTGTATATCTTATACTAGCTGTTGCCCGCATCTTTGCGTAGACAATATTACAAATTATTATGTATTTCCCGTCGCAATGGGATGTTTTTCGGAATAAAAACTATCCTATGTCCTATTCCAGGACCTAACCTATATGTGTGCCAAGTTTGATCACGATCCATCCAGTGGTTGATGTGTGATTGAGTAACAAACATCCAAATATCCAAACATTCGCATTTATAATATTAGTAGGATTGTTCTGTGTAGTTCTATCATTACTAATCATCTGTGTGCATAATTACACTAAGATATTGATTTCCGGTTACCTGCCTGCGTCCCATGCGAAAAGTAGCGGGGCATGCCATTGTGAATTGAATGATCTATATGAAAAGGCCAGGTTTATTTTACTGCCCAGATATGAAAGGCTGTTAACATAAAAAGGGAATTTTAAAGAAGTCTCAAGAAGGTGCCCAACTAGTATTCTGTGATCGATGAATATTAATTTTACATATGTGAAGAACTGTATTAATTTTTATAGAATTCTAGCAATTACTTTGACATGAAACACCTGTAATTTCAAAATGTACATTATAAAAAGTTATTTTTATTTGTTATTTATTTAAGGACAAATCCCAAACTAGAATTTTTTCCTGTGCTATTAGCTATAGCAAAATCTTCCTTATGCAATATTCAAAACTCTACATTTTTAAATATATTCATCACATTCACAATAATAAAACTGATTTATGAGATATTTTGTGCAATGTGAGCTTATCGTTAATAGAGATCTGTTTTACACAATTTTACCGGGTGTGAGGCAAGAGTGTTAGGCCCAACGCACACCTGAAGAGGCGCGGCGAAAATGAGATGAGTGCGGTCATGAGCTACGGAACGTCGCGCGGGGAACCCGTTCAAATTAGCAGTGTTGGATCGTACTTGTCAGGATAAGACGTTATGGATGTGACTTCGTTATTATTGCAGCGCTTGCAGAAGAACAGAGAAGGAATAAAAAAAAGAAAATGGGTCAATCAACGATCTCTATGTACCACTGGATGGAGCGTTCCAAATAATCGCTCTGTTCCACGCAAGTAGCCACAACTCTTTCACATTCACAATGAAACTTGTGCAGTTACTACGCAGAACATTTAATTATTACTAAATATTGACGCTACGGTTAAATAATGTCAATATATAGTAAATAATTAAATGTTCTGAGTAGTAACTGCACAAGTTTCATTGTGAATGTGGAAGAGTTGTGGCTACTTGCGTGGAACAGAGCGATTGTTTGGAACGCTCCATCTAGTAGTACATAGAGATCGTTGGGGTCAAAGAGAGTGCGACTCTCGTGGCCGCTTCACTGCGCCGTTCGCTTTTATCTATCTTTGCCATGGCATTTTCAACCTTATTGGATAGAAAATAGGGGTTAATTAAATTGTTGACTTCTCAGTATCTCGCCGGTTGGGCCTTTAGTCATTTTGAAGACGTCTTTCATTGCAGACTAGAAATCTAGTTGCCTTAAATAAATCTAGTTTCCAAGTGATATAGGACCACTAATCTCATATCATGTCAGCCCTTAGACGTCCACTGCTGGGCTTAGGCCTTCCCCAATGAACGCCACCACATCCGGTCCTCTGCCCTCCGCATCCTTTCACTCTTTCTCTAATTTGATATATATCGGCGAATTAATAAAAGAGGAGCTAATTTGAAGGCACAGCGCGTGTTCGGCGCGCCGTTCGGCTTTGTTCGGCTATCGTCGCGAGCACACGCGCTGACGGAACGTCGGCTATAACTGGCGCAGGCGCGGAACCGAGACAGTCTTCGATGGAAAGGCGTGCGGTGCGCAGGCGTTACGCTGACGGATCGTCTGCCTTGTAAAATCGTTACTTGATGATGTAGTGTAATTTCATGTAGTGTCATTGAAGCTAGTAAATGTGTTAACTCTGTAACGACATTAAACTCAATTTGGGAGCCCACACTTTCGGTGGAACCAGGAACCTACGACATCAGAGGTGGGATTCGAACCCCACGCCCTCAGAAGAGGCACCTACGACATATACCTTTTGTAGTTTCCGAGATAAAGCGTGGTCATACTGTAGTGACGTCATTTTGGCAGAACCACCAATATACGCTTATAACTTTTTAACGGCTGAAGTACAAATTCTACTTTTCGAGTACAAAATAGTACATTTCCAGTATTTTTTATCTGCATAGTCAGATTTCCAATCAGAGACTATGGCTCTGCCAAAATGACGCAAGCTCTAAAATCGCTTACATTTCATTGTATGCTTATGTACATTAAGATACTGATATTCGGATTAACTCCCCTCATCCCTCACGAAGAGACAGGATCCGAAATGAGGTGATCCGCCAGAGAACTAAAGTCTTCGACATAGCTCGAAAAGTTAGTACGCTGAAGTGCCAGTGGGCTGGTCACATCTGTCGGAGAACCGATTACCACTGGGGTAAACGAGTTCTCGAGTGGAGACCGCGACTGGGCAAGCGTAGTGTGGGACGCCCCCTGGCTAGACGGAGCGACGATCTGCGTAAGGCGGCTGGCAGTGACTGGATGAGAAGAACCGAGGATCGGGTTCAGTGGTGCACCTTGGGAGAGGCCTATGTCCAACTGTTGACTCTTTCGGTTTGATGATCCCTCACGAAAGTAGTGGGGCGCGCCATCGTGAACTAATCTACACTATATATTGTTAAAGCCGCGTAAAGACAAGTGTAGCATCCAGGGTACCCTGAAGAAGACGACGGAGAACCACGCAGGAGAACCAGGTGAGTCGTGGCCTATACTTTCCTGCAATTTTCCTAACATTGTGTGATAAAAAAATAAACTCGAATATCTAATATAAAATCTTTTATTCATAAACCTAATAGATGATTTACAATACTAATAAATGAAACATGTTTTCTTCAATTTAATATTATTATACATCTTTCCTTACCTATTTCCATTCATTCATTAATATATCGGCAGTGAAAAGGTAAAATCCTAAAGGTTTTAAGAGTTTAAATATTTTTTTTATGAGGTATATGTATTTTGCAATGAAAGGACTCTAAGCTTCTTCGGTCACGTTGTGCGATCTCCCAAGCACGACCTGGAGAAGCTCATCCTCCTGGGACAAGTGGAGGGCAGGCGTGCCAAGGACGAGCTCGTACTAGGTCAGACCCGGTGAGGAGATTGGCTGGCGGGTTCTTATATGAAGCAGTGCGGCTGGCCAATGACCGCTATGCGTGGAGGCGCATTTTATACGGTCGCGATCCTCAGCAGAAAAGATTGATAAAGAAATGTACTTTTAATAAAGTTTGAAAATACATATTACATAAACATAAACGAACAATATATACATAGTCGATACACGAATAAGTAAATGATACAAATATCTATATATACATAAACTCATACACATAACATATATAAGACATATGTTCATATATACTATTACATTATATATACCAATAAATACTTATTAGTAGTTCCTAAACAGTAATATAAGTCAGCTCAAAGCTTCGGTATTGAGCAATAAATATTCATTTATAATTTTGCTTTGTAATGTAGTAGAAAGGGGTGTTTGGATGATGTAGCAGAAATACATGGATATGTAGTTCATTCACATACGGGACTAGCGCTAAATTAAATGATTTGAGACACTTTCGTCAAATTTCGCTTTCGTCAGAAAGAATTTTATGACAGTTGTGAGCTAACAAAATTCATTTCATTTTAAGCTACACAAAAATGACGTCTCCTAAAACACACAGACTCCTCAGAAAAAAACACACTTATAATTTTCCCGACTAAGTGCTAAGGCTAAGTTCACTGACAGCGCGCGGTACAGTCGACCAATTTAATTTCTGACCTACTAAAGTGTTTTGTCCTGTTTTTGAATGCGTTGCGTTAAATATTATAGAGTCTTATATGTCACCTTTTTTCCTGAAATTTGCCACTGAGACAGATAGGGCAATTTGTTAATTAATTAAATTTTAAAATTTCCACAATCTTAATATATTGGTAAATAATTATAATAAAAAAAGGACACTTATTGATTGTGTAAAAGAGGGATATTTCTCTCCTCACCGCTCTCCCCCCTCAACTCCTCTCAGCGAGGATCAGCGGAGGTACGCAACACATAACACCTACCAGTGAAGGTAGGGCGCCCAAGTAGCATTTTACTCCATTTAAGAGTACACATTTAGTTCCCATGTGAACTTAAAGCATTATTACAGTTCACTCGTGATGTATAAGCTGCATTATTGCGATTAACACCACCTATACCTGTCTAAGGGACTTATAGGAGTGTAGAGTTATACTTTTATACGGTTGTTGGTGTTATAATACTCTAACAACTGTCCATTAGTCAGCCGTCTGACTAAGAGCCGTATAGGAGGGTAGAGATACGGCAATCGCTGTTTAACGGTCTACTTGTACGATGTTATACAGCTAGCATATTAATAGAACACACGTGGTCATTTATACAGCCAAAGGCTGTTATGTTTACTTGTTTTAGACTGTTATACAGCTAGTAGCTGTAGTAGGAGTTGTTTGTGGTCGGTCAAGTTGACGTGTATTGTGTTTATTACGTCGCGTGCAAAAATTTGTGAAAATGAATAAAAAATCTTGGAAAATAAGAGCGAGAACCGGTGGAATAAGAAGAAAAATTGCAAAAGAATATTCGCAAATTCGTCTCTCTTTATCTAGTTTGTTTACATTCTTTTAAATACCTCCTTGAACAACGTAGTGTCTTTGTAAGTGTAAATACTCTGACACCAAACTGTGTGGCTCACACGAAAACAAAAAGTGTTTTTTGTTAGTTTGTTACAAAATTTGTACTTTAGGTATTCATACTTGACTTAGTACCTGGGCTAGGCGATTTAACGGACAATAATTATTATTGCGGATCTCTAAAATTTCAGTATGAAATAATAAAAGAATAAAACGATGATCACAATTGACCTGAATTACATCTTAAAGCTGTACATAAGTTCACATTAGAATACATTTATAGACATTGGTTCTGTAGTGGTACAAATGTGGGACTTTATATAGCCAACAGCATTCTAACAGAACACATGTGAACCTATATACGCTCTAGCCGTATTTCATTTCCACCATTTTGTTCACGTAACCTAAAATATTTACCATATAAATCTCCAAAATTATCATGCAGATTTATCACAAAATACGCAGATAGAGCGAACGAGTTTTGGTTTCATGTTTTAATTAATTACCGTAGTATAATTATAATGCCAATATAATATCAAAAACTGAAAATTGTAGATTTCCTCTCAGCCAGTTTTAAATATTTTAAAATGAATATCGCGTTTTTACAGAGGCGCGTGAATATTTTAGCTGTAAATATGTATACATTTCACGATAAAGTTGCATTCCCATGGCATTTAACATTATTAAGTATTTAAAACAGGTATACTTACCGCGTGTTATCATAAATTTTTATCCAATTGATATCCGCCGGAGTTAATGTTTCTGATGGCCGGGCGTACACACAAAACCAAACTAAATGAGGAAAATTAATAAATAAAAGAAATAATTTAGGACACACGTGAACTTTAGGTAGCACTGGAGTACTTTTGTGGGATTTTATAACTGTGAAGGCTGTGTATTTAGCCACTTGTTACTCTTTATTACGCTCATGGACGTTGTATGGTTCACATGTGTCCCATATAGCGCCGTAAGTCAGCCTTTAAGCCCGATGTTACTACTTAAACTGCTAATATAACGCTAATGTACAGCCATAGTGAACTTAAGGCTGTCTAATTTGTGCCCAAACTGGTTCTATAAGAGCTGTATAGCAAGCTATACAGCTCTTATACAGCTGACTTACACAGCTTGTGGAGTACATGTGAACCACTATACATCTTATATAGAACCCCGAATGCCACTTGGGCGGGTCCCAAGGACTGAATCTACGCTACCTTGGGCCCCAGGTGAATTAAATTAAAGAAATAAAGAGTCAAAGTAGGAAAAGAGAAGTGAAGTGAGAGAGGGATAGCATGATTTTATGGGTCAGAATTAAATCGGCCGATTGTACAAGGTGCAAACAGTGTTATCATCTACATGACCGCTTGTACCGCGCGCTACTTAGCCTAAAGAGAAAACTGTCAAAAATGGAATCCCGTTTTCGTCAGAAAAAACATACTAAAATTGTTTCTGACTGAAGCGAATCTGACGAAAGTGAATCAAATCCTATAAATTATTAAATAAAGATTATATATAAATCAGTCTCTCGTTCTGAGGCCCCATATTGACGTCCTTCTAGTGCCAACGGTGGGACGTGCTATTGCGCTGTGGGCAAAATTAAAATAAATAAATAACAATAATTGGTCGTTATAATTTGAAGAATTGTATTTTTTTTGTCATTTTCCATCATCATTTCAGCCCTTAGACGTCCACTGCTGGACATAGGCCTTCCCCATGAACGGCACTACACCCGGTCCTACGTCTTCCACATCCAGCCGCGTCCGGCCACCTTGTTCAGGTCGTCGGTCCACCTTTCGGCCATTTTCCATCAAAAGTCGAAAATTAAGCGACGTAAAAGGAAACAAAAACCTATTGTCGCCTGGCTAGATGGAGCGACGATCTGCGTATCTTATATCTTATGTTCTTAGGGGGCCAGGCAGACCTGGCGACACTTCGACCCATCTGTATCGTTTGTGCCAAACCCCTGTCCACCAACGGCGCCCCAAGCCGACCTGGTGGATTTCACACATGCCTTAGAAATTCTTCTTTAACATATGCAGGTTTCCTCACGATGTTTCCTTCACCGTAATGCCTGTTGGATTATAAATAAGCCGTACTTAAATTTGGAAAAACTCATTGGTTCGGGCGGGGTTTGTACCAGGAACTCATGGACTTGAGGCGAGTGCACAACCAACCAGGCTACCACGGCCCTTCATGACGATCTGCGTAGGGCGGCTGGCAGTGACTGGATGAGAATAGCCGAAGATCCGATTCAGTGGAGCGCCTGGGGAGAGGCCTATGTCCAGCAGTGGGTTGTTGCAGGCTGATGATGTATTTAAATGTTTTTTTTTCTCAATAAAAAGTCTCACCTGAACATGAATTGGTTGATCTGTATGGCGGGCAGCGCGTTGCGGAGCGCACTCAGTGAGGCAGCCTGCAGCATTCCCCAGACTTCTAAAAACTGCAGCGCCGGCATACTGCTAAGTTTCCTGCAATACAAACATATGCATGCTTTAACGGCTTAACACCCCCCCCCCCCCCCCCCCCTTCCCACACACACACACACAGTTACAAGTTTTAAAAGTTAATCTTTTTGCTAGTATCAAAAAATAAAACTTATTTGCTATTCACCATAGGTATGTAGTGATATTTAGTATTCCCTGTCACATGTATGTATAAAGTAAGAGAGTAATTCCTACCAACAAACTATTATACAGTTTGGCGGAGATATTTTCGTGGAGTTTTTTTTTTACCATATTCTAGTTAATATTTCTTTTATTTCACTGTCTGTCGTTCCATAACGCATGCTCGGCCCATATACTCATAGCGCTGTGTTAAGACAGTGTGTAAATTGGCATAATAATATGGAAACAATAAACAATTTCATGTGGTTGCCGTGTGGTTTCCGGTAGAGTAGAATAGGACCACTCCAACTCTTCCCGTGGATGTCGTACAAGGCGGCTACGGGAATACATTATAAAACATCAATCAGGCCTCCCCAACCCGTCTGGCCAGCGCGGGGAGTGTAGGCCAAATTCTCTGTCTGTCTCCGGCAGATGAGAGAGGGTTGTGCTCCTGCAGTGGAGACAAAAATAACCTGATGATGAAACAATTTCATTCATTTCTTTCATTCATGTCATTCTTCCACTCATTTCGTTCCTTTGCAGGTAGACCACGGTACTGACGTGAGCACGTGCGGCGGCAGCAGGTAGCACCGGCTGAGCGCGAGGTGCTCGAGGCGGGGCAGCGCGCGCGCGGCGGCGGCGGCCGGCGCGCCCAGCCGCGGGCAGTCCGACAGGTCCAGCTCCAGCAGCCGGGGGCAGCGCTCCACGAGCCTCTTCACCACTGGAACAATGTTTTTTTTAAAATAAATAACGGCACCGCCAGCATCCTGAGCACGTAGATTGTACACCGTATTTCCAATGTTGAATTCTTCTTGTTACTATTAACTCTATGAATAAATTTATATTATGTCTGAAATAAAACATTAATAATAATATAATAAATAAATGGGTTTTTTTAATTACAAAAATTGTAATATCTTCTTACGTAGTATTGAGTATATGTATAATTATATGTTTATTATATTTAGTATATACTGTAGTTTAGTTAGCATATAGGGCTCGATTCTGAAGGCACAATGTTAAAATTTGACAGCATTAAAACTGTTGCTATCCTTGTCACACAGTATTATGAAGATAAAGACGAAAATAATTTTAGCGCTGTCAAATTTTAAATGTGTGCCTTCAGAATCGAGCCCAGTATATAACCAATTTTCTTATATAATTATTTTTTGCGCCTACCACTTATTATCTGCATGACCCAAAGGTTCAACTGGAAGAGAATGCCATATTGGCATTATGCTCACCTTTTGTACTTTCTGTGCAATAATTTTTATAAATATAAAAAAAATCCTACTAATATTATAAATGTGAAAGTATGGATGTTTGGATGTTTGTTACTCAATCACGCTTCAACCAATGGACGGATCGGGATGAAACTTGGCACACATATAGGTTAGATCCTGGAATAGGACATAGGATAGTTTTATCCCGAAAAAACATCGCATTCCTAAAATACATAATAATTTGTGATGCATGTCGCGGGCAACATTTAGATTTACATATATCCTTGGATTTTTTCATGTGCTATAAATAAATAAATAAATAAATATAAATATCACAGACATTCACACCAATTATCCAGTCCCAAACTAGGAAGAGCCTGTGGTATGGTTACTAGATAACGGATAGACATACTTAAATAAATATATAAACATCCAAGGCTTGGGTACAAACAAACATATTCATGATACGAACATTTGCCCCTAGCGGGATTCGAACCCGCAACCTCCGGCGTGGCAGTCCGAGAGCTACCCGTTCCGCCACGGAGGTCGTCGTCAGGAAGAGGTATGAAAATTAAACAAGGATAGGAACATCCAGACCGGGGCAGCTTGTACGAAGTTGCCCGTCTTCAGTGGCGATCTCGGGCGCTCGAGTCCAATCACCAAGCCAGTGAGCCAAGGAGGCAGTAAGAGTTCTACGCTATGGATAGTGGTTTTAAGAAAAGCTCACTGTCATCGCTCATGATCCTCGCGCCGCCGACGTTGAGCCGCTGCAGCCGCGCGGGCAGCCGGCTCACCAGCACCTCCAGAGCCTCCTCCGACAGGTTGCACCACGATATGTTCAGGGCTTGCAGACTGGGGACAGGTATTTGTTTAATTTAGTCTGTAGGGACAGCAGCCACTCAGCTGGATGAGGACTGCGGAGGACCAGGTGTGGTGGCATTGGGGAAGGTCTATGTCCAGCAGTGGACGTCTACTGAAATTATGATGAATAGTGAATTTGTGTTCTGTCAGTGAATAAATGTTAATCTAATAAATAAAAAAATTTAAACTTCGCGTGTCTGTATATTGAAGATATTTGCAAAAAATGAGGGGGCCTAAGGATAAGCAATAGAACACATTAAAATCATTTTTAGAATTTTTATCTGTTTGCGCCACGTAAAAACTACTTAACCGATTTTAATGGTCTTTTCACAGAAATATAGGGCTTTAGGGCTCAGAGTAACATTTAGTCTTTATTTCATCGCAATCGGCTATAAAATATTATATATTCAATCAAAATTTATGGGAAATTTTAGTTTTCAAATACATTTGTAGGTATGCAATATAAGAAAGAAGTATAATTATAATGTTCGGTGCAGTCCAGATTGCGATGAGTTAGGACTACATTTGGAGCTGTAGTGGGAGTTGGAGTGGGGGTTGGAGTCATTGTCGAAGTTGGATTGAAAGTGAGTAGTCCACGCGAGCGGAGCAGCGGGCACAGCTAGTCTATACAAATACACTAATCTTATCTTCTCAGGGGGCCAGGAAGACCTGGCGACACTTCGACCCTTCAGGATCTTTTGTGCCAAACCTCTGACCACCAACGGTGCCCCAAGTCAATTTGGTGGACTTCACATACGCCTCAGAATTTCTTTTTCGGCATATGCAGGTTTCCATACGATGTTTTCCTTCACCGAAAAGCCTGTGGTATTATAAATAAACCGTACTTAAGTTTCGTAAAACTCATTGGTACTGGCGGGGCTGGTACCAGGACCTCATGAACGTGAGGCGAGTGCACAACCAACCGGCTACCACGGCTCTTACAAATACACCTCTCAAACAAGTGCAGAATTTTAGGTACTCGAGACATTGGGTCAACGAGTCGCTCAAGGATGACCTTGGCATGGAACGGGGGCGCAGGGCGTTGTGCCTGAGGACTAACATGCTTGCCCGCAGGTTTGCACGTTGTACCAAACCAGTAAAAGTTACACTTTTCCAAGCCTATTGTAACTCTCTGTACACGTGTAGACGCGTTACACCCAAGTAGCGTGCCGGGCCTGGCACACTCAGTACAATATGCCTGCAGGGGCTGGTGGGGCTGCGACGTCACTGCTGTGCGTCAGGGATGCTGGCAGAAGCTGGAATAGATAGCTTCTCTTCTATCATAGAAACCGTATCGCTTCCCTGATCCAGCGGGTGAGGGGCAGCTCCGACAGCCTCCTGCAGGCTGTGGCGGCCAGACTGGACGTGGACAGTGCTGTTACGCAGCACTGGACCCGCGTCCACCTCGTCAAAGATAGCAATATTTCATTTTTATTGTTTTTATATTAAGTTACTAACATAGTTATAAGGCAACGATCTCTATGTACTACCAGATGGAGCGTTCCAAACAATCGCTCTGTTCCACGCAAGTAGCCACAACTCTTTCACATTTACAATGAAACTTGTGCAGTTACTACGCAGAACATTTAATTATTTACTAAATATTGACATTATTTAACCGTAGCGTCAATATTTTAGTAATAATTAAATGTTCTGCGTAGTAACTGCACAAGTTTCATTGTGAATGTGAAAGAGTTGTGGCTACTTGCGTGGAACAGAGCGATTGTTTGGAACGCTCCATCTAGTAGTACATAGAGATCGTTGTTATAAGGTATCTTTGTTACTAACACTATGTGCAACGCCTGAAATAAAGGATTTTTATTTTATTTTTATTTATAGTATATGAACTTACTTTTTACATCCGTCTAATATGGACGCTATTCCTTCCGCTGTCAAACCTTGCGCCATTGTTAAGTTTAATGTTTCTAAGTTGCTACAATTACCTGCAAAAGAAACGAATATTGTAAATATACATGAAGATCAACCATATAAAAGATTTATTTTTATTTTTAACAAGTGTGGCGTATGCGCTATTAATTGAAGATCATTTTAAGTTTTAAATGATTGAAATCCATCAAGAAATGACGAAGTTATTAATTTCAAGCGAGAGGGCGAGAACATCGCACGCGGTTTGTAACAAGTGACGTCGACATAAAAAGCGCGCACTTTTCAAAATGTTTTCTTCTCGCTCAGAGTTCATTCACCGCTCTGTGTCGCGTGCTTTGTTCACAGCATACTGCGCTAGTGTGTGCGGATCGTTTATCCCGCAACGCGTCGGATGATGTCACTTCCAGTCGCTTCCGTTTTCGGAACAAAAATTGCTGTATCTTCGTTGTTTGATCCGAATTAAATAATTTGTTCCATAGTATTTATTGGGATTTTTAGCGTTAAATATCTACATATTTAACAACAACAAACAACGCGATTGATCCTGATTGTATAAAATCACAGACAATATTATAATTTTTTTGAGTAAATTTTTCTCGTGGTAAAATAAAGTGGTATAAAATCAAAGTATTGCACACGAGTACACTCGGTACATTTATACACGTAATTTTTTTACAACCTACCGCTTCCTAAACCTCATACCACGAAGCAAAATAATTTTTCGTAGCTCACAATTTCACCTAAGTGTTTTCCTTCATGATTGACACTAATTGGTTATTAAATTAGATAACAGATGCACATAATATGAATGTCTGTACCCAAGTCTTGGATGTTTATATATTTATTTAAGTATGTGTATCCATTACCTAGTAACCATAGCACAGGCTCTGCCTAGTTTGGGACTAGATAATTGGTGTGAATGACTGAGATATTTATTTTTTTATATTCTATTGGGGAAGCTTATGTTCAGCAGTTGACGTATTTAGGTTGCGAGAAGCTTCTATATTTATATCTCTCTTCCAGCTGTGGGGAAACTCACCAATCAGTCTACATGTGGAGTCTTGCAGCACTACAATCTCGAGACTGAGTTTCTTGAGCATCGGACACCGTTCCAGCAAGCAGTCGAGCGTCTGAGGGTCTGTTGTGGCCATGCTCAGGTCTAGGTACTGCACTCGGGATGGCGTAACAGGACCGGGTGGGTGCCATTCGCCTAGCTGCAATAAAAAGGTTAAACTGCTGTAGCATTTTATACACATAATAACAAATCATAAGACATCTCACAAACAAGGTAAGACATCTCAAAAAGCAGATGAGACCTCAAACCAAGTAAGATCTTTTACAAACAAGGTAAGACCTCTCACAAACCAGGTAAAACATCTCACAAACAAGGTAAGAGCTCTTACAAACTAGGTAAGACATCTCACAAACAAGGTAAGACCTCTCACAAACCAGGTAAGACCTCTCCCATACAAAGTAAGGCATCTCACAAACCAGTTAAGACGCTCTCACAAACCAGGTAAGACCTCTCCCATACAAAGTAAGGCATCTCACAAACAAGGTAAGACACCTCACAAACAAAGTAAGGCATATCACAAACAAGCTCAGACATCTTACAAACAAAGTAAGACCTCTCACAAACCAAGTAAGATCTCTCACAAACAAGGTAAGACCTCTCACAAACAAAGTAAGACCTCTCACAAACCAAGTAAGATCTCTCACAAAGAAGGTAAGACTTCTTACAAACAAGGAAGGACCTCTCACAAACCAGGTAAGACATCTCACAAACAAGGTAAGACCTCCCACAAACCAGTTAAGACATATTACAAACAAGGTAAGACATCTCACAAATCAGGTAAGACATCAAACAAACAAAGTAAGATCACTCACAAACAAAGTAAGACTTCTCACAGACATTTGTTTGTAAGTAAGTCTTACCTGGATAATATCCGTTAAACTAAAAAGCCTTTTAGTACTCTCTAACAGGTCATGAGTCATATTCTGATAACTATCGCTTCGCTAACTATCGTAAACGATTGTCTTTTTAGTTAGGCGGATATTATCCGACATGCTTAAGGAGTTGGTCTGTAAGCGGTATGAAAGGAATAAACCTTACCTCCGAGCCTGCCAGCCTGACTATGATCGGCTTCCTGGCTAGTATCCTTCCCAGTGCATCTTTGGATAGCGCTTTGTTACCGAGGTCCAGTCTTTGCCATAAAGTCTCATCACAGGCTACTCTGTGCCATCTGAAAATAAAATATGAAGTAGTTTTTTTAATGCATAATGGCTTGGGCGGTGAGTACGAGCGACTAACTTACACTTTTAAAATGTTTTGCACAAATGGAACTGACATAGTCAAAATCATTTATTGCATATGAGTACACTTGGTACATCCTAGGTGTTAGCGCTGTGAAGAAGAAACGGCGTAACAAACTTCACGCAACACATCTTTTAAAAAACAAGTTTGCATACAATTAATAAAGATTTTGCGAAGCTGGATGAACATTAGTACCAGGCATCTTTGTCATTCAAATAATCGTATATTTTATAACAGGCTTTCTTACAAAGTTGTTTTTTTAATGTGAATCTAAACTTTCTGTCCGTCATATTTAAGATTTCCTCTGGTAGTTTGTTGTAGAAGCGTATACATTGCCCCGTGAACGATTTACTGACCTTACTTAGTCTTAACCCCCCTGGTAAAACAAGACAGACAACCTGAGTAAAGGGTCCGAAAGCAGCTGGATGCAGAGGGCGAAGGACCGGGTGTGGTGACGTTCATTGGGGGAGGCCTATGTCCAGCAGTGGACGTCTGAGGGTTGATATGATAATGACGATGCACAAATTAAAGCTTTTTTTATGAATATCACAGGTTTTATGAATATAGCAACTGTGCCATGGATGTGACGTTGTATGAGCCGATTTTAGTGACATTCAATAACGGATGTGACGACATGCAGTGATAATTTTAACAATGGCATTTAGTTATATGCCCAGCAGTATACTGAGTGTCCCACCTTTTGCAGACGAGCATGCAGTGCGCCAGGCTACGTTTGGGTAGCCAGCGGAGCACGCTCAGCATCATCTCGTCGGAGAGCGCGGCGAACGAGTCCGCGCCGAGGGGCTCCGAACGGCACCGCCGGCTGATAATCAACTCCTCCTCGAGGCCTAGTGCTGTTGTACAAGTACAGATGGTTAGGTAGATAGACAGACATTTATTTACTGACACAACACAAGTTCACAAACAAGTAGAAAACATTAATTTCTTGGACAAAACCTAACATATCGCTTCCCGGGCACCGAACGAGACACAATAGAACTTCTACTGTTGTCACGTCTACGTTGGGAGCCCGCGAGAGCGCAGCCTGGAGGCGCGTGCCCGTGTGTCGTGCCAGTGGACAGGCCCGCACTCAGCATGTTCAGAGTGACTCACATGGCGCACTCCCAAAGAATGCTAGTTCAATTTATCTAATTGTTTAATTACACTAAAGGTCTTTGGTGCAGAAACGTGGACACTGACGGTGGGCCTGATCTAAAAGTTCCAAGTCGCTCAGCGAGCTATGGAGAGGGCTATGCTCGGGGTTTGTTTGAAGGATATGAGTCGTAATGAGGAGATCCGACGAAGAACGAAAAATCACATAGCCGAAACGATTACCAAAACCGACGGCCGTTGGGGCAGCCGAGTTCTGGAGTGGAGACCGCGGTGAGACGCCCCACCACAACGAAGGTCGTTGCTAACGGCTGGATGCGGAGGTCGGAGGACCGGGTGTTGTGGCGTTCTTGGGGAAGGTCTATGTCCAGCAGTGGACGTCTAGGGGCTGACATGATGATGACACTAGAGTGCACCAAAACAATACAATACAAAAGCTTACGTGTAAAACTCCTTCGCTGCCTCTTACCCCCGCTACCGGTGACACTGCCATCGAACCCTGGAACAGTCGACGTCGGCATGTACTGGACACCAACAGACTGAGCCAATGGGGTCTCTTCGTCTATTAGATACTCCTCTTGCAGCGTAGTCTCAAGTACATGCTGTTCTGAGAGCTGGAATGGTTTACCTGGAACAATATTTAATACTTATAAACAGGGAGCGTGATGGAGTGGCGAGGACCCGAGGCAGCCCACTCAAGCGCTGGGCGGACATCCGCGCGGTGGCCGGCACTATCTGGCTAGACACGGCGCAAGACAGTGAGACATGGCAACTTCTGAAGGACTTTTGCACGCTTGGACTACAGAATCCGCTCCTCTTTGGGAAGAGGAGCGGATTCTGTAGTCCACGCGTGTACAGCTAGCGGAAGTGGGCTTCCGCTCCCAGTCCCACTCACACTCCTACGCCCACGCCCAATCATACCCCTACCCCCACTCCCACTACAGCTCCAAATATAGTCCAAACACATCGCAATCTGAATATTACCGAACATTAAAATTATACTTCCTTATTGCATAATCTAAAAAAAAGTTCAGTTACTCATTTGAAGTCGCCCTGGTTGGTTTTTTCCGAATATATTCAATGTACAGACTTTTTTTACCTTTACGATTTATTATATGTATAGATAACCTTACATACTAATGTATTTGAAACCTAAAAATGTCCATAACTTTTGATTAAGTAAACCGATTGCGATGAAATAAAGACTAAATGTTAAGTTAAGCCCCATATTTCTGTGAAAAGTCCATCAAAATCCGTTCAGTAGTTTTTAAGTGATGTATGCACAACCTACGGATAAACAGACAAAAATTTCAAAAATGATCAAAATGTGTTCTGTTGCTTATCCTTAGATGCCCCAATTTTTTTTTGCAAATATCTTCAATGTACAGACACGCGAAGTTTACGATTTTATTTATTAGATAAACAGGGATCGCAATTAGGTAGTGTCATTTATGTCATCATCAGCCTGAAAGAATCAACTGCTGGGCACAGGTCTCTCCCAAGGTGTGCCACTGAAACTGATCCTCTGTTCTTCTCATCCAGTCACTGCCAGATGCCTTATGCAGATCGTCGCTTCATCTATCCAGGACGCCCGTCCCACACTGCGCTTACCCAGTCGCTGTGTCCACCCGAGAACTTGTTTACCCCAATGGTTATCGGTTCTCCGACATACATGTACGTCATTTAAGTACTTGCGATGAACTATGGGAGTGAAGATTTGACGTAGATCTATTTTCTGATGCCGAATTTGCAATAACCAAAAAATTACATTGATGTGGGTACAGAATTTATGGACGCTGTCACCGCCAGGTGGGCCGACGACCTGAAGAAGGTGGCTGATAGCGGCTGGATGTGAAGGACAGGGTGTGGTGGCGTTCATTGGGGAAGGCCTATGTCCAGCAGTGACTTCTAGGGGCTGACATGATGACAGCATTTATGCTTTATTGTGTTGATTTTTTCCTTTTGAGTTTTTGGGGCTGTCTTTGGGGCAATATCACCAAGTCACTACTTTACTATTATCTTATCTTTTAATAGGGGGCCAGGCATGCCCGGCGACACGTCGACCCTGTGGGATCTTTTGTGTCAGCCCCTTTGTCTATGCTGTGCTTCCGTCCCCAACAGTTTGTTGCATAAAATCTATTATGCAGCTAAGGGGCAGAAGCCTGTAGTCCTTGGGTTCTGGATAAGCCACACCCAGGACCCTCATTCATCTTGCAGCTAGTGCATTGCATTCACACAGCAGGTGTTTCACCGTTTCGCTGTCCTCTCCACAAGCTCTACTACAGACAGTCTCTGACAGTCCCATCTTATGCAGGAGGTGCTTTACATCAAGGTGGCCGGCAAAAACTCCTACGATAAGACGGACTGCTACTACTTTACTATTACTTTGTAGTGTACATACTTACATTTTTCACCACTCCTGGGGCTTTTGTGCCTGGATGGCCCTGGACTGGGGCTGTATTTGCCCTTGGGGCTTTTGGGGCTCTGCTTGGGTCGTGGTGAAATCACTGAGCTGTTCACATTTGGGTTCACATTCTCTATGTCGTGTTTTCGCTTCAGTGTCGACTTGTGGTGCTAAACAGAAGCCATATCTATATATTTAAAAGCAATATAGACCTACTGATCTATTAATTAAAGCACATCATAAGCCAATATGATAGAACCTTGAAACGTTGCATATATGTAGGTTCTTCAAATGACAAGAAATCACATATATTATCTACCACTGCTTCATGCATAGAATCCTACTATTATTATAAATGGGAAAGTTTGGATATTTGGATGTTTGTTACTCAATCGTTCTTCAACCATTGGACGGATCGTGATGAAACTTGGCACACATAAAGGTTAGGTCGTGGAATAGAAAATCCGCATATAATCATTTATAATCTTAAGTTGTCCATGCTACCGAAGCAGGACAATACTAGTAATTGTAATAATTCTTAACACTGCCCAGGTATATATAAAATAAAATAAAAATAGCCTTTATTTATCGAAGCTGTATTTTACATCTAATTATATAATATATTATAATTTATGTATTTATTAAAACATTGACAACTTCGACTTGTCTCTCGACATAGGCCTCTTCCAAATGTAAGAGCAGTCTTTTGCCTTTTGTGTCCACAGTCCTGCGCAGGTATTTTTTAAGTCATCAGCCCATCTAAGGTATGGTCTTCGTTTTCTTTTCCCATCTCTCGGGCACCACTCCACAATGTCCTATCTGCTCAGATATATAACTGATATAAATGTCCTATCTCCTCCTTGTTCATAACCAAATACTAGCATTCTCTGGTACAGGGAACTTCGACATTATCCAAAAAGTAGTATTACAGTAACTCTACATCACTGTATAATTGTTATAGGTGGGCAGGAAGGTAGGAAAAAAGGATTTTAATATAATTTTATGTCTCTGGATTATCTGGTGACCGTCATAAAACTATTCCTGGCTAGGCCGTAAGTACCATATTGCCTACAATAATATCAGACTTTATGTAATGAAACGGTAACTTACCAAGGCAGCAGAAATCGAAGCATCACTTTGATTCTCATTCTCATCTTGATCAAGAACACTCACTCCCATCTCGTGGAGAACCTAAAGCGCACATTATTGTACTTTCTAAAGTGTATTTTGGAGGATTTAAGTAAGAATTACGGAGAATAAATGAAAAATAACCAAAAACGTGAGCGGCAAAAGAGCGGGAATATTTACCTCCTGGTCTGTTCTCCTATCCATTAGACTCCAGCCCCGGCGAGCGGAATGATCCAACCGCGCACGTTTTCTATAAAAATGTAGAGATTTTATAGTATTTACATGTAAAATAACGAAATTAAAAGTGACACGTTCAGGCGTTTGGCGCCTTTCAACTTTGGCGCTCGAAAAGTCCAAAATCAGCTGTCAGCGGTGTAAATGCGATGTTTTCATAACAGAAATACATGGCTTACCGAGGACTTTCAGCTTCATCTAGGCTTTTAGACGGAAGACTATCATCTTCAGCACTGTTTACGCTCATTACGATTTTTTCCAGTAATTATTTCCAGTACAAATTTGCGATGGACGAACGAATGTCACATCAGCCGATTTGCAAAATTTGGGAATAGACAAACTAGATTGAAGAAGCGAAGGCCAAGACCAAAAAAAAATGAAGGCTGTGTTACTATCATTAAAACAAAATATATAAGGCCTCAGCACACGACACAATTATTTTTTGTCATTGGAAGAATTGTAACACCACTTTGTTAATGCAACATTAATTTTGCTTAAGTTTATTATGCTTAACACGGTTTATTACGATCAACAAGACATATTATTTTTATTTTCTATTTGCGTTTGAGGTTAGCTGTCAACTTCGATTTATCTCTTTATTAACGATATTTTGGAGATTCTGCTGTCAGAGTGATTGGTTGTCACACGTTTTTGTAGAATTCTGTTTGTATTTTCACTTTAGACTTATCTTTTTTGAGTCATCTAAGTAAAAAATTGTGGTGGTGGTTTGTGTTTGATACCGGTGGTGGTAAGTTGTGCTGTTTTTTATTTATATGTAATTCTATACTCTCGACATGGAAGTCGAAGGTGCAGAAGAACCGCCGGATATACTCAGTATATCCGATCCCAATATCATCCCTGAGTCAAGCTCATCCACTCACAAACGAAAGATAGATCAAGAATCGCAGGTTAAATCTCAGGATAACGCTAAAAAGTTGATCACAGACCCAAGTCAGGCATCCGCTTCTATTCAAACAATTTATACCCACCCTCAAGCAGATGATAAAAAAAAGTATACCGATGCCGATAAGGCCCCTTTTATTGTCATTCTATCGCGAACGGAAGCTGATCCGGCAGCCGGCCTTACCATAAGGCCTATTAAAGTGGGGCAGTTCCTCAAACAAAATAAAATCTCCAACATTGCACGAGATGGTGTTAAAAGTATTGGACGAAACAAAATATCCATCGAATTTTACACCGCCCAAGGCGCGAACACATTTATTACATCTCCTTCCCTTGCTCAAGGTAAATTCTGTGCCACAATTCCAGCGTACAGTGTAACCCGTATGGGGGTCATCAGAGGTATCCCAGTAGATCTCAGCATGGAAGAACTCGCTATTGATATAGAGATCCCAGAAGGGTGTGGAGAGCTAATTAGGGCCCGGCGTTTAAATCGTAAAGTTCATAAAAATGGTAGTGTGGATTGGGTTGCCACTCAATCTGTCGTAGTCACTTTCTCTGGTCAAAGATTACCCTCTCATGTATATTGCTTCTTTTCTAGAATACCTGTTGAGACATATCTACTCCCTACAATTCAGTGCCTGAAGTGCTGCCGATTCGGCCATATTAAGGCACAATGCAGGTCCAAGCCTCGTTGCTACAACTGTGCACAGGAACATCCAGGAGAAACTTGTACAAAAACCCCAACCTGTTTCCTATGTCATGGCGGCAATCACCCAGCTACAGATAAATCCTGTCCAGAACACTCTAGACAAAAAAGAATTAAAATCAGAATGTCACAGGAGAACATCTCCTATGCAGATGCCTCTGCTCGCGAGCCAACAGTGAGACTGTCTTATGCTAACATTGCAGCTACTTCTCTCTCTCTCCCTGTAAATATTAATCCTCCCTCAAACAGCCAGACAGTAACCTCTCCTCCAACTTCTATGTCATACAACAAAACCGTTTACATTAACAAACGCCCAAGACCCCTTGACTTGCCAGGTTATGACAAGTCTGCCCACAGGGACATAACTTGCTCCCCTCAGTCATCTCAGCCCAATGGCTGTGGCCTTCAAAAAACTACCTCCTCGTCCACTTCACAGGATGATAACCTGTTAGAACTTCTGGTTTCCTCCTTAATAAGTATCATCGCTAGGTTTGATGATACTTCTTTACCGAACAACGTGCTTTCAAAACTAAATATTCTCTTTCAAAAAATCAATAACATTCCTGAACCTTCTTCAATGGAACTGTCGGAGCGTCAGACATAAGAAGTCTGAACTTATTTACCTGATTAATAAATATAAGCCCTCCATCCTTGCGGTCTCTGAGACGTGGCTAAAACCGGGTTCTCACTTTCGAGTGCCTGGATATTCATGTCTCCGCAATGATCGTAGTGATGGTTATGCTGGTACTTGTATCTTAGTTGACAGATCCCTTCCTTTTTCACAAATTGCCCTTCCTCTCCACAGTGAGGATATAAATGCTGTAGCCGTCAAAATCATGGATGTCTCCTTTATTTCAGTATATATCCCAGATCCTGTTCCTGCCGCTATTCCTGAATTAAATTTAATCCTATCCAGTGTTCAAGCTCCCTTTATCATTGTGGGGGACTTTAATAGCCATCACACAATGTGGGGGTCTTATTATGTAGATTCCTTTGCCCCTCTTCTTACAGATGTGTTTGATGATTTTAATCTATATCTACTTAATGACGGTTCTCCCACCCGCAGGGTTTCCCCTGTCCAGAATCCTAGATCGGCTGTGGATCTGTCTCTCTGCTCTCCTTGTCTGGCTCCCAGTCTTACCTGGAGAAGATTGCCCTCTGCTCTAGGGAGTGACCACTTCCCTATTCTCATTACATTACCAGGTCGAAACATGCCTGTTAGAGAGATTTCCCCCCTGTTAAAATATAACCTATTTAAAGCAGACTGGCAACTTTATGCTACCAACATAGACTATAAAATTCAATCTCTCCCTTTAGAGAGCATGGATAATTTGCAGCCATTATATGCCCAATTTATATCCTGTTTGATTTCCTCTGCTGACATTTCAATTCCTCTGAAGAACTCTGCTCGGAACATGATATCCTCCCCCCCGTGGTGGGACTCAGAGTGTTCTGACATGATTAAAAATCGAAAGGAAGCAGAACTTCGATATTCTGCAAACATGACGGAATCTAATTACCTGAATTACCAAAGTATAGCTGCCCAGACCAAAAGATTGCTTTCAGAGAAGAAGAAATTAGGATGGAAACGCTTCTGCGAGAGTCTGTCTCCCTGTTCTCCCCCCTCTCTTATCTGGAAAAACATACGCCGCTATCGTGGAGCTTACCTTGATCCTAACATAACAGCCAACGACCATTCCGTATGGATAGACGGTTTTTTGGACAGGTTAGCCCCTCCATGGGTACCTTCACACGATGAAGCTGTTCCTCTTCTGCGCCCTACCAATCCTAATAACGGCACCTATGACGATTTGGATGAACCATTTTCTCAAACTGAGTTGTCTCTAGTTCTCGAGGACCTGCGGGATTCCTCTCCTGGTGTAGATGGAATTCCTTACTCATTCCTTACCAAGGCAGGACCAGATACGAAACTCTTCTTACTGAACCTCTTTAATAACATATATTTGTCTGGCCAACCTCCTGAAGAGTGGCGGACACAAATAATTATACCAATCTTGAAACCGGGAAAGGATCCTAGTGATCCATCGGGTTACCGCCCCATTGCTCTGTCATCAACCCTTGCAAAGATCATGGAGCACCTAATCAAGAACCGTCTGGAATGGTTGTTAGAAAGTAAGGGCCTCCTGGCGCATACTCAATTTGGTTTTAGGAAGGGTCTAAGTACCATAGACAGTTTAAGTGTTTTTGTGTCTGACATTCGCATTGCCTTTTCGAAACAGGAGTCGCTGGTGGGGGTCTTCTTGGACATAACATCGGCCTACGATAATGTTAATCTTCCGCTGCTCAGGCAGAAAATGCGACAGCTGAGCATCCCCGCGAGGATGGTACACTTTATCTCCAACTTTTTTATGGCCAGATGCATCTCTGTACGAGTTCAAGGCAACCTTCTCCCGCCCAGAGTGGTATGGAAGGGTCTGCCTCAGGGCTCAGTGCTCAGCCCAATTCTTTACAGCGTCTACACATACGACCTAGAAAGATCTACCAACTGTTTCTGCAACACCCTACAGTACGCTGACGACCTAGCCCTGTATGTCTCAAATGTCTCAGCTGTAGAGGCTGGAGCCCGACTATCTTCGGCTCTGCTATATCTTTATGATTGGCTCAGTGATCATGGCCTGTCTCTCTCTGTATCCAAAAGTACTGCCGTTGTTTTTACCAGAAAGAGAATGACTCCTGTTATCTCAATTTCCATCAATGATCAAGATATTTTAGTGCAGAATAAAGCAAAATTTTTAGGAGTTATTCTTGACTCAAAAATGACAGGTGTATCTCACCTGTCATACATCGCAAAAAAATGCGAGAGGAATATTAATATCCTTCGCTCCATCTCTGGAGCGTGGTGGGGGTCCCACCCATACACTCAAAAAATACTATACAATGCATTGATTCGCAGTCATTTGGATTATGGCTCATTTCTGCTGGAACCATGCAACAAGGCAGCTCTGAGTGCACTGGATAAAATTCAGTTTAAATGCCTGCGCATTGTTATAGGTGCTATGAGATCTTCCCCCACCAACTGCCTGCAGTTGGAATGTGTTGATCCCCCCCTAATTCTTCGTAGGCAGTATCTTTCGGACAGATTTTTGTTCAGAGTAGCTCAGTTATCTCTCCATCCTCTTATCGCAAGGCTTAAAACATTATCGGAACTAATCACAGATAACTATTGGTCTCATAAAGAAATTCCCTGTTTACTCAAAAGTTATATAAAGTTTACAAAAATACATTCCCCTGTTTTTAAACTAAATAAACTGCCTCTCTTTGACACGCCTTATCGTGCAATAATCCATCGCCCAGAAATCAAGCTTAACATAGGCATCCAAAAGGATTCGCCGCAAGCTAATTCTAAACTCAATCAAGAAATTGCTGAAAATTGGTCTGACTGGCTCATTATGTTTACCGACGCTTCGAAGCTGTCTGATGAGGGCTGTGTGGGTGCTGCAGTTTGGGTGCCAAAATATAAAATTATTCTAAATTATAAATGCCCCCCCACCTCCTCAGTTTTTACTGGGGAAGTCATAGCTATTCTGGAAGCCGTATTGTATGCCTACTCCCATAACATAAATCGGACACTTATTTTGAGTGACTCGCGAAGTTCCCTACAAGCCCTAATATCTAATAAGTTCAGCTGCAAAATTAAGTTTCCTTCCATTCTCAAGCTCAAGAAAGCTCTTTTTGACTGTCACCTCAGGGGACTCCAAGTTGTCTTGGCATGGATACCAGGCCATTCTGGCATTCAGGGCAATGAAACGGTTGACCTGCTGGCCAAAGATGCGACCCAAAATGGGTGTCCTAAACACTACATCACATACACTCATGACCTTTCCATTATAGCCAGTTCAAACATGGTTTCTTCCTGGGAAGACATGTGGAGGGCATCCAAGCTCATAAAAGGCAAACATTATGCTGACACCCAGGCAAATATCCCCAACAAACCTTGGTTCTTCCACTATCGAGAGGCCAACAAACAGGTTACTTCCACCATATGCCGGCTCCGTCTTGGCCATGTGTGCACTCCCGTTCACTTGGCAAAGATTAGAATCAGGGACAGCTCCATTTGTGAGTGTGGTCTTGACGAAGGGACCCCTGACCATATTTTTTTTAACTGCCCCAACCTTCTCTACTCCTTATATGATATCCTTCCACCAAATATTCCACGTCCCATTAATTTTAAGTCTTTGCTTACTTATGTAAATACTCCACTTATTAAAACTTTATGTGATTTTACCCGTACTAACAAAATCAAATTATAATGATATTAACACTTAACTAACATATTGGTGATCGGGTTTTTGTTATATATTTTGTGTTGTCCATTTTTAGATTGGATGCTCAAGAAGACTTACCGACCAAATTTTTTTGTGTCACTCCCATGACTGACTCGAAATTGGCAGAATTCTAATAAAGAGAGGCCATTAAATAAAAAAGAAGAAGAAGAAGAACGATATTTTGGCTTGGTTATAAATAAATATCTCAGACATTCACAAAATTACTTTATGTTGTTATTAACTGTTACGATCCAACATCCTTACTCAGTTTTGACTCAGACGCAAATGAGTTAGTTCAAAATAAATAATTCGCATCTCTAATTAGATTAGTGTATCGTTATATTCGCTTTGTATATAGTTTTTGGAAAAGTCAAACTCCATATTTGTTTTATCATCATCATCAGCATGTCAGAGTCCATTGCTGGATATAGGCCTTTCCCAAGGTGCGCCACTGAACCCGATCCACGGCTCCATAGATTAGTATTTCTTTCACGGCTCTTCTCATCCAGTCACTGTCAGCCGCCCCAATGTTTATCTCCAGGGACAGTCGGTACTGAACAGAATTTAGTTCAAAAGTTCGAAATAACTCTCTTTCACAATGTGACCGTGTTGGCCTTGTTATACAGTGATGAAATATGTCAAGTTTGTGCAAAGTTTATGCTAACACTAAAAAGGAATTAGCTGACATTACCTATGTAATGAAATCTTCATGGCATGCAGCCTCTGTGGCGACTTGGTTGTTTGGGTTGCTAGGGCTCTCTCGGAAAAAAATAATAAAAAATGCAATTCATTTGAAATCATTTTATTTATAATTCGTTAAATTGTGGCGACCGTGACAGGACATGCATGATAGTCTTCAGTTTATTTCCATAATAAATTGCATTGTGTCGGAATTACATAAAATTAAAGATAATAGTATACTTATATTTCATTCCAGATTAATAGTCCTATGAAAACAAACGCATTTGCGTCTCGAAAACAAAATACACAATAGATGGTGTTCCTAAGTGGACTGCAAAGTTTACATGGTAATACAAACTTGTTTTTGCTGCTGGTGACCCTTTCATGTATATGTTACCGAGACGTAAATAGCGTTGGTTTTCATAGGACTATGAATCTGGAATGAAATATACAAACTAATAAATAGGGACTAGATAAATAGCATGTCCAACCCTTTAACTGATAGTCCAATATTATTTATAATCTCAATATTATTATCGTGTATAGAGGCTTTTAATTACTGGTCATTGACTTGGCTGACCATAGACAAGATATTTAATATATTTCTGGCTTTGTAGAAAGAATTGTAGGTATCTTATCTTGTTACAACTTCGTTTATACTAAATAAACATGATTATCATAAAGGATGTATTTCAGAAATTAATTCATACATTTATTTTAATATTACATTCATAAAGGTCGGTCCTTGAACTCTTCAGAAAATATATATTTTTTCGGGCAACATTATTGTTTAGGTTCAAAAATAGGCCAATCATAACTCGTCTACAGTACGTAGTTTCTTCCTATTGGCTGAGTTTGATCGAGTGATTTTGCCCCGCGCGCTTCCCTTCCCCCGCACAAATCAAAACAGAAACAAAGGAAAGCAGGCGGCCGTATGAGTCGGTCGTCCGTCTGCCTGTGAAACTACGCAAATAACATCGCAAAATATTACTAAAAGTGCTCAATTACGTTTCAAAATCAAACATTCTTGTGTTGTGTTTGCGCTAAACGCAAGAAATGGCGACCAGAAAACTGAATACCATCGAAGATTTGAGCGGTAAGTTGTAAACAATGATGCCATTAAAATGCATGACGAAATGTTTCACACGTTTGAAATTGTTTAATCAAGGATATTGATTGCGATCACGTATGGAAATCGGTAATACGTCGAGATCTAGAAAACAACGTGTCTCTTTGAAATGCGCAGTTATTAAAAACAGCTGTGGTAATGTTTTGTTTACGTTTTTGGTAAATAAATACTTCTAACCAAACATGGCGGAACGAGTTGAATATACGTATCACACTATCGCGTCTTCTACTTAAAAAAATCAAGTATGTACGTGAAATCGTGCATCAATTAACCAACAATTTAAAATTCCTGCAATCTCTGTTTGTGTGCTTTTATTGATCGACTCCCAGATTTGGGCGGGTAACTACTAGTTGCAACCTCTATGTGCGTAGAACCTTCGCATTGGCTATGATATCCTGGTACTTTTACCTATTGATTGGTGGACATTTTGTCACGTGTAATGTTTGTAAACAAATTGTTTACAATAATACATAAATAAACCTTATTCTGTAAGTTATTTTATACTTATTCGAACGCCAAATAGCCGCGTGGTTCCCGGCTTAGAATAGGGCGGCCGCCAAACTTCCCGACTAAGGGATTGCACCAGGGACGGGCAACAGCGTTCTTCTGTTATGATCATTTAACTACGATTACTAATCCGGCCAAGCGTGGTGATTATGGCAAATCCCCTAATGGACAGTCTACCAAAAGTGGCACTCATTGGGGACATGGACATGATACGAACAACTTTGTACAATTTGTACAAGTTGATTTTGATCTAGATCAGCTTATGACGGTACAAAACACCTAATCATTAGTTGAACACAGGTAAATCTGTGACAATGCATTTTTTGTGACTCACAGTCACACGCAAGTCACAACAGACTTTATGCTTTGTTCAAAAATAACAGAATTTGTCATTTTACCGACACTTCCTTGTTTGTATAAGTACAATTTGTAATTTTAATAATATTACATCTTGCCTGCCTCTTCGTTCCCATATTAGCACAGTTGGTTAAAGCAGACACTTGTTAAATAGGTCGCTAGTTTTAGATTTAAACTCTACTGGTGTCATCATCACCAACAGGTTATTTTTGTCTCCACTGCAGGAGCACAACCCTCTCTCATCTGCCGGAGACAGACGGAGGATTTGGCCTACACTCCCCGCGCTGGCCAGACGGGTTGGGGAGGCCTGATTGATGTTTTATAATGTATTCCCTTAGTCGCCTTGTACGACATCCACGAGAAGAGTTGGAGTGGTCCTATTCTACTCTACCGGAAACCACACGGCAACTACTGGTGTAATCCTTTTTAATTCCTTCTTCTTCCACTATTTACGTTAATTTCATCATCATCATCATTATATCAGCCGTTAGACGTCCACTGCTGGACATAGACCTTACCACAGCAGGTGCTCCGCCCTCCACATAAAAAAACTATCATTTATTCATCTCTCCAAAAAGATACATTTAGTAACTCGGCCAAACTGTATAATAACAGTTTGTGGGCAGAAATTGCTATCTTACTTTATACATACCTTCCTATGGCAGAGATTACTAAATATCACTACGCAGCTATCTATCCAGCCATTTTCGGCTACCTTCTTGAGGTCGTCGGTCCATGTAGCGGCTGGGCGTCCCGCCCTGCGCGTGCCGATCAACGGTCTTCACTCCAGACCTGGTCAGCCCCAACGGCTCATGCATGTGGCCCGCCCACTGACGCTTCAGTCGGTGACTTTCGTTCTTCGACGGATCTCCTCATTACAATTAATATCCTTTAAAGAAACTCCGAGCATAGCCCTCTCCATAGCTCGCTGAGCGAGTTGAAACCACACGGCATTGTATTGTATAGACGCTACAATACATAGACAGTAGGATAAGGAAAACCACATACCACACGACATAAAATATCTATGCAGTTATTTGCTATTATTCTAACACAAAATACTATGAGTACACGTTTTTGTATTGATAAGGAACGAGCGCTTAGCCAAGGTCGCCTTTAATCTATCGCAGCTGTTATCACATATATTCGAAACGCAAAACCCATGTTTATTCTTATTGTTTTCGTGTCATGCCATTTTACTAAGTAGGTAGATAAAGTTAAGTAGTAACGTAGGTAAGTTCACCTACTCTAGGCAGATGTGTGTGCGCGGTTTCCACTCCAGAACTCATCTACCTAACTGCCGTAGGTTTTTTGACAGACTTACGTATCTACAGCGTATTCATACATTTTCACGCTATATACCCAGACGGGGTAGGCAGACACCGGATCGCCAAATATCGCGATCCTGACATACTAACAGACGGTAACTACTTATAAGACGTTTTCATTGAAAGAAAAGAAAAAAAACATTTATTTACTACCATAATTGGCACACACAAAGAAAAACCAACAAAGCAAGAAACAGGAAAATTCTTTTTTATAACATAACATAGTTAAAATAGTATGCGTGTGCCGTGGCAGCATAAGGGCAAACGACTCAGCATATGCCTAAACCAGGTTCCATGGTTTGCATGGTTTCCTCCAATGACGTAGGCGATCAGAAAGACAGAATTTTCTGAAACTCTGGGTCCGAGGAGTTGCAATACTATGCAAGCGAAACAGCCAGTGTGGGAACATATTCGATATGCCTCTGCCCTCTGTCTCAATTGAACAATTGCGGTCCATAGACCCAACTCTAAATATAGATTAGACTTGTTATCCAATTGGTAGGTGAATTGTTTAAGCTATCTTAAATTTGTGAGGACGATTTGTGACAAACCCTGTTCGCATACTGCAGATAAAGAATTTCTCAACAAATATTTCTTAAAATGTCAATAAAGGAGCTTTGAGTTAAAGCGGGAGCGAAAATAATTGATCTGACGCTCAAGTTGAACGACCATGCCACTAGGCCAACGAGATTTGTCCGCGACTTCGTCCGATATGAACACATCTTGAATTTCAAAATAGATATCATTTTCGTGATTAACGTTCCTAAAAATCTCAAAAATGACATTCATATCGATTAACTTGGTTTCCCATAGGAATGAGATGTTTTTTCGGGATAAAAACTACCCTATGTTCTATTTCAGGACCTATAATATGTGTGTGCAAAGTTTCATCCCGATCCGTCCAGTGGTTGAAGCGTGATTGAGTAACAAACATACAAAATTTCGCATTTATAATATTATTATCTGTTGCCGGCGACTTCGTCCGCGTGGACAACTTAACATCACAAATTATTACTATTTCCCGTCAGAATGGAATGTTTCTTCGGGATAAAAACTATCTTATGTCCTATTCCAGGACCTAAACTATATGTGTGCCAAGTTTCATCCCGATCCCTCTAGTGGTTGAAGCGTGATTGAGTAACAAACATCCAAATATCCAAACTTTCACATTGATAATATTAGTAGGATAGTATAGTGGGATTTAGCACTAACGATAACGATAACAGACTATTTGTATGGATTTCATAATTCATATGAACAATGATGATGGTAATTTTTTATCAAAACTAATATCTAACATTTTCTGTTTCACACCAACGATCTCTATGTACTACTAGATGGAGCGTTCCAAACAATCGCTCTGTTCCACGCAAGTAGCCACAATTCTTTCACATTCACAATGAAACTTGTGCAGTTATTACGCAGAACATTTAATTATTACTAAATATTGACGCTACGGTTAAATAATGTCAATATTTAGAAAATAATTAAATGTTCTGAGTAGTAACTGCGCAAGTTTCAATGTGAATGTGAGAGAGTTCTGGCTACCTGCATGGAACAGAGCGATTGTTTGTAACGCTCCATCTGGTAGTACATAGAGATCGTTGCCTTATAACTTTGTTAGTAACTTAATATTAAAACAATGAAAATGAAATTTTTGTATCTTTGGCGAGGTGGACGCGGGTCCAGTGCTGCGTAACAGCACTGTCCACGGCCAGCCTCGCCGACACAGCCTGCAGGAGGCTGTCAGAGCTGCATAGTATAGAACATAGAGATCGTTGTTTCAGACATTTCGTCGCAAGTTATGTAATACGATATTGTAGCGCCCTTACAAGGTTCATGTTAGTACCTGTGTATTGTTTTATAAACTACATGAAGCGGTAAATGAATATGAATAACTGCGATGCCTGATGAAAACAATTTTTTTTGTGTAGTTTTGAAAACACACGTGCAGACGACGCGGCTCTAATGAAGAATAAATAAGTCATTGGACATAAATATTTATGTTAGATTACAAGCTAATTGTTGTTCGCAAGGTCGCTTATGCCCCTTGACCTAGCCCCAACTGAATACGTTTACGTTTGCACCGACAAATGAATACAAATATACCGGGATGGTCATCCTCATGAACACTATGGGAACTCCGAAAGACATTCCCGCCTCCTCACCATTCTCCCCCGCAACTCCTCTGAGCGAGGGTCAATGGAGGTACGCAACACATAACACCTACCAGTCAAGGTAGGGCGTAGTCGCGTTTTAGACACACGCGTCTTATAAATCTTTAACAATAAATCAAAGACGCTCTATAATACTACAGAATAGGTATTATTTACATTTTATCTTAAGTCTTTGTATTGTACACATAGCGTGACAAGTAGGTAGTCTGCATATGTCAGTTGTAGATAAATAAAGTTGACTGATATCCAATAATGACCTCATTGTTCACGTCAAATCATCTCGAGCCATTAGCCCACGTTGGAGCAGGCATTTATAGAATAAGAGATAAAGTGCATGGCAAGGTTAATGAGACGTTTAATATTATTGTAAAAATGAGAACTTGACCGCATTTTACCACTAATATTTTTTATGGGTTTACAACCCTTTTTCGTTAAACTATTTTGTACTCAATGTACATGCATTATACATATTTCATACATTACTTAATAGGAAAGTGATTGCTTCGTATGGCATTACATTTGCATCGTGTAAGATTTTATGGTCTACCGGCTTACCCAACTCGACCTTGACCAATTTCGTTTTTTTTTTCATAATCCACGTATTATTACTATACATGAAAATTTTCACATTGCTAGCATTATTAATTATAATAATAATATCATTTATTCATCTCTTAAAAAATATACATACAATAACTCCGCCAAACTGTATAATACAGTTTGTTGGCAGAAATAGCTCTCTTACTTTATACACATCTATGGCAGAGAATACTAAATATCACTACGCAATGGTAAATAGCAAAGCAAAGCTACAAAGTTTTTAATTTTGATATTAGCACAAAAAGATTGAGGTTACGTTAATAAGTTTACTAGATATTTCTTATATTTAATTCTGAAAGTGTTTTTGTTGATTATATTGCTTTTGATGCCTAGTGGGATAGTGTTAACAATTTTGGGTACCAAATACTGCCTTGTTCTTTCACCATAGTACGAGTAGTTGCAGACTCTAGGCACACAAAACAGTTGTTGGTCAACACTCCTGGTGAAGCGTGAGTGGTCACTTGCTGTCAGATATTGACCGCACTTAAAATTTTCTTCTTTTTTTATAAATTAGAAGTTGAATAAAGGTTTTGATTACGCGATTGTTTACGCATATACAAGCTACAGGTTTTAAATTAAGCCCTATACATAAGAATGTGTATCCACGTTACGTAAGAACATTTATCTGCATATCTCGAATAAGTACTGAGTTACGTAGGAGTCAAAAGTAGCTCGAAACGGATCGTGTAAATAGTGCACGAAGAGCTTCATCATCAGGTTATTTTTGTCTCCACTGCAGGAGCACACCCCTCTCTCATCTGCCGGAGACAGACGGAGGATTTGGCCTCCACTCCACGGATTGGGGAGGCCTGATTGATGTTTTATAATGTATTCCCTTAGTCGCCTTGTACGACATCCACGGGAACAGTTGGAGTGGTCCTATTCCACTCTACCGAAAACCACACGGCATAGCGGCAAGAGCTTGTCGGCGGTTTATTTTTAAGAACTTGGGCTAGCGCACTAGGCGTGCGTTTAAAATCAAAACTATTTAGGTTGATACCAACAACTCGTTCTAAATTCGTTTAGATCAAATGGGCCGTGTCGTTAACATTAGTTAGGGATCAACGGCTGTTCGTCGCAATTCCAACCCAATAATTTAATCATCGGTTTATTTCCGGAGCAACGACTACCTTGAACGATCGATCGACTCCGTTTTTGGGTTGGTACTTGGTAGTCTTCGTAACCATTCTTGCGGAGCCCTGGAGCCTTTCGCCCGTTCCAAAATTATTCAAAACTTTAAATACGGTTTATTTATTCTTTTCGGCTTTTCGGTGAAGGAAAACATCGTAATGAAACCTGCATATGCCAAAGAAGAAATTCTAAGGCGTATGTGAAGTCCTCCAATCGGCTTAGGGCACCGTTGGTGGACAGGGGTTTGACATAAAAAGGTTCTGAAGGGTCGAAGTGTCGCCAGGTCTTCCTGGGCCCCCAAGAAGATAAGAACTTGAGGTCGTGTGTTCAAATCTAATCCAGTTTCGGGATAATATGATAAGTTATCAATATCATTGAAAATATCCAAAGGCTTTTCGGAGAACTAAGAAGACGTGGAAAGTCCTGCCAAACAATGATATGAAGGGGATTTTCGGAAATAAAAAAACGGATTTCACAGGTGTACCACATCCCTGATGTCTTTTTGTTTTTCAACTAGCTGTGCCCGCCCGCATCTACGCTTACTTAAGACTACACAATTTCCACTCCCATTCCCACTACAGCTTCAAATGTAATTCTAACCTAATTCATCGCAATCCGAGTTGTAACTAATGTATTTGAAAACTAAAAATTCGCATAACTTTTGATTGAGTAAGCCGATTGCGATGAATCAAAGACAAATGTTAGCACTATGTTTCTGTGAAAAGACCATCAAAGACAAACTAATAAAGAAACAGACAATTTTTCAAAAATGATCTTATTGTTTTCTATAACTTATCCTTAGACCCGTTTTTTTGTTGCAAATATATAAAAATTTATTAGATGTTGTTGCTGGTTTGACTGTTTGCTCAAGCAAATGATGAAATTTAAAAGAGATATAGTTCTTAATTGATATTTGAATCGTCTCTATTAGGCTCTTAGTACACCCTCGCTGCGGTCTGCGGTAAACATGCGATATGTGAGGAACAGAGACAGAATTATAGGCAAGTCGCGGTACGCAAGAGCGAGACAGTATAGGCAATGTGCTGCCCGCAGAATGCAGCAGTTGGTGGTGGCTGATAGTTTTGCATAATATTGTAGTGAAAGTACCAGGCGTCCATAAACCACAAACAAGTTTTTTTGGCTTTCACCGTCTATCGATCGCATGTCTGTCTGCAGATTCACCTTTCTGTGTTTCGTTTAACCAAGGCCAAACACCTAGACGTCTCGCCCGCATAGTTCAGCGACCCCGTGTAATGTGTGTTTAAAAAGCTAACTCTGCGAATTCATGGGCGCCTGGTAGTTTCGTTTCGTCTTTGAACCTATTGTTGTATATGTTGCTTTGAGGGGGGAAAGGGAAGGGGGGGGATAATTAGCTAACCGAATGTAATCTATAAAAATAACCTTGTCTTTTAGATAACATAAAGTTAAGCTAGATAAATAACTATACGTCAGTACACACCTTCTCGCATCAACATATTTTTTGCACATTTTTAATTAAGTATTTTTTTATTTAAACTGTTTACTAATCGTTCCCGGGGTACCCGGTTTAGAAAGAATAGGACCACCCCCAATATTCCCGTGGATGTCGTCAAGGTGAATAAGGTGACTGCTTGGTTAAATAATAATTACTTATGAAATTAGCCCAATACATTTTTTTTTGGTTTTTTAAACGTGTTTAAAGTGGAGAATGAGAGGGAAGTTGAGGGCAAGGGGGTTCGGGGGAAGGTTGGGAGAAGGAAGGAAACGGAAGGAGAAGGGAGTAAGGGATGCAGCACCGTTTTCCTGTGTATTAGAAGTTAGTTACTGCGATTCGCCCGCCAAGCGTGATGATTATGGCAAATCATCCAATGTACATCCTACTAAAAGTGTCATTCTATTGTTGAGGCTTATGTCCAGCAGTGGACGTATGTAGGCTGTTGATGATACAAACTTTCCTTTTACTATATAGGTATTTTTCTGTGCGAGAACTTTTTGGGTTTTTACCAAGTAGAACTTCTTTTAATACCTGTCTTACTATGGCCTTGTTAAACATATCAGTCGAAATACGTCCACTGCTGAACATAAGCCTCCCCAATAGAATGACACTTTTGGTGGGCTGTCCATTGGGGGATTTGACATAACCACCACGCTTTACCTGCGAATTTGTGATCGCAGTAATGATCACAGGAGAACGCTGCTGCCCGTCCCTGGTGGAATTCCTTAGTGGCCTTGACCCACGGGACTGGGGGTGGCCCTATTCTAAGACGGGAACCACACGGCATCGTTGTGCGTTGTAATTCCACTAATATTATAAATGCGAAAGTTTGGATGTTTGTTACTCAATCACGCTTCAACCACTGGACTGATCTGGATGAAACTTGGCACACATATAGGTTAGGTCCTTGAATAGGACATATGATAGTTTTTATCTCAAAAAACATCTAATTCCTACTACGGGAAACCAGAAATTATATCTAATATCAAGATGTGCAAATATCGAAATCTATGGACGAAGTCGCGGGCAAAAGCTAGTTTATAGTATTATCGACGATGTTAGCCAATTGTATACATCGATGCGTAGCCCAGTTGGCTTGTACGTACGACAGAAGGGATCACATAAGTATGACAACTCCCCTCCGAGTTGCTTTATGCCGCGGTCAACGAACGCGTGTCAATTTTTCATTTGATACCTAACCTTCAAAGAAAGCAGACGTATCAGCTTGAGTTTATTATTAGCGCGTACCTACTGATAAAATAGCGCGAGATGTAAACATGAGCTACTTGTACGTAGAATATTGTTTGTTTAGTTAAGGAGCGTCCTCACTACTCCCCGCGGGAGCGAGCTAGCGTTCGAAAATATGTTTCCTATGAACAACGATCTCTACGTACTTACTAGATAAAGCGTAACTCCACGCTCGCAACTCGTTCACATTCACTTTGAAACTTGTGCAGTTACTACGCTGAACGTTTAATTATTACTAAATATTAACGCTACGGGTAAATAGTGTCAATATTGAGTAAATAATTAAATGTTCTGCGTAGTAACTGCTCAAGTTTCAAAATGAATGTGAACGAGTTGAGCCGCAGTTGTGTGTAACAGAGCGATTGTTTGGAACGCTCCATCTAGCAGTACATAGATCTCGTTGCCTATGAACTTGACATTGACTAACATTTGCACGACTTAGGCCACACTGACGCTGGCAAGGCGCGGCTTGCGCTAGACCACGAATATCACGGATACAATACATACCACGCATACCCAGGCATAATCATATTTACTAGTTGTGCCCGCGACTCCGCTCGCGTGGACTACAGAATCCGCTCCCGTTCCCACTATCGCTCCCTATCCCACTCCCTATCCCACTCCCACTCCCTATCCCACTCCCACTCATACTCTCAATCCCAATCCCGATCTCTAATGTCTATCCTAATAATTTTTTATTTTTTATTTACACTTTACAATTTTACCTTGGGTTACATTTTTGAAGTTTTGGTAGTGATCCTTAATGTTTATAGTAATAAATATAGCCTATATTACTCAGGGATAATGTAGCATTCTAATGGTGAAAGAATTTTTGAAATCGTTCCAGTAGTTTTTGAGTTTATTCGTTACAAACATACAAATCTTTCCCCTTTATATTAGTGTAGATTGGTAAAAATATTTACAAGTCAGCAGGTGGGATGAGAATTAAGTTACAATTAAATTGTACATCTCATCATAATTAATAATAATAAGACATGTCAGAACAATATATATATATATATATATGTAAAGTAGTTTCAGTATTTAGTTATTATGTAGTATATTGTGCACTTTTTGCCCCCTCGCTCTTAGTGCCTTGTCTCACACCCTGTAAGGTTGGCTGGAAGAGATCTCTTTTAGAGATAAGCTCGCCTTTGTACACAAAATTTTTAACTGTATTTACTTTTAAAATTTGTGCAATATAGAATATGTATATATATATACATAACAATTTATCGCTCAGCGGGCTATGGAAAGAGCTATGCTCGGAGTTTCCTAAATGCTTCCTATATTGGAACTCGAGAGAAGCGACTCACCTCCCCATGCAAGTTTAACGTCGCTCGCAAAATAGATTACGGCTGGCATTGCAGTACACTGGGCTGCCGCCCGCCGGTACAAAGTTAGTACGCCAGCGCGCTATCGACCGCCGCCGAGATAATCGACGCTATCACTATAAGTTACAAAGAGAAACATAGTGGGCCCGATTCTGAAGGCACACATTTAAAATTTGACAGCGCTAAAATTGGTTTCGTCTTTATCTTCATAATACTGTGTGACAAGGATAGCAACAGTTTTAGTGCTGTCAAATTTTAACGCTGTGCCTTCAGAATCGAGCCCAATGTTGACGTAAAACATTGTCGTTCTGTAGATCGTGTATGCTTTACTGAGGATCTGGTATGGTGGCGTTTATTGGGGAAGGTCTATGCCCAGCAGTGTATGTCTAATGCCCGAAACACACAGCAGGTGACTGCGTGGCGGATGCGTGGCGGAGGCGTGGCGGAGGCATGGCGGTAGCGGTATCCTACTAATATTATTAAATTAAATAGTATTTATTTCGGGCCAGTTAAGCCCATAGAAAACTTTACAAAATTACTAAAATATTGAAAAAATAAGAATAAACAATTTGAAAATTAAATTACATTAGGTGTAGCATCAATCATAATAACATCATCAATTCATATTCATATTTACAATCATACTCATCATCATCAGTTTATTTTTGTCTCCACTGCAGGAGCACAACGCTCTCTCACCTGCCGGAGACAGACGGAGGATTTGGGCTACACTCCCCGCGCTGGCCAGACGGGTTGGGGAGGCCTGGTTGATGTTTTACAATGTATTCCCTTAGTCGCCTTGTACGACATCCACGGGAAGAGTTGGAGTGGTCCTATTCTACTCTACCGGAAACCACACGGCATACCTTCTCACTCATATCCTTCATTTATTTAATCATGTCAATTTATTCTTTTATAAATGCGAAAGTTTGGATATTTGAATGTTTTGATGTTTGTTACTCAATCACGTTTCAACCACTGGACGTATCGGGATGAAACTTAGCACAGATATAGGTTAGCTCCTGGAATAGGACGTTGGATAGTTTTTATCACGAAAAAACATCTGATTCCTACGGGAAATGCATGTAAGCGATGTAACTAGTCCACGCGGACGAAGTCGCGGGCAAAAGCTAGTACTTCATACAAATCCCGCGGCGGTGCTCTGTGTGAAGAGTCTCATACTAAATCGAACAATAAAATACCGGAACACGCCTCCGCCACGCATTCGCTTTCTGTGTGCTTCTCTGGCTTTAGAGTTGATATGATGATCCGGTGAGGATGAGAGCGATCAGCGAGCGATCTTCTACAGCGTTTTAAAAAAAAATGTTTACCTATCAAAGTAGGTATGTTGCATTTATTTTTTGTCAAGGTAATCCAGTTTGAGTCACATGTTTAAAAGTTTCAATAACATGTTGTTGAAGAAAATGCGCGTGGAAAACGTATGATTGCTGATTATGTGGTGTTATGAATGAATGGTGTAAATATTGGTTTCAAATTTGTGTGTTTACCACTTTAGCTCAAGTCCACCGTTGGACGTTCATCAACAGGTTATTTTTGTCTCCACTGCAGGAGCACAACCCTCTCTCATCTGCCGGAGACAGACGGAGTATTCGGCCTACACTCCCCGCGCTGGCCAGACGGGTTGGGGAGGCCTGATTGATGTTTTATTATGTATTCCCCCCGTAACCAGGCCTCCCCAACCCGTCTGGGGTTGGGGAGGCCTGGTTGATGTTTTAGTACTAGCTGTGCCCTGTTGACCTCGCCCAAATGATGAACATACTCGTACGTTCGAGAAATATTGTTTTTTTTTATTAACATTTTCGTAAAAAAGAGATTTTTTTTTCATGAATGATTTTTAAATGTGATACTGAGTTACTGGAAGAAATATTAACAGTCGTTTTATTATCATCCGATATAATGGCTTCTAGAAAAATTTACCTTATTAATATCTCAGGTTCTAAGTGGCGTATCAAGATGAAACATGCACCAGATTTTAAGTTAGACCTCCAGCAAGACAACTGTGAAAACTGCATCAAATTTCATTCTGTAGTTTTTGCGTGATGCGGTAACAAACATACATACAGACAGACTGACAAAAATTGTAAAAAAAAATGTTTTAGCTTCTATTGGTCCTATAAAGAACCCTCATAGATTTTTTTTTAAATATCTCTCATGTACAGACATACACCAGTTACAATTTTATTATAAGTATAGATTCTCTGCCGAGGCTAAGACCTACCATTTCCGGCTACTTGTCGCTCTCTTCCGTCTACAAGTTTTCCGGTATACGTGTCACGTGATACAAACATAGAGAGATAAAGGCGTGTCTGTGTGTAGCGTAACTTCTACGCATCCAAAAAATGTTGGATGAGAGCCATACAACGCACATGGGTGGTCTGAAGCGTTCCCACATTATTGGGTCACTGATATTCGAGGCATTGACATACATACATACATACATACTGTTACGATGTACTTAATTCTGCTACGTAATTTTTTTTCTTTCGCTATCTGAGAATATTAGAATAGAAGAATAGAATAAATTTTATTTCGGACATAATCCATATGTGTTCATCATCATCATCAGGTTATATTTGTCTCCACTGCAGGAGCACAACCCTCTCTCATCTGCCAGAGACAGGCGGAAGATTTGGCCTACACTCCCCACGCTGGCCAGACGGGTTGGAGAGGCCTGATTGATGTTTGCATACAAGCGATTGAGAGGAGTGGTGCGTGCTCTCCTGAACTGGACGACCGTAACATTATTATACATTCTGGGGTAATAGGGTTTCGTCCGGTCGGAACCAATGGATGAACATTTTGAGCAAGTAGTCGGTTTTGGGAATGTGGTCATTTTGGGAAAGTAGACTACATGCTTCTGAAGGTTAATGCTTTAGGCGCCACCAATCCTAGACACTTAAAACCTATCGGCATTAAAACTGTATCCACTGTTGACTCAAGAATTGAATTAGCTCCTCTGATACTAAAGTCAATATTGTCTTTTATCAGCTTTAAGGTGTTAGGTTTCTGTATCGTATTGCGACCGGTTGTGGTTTGCTGTGTAAGAGGATACAGCAAACAGCATTGTCATCAGTATACGAGTATATACGTCTTCAGTTTTTTTTATCAAGGGTTTGCGCTTGACCTCAATCTCACCTGATGGTAAGTCATGATGACGCCTAAGGTGGAGCGCGCTTACCCAGAAGATGCCTATTCACTGTTCCTTTAAAAAGATCCAAATTGTACTTGTCCGGAAATACCCAAGCTGGCAGAGAGTTCCATTCCTTAGCAGTTCGCATTATGAAAGAGGAAGCAAAACGCTTCGTGCGAGAGCGTGGTGTGTCTACAATGACCGTCACCACATCCCATCAGGCCAATTTTATCAGGTTACACGTCCATTTGGCTTTAGTGCCACAGAGGGACTTCATCCTTATGCTGGTGTACCGTGTAGCGCGCAAAAGTGAGACATAAGCGCTCGACTTACCTTTGTTTTTACTCCGTACAGCGCGCGATATGCGGGCGACTGGCGGTGGCTGTTGATGTACCGCGCAGCGCGCAAAAATGATACTTAAGCGCTTGGCTTAGCGTTGTTATTACTCCGTATGGGCGGCGCGAAAGTGTTGCGGTAGGTTCGAGCCCCCTTCGAAACGTTAGCTTGTTAAAATACTTTGGTGATTCTAGTTATTGAATCATCTGATTTCTCTTCATATCCTCGAAAGAAAATCCAAACATATCTCTCTCTAGTTATGAAGAGTTATCCCTGAGCTCATTTTTAGATCTTGACGTGTATAAGGAGTTCTCTCTTAGTCAGATACAAAAGAAAGCTTCTGACAAACTTAAAGCGCAGCTCGTAAAACTATAATTCCTTACAACGACATGCAATTTTCTCAAAGTCAGATGCAGGTGAAAGTTTGTAACAATTGACAAACTTAAAAGTGCACCTCGCAAAATCATTATCTACAATAGTAACAAGAAGATTTATCAGATACAAATGCATGTAGAAGTGGTATTTCTCCTTACTTGTCTGTTGTGTGCATATGGAAATTATCCAGCGAAGCGAGTGACACGCGTGGGTGGCTTGTGACGTCATTCAGTTCCAAATATAAGAAGTATACATATATAGCGTGATTTTCTTCAACCCTGGTTTTTACTTGTCGAAGGTTAGACCATAATAAAAAAAATAAAGAATTGGAAATATGTCTCAAAAAACGGTCTGAATGCAGTAAAAGCGTAAGTAGACGGCTGGAATTAAAAACCTACGACGAAATAGAGGATACTAAACCATACTTAAACACAGACGCGCCCACTCAAACTCACCCCTCACCCCCCCCCCCCCCCCCCAAAATCCGTTCAGTAGTTTTTGAGTGATGCGTGCACAAACTCACAGACAAACAGACAAAAATTCCAAAAATGATTGAAATGTGTTCTATTATTTATTCTTAGACCCTCAGTTTTTTTTTGCACATATCTCCAATGTACAGACACGCGATGTTTACGATTTTATTTATTAGAAATTAGTAATATCAATGAAAGGACTCTTATCAGATTCCTTTGGGTGGGTAGGGTAACATACCATTCTCTTACCTATTAAAGACCCAGCAACTCTCTGCCCCGAAAAGTTCTGGTGTCCCCCAACTCGCCTGCAAAGACGGTGAGGGCATACACCTTCCTGTATTTTGGGAGAGGCCTGCAGTTTGCTATAACAGTCATTAATTTATTATTATCGACTGCTGTTTGTTTGTGTAACAAGTAACGACCTCATTAACCTAAGGTTGAAGGACGAGCGAGAAGTCGAGCTTGCAACGCATACGTGATTCACCACGCTTGCGCACGCGCAGGTTGCTTTGTGCGTGCGTCAGAGACGGCGAGATATGATGTGGCAGCGAGGGAAAAGGAAAGGAATAACAACAATGTCGGGCGCTTGTGTCCAAGTCAGTGTAACAGTCCCTTTTGGCTTGCAAATAATGTGTTCTGATTTTAGATCCATTATTTAATTACTGCACAATCTTAGTAGTTGCCTACGTCGTCGATAAATGACAAGTTTGCACCAAGAACCGGCAGCAGCGCTCTCTATATTAAGATCATTAGCGTGATCATCGGAAGCTGAGCCAGAGTTGATATAAGCGTTGTAAAAGAGAGGGCCCAAATGGGAACCCTGCGGGACCCCAAATGTAATCCTGACAAATGACCACCCATAACTACAGCCTGGGAGCGATTTGATAAATAAGATCTGATCCATCGCAATAAGTCCCCATGTATGCCAAGAGCCTCAAGCTTTGTGAGAAGGATGTCGTGGTCCACACGGTCGAAAGCTTTTTCGAAATCCATATAGCACACGTCAATTTGACCACCATTTTCCATGTTCCTAAAAACATAGTCTGAGAACAACGCTAAGTTGGATGTGGTGGAACGGCCTTATAAAAACCCATGTTGATTGTTAGAAATACAAATTAAAAAAAATTACTGCGATCACTCATTTCATCGTTTCACTCATTTCACTCACAATCGTGGTGATTATGGTAAATTGCCCAATGGACAGCCCATCAAAAGTAGCATTCTATTGGAGAGGCTTATGTTCAGCAGTGGTCGTATTTCGGATGATGAAATAAGTTACACTCATGTGCGATTGCCAGCTCGTGTGCCCAGCGTGATCATTATGGTCAAAATTCCCCCATGAGCAGACCTGCTCGTAGGGGAAACAGCCCTACCTGAAGAGGGTGGCCGGAATCGGCTGGATGCAGAGGTGTCATGCAAACCGGGTGTGGTGGAAGGCCTATGTCCTGCAGTGGACGTCTAAAGGCTGATATCATGATTATTGATTGAGTTTGAGTTTCATTCAAGTTATAACAAGTTGATCTTGACAATCACAACAGGTCAGCGATACGATCTTCAGCGAATGAATCACTCGGTCAGTTGAACGAGCGATAAAGACTATGTGACGATATCGCATTGTCAGAGCGGCGATATCGAATTGCGCTTTGTTGACACTTCCGATGTATTGTCCATTCGCTTAGAATTTCGAGCTTCCTAGAACTTAATGTTTATAAAATACTTACTTTACCTACAAGCTGCGTGTGATTACCAGTGATGACTTATAATCGTGACGTGTTGTTTGGCTTTCCATATTGTTGTCATTTTGATGTTATACTAGGTTTTCAAAAAAGAAAAGAAGAAAAGGGTAAAAAGGCGCCCCCTGCATATGTAGCGCCCTGGGCGGACGCCCAAGCCCCCCTCCTCCCCCCTCCTAACGCCGCTACTGCTCCTATATCCATCTATACCCCTCCTATAGGAATTTATGTCGAATGGTCTGGGTCCGGGTATGTACAAAATACATACATCGAATGAAACGTCAAAGAGGAATTCTAAGTCGACGACTGTGAAGTCCACTTGGCCAACGTGTGCTAGCCCAACAGTGGGGACATATTATTAGACTGTTGATTTGATATTACATATATAGATTAAAATTACAGTTAAATAATGTAAATAAAACTGCATTCTATCGAAGCACGCGAGCCTTTACCAGCCGACCTTGCACGGTGCCTTTCGACTTCCGAAACATTAGCTACCTACTTGTTTACAGACTCGCGTCTGAAGGTGATCTGGTCTGGTCGGGCCGGTTTCAGATTCTGTCGCGGTGTCTGTTTACGCACGACCAAGACAACGCTGAAGTATTTTTAGATGCATTTATCATCTGCACAGCCCAGTGATGCCATTTTTGCTCCCTCGGAATTAACGGCGTCCATTAAATACGTGAACATTACAGGGGAAAGGGTGGGGGGGGGGGGGTGTTTTTATCGATCCATCTGATAACTAGAGAACCACTGAACCGACTGGATGAGATACGGCGAAGGTCACATACATTGCCGACAGGATTATCAAGCTAATATGGCCACGTCTGTCGGCGACAGCCGTTGGGGCAGACGAGTTCTGGAGTGGACGCGCAGGGTCAGACGCCTCGCCGGCAGAGGGACCGACGACCTGAGGAAGGGATGCTAAGACTTGCTTCGTAATGTTGACATATCTCTACCTCAAATCTTCTTTGTTTCTAATCTATCACTCAGAATAAAAGACGCAATGGATCGCCGTTATCAGCACTTATTATGACAGAGATCATCGTTTATCTTGAGATAAGCCTGCCTCTGACCGAGTGCGATGCAGCCTACGCACTTGCAACCGTGTTTGTATACGTGACTGCTACGTTAGTACACAACAGAGGAACTCTATCTCCAATTAGGGTTGTCAGATTGAAGAATTTACACTTTTAGGAAGATGCGAACGTGCGAAAGATCGCACGCAAGATGGAACAAACGATGATTTTTCGAGCAAGAAGCACTAGGTTGGGTGTGGAGAACCCTCATTGTTTGATGATTTCTAAGGTTCCATAGCGAAGCTTTTTTGTCCGGCTGTCTATGTGTTTGTCCTAACCGTAATACTCTGAACAGATTGAACTGAAATTTGGCAAAAACTTGTAAAATTGGTCGTCAGTGATGGGAAAATTATGAAAGTACATACAAGGACACCAGAAATGGTAGAACATGTACGGCTTCACTATTACCATATAACAAAACTAATGTAAATACCCATGTTACGCAATAAATACAATTTGAATTTGAATTTGAGGAAAAATGTTTTTTTTTTCCGAAATATTTTTGGAAATTAATAAAAAAATATCGGAACCTGCTCATTGTGAACTACGATTTACGCTTTTCTGGCTTATAGTATCATCCTAGGATTGTTTTATATTTTAAGGAATAGCTGCTCTACTAAAAAAAATAGATTCCTGGATTGAAACCTGTTGGCGTTTGCAATGTTTCTACTGACTTAAACTTATGTATAAAATCTAAGATTGATTTCCTTAGAATTTAAACAATAATAACCATAATAAATCCCATCGTCTGGTAACCCTAGCAGCGCTGCGCCTACGCAATCTCAACCACGCTTTGTTTACGCGGCAAATCTAATTTTGTAACCCGCCGCATCAGTCAGTCTCGACTCTACGCTCGGCGCGAACGGACGCGCGGGGCGCTCGCTCCACAAACAAATCGATTAAAAATACTTGCGCGTGTGCTAAGTGCTCCATTTTACGCAGTTGACTTTTTAAAAGTGACGCTGTTGTTGTGGATTTGTTTTTTCAGTGAGTTTTGGAGTTGAAAGTGCTAGAAACAATGATTGAGCCAAAGAAGTGCGTGGAGGCGGATGAACTTGGTAATTTGTTTGTCGACTAACAATGTATTGGCGTGTGACTGTCCGTTTGTCATTTAAGACAAACACTTCTTTTTTAGGGATCTATCGAAACGGGTACCCTTTTAAGTAATTTGCTTTGCTTTTCACCATTGCGTAGTGATATTTAGTATTCTCTGCCATAGATGTATATGAAGAGAGTAATAAACTGTATTATACAGTTTGGCGGAGTTATTGTATGTATATTTTCTTGGCGAGATGAATAAATGATTTTATTATTATTAAGCTTATTGTCTGTCTGTTCCCCTGATAACTCGAAAACTACTACAGTCTACTGAAATTTTGAACATACATGTATCGTGCCTGGGAATGATGGAATATTTCAGCAAAACAGTTAATAAATTAAATTATACTATGAAATAGTAATTTATGGAGCTCGCACCTTATTTACGACGTATGCTTTGCTGTTTTTTTTTTAATATTTTGAGACTGCTGACTAGCTATATCTAGCGGTTTGTTTTTAAATTTGTGCCTAATACTCTACTTACCGTCATATTGATTAATGTATTAGAACACTACCAATGATGGACACTGGAAGAAATCGCTGAAAGCAATAAGGCCGCCGTTGTACACTGAATTCATCCCGTGTACATTTTTTATATAACAGTTTATATGTATTGGTGCACAATGAAGAATTAGTTAATACGTAACTAGATTTCTAATCGCCGCGTTTGTTGCGCCGCATGTTAATTCAGCCTCGCAAAATCTTTTTAATTGTATGCAAACTTTTTTTTTTTTTTTTTTTTTTTTTTTTTTTTTTTTTTTTTTTTTTTACTGTCTTAACAAATTAGATATATATTATTCAACAATGTCAACAAATAGTAATAGTAAAAATTTTTTTTTATGCAAACTTGATTTTTAAAAGATGTGTTGCGTGAAGTTTGTTGCGCCGTTTCTTCTTCACAGCGCTAACACCTAGGAAGCGGTAGTCGATAAAAAAATGACGTGTATAAATGTACCAAGTGTACTCATAAGCAATAAATGATACGGTAACGCAATCATTTGTGTTTGTGTGTCTGATGATGGGACCGTCGAAAATCATTCACTTCAATTCAAATATTCTTTTTTGTGCACTAATACATATAAACTTTTATAAGGAAGATTGGGGGTGGCCCTATTCTATGCCGGGAACCACACGGCTAATGAATAAGGATCGATGGAAATTGCCAAAATTGATAAGTGTATTTGCCTATAACTTATTTTCCTCTAATATATTTATTTACTCTTAGTATTTCCTTAACTGTTTTATAACTGTGAGTGGGAGAGGCAGTCTATTTTATCATGTAGGAGTTATTGACCTACAGACTCTAGATATGGAATGATAGTGGGTATATACACTCATACTGATATCATCGGGTGACAAGTGACAAACTCACAAAGTTGCATAATGAGACATCAAAGTGAGTTTTCAAACATTTTTTTTGTGACGTAAATCCATTTTTAAAGCAATTTATTAGCACAATGGAGTTATTATCTCTTCTTCTCTGTCGTTCCCTTACTGCTGAGGATCGCGACCGTATAAAATGCGCCTCCACGCGAGCGGTCATTGGCCAGCCGCACCGCTTCATATAAGAACCCGCCAGCCAACCTCCTCACCGGGTCTGACCTCCTAGTAGCTCTAGAGCTCGCTTCTTCTCTGTCGTTCCCTCACTGCTGAGGATCGCGACCGTATAAAATGCGCCTCCACGCACGCAGCGGTCATTGGCCAGCCGCACTGCTTCATATAAGGATCCACCAGCCAACGTCCTCACCGGGTCTGACCTCCTAGTACGAGCTCGTCCTTGGCACGCCTGCCCTCCACTTGTCCCAGGAGGATGAGCTTCTCCAGGTCGTGCTTGGGAGATCGCACAATGTGACCGAAGAAGCTTAGAGTCCTTTCATTGCAGATAGTGGAGTTCTTTATTATAAAAGTGTGTAAACTACGTGGTTCTATATAGTTATAATCCAGACAGAGAATACAAAAAAAATACTGCACTTAATGACAAAATGTCGGTTTCGTTCATTTTGTACTTTGTGAGTTTTACCCAATACTTTCCTCAGCTGCAGTCTAAATGTCATGCATAATGCTCACGCCTTGGTGCCAGAGGCATAGGCAGAGACGATGTATGGCCACTTTGCGCGATCCCGACACACCTCACCAGCCTCTCTCACATTCATCAACCTTTTCATGCACCTCCTTTTATTCTTCTCACTGCGGACCCCAGCCTTTTTGAGGACGTTACTAATTTGATCCTTGAACGTCCTCCTAGAACGACCTCTAGCCGTAGTTCCTTCCACACTCGCGCTGTAAATTTCTTTTGTCACTCTTCTTTCACTCATACGCTCTAAATTTACTATTTCCGTTTGTATATACTTACTTTAATTCAAGTTTACGTTTAGTTTCGCACTCACTAAATCCCTGGTGTCCTTTAAAAATAACTTAAAAAGTACTATGGGTTCAATACCGAAGCTTTGAGCTGACTTATATTACGGTATATAAACTACTAATAAGTATTTATTGGGATATATATTGTAATAGTATATATGAACATAGGTATATATAGATATTTGTATCATTCACTTATTCGTGTATCGTATATGTATAATTATAATGTTAGTTTATGTAATATGTATTTTCAAACTTTATTAAAAGTAGGAACATTTCTTTATCAAATTTGGTACTAAACGCATTATACTTGTCCTTTCGGTTACTCTAAGGTTGACTGGAAAAGATCCCTAAGTGGGATAAGTCCGCCTTTGTACACAGTTTAATTCCTATTTTATTATTGTTGTTGTTGTTATTTTTGGTACAATAAAGCGTTTACATACATACATACAGACCTGGACCTATTTCGACCCATGATTGTTGCTACCTTGGTTTGTAGGTGTGTATATTTGTATATTTATTGTCAGCTAGCTGTGCCCGCGTCTCCGCTCGCGTGGACTACACAATTATTTTAATCTCGCTCTCACTCCGACGCCAACGCCCACGCCTCCTACAGCTTCAAATGTAATCCTAACCTATCTCAACACAATCTGAATTGCACCAAACATTATAATTTTACTTCTTTGTTATACTGCGTACCTACTAATGTATTTGAAAACTAAAAAATCCCATAACTTTTGATTGAGTCAGCCGATTGCGATGTAATAAGTTGCTCCGAGTTAAACCCTATGTTTTTTTCTGTAAACTCCATCCGAATTGGTTCAGTAGTTTGTACGTGATGCGTGCGCAAACAGACAGAAATTTCAAAAATAATCGAAATGTGTTCTATTACATATCGTTAGACCCCCCAATATTTAACAAAACATCTTCAATGTACAGACACGCGAAGTTAACGTTTTTATTTATAAGATAAAGAACTTTATAAAAATTAACAAAAAAACACTATTCTATAGTTCTAGAATGTATGAATGAAACAACGCCACGAGGTAATTAGAGCTAATTAGCTAAGTCTGCAATTAATGTTGCAGAAAGTTTGTTCTCTATTGTTAATTAATTTAATTAGTTACGACAAGCAATAATTACTTCGATCATCGACCACGATACAGGCTTCATCATCAGCCTACATACGTCCACTGCTGAACATAAGTTATAAGTCTTCCCAATAGAATTACACTTGGTGGGCTGTCCATTGGGGATTCACATAATCACCATCCACATCCACGGGAAGAGTTGGAGTGCTCCTATTCTACTCTACCGGAAACCACACGGCAATTCCGACATACTCGTAGACCAGTTACAGTTTTATTATAAGTATAGATTTTGTTTTCGAGACGCAAATGCGTTTGTTTTCATATGACATTTGATTTGGAGTGAAATATACACATATAATGGGCTCGATTCTGAAGGCACAATGTTAAAATTTGACAGCACTAAAACTGTTGCTATCCTTGTCACACAGTATTACGAAGATAAAGACGAAACCAATATTAGCGCTGTCAAATTTTAAATGTGTGCCTTCAGAATCTGGGCCAATATATGTATACTTGTCTTTACTTGACTTAGCTTTTGTTGAATGATACATAATATACTCTGTTGTACCTAATTCCCTAATGGATTCCGGCGATCAATCCGAGCTACACGGAAGTGCGTTGGAAATAAAAGGAAAATACAATTATAGTGTATTAGGAAAGCATAATTTATTATAGTAGAAGTATTTCTGAAACACACAATTCATAAGGTTAGGAATTTAACTCCACGTTGTATGCCCTAAGTATTTAAAGTTATATTAATATACCTACTCTTAATGGATGAACCTTGCAGAACAATAATCTTGAACGCGTAAACATCTTGAACCTTACAAAACCGTAATATTCAATCGTCATCAGGTTATTTTTGTCTCCACTGCAGGAGCACAACCCTCTCTCATCTGCCGGAGACAGACGGAGGATTCGGCCTGCACTCCCCGCGATAGCCAGACGGGTTGGGGAGGCCTGGTTGATGTTTTATAATGTATTCCCTTAGTCGCCTTGTACGACATCCACGGGAAGAATTGGAGTGCTCCTATTCTACTCTATCGGAAACCACACGGCAGATAACGAACGAACGAACAACGAACGAACGAACAAGATGACGAAAATTTACAGACAGACATGCAGATAGATGATCATAGGGCTACACTATATACCGCTTATAAGTATTTAGGCATGTACAGATAAGTTTCTCATCAGCCTTCACACGTCCACTGCTGAACATAAGCCTCCCCAATAGAATGACACTTTTAGTAGGCTGTCCATTGGGGGATTTGACATAACCACCACGCTGCCAGGCGGATTGGTTATCGCAGTAACTAATAAATAATAAATTAATATACACAGGAAAACGGTGCTGCATCCCTTCTTCCGTTTCCTTCCTTCTCCCAACCTTCCCCTGAACCCCCCTTGCCCTCAACTTCCCTCTCACTCTCCATTTCCAACACGTTTGAAAAACCCAAAAAAAAAATATTGGTCTAATTTGATAAGTAATTATTTAACCAAGCGTCGCAACATGGAAGCCGATATTTATCAAGATGTCTGACATTGTATTATAATTTACACATATGTTTCCTTAGGCTCTGTGCATATACGCACTATAGCAGTCCTTTCAGTTACTCTAAGGTCGACTGGAAGAGATCCCTAAGTGGGATAAGGCCGCCTTTGCACACAACTTTATCCTTTTATTTATTAGTGTAGAGTAGAATATGCCGTGTGGTTTCCGGTAGCGTAGAATAGGACCACTCCAACTCTTCCCGTGGATGTCGTACAAGGTGACTAAGGGAATACATTACAAAACATCAATCAGGCCTCCCCAACCCGTCTGGCCAGCGCGGGGAGTGTAGGCCAAATCTTCCGCCTGTCTCCGGCAGATGAAAGAGGGTTGTTGCTCCTGCAGTGGAGACAAAACTAACTTACATACATACATACATACATACATACATACATACATACATACATACATACATACATACATACATACATACATACATACATACATACATACATACATACATACATACATACATACATACATACATACATACATACATACATACATACATACATACATACATACATACATACATACATACATACATACATACATACATACATACATACATATTCAACGACAGCGGACGGTCTGCCGTTTCGGCGGAAAAGGCCCTCTGGCTATTACATTATGCGTCGATAGCTAGCCATAGTAATTCAAATAAAGCGGACAACTGCTGCGAATCGTCCGCTGTATATAGACAGAGCCTTAGTGTAACGATAAGAGCAGCACGCAGAGTAGATGATGAAACGTTTAAAGGTTTACTCACGTTGATGCGCAGGGTGGCACGGGAGCGCAGCGTTAGCCGCGGTTTATTTGTGTTAACTCGTGAATCGACTAATAGGCCCACATATTAATGCTATTCTGTTAAAATGCTGAGGTGTGCGGGTTGAGGGAACTGCGCGCTGATTGGCCCGGGCAAAATCGCGTCATCTTGTGATTGGTCAGCGCTAAGATGACGTTGTTCGCGGTTTGCACGCGTCGTCTTGTATAAGACATAAGTGTGATGTGTTCGCCTCGCATGCGCTTTTAGGTTCATATCAGTCTTAAGTAGGGAGCATATGCACACGAGGGGCTGATTGCCCAACACTGTTTTAACGATCCACAAGCGGTGTACAGCACTTAAATAATAATATTGTTCTAGTCTATAGCTCTTACTGACAGAAACGGACTTGTAAATCTAATAAATAAAATCGTAAACTTCGCGTGTCTGTCATTGAACATATTTGCAAAAAAAAGTATTGGGGGCTCTAAGGATAAGTAACAGAACACATGTCAATCACTTTTGGAATTTTTGTCTGTTAGTTTGTGCACGCATCACATAGGGTTTAACTCGGAGTAACATTTAGTCTTTACTTCATCGCATTCGGCTTACTGGATCAAAAGTTAAGGGAATTTTTAGTTTTCAGATACAATTAGTAGGTATGCAATATAACAAAGATGTATAATTATAATGTTCGGTGCAATTCAGATTGTGATGAGTTAGGATTTTACTTTAGGACTACATTCTAGTGGGCGTTGGAAATAGGATTGGATACACCACAATGCTACAGACGTTGACCCGGCCTTAGTCTCGCCTAATGCCAAAGCGAGTATCCGCTCAATTCCGCTCCGCCCCCTCGCCGCCTATTTCTTTATTGTGTACAGAGCATAATGTTATTTAATGTAGATGACAATACATTATAATTATTGAAACAATTAGACTCTACCTTTACAGGCATATACGCATTAATATTCTATGCTAACAACATTATCTTATAGAACATCGTCAAATTATTATTATAAATATTTACTACGTACTTAAAATACTGTATTAAATAAATTATGTCATAATGTCTCTAGCAATGTCAACAAATTAATATTTCAACCATTCAAATGTCAATAAAGGTGTCAATTTCAAATTTTATGCTAAAGTTAGGTATATAAAACAATTCAAAGTCCTAAATAATCATTTTCATGACACAATAATTTACTTATATTCTAAAAATTCATTCACGCTATAAAAGCAGCAGCACCGGTGCGTGGGATAGCCTTATGCATATTACATTAACTCTATAGCAAATCTATGGACGTAAAACTGGGTTATTTAACGGCGATGATGCAATACCTTGTTTTATTACCCAGCTGAGTACGCAATGGGGGGTAATGTGTTTGCCTAATCATGTATGTTATTTTTCTAATACGATGGCAGTGCGTGCGATGTTACTATTAGATATTTTTCGTCGCACGCATCAGCCTAAATACGTCCACTGCTGAACATAAGCATATCCAATAGAATGCCACTTTTGGTAGGCTGTCCATTTAGGGATTTGCCATAATCACCACGCTTGGCAGACGGATTGGTGACAGCAGTAATGATTTTAATATACGAACGCTGCTGCCCGTCCCTGGTGCAATCCCTTAGTCGCCTTGACGACACCCACGTGAAGATTGCGGGTGGCCCTATTCTAAGCCGGAAACCACTGGCTATTTAACACAAACACCTCTCAGTCTTAGATGGCTTAGTAACGTGCTCGTTGGACGCAAGCATTTCCTGCACCAAGCCACCATTTTATTTAAAAAAACATTGATAGTTTTTTTATATAGTAAAAAGTTTACTATATATTCATCATCATCAGGTTATTGTTGTCTCCACTGCAGGAGCACAAACCTCTCTCATCTGCCGGAGACAGACGGAGGATTTGGCCTCCACTCCCCGCGCTGGCCAGACATGTTGGGGAGGCCTGAATGATGTTTTATAATGTTATTCCCTTAGTCGCCTTGTACGACATCCACGGGAAGATCCACGGCAGTTGCTATATATTATTTAATCTATATTCTATAACAGGATCGACTGAATAATAACTAAATACTTTACGCTTTAGGGTAAGCAATATTTCCAAGATCGATTGCAAAACTAACGTCTTTACTTCACTAATAATAGCAATAATCCACATTACAACATCGTATACACTGGCCTCCCCACCCCGTCTGGCCAGCGCGGGGAGTGTAGTAGGCCGAATCCTCTGTCTGTCTCCGGCAGATGAGAGAGGGTTGTGCTCCTGCAGTAGAGACAGAAATAACCTGGTGATGATACACTGATTATTCGTAATGATATTTGTTGGTAAATATTATTTTCGTTCCCGAAACGTAATATGCCATTAGCATTAGCATAGAATACTTAATAATACTACGTGCATTAGTCTCTATACCAAGGTTTATCAAATTTGGTTCAGCCGTTAAATACATACAAACATGCATTTATATACTTTAGGGAACGTACCCAAACTACGTGACACTAGTATATATGCCAAGACCCCCCCCCCCCCCTCTAGTTTTCATGTAGTAGTGCATAAATATGTTTGCAAACCGTTTTTTGCAAACAGAAAATTGAAAAAATGTATAATTTGGCTCATATTTGTCTTTATTAATACGGCGCTTGTCGCGTGACGCCAATAGTGCGTGAATACATGTAAAAAAATAATGTCAAGAAGAAAAAACTGTCGGTTTACAATCAGCTGACGATATGTGCGTCGGTGTTGTCACCTGTGAGTTTAAAAAGCCCTTAAAGCTGCGCGCCATATGTTTGTATATAGCTCGAAAATGCGCGAGATTTTCCTAGAGGATGTTGACTACGTGACGTCCTAAGAACCCTCTCCCGCCCCTGTGACCAAGCGTGGTATATTGAAGAAACCCCCCCCCCCCCCTTGAACGGGTCACGTAGTATGGGTACGTTCCCTTAGTGGAATCCGACATAGGAATGTAAAAGTACCAGGGGATGAGATTCATGCAGGAGATACGGATTTAATTACAAAAAAAATCCAGTAAAGCGGAAGCTGTTAATTGTAGCAAAACAATCGACTCACGCGCATCGTACTCGTATTGTTTGCGAATAGCCACCGGATGCGGCCATGTTGTGCTAAAATGATTGTTGAGATGGCTGGCTGTAGTGACTCGCTAAATTGGGGGTTGAAACCCACTACACTACATTTCTTTATCCAAATTTGGTGCTGAACGCATTATACTTGTCCTTTCGGTTACTCTAAGGTTGACTGGAAGAGTTCCCTAAGTGGGATAAGTCCGCCTTTGTACACTAGACCGAAGAGCACTGTCGAAGTGAAGTGAACAAAGAACTCACTTCACTTCGACAGTGCATTGGAATGTTTACCGAATGCCAATGGATTAGGTTTCAAAGTGAGTAATGTCACTTGAGTGAGACTCGCACGTGAGTTTGTATTTTAGAGAATAAGCACTACTGCTAACCCCTCCGGAGCGATCGGTCTACTTTCCCCATCGGTCTACTTGTCCAGATGGTGAACTTTCCTCTTCGGTCCACTTCCCTCTTCGATCCACTTCCCTCTTCAGTCCACTTTGCTCTTCGGTCCACTTTCTCCATCGGTCCACTTTAAGAAGAAGTGATATAGTTTTTATATCTTTCAAACCCACATTTCTCTTGCAGAGTCCTGGGTTGAGCTGAACTCTGGCAGCGGACTGGCGGCCGTGGAGAATGAGTACATCAGACTGCTGCGAGAGGCGCAGAGGGAGAGCAGAGACTCCTCTGTGAGGCACTCGCGAGCCTCTAGCGTCAAAGGCAGGTAAGGGACACAACATCACCCTCGGCGCTTTATGCAAGCGAACAATAGTCATTTTTTACTGCAAGTGCTGACTTTTCTCTTTTAGAGATAAGCTCGCCTTTGTACACAAAATTTGTAACTGTATTTACCTACTTTTAAAATTTGTGCAATATAGAATATATAAGATTTAAATCACGAACAAGCGAAGTAGTCTAGAATTGAATCACGAGCGTAGCGAGTGATTCTAATTTTAGAATACTGAGCACAGTGAGTGATTTAAATGCACGAGACATAAAAAAGATGTTTTTTCGGGATAAAAACTATCCTATGTCCTATTCCAGGATCAATATGGGTGCCAAGTTTCATCCCGATCCGTCCAGTGGTTGAAGCGTGATTGAGTAACAAACATCCAAATATCCAAACATCTAAACTTTTGCATTTATAATATTAGTGGGATACGCTTACATATATTGATTTTTGATCAGGCTCGCCTCCCCATATAAATCTGACCATTATTCTTTGTACAACTCTCAAGAAATATCTTTTACTAGGGACTAGAGTTTACTCGCGAGTGAGATGTGTTTGGATTGTGGCTATACTTTGTGATTTCACCCTACCCACTGTTGCGACCCCCTTTTTGATATCCTTCAGAAGCAAAAGGTTTCCAAAAAGACAATTTTTTAATAATGAACACTTTCTCACGAACATTTTAGAAAGTGAAATATCCCTTTCTCCGAATGTCCCCATGTAATAAGAAAGTACAAGTTTTGGAAATGTGGTCATTTTGCGAAAGTAGACCACTTGCTCCTGAAGGTTTTATAAACCCGGATAAAATATATCCCCCCTCTTTCCCTTCAAGAAATGGTGTGATTCCTAATTTTGTTTCAATTTTCGGTATCAAACCTCAAACATTTCTTAATCCCCGAAATGCACATTTCTCACCGACTATTCACGGCCACTCCTGTTTATATATAAACTCTAATAAAATATCAGAAATTATCACTTATCCAACAGCAAAAGAATCAAAACACTTATACATTTTCAATGTGACGATACCGATTTCCTGAATTATTAGAACAGTGGAGATAAATGGAAAAGTATCCCCCCTAGTAGAAAAGAGTGGAAAAAAATTCCGTTCTTCCGTACTAGAAGGGACAGACCAGTAGGGATATGTGGAATAGGCCTATTTAAAAGCGATTAAGTAGTTTATTAAACTTTACCTCTTTATTGTGTTTTTTTTTACCTTACCTCTTTATTATTTATCCATCATCAGGTTATTTTTGTCTCCACTGCAGGAGCACAACCCTCTCTCATCTGCCGGAGTCAGACCGAGGATTTGGCCTTTATATCTTTTTATAATTCTAGTTTCTATGGGAATACCTACCTTATGTACTAGGCTAACATAGTATGAAGACGGTAGATAAATTGGAGAATCTAGACAGGGACGACATTAAACTACAGACCGAATACCAGGCTCTCATGTATAAATGGAGTCGGAAATCTAGACGTTTAGGCAAGGGTGTCTGAACATAGACAGATCGATACTAGAAATACAGGACAAAACTAAGAACGAAACTATGATTCTAGACTTTAGTACTAAGGCATCATGTGTTAATAGAGATATAAAATCTAGGCATTCAGTCTAGAATCTAGACTTGTTCAAAGCGATCTAGCCTGGAGTACCAGGGTAGTATAAGCGTTTTGTGAGAACATAGTAAACACTAAGTGCTTAGCTCAAGACCTAGCCGTAGTATAAAGTTTGTAATACAGTACGGTTACTAAAACAAACTCATACAATATTTACATAGCTGCCTTTCGGGATATTGCATAAAAAATTATGTTTTTTTGAAGTTCGTTATATTTGCGACGACACCCGGTTCGTGAGTTCGTGTCAGCGATAGATTTGTTGAACTGCCGCTGCCGCCATCTCGAGCGTTTTTCTGGAAAAATACTGCTTATTAAAATAAATTTTGTTTGATCTGGAAAGCATTTCTAGATGCCTGTCTGTCTGTCCCTCTGCCTGTATGTCAACGTTATTTGAAGAAGTCATTTTCCGGCGATTTTAATGTAAGCCATACTGTTACGTTTGCGGTTTGTCATACCATACTTGTTTTAAGACTAAAATAGTTTCGGAAATTTTTCGACTATTCAGGCAGTGTGTATTGCAGGCGCGGACACTGCGTACCGCATATGTTTGTACGTATGTCTGTGTGACTCCGCAACTCATCCACATCATCATCCGACGGTAATCAACGAATGGCCAACGATCTCTATGTGCTACTAAATGGAGCGTTGCAAACAATCGCTCTGTTCCACGCAACTCTTTTACATTCACAATGAAACTTGTGCAGTTACTACGCAGACCATTTAATTATTACCAAATATTGACGCTACGGTTAAATAATGTCAATATTTAGTATATAATTAAATGTTCTGAGTAGTAACTGCACAAGTTTCAAAGTGAATGTGAAAGAGTTGTGGCTACTTGCGTGGAACAGAGCGATTGTTTGGAACGCTCCATCTAGTAGTACATAGAGATCGTTGCGAATGGCCCATTTTTTATGGTTCCGTAGCTCATCAATTTTGATGCTTTTTTTCCGTTAAAAAGATAATATTTAGTCACATTTTAAAATCAGTCTGAGCAGCGAACGCTTTATCTGTGGGAAGTGACTACTATCCCTACCGTGCGAAACTACACTATCCAGTAACGTGACATCTCCCAGTCTCGTCACGAACCCGGCTAGACCGGTTCGTGTGTACCAGGCTTTCATAGATCGTAGCCAGTCATACGAAGGGTGGGCAAGCGTATTTAAAGGTATAGGTACCGTACATTTAATATGCGACAATGTGGATGTTTGCTGGATATTATAAATAACGGCTGGACGTATCTTAGACGTCCAGTGCTGGACATAGGCCTTCCCTAATGAACGCCACCACACCCGCCCCTCCGCCATCCAGCCGATTCCCGCAAAATGACATAACTTTAATTAAATTATTGGTTTCTTCGGTAATTTTGCCTCAAGCAGTTTCATCATCAGCCTACATACGTCCGCTGCTGAACATTCATCATCAGGTTATTTTTGTCTCCACTGCAGGAGCACAGCCCTCTCTCATCTGCCGGAGACAGACGGAGGATTTGGCCTACACTCCCCGCGCTGGCCAGACGGGTTGGGGAGGCCTGATTGATGTTTTATAATGCTGAACATAAGCCACCCCAATAGAATGACACTTTTAGTGGGCTGTCCATTGGGGGATGTGCTATAATCACCAAGCTTGGCGGGCGGATTGGTTATCGCAGTAATGATCTTAATATACACAACAGAACGCTGCTGCCCGTCCCTTAGTCGCCTGGACGACACCCACGTTAAGATTGCGGGTAGCCCTATTCTAAGCCGGGAACCACTCGGCAACTTGAGTTTATTTTTCTTTTTATTCATGTGCAATACTTCATGTATTTTTTTTTATTTCCAGCCCAAAATCTCCCCCGAACAGTCCGAACCTGGAGCCGTCCACAGAAGACGAGCTGAAGGGGGTCTACATTAACTGCTGGAGGGTAAGTGAGGTCGTTTATATCATCGTCATCGTTGATGGGGCAGAGACGGTCTGTAAATTAAAATAAATATCTCAGACATTCACACCAATTATCCAGTCCCAAACTAGGCAGAGCCTGTGCTATGGTTACTAGATAACGGATAGACATACTTAAATAAAATATATAAACATCCAAGACTTGGGTACAAACATTCATATTCATCATACGAACATTTGCGCCTAGCGGGATTCGAACCCGCAACCTCCGGCGTGGCAGTCCGAGAGCTACCCGTTCCGCCACGGAGGTCGTCTGTATAGTCAGTCACACCCGGGCACTCAATACAATCATCATCAGCCTGAACGAGTCCACTGCTGGACATAGGCCTCTCCCAAGGCGCGCCACTGAACCCAATCCTCGGCTCTTCTCATCCAGTCACTGCCAGCCGTCTTACACAGTCTTACGAGTAGATAGGGGGCGTCCCACACTATACGCGGCCTTCACTCGAGAACTCGTTACCCCAACGTTAATACAATTGATAATGAATGCGCCTAAATTATTGTAGGGCTGGCAGCAGCGAGCGTGCGAGCATAGCTATATGCCTATCTCGCTCTTGCATTTTTGTAGGGCTAGCAGCAGCGAGCGTGCGAGCATAGCTACATTGCCTGTCTCGCTCTGGCTTCTACAGTTGCATGTTTACCGCAGAAACGCAGATAGGTGGTATACTAAAGGCGTAGAGGTAAAAAGTAGTGATAAAACGGATAGTGATTTGGCCGGATATCCAGCGAGCCTCTAGGCCGGATATCGGGCCGCCGGATAACCGGCCGTTGGATATCATACAATTTGGAATGATAACTAATTCACTTCAACCGATTTCGAGAAAATCGAAGTCTACGTTTTGGTAGTTCCTACTAGAATACCATATGAATTATGCCAGACCGATGGTTACTGCCGGACGATAATACGCCAGGAGGTTCTAGAACAAGCAATGTCAAAATGGTTACAGCGGTTTGTAACACAATATATTGGTGGCATAGATACATTTATTTTGTCATCTGTTCTGTACTTAACTCTCTTTATAACGTACAACAAGCGTTAGCATGGCCCGCTGTGACCGAGCGGCCTCACCGCACATAGGACAAACCGAAGAGGTTTATTATGTGTGAGTTATGTAAGACATGTGATGTATTTTCTTATTAATGTTAAAAAAATAAAAAATAAAAAAAAACCAAATTTCTACGATTATTGGACGTAGACCTTACCCAATTTGCCTTTATTATGTCAACTTTTGCCGTGTGGTTTCCGGTAGAGTAGAATAGGACCACTCCAACTCTCCCCGTGGATGTCGTACAAGGCGACTGAGGGAATACATTATAAAACATCAATCAGGCCTCCCCAAACCGTCCAGCGCGGGGAGTGTAGGCCAAATCCTCTGTCTGTCTCCGGCAGATGGAGAGGGTTGGCTCCTGCAGTGGAGACAAAAATAACCTGATGATGATGAACTACTATCAGGTATCCCCCCGGATAGTTAAACTAGGCCGGATACCGGATAGTAACCCCGATATCCGTTTCATCTCTAGTGTAAAGTACTAAGTAGTTTTTTTTATTAACAGCCTCGTTGGCCTAGTGGATTGTTCATTGGACTCGAGCCCCACAGGTCGTGGGTTCGATTCCCACTGGGGACAGACTTTGTACAAGTTGTTATAAATAAATAAAATAATAAATATGTCAGACATTCACACCAATTATCCAGTCCCAAACTAGGCAGAGCCTGTGCTATGGTTACTAGATAACGGATACACATACTTAAATAAATATATAAACAGCCAAGACTTGGGTACAAACATTCATATTCATCATACGAACATTTGCCCCTAACGGGATTCGAACCCGCAACCTCCGGCGTGGCAGTCCGAGAGTTACCCGTTCCGCCACGGAGGTCGTTATATTTGTGAATTGTCCAATCCTTGTTTAATTCCCATAGCACAGGAAAAGATACTAGTTTGGGATTAGATACACTTGATCTATGTAATATTTATTTAGTATTTATCGCCTTTCAGGATGACTCAAATGATTGGGTGTGGGAGTGGAGCAGCCGACCCGACCAGCTTCCACCCAAGTGAGTATAATTTGATACACCTTGTATTTAATTTAATACAAGCCATCCGCCCACAGTTGACTATATTCAATTGTCATACGGAAGCAAACGCATTTGCGTCTCGAAAACAAAATAAATAATAGATGGTGTTTTGATGTGGACCGCAAAGTTTACACGGTAATACAAACCTGTTTTTGCTGCTGGTGCCCCTTTCATTTATATGTTACCGAGATGCAAATGGCGTTTGCTTCCGTATGACAATTGAATATAGTCAACTGTGGGCGGATGGCTTGTATTAAATTAAATTCTGGCGCAAGTTTTCGTATGACTATTGATTGAGAATAAAATATACTTTTGTAGTTTTAGGTCATCGTAGTTGGGGTTTCTCAACTAAGTACAGTCTGCTTTTCTATAAATGTCCCAACTAGTAAACAAACCATTCACCGCTACAAAATCTCAAGTATATGTTTTGTAGGCTATGACAATGACAGTGCCATGTCAATACATATTCGCTAACATTATGTTCGTTAGACAGAACCTTTCTTTACTCAACTTAAATAATGAGAGGCATAATTTAAATCTTAGAAATAATAATAAAATTCAAATACATCATTCTAGATTGTCTAAGATCAATAATTCTTTTGTGGGGCTGTGCGTGCGTTACTACAATAAGGTTCCGAATTAAATTATTAACTTGTCTGAACAAAAATTAAAATCTTCTATAAAAGTTAATCTGTGCAAGAAAGCCTACTATAAGTTAGATGACTACTTAAATGATAAAAGTCCATGGAGTGCTTGATGGCTCAGCATAGGTAGACTTAATGATTGTAATGAATAAGATAAATCAAAGGTAGGGCCCTGTGCCGTTGGGTTTGTTGCCACTTCTTCCCCTCGGTTATACAGGTGGAAGTGGAGTAGTTTTAGGCAGAATTTGACGTCAAAAAGAGAATAATGTATTCCAATTTTGAAAATAAATATTTTGATTTTGATTTAGGGACTGGCGGTTCAAGCACCCACAAAGCGCGCGCGGTCCACCATCAGCCACCTCCTCCATCGAGGTCCTCGAGCAACAAATGATCGCGCCTGTCATGCAACAGGTAAACTGCCGTCCCACTCAGATATCCCACATAGAATAATTACGTGCGGTCGACCCAACTCATCTGGAGCAGATCAGTCGAGTGAATTAAGTACACTGCTTCGTAGAATTAATTCACCCAGGTGATTTGCAACTACAAATAGTCTACCTACTACAGGTCATGTCGTGAAGCAAAATAATTTTTCGCACCTCATAAGTCACCACAAAGTTTTTTCCTTCATGATTGACACTAATTGGTTATTAAATTAGATAACAGATGCACATTACATTGCATCTGTTATCTAATTTAATAACCAATTAGTGTCATTTATTATTGTAATTTTTCGCACTTCATAAGTCACCTCGAAGTTTTTACCTTCATGATTGACACTATTGGTTATTAAATTAAATAACAGATGCAAATTATTTATTGTAATTTTTCCCACTTCATAAGTCACCTCGAAGTTTTTACCTTCATGATTGACACTACTTGGTTATTGCATCTGTTATCGTATTTAATAACCAATTAGTGTCATTTATTATTTATTATAATTTTTCGCACTACATAAGTCACCTCAAAGTTTTTACCTTCATGATTGACACTAATTGGTTATTAAATTAGATAACAGATGCACAATATAAAAAATATTTTGCTTCATGGTATGACCTGCAGGTAGACTTGATTCTCCTAGAGGGGACGTAAATATTAGATTGGTGATCGCAGTAATGATCTTAATATACACCCGAGAACGCTGCTGTCCATCCCTGGTGCAATCCCTTATTCGCCCATGGGAAGATTGGGGGGTGGCCCTATTCTGGGCCGGGATTTCATCTAATTAGTGTACAATTTCTCATTCAGAGCCACTGTCTGTCTGTGCGGCGCACTTGCCTGTTCAGCCGGCGCGCGCTCGCCGCCGTCTTCGTCACGAACGTACTGTCGCTGCTCGTCGGAGCCGGCATCGGGTGAGTACTGACACGCACGCGGTGGGGGACCGGGTGGAGGGGCTTTGGGGAGCGAGGAGTGAACTGTTACATTACTCCGCCGGGCATTTACCTGGGATCCTTGGATTTATGGGAGCCTGGTACTTCAAAGAGCTCGCGTATGGCGAAATACATTATTTCGCCGGTCGTTTACCTAGGATCCTTGGATTTATGGTAGCCTGGTACTTCAAAGAGCTCGCGTATGGTGAAATATGCGGCCGTGAGCGGTAAAAGAGGTCCATAGTGGAGGTATATCGGTGTTTAGTAACACCGATATACTCCCACAATGGAGATAACAGTTGCATATTTCGCTAGAGTGCTAGTTGGTACTCTATGACGAGAGCAACAAAAGTGTTAGAGTAGCGAGCTTGGTAATCTTGGAAATAAAAACTGTCGCATTCCTCCAGCAGTTCTTCCCCATTGTAGGAAACGGGAGAGGAAATAATGGAGGGGGGGGGGAGAGGAAAGCGGCCTGGCAGTAAAACACGAGCGCTAGAAGCCGTGGGTTCGATTCTCGCTAGGAACAGACAACTTTGTACAAGCTGATCTGAGTCTGGATGATATATTTGTGAATAGTCCTATCCTTGTCTAACTCCTGTAGTCAGTAAGTGTATATGATTTTTTTAAAGAATCTTCATATAAAACTCTGCCCCTTTGCCCGTGTGTCTTCCATTTTTTTGAAACGTTCCCATAGCTGTTAAATTTACAAGACAGCGATTTATATATATTTTTTTGTCAACAGCATCTGGCTAAGCAAGCGAGGCATGCTACCTCCCAGACTGATCATCCTCAACTAGGGGAGCCACAAGACTGAGAGCGCCGGGGGGTAGATGAAACGGTGATATGCGACCATAAGCCACAGGGACATTTGAAACCGCTTAGATTGCGAGATAATCATCAATAACTCACTTAGATAACAGGATACTGGGCAAAGTACACTTTGAATACAAGCCACTGAAGGCCCTACTCCTTTCTGCTGCAATTTCTTTAACTAAAGAGCCATTTTATACTTCATTTGATATATTCTGATTTTGACGTGTAACTACTATAGGAAGACGTCGAAACGCTTTTCAGAATGTCGTATAATCCTTTAGAAAGTACGAAATGACTTTTTTGCTTATAGATTAGGGCTCTTCAGGTCAATAGATCACTTAGAACGTAAGGTAACGGCTAAGAATACATTTAGAACGCTAGTGCCCGAACCACAAACGTGTGTGAACACACGTTTGTGGTTTAAACTACTTAGAACTCAAGTTTACAGCTCGAATACACATAGAACTTGGGTTCTAAGTTTTTAGAACTCCAAGTAACCTGGGTTTTAAAAAACCGATGATAAATATGTGTAAAACTTATAATATATATTTATTTGTTATAAATGCATTGGATCTTACATAGAAATCCTATCAAGATAGAATGGTTGAGTAGTCGCGACACGTGTGCCAACTATATATTGCAGAAACTACCAACCTCTTACTCGGCTCGCGCCGAGTCGCGGTTGGGTAAACATCGACGAAAATCTGCAAAAATGCCATTTTCCGCGGTTCCCAACTGCATAACTGCATCTCACTAGAAACGTGATAGCGAAGCATGAAAGGGAGGGGCGCGTTGTGTTCGAAAATCAACCGGCACGCGCCGAACTGATGTAAACAAATGGCTATAACCGCTCTATCTTGATAGGGTTTCTTAAATGTTTGAAAATAACTTATTTAGAACCCAAGTTCTTTTCAAATACTTGTTGATAACCTTAATTGTTAAATTAATTAAGAATTATGCTACAACTTTTGTAAAACTGTATTCGCTTGACTAGTTCGAAACAATTTCAATTAAAATCCGTTATACTGTCTAACGAGTCATTTGACAAATTGTCTACTGTGACACAATACACGGAAAAATGTGTCTTAAGCCGCTCGACTTAGCGTTGTTATTACTCCGTACGGGCGGCGCGAAAGCGTAGGTACATGTCGCGGTTGGTACGATTCAGTGACGAAGGCCTGGCCATTTGCTTATCCAGAAATGTCACATAACCCGTTAGAGAGTACAAACTAGCTTTGTTGATCGAATGATATCAGAAAAGCTCACAAAGTAGGCCCCAGATCTAGGTATTGATTTTTGTCTGGTTTTTCTAATGCTTTTAGACTGACTGAAGGTTGTGTATGAACCGAAACTTTGCTACAAAATAGCACTCGAGCTGGTTATTTTAATTTGAACGTAATTAATTAAAAATCAGAACTATTTTGCTAAGGGTGTGTCCAAACATAAAGCGGCAATGCCGAGCGGCAATGGTTTGCCGCCCGCAATTTTTTTTTATTTAATGTATGTGTATTTTCTGTCATAGCCACCATGACGGAGTGCAATTTTGAATAGATATCCAAAATGTCCTTATTTAATCCAATTTAGCAGCAAAATAACTACATTTCTCGTTCCACCGTTTAATAGTTATAGGGGTATGTCTGTGGGCGACTAATATTGTTTTATCGAGTCTTCTAACGAAACCAAAATTGAGGTTTTTCTGTACAAGACGAGTTCGCAACAAGTAAGTTATGTACTTTTACAAATTATAGCATACTAGCTTTGCCCCGCGACTTCGTCCGCGTAGGTTTCGATATTTACACACTGCTTTTACCGATTTACTTGGTTTCCCGTAGGAATTAGATGTTTTTACTTGATAAAAACTATCCTATGTCTTATTCCAGGACCTAACCAATATGTGTGCCAAGTTTCATCCCGATCCGTCCAGTGGTTGAAGCGTGATTGAGTAACAAACATACAAACTTTCGCATTTATAATATAAGTGGGATAGTTATTATCCTAGCTATCTAGTAGATTTTTTTTAAACTTAGGTTTATAAATGCGACTTGTAAACGACTTTGGATGTCTAGTACTGCCACGCAATAGGGCTATACATCGGTATAGCCTTAACTAGGGCGCGGCAGAATTGTTTCCTGCAAATAATAATCTGATAATGTAACTGAAACCTTTGGAAATTTGTATACACATATAATTGGAGTATAATATAGCATCTTAAGTTATGATTCAAATCAAATCATTTATTTAATCAGACGTTAGTCCATAAAATGTTGTTAGTATGAATAAAACTTAAGTCTATGTTAGAAAGCGGACAATAAAACAAAAAAAAATTACTGGTTTAATTTTAATTGGTTTTGTTTGTGATGGTGGATAGTCACCATTGCCTGAGTATTGGACTATCTACCTTCTCCCGTATAGTCGTCAGGAAGCTGTTAGTGCTGCCCGCGGCGCATCAGGGAGGCAATTCTGTTGCGCAGGATGGCGTGGAATCCATCCACACGCGCCTCGGCGAACATACCTGACGCGCTTACAGTAACGTGAATAATTGAAATGATTGAAGTCAAAGTCAAAATCATTTATTGCACATGAGTACACTTGGTACATTTATACACGTCATTTTTTTATCGACTACCGCTTCCTAGCTGTTAGCGCTGTGAAGAAGAAACGGCGCAACAAACAATAAATGTATTTTGTATTCAGTAATTATATTCTATTTGTGTACGTATTAATAAAATAAATGCCGCGTGTTGCTGCCGCGCATTTTATCGCTCTAAGTTTGGACACACCCTAAAACTAAGAGATAGAACTGTTTTGCTAAATGAGTTAGAACTATTTTTTTTTTCTAAAAACGCTGTAGAACTACAAAACCTAGCTGTTAAGAACTACATAACTGACATAGACACTAAGGTAAGAGTGGTCGCATTCACTATAGAAATGTACTTTACACGTGTTGAATTATGGTTATTCTGTTGGTGACATTTTGTTCTATGAAAACAAAGTGATTAAATATTTTTCTTTCATAATGCGAACTGCTAAGGAATGGAACTCACTGCCAGCTTCGGTATTTCCGGACAAGTACAACTTGGCTCTTTTTAAAGGAAGAGCGAATAGGCATCTTCTGGGTAAACGCGCTCCACCTTAGGCCTCATTGTCATTTACCATCAGGTGAGATTGGGGTCAAGGTACATATAATCAGGAATTAAAAAACTTTTTTTTTATTAGATAAAAACTCATATTACATAAGATACACAATAACAAAATAAACGAAAAATAATGATGACAATTTAAATTTTTAACTAATTATAAATTCTATAATTTATCATTTAGAGTTTGCCATTCTTAGTATATTCTATATTCTTGCATGGCAAACAGTATGTATATATATATATATTAAGTTATGCTTAAGAAGTAAAAAAATATATTTATTTATTTTATTTTAAATGGAAAGGCAGCTTATAGCTGGTGCTTCCATATCATTATTCAACTCGAGTTATTTTATTTTAAGAAATGGTCCAGTATGTTCTTAAACATAATTGATGTGGCAGATACAAGAAATTCTGGCAAATTGTTCCATCTGGATACAACCCTATTGCTTAAAAAGTTTCTTGAAATGTTGAAATTGACGATTCTAAGTATATCTATGGAGAAAATTTTGAATAATAAAATAAAATATTTTTTTTGTTATATAACAAAATGTCACCTCATAGCCATATTCTAATGTTCTGTGTTAGGACTGTATTTGTGGTAAAGAAATTGAAAAAAAAATACGAAGTAGTATGTGTATTTTTTAGGTTATTAACAGTTTTGTATTTTCTTACTCTTTAAAACTCTTACAATATCCTTGGAAATAGTTATTGTGTACGTGGTGTTTTGGATATTGTACAATGAGCTTAACTTTGACCGCCTCGTTGGTTATGATCGCCTAGTAGTTGGGTTATAAGACTCGAGCGCCGAGGTCGTCGAATTTGCTACTTGTATAATTTGGTTGTATAAAATATTTCATCATCATCATCATCAGCCTGTGAGAGCCCACTGCTGGACATATGCCTCTCCCAAGGCGCGCCACCGAACCCGATCCTCGGTTCTTCTCATCCAGTGTCTGCCAGCCGCCCTACGCAGATCGTCACTCCACATAGCCAGGGGGCGTCCCACACTACGCTTGCCGAGTCGCGGTCTCCACTCGAGAACTCGTTTATTTATTGATTTCTATTATAAATAAATAATTAGGTCAGTAGTAAGTCATTTACTTACACTCGAGTTCATTTTGAAGTCAAACTTTGAGATCCGATACTGGCTGTCCAGATTATCAGTGGAAGAGGTCCAGAGTGTGTCTTCAACTTGAGATTAGGGTAAAGCATAGAAATCCTATCATGATAGAATGGTAAAGAAGGCACGACTCACGTTCAACAATGTGCAATATATTGCAAACAAACGCTCACTCGTATCGCGCTCAGTCACGGTCGGGTAAATATCGACAATAAATCAGCAAAGTGCCATAGTGCCCGTTTTCAAACTGCATAACTGTATTCCCTCACTGGAAACGTGACCACGAGGCATAAAAGGTGTGCGGGAGGGGCGCGCAGTGTCCGAAAATCGGCACAGTGCTGAATTGGCTGCAACCGTTCTATTTTTATAGGATTTCTGTGGGGTAAAGCGTAAACCTATCATAATAAAAAATATATTTGTTATCTTTTGTCTGACCCCCACAGATTGGGAATAGACTAGTCAATAATAATAATAATAACGTACGTTTTACAAAAAAGAAACTTTATTTTATATAGTAAATTACTTTTGTTCTAAAACTATAAGCTGGTTTTACCATATCCGAAACATGTATATGCCTAGTCTAAGTATAAATAAATATATATATATATATTATGTGTATATCGTCCCTATTTAATGCCTAATATTTTGATGTGCGACGTACCAGTCGCTGAAGCAAAGTGAAATGTCGCTGTCGGCACATAAGACAGTTATTTCAATGATGACAAAAGTTTTGTTAGTGCTTTAATAAACAACAATTATTGAATTTGATTAAAACAAATGCAAATAAGTAACGTAGCAGTAGAAGAATAGTTTATTTACAATAATACTGTCCAATCTGAGAAAGTTTCATTGATGTAATTTTTCAGAATGGTAATTTATTAGAATCGTCAATTTTCAGAATGATAATTTATCAGAATTGTAATTTTTCAGAATGGACACTTTTAAGATTGGAAATCTGTCAATGGTTGGACATTATTATCGTAAATCGAATAGTTATGGGTAAAATCACGTAAGAAACAGGATGACCATATTTACATACGGTCTTTTGCGAGCATTGACTTTTCTGTCTGCGCGAGAGTTTCTAAAAGCGACAAGGCCGCCATTTTGTATATCATGCCAGTGTCAATGTTCATTGGAGAAGGCCTATGTCTAGCTGGGGACTTCTAGGGGCTGACATGATTTATGTACTGTATATTTTTCTAAAGTATTTTTGTGATTCATCATCATATATACGTCCACTGCTGAACATAAGCCTCCCCAATAGAATGCCACTTTTGGTGGGCTGTCCATTGGGGGATTTGCCATAACCACCACGCTTGGCAGGGGGATTGGTGATCGCAGTAATGATCTTAATGTACACTGCTGGCCATCCCTGGTGCAATCCCTTAGTCGACGACACCCACGGGAATAATGGGAGTGGGCCTATTTATCAGCATCAGGTTACTTTTGTCTCCACTGCAGCAACACAACCCTCTCTCATCTGCCGGAGACAGACGGAGGATTTGGCCTACACTCCCCGCGCTGGCCAGACGGGTTGGGGAGGCCTGATTGATGTTTTATAATGTACTCCCTCAGTCGCCTTGTACGACATCCACGGGAAGAGTTGGAGTGCTCCTATTCTACTCTGAAATTTACTTTTACTCTGTCTTTCTCTTTCTCGATTGTGCGACTAAAATCTTTCTTACTTTGTCTCTGCCCGCTAAAGACGTGAATGACGTTGGTCTTTCTGACTTTTATATTTACCTTTAAAATAAATAAGTGCTCACATTGCTTGTCGTTTTAATTTTCAGCGCGAATGCCCGACACATACAGAAGGCGAACGCGTGGCGGAGGCGTGGCGGTATACTTCATACAAATCCCGCTTCCCGCGGCGGTGCTCTGTCGCCACGCATTCGCTTTCTGTGTGTTTGACGTTGTTATTGTTTAAATGTTTTATGTCAGCGATATTTCAGTTATATATATCTCGTACAATTCACGAAGGCACGCCTCGCTAATATCCGAACGTCAGTATGTTGGTGTATAAGCACACATTGATGATTAGTGCGTAACGATAGAACTAACGCAGTAACAATATAACGGCTACAATGACATGTAAGCGATTTAGAGGAGTGCCCTCGTGAACTGTAAGATATATACGGGCGTCATGTTCAGTTGTTTTTCTGTCATATCTGCAGAGCTTAGGTTTAACGAGAAATTCGGTTTGATTTTAAATATATTTATTTTAATTTTGTATTTTATTTTAAGACTCGCTGTGCCCGCGGCTCCGCTCGCGTGGACTACAGAATCCGCTCCCATTCCCGCTCCCGCTTCCACAACCACACCCACTTTCCCACGCCCAATCCCACTCCCAGCTCCAAATGTAGTCCAAACTCATCGCAATCTGAATAGTACGGAAATACTATTACGTGCAATATATTGCATACTAACCTTACCTACTAAAAATTTTTTTTGTATTTGAAAATTAAAAATGTTCATAACTTTTGATTGAGTACACCGATTGCGATGAAATAAAGACTAAATGTTAAGTTAAGCCCCATGTTTCTTTGAAAATTCCATCCAAATCCGTTCAGTAATTTTTAAGTGATGCGTGCACAAACTCACAGACAAAAATTCTAAAAATTATCGAAATGTGTTCTGTTGCTTATACTTAGACCCCCCAATTTCTTTTTTGCAAATATCTTTAATGTACAGACACGCGATGTTTACTATTTTATTTATAAGATAAAGAACTTTATAAAAATAAACAAAAACACTATTCTGTAGTTCTAGCATAGAATACCTAATAATAGGTTCTAGAATGTATGAATGAAACAACGCCACGAGGTAATTAGAGCTAATTAGCTAAGTCTGCAATTAATGTTTTTATTTATTAGATGTCGTTAAACGTTCTTATGGATATTTTAATGAAGGATAGCGCATGCTAAGCCACGTGAAATATCTAATAAATAAAATCGTAAACTTCGCGTGTCTGTACATTGAAGATATTTGCAAAGATATATATTTGGGGGTTGAAGGATGACTAATTAAATTCAAAACACATTAAGATCATTTTTGAATTTTATGTCTGTTAGTTTGTGCACTCATCACGTAAAAACTACTGAACCGATTTCGATAGACTTGTCACAGAAAGATAGGGCTTTACTCGGAGTAACATATAGTCTTTATTTCATCGCAATCGGCTTACTCAATCAAAAGTTATGGGAATTTTTAGTTTTAAAATGCATTAAGTAGGTATGCAATATAACAAAGAGGTATAATTATAATGTTTGATGCAATTCAGAGCTGTAGGGGTAGTGACCGTAGGAGAGTGGAGGAGTCGGATAGAGAGCGAGATTAAAAATAATTGTGTAGTCCACGCGAGCGGAGCCGCGGGCACAGCTAGTTATTAACAAGTATGGCGCGTATGAATATATTTTGTATCCTAATAAAAGTATCTTGGAAAACGATATATTTATCACGATAATTTTAAGTGATTCAAGTTCACCCGATTTTGAACAGATGTGAAGTAAAACAGTAGAAATCTGTTAGGCGCGTGCGCATCTTAAGAAAAAAGTGTGTGTGGGGGGGGGGGACGGTCAAGTCAGTCAATGATGATCAGGTATGGAAATTAGGAAGTATAGGTAATTTATACATACATACATAATGCTCACGCCTTGGTCCCACAGGGGTAGGCAGAGACGATGTATCGCCACTTTGCGCAATGTAATATTGCAAAGCGGCTTTCCTTCGCCCGCTTTTCGCCCCGTGATACCCCTTGACGTGATGTGTTGCGAACAACATCGCCGCCTTGTTGAGGTACCACGATTAGCTAGGGAAGTAATTGTCCACCTCGTCAAAGACCTGCATGACTCGGTAAGGCTAATAGTGCCCGGAGTTCGCCCAGCGTACGGATGTCGGCACGCTTACGACCAGGCTAGCCCCTGGACACGCATTACAAATTAAATTACGCAGGTAATTTATATACTTGCATAAACAGATCATCGCAAGTACATACTCGTAACTTCGTATATGACTACCTAATTCAGGGATGGATGATAGATAATAGCCACAGGAACAGTCTTGTATAGTAAGCCAGGTTTTATATGTATGCATCATCATCATCATCAGGTTATTTTTGTCTCCACTGCAGGAGCACAACCCTCTCTCATCTGCCGGAGACAGACGGAGGATTCGGCCTACACTCCCCGCGCTGGCCAGACGGGTTGTCTATGTATGTATGTAAACGCTTAAAAAACTAAGAAAATAGGAGTAAAACTGTGTACAAAGTTGACTGGCCGACTTATCCCACTGCTAGGACTAGTATAATACTTATTGAGACCAAGTGAAAGCAATTTTTTTCGGATCATGATATAACATTGAAGGAGTCATGAGGTCACTCCCCCCCCCCCCCCCTCCCCCCTACTATACTTCGCCTTCTGTGTTGGCAACATTGTGGTACACAAAACACTGTTAATTTGTGTTTTTCGAGAATTTGGACTGTTTTAACTCTCATCTTTGTAAATGGAGTGAGCTGGGATCAACAGCGAGCCCAAAATATGTAGGTAATTTTAGTTTCACCTCTCGTGTACGCTAGTTGTCATCAGCATAGAGGCCGACACGTATATACGAACGTAGCAGCGTTTTATCGCCGCGTTTTTCTGCCCGTCGCAAAGGAGAGTTTACAATGCGACACATCCACGTTTTCGTCGTCGCGAACTGCAACGGGCAGTTGCAGTGAATCATAGCATGGAATTCCGCCGCTTTTTTTTGCATTGTGAATGTAGGTTTAAGTCGATTTACCATCGCGTGCTGTGATTGGGCAAATCAGCCAATATGGCTGCTCGCGAGTGTGTGACTAAAAAAACGTGAGAATGTTCGAGTCTCACGCGTCGCGATGAACAGCTTGTAACTTGTAAGTTATTTTACCGCGACTCGTGTATCTAAAACCCTATATGTGTCGGTATGTATCAAATCAGTTATAGAAAATTGTATATATACCTTGTCTCAACCCAAACTGCTAAATGTTATAAACATAAAGCTAATCAAATCAAATATTCTTTATTGTGCACCAAAACATATAAATATTTATATAAAAACAAAAATTACATATAATGATGAATTTAGTGTACAACGGCGGCCTTATCGCTTTCAGCGACTTCTTATAGGTGTACAACGGCGGCCTTTGGGTTACAGCGTTAAAATCGCCGCGATTTTACGTATAATGTTTGTCAAAGCTTTTTCTTAGCGAGTGCTGTGGTCTATCTGATAAAATGCATGCTTTGTGAATGCAGCTTAAACTTTTGTCTTGGTTGAGACAAGGCATAACTGAAATATAAATATTTATAATGATAAAAATAGTGTCATGTTTTAATCGTTATTTGTAAGTGCTTACAAATATATAAGAATCTGCATTTTTATTAAAGTTTTTTTATTTACCTCCTTCCTTTAGGCAAATATCACTATGAACAGTCTATAATTTATTTTTCACCGCCTCGTTGGCCTAGTGGTTTCGTCATTGGACTCGAGTGCCAGATTGTAATTGAAGTGATTAGTAAATTTTTATTTTCGAGGTTGCGGGTTCGAATCCCGCTAGGGGCAAATGTTCGTATGATGAATATGAATGTTTGTATCCAAGTCTTGGATGTTTATATATTTATTTAAGTATGTGTATCCGTTATCTAGTAACCATAGCACAGGCTCTGCCTAGTTTGGGACTGGATAATTGGTGTGAATGTCTGAGATATTTATTTATTTTATTATTTACTGCATAATCAAAAGGTATATTATTGTGGTTGTCTCTTATATTAACATAAACACCACTCTCTACAAGTACTTCTACAGCTTCCATATAGCCAGCACGTGCGGCTAGGTGCAGAGGTGTCATGCCAGCATTATTTACGAGATTAAATTTAGCACCTTCAGTTAGAAGTAATTTTACGACGTCCATATCGTCTTTAGTTGCAGCTATATGCAAGGGAAGATCACCAATATGATCTCTCACATCAACCACAGCTCCTTCTGATATAAAAAGTTTCTTTCCTCACTTCCTTCATCAACTGCCTCATTTTATTCAACATTTTAGACTTCGTATCATCATGAATTATACTATCAATGATAGTCCATAATGGCATCTTGACATAACTATCACTATGTAAGATAATAGGATTAATAAATTAAAATAATTGTATGAAAATGTAATCGAATAGACATATATTTCAAAACACATAAAAACTGAAGATTTGTAAGTAAAGAAAATTCATTTTAATCACATAACGGAACAGATACAAGACTATTCAAATAATTAACCACTTCCGTCCTTTCATTTTTAACAGCTAAATCTAAAGCAGTATTACCGTCGTGATCTCTTATAGTCACATCAACACCACTCTCACCTAGCACTTCCACAGCGTCCAGATAGCCTTCACGTGCGGCCAGGTGCAGAGGTGTCATGCCGAAACTGTTTAAGGGGTTCAAATCTACACCTTCACTAACGAGGAATTTTACAACGTCCATATCGTATCTGGTTGCAGCTGTATGCAATGGAAGATCACCAATATGATCACCCATATCAACCAAAGCTCCTTCTGATATTAAAATGTTTATAATATCCACACTTCCTACATCAACTGCCTCATGCAATGGCGTCCAACCGTTGTCAGTTCTTTTCATATTAATGTATTGTTTAGCGTCTGTTTCATGTATTAAATACTTTACTAGATCAAGATTCCAGCCGTGAACCGCTACATGTAAAACTGTTTTGCCATTTGAATCTTCTAAGTCGAGACTCAGTTTCCTTTCGTCAATAAAATACTTAACAATATCCAGACGTCCTATGTCAAGAGCTGTAGTCAATGGAGCGAATTGATTAACATCTTTAGTGTCAATATTAGCGCCGTTATCTACGAGGTACTTCACCATATCCAATTTGCCATCAAATGCCGCGTATTGCATAGGAGTTCTGCCTGTAACTGTTACAGCATTTACATCTGTGCCTTGATCTACTAAATATTTCAAAACTTCAAATTTCCAGCAAGAAGCAGCATGGTGGAGTGGTGTCTTTTTATTATTATCAAATACATTGCAATTTACACCTTTTTCTTCTACTAGATATCTCATTACATCCATGTGTCTGTTTTTACAGGCAAGATGCAAAAGCACTTTACCTTTATTATCAGTTTTATTAATATCACCATTCTTTTCTTCCACAAAGTACTTTACTATATTTAATTGTCCGTACATTGCAGCTATATGTAACGGTGTCCAACCTTCTATAGATCCAACCGTAGGATTTACAATTTTGTTTTCAACTAAATATTTAACACCTTCTAAATTGCCATCTCTAGCACAATAGTGGAGTATAGTAAAACCTTCTGCATCTAGTACGTTAGCAATATCGAAATGTCTTTCCTCTACGAAGTACTGCACCACATTAAAATGCCCTCCGGTAGTAGCCAAATGTATTGGTGTCAATCCATTTTGAGTTGAAACTGTAAAATCAAGATTTTTCTCTTCTACGAAATATTTAACAGTAGCTAAGTTATGTCTAACGCAATAGTGTTGTATAGCCCAACCATCTTTATCAAGCCCGTTTATCTCAACATTCTTGTCATCTATTAGGTATTTCATTACATGTAAATGATTGTTAATAACTGCTACATGTAAAGGACTCCATTTAGATTTCGTGAGAGCATTAAAGTTAGCATTCTTCTCTTCTATAAGATATTTTACAGCTTCTAAGTTACCACTTCTACAAGAATAATGAAGCACAGTCCAAGCCTCTTTGTCTGATGCAGTCACATCGCATTGTTTTTCTTCTATCAAGTACTTTAATACATTTAAACGACCAGCTGAGGCTGCTACGTGTACTGGTTGACACATTTCACTGTCTACTATTGCCACATCTACTCCCTTTTCATCGATAAGATACTTAACTATATCTAGCTTACCCAAATCAGCTGCAAAATGTGTTAATGTCCAATCATATATATCTCTTACTGTATAATCAGCGGTTTTCTCATCTATTAGATATCTTAATGCTTTTATCTGATCTGCTTCAATGGCGTAATGTAAGGGTGTCCATTTTCCTTTGTTAGTTACCTTACAGCTTGCTTTTTTGTCGTCGATCAAGTGTTTTAATATATCAGTGTTGCCATACCCTGCAGCAAGACTTAGTAAAGTAGCATAAACATCATAACTACGTTCGTGCTTTGTGTATTTAAATAAATGATTTATATTAAAGTCCGACTTCTCCCATTCTTCATAGTTGAATACATCGTCTGTTTTTAAATTTTCTTTTATTTTATCAATCATTTTGTCTTCATTAATATCAGAGGTGTGTATTTCGCTAAAATCTTTCATCCATTGCGCGTACTTCATGGTGGCCATGTGAATGTGTTTATTTATTTTTAGTATTTAAACTGAAACAAACAAAAAGTGTCTTTAAACTCTGATACTGAACTACTTTTGTAGTGCTGATTTTCGGACCTAAAACTACGGGTACCTGTTTTATACACCTAATTCCTCCGAGGCTGTGCTCTTCGTTACTTAAATACTCTTTATCGAATTTGTATATTAAATGTACCCGTAAAACCTTGCCTAGTCGAATGAACCGATTAGACTACAATGATAACGCCTTGTAATGTAATAAGAATCACTTTCCAGTTAGTGACTAATAAATGACATAAATTAAGAATTTTACACGTTAAAGAATTAAATATGAAATCATTCTGGACAGAGTTACTTGTGTAAATTACCAGGGAGCGGCTGGCGACGAAATATGTGTTATAGATTACCTTATCGTCGAGCTCAGTAACAGACATGTCGGATGCCACATAGATGATGTTAATATTATTAACAACGTCAGTTACGCAGATGACATGGTGTTGCTCAGCCCGACGATAGGAGGCATTAAAAAACTGTGGGTGATTTGTGTGTCAAATACAGGGGTGCATGGTCTGTGGCGCGTGCGGCGCGATGAGCTGGCCGGAGGAAAGGCCAAGTTTATTAACAATGTTTTTGATTTTTATTGGTTTGTGTTTACTTATTTATATCCCGTCGCTATTCGTCATCCCACGTCACATATGTTCGGGAACGTTCGGCTGCGCTCGGCTCCAACGACCGTTCTCACGCGCGGTGAGAGGGACGGGAGACGGAGAGGAAACTGTCATGCGACTGGTGTGATAAAATGTTTGTGTGATTGTAATTTGTATTTATTTGTAACTTGCGAAATCTTAAAGTATTTTCTGGACACGCTGCGTCTACTTTCATACACTTATGTTAGAATGTCCATGAAAGAAACGTTATAAGCAAGCCAGTACCAATGCCACAGTATGTCAACATGGATACACTGGGATTTTTCCAAGTATTTTTTAAAAACTAGCTGTACCCGCGGCTCCGCTCGCGTGCACTACAGGGTCCGCTCGCTTTCCCACTTCCGCTCCAACTCCCGCTCCCACCTCCACGCCCACTCTCACGCCGACGCCCACTCACACTCCCACTACAGCTCCAAATGTAATCCAAACTTATCGCAACCGAACATTAATATTATACTTCTTGGTTATTATTGCATACTAACCTTACCTACTAATATATTTGAAAACTTAAAATTCCCACAACTTTTGATAGAGTAAGCGGATTGCGATGAAATAAAGACTAAATGTTATGTCGAGTTAAAGCCCCATGTTTCTGTGAAAATTCTTTCACAATCAGTTCAGTAGTTTTTACGTGATGCGTGCACAAACTAACAAAGGCAAAAATTCGAAAATGATCGATATGTGTTCTGTTACTTATCCCATTCTTTTTTAAATATCTTCAATGTACAGACACGCGAAGTTTACGTTTATATTTATTAGATTTGTTTGTCTTACATCTCGTACAGTAATATACTCGTAAATATGGACATTCCACATTGCTCATTTAATAATCTGTAATTTTTAAACATTTAGCATTCTCAAACACTAGTGATAAAATATACCTATATTTATCTGATTGACGATATCTGACAGAATTAATTTTTTTTTTATTTACTTTGAGGAAGACTTACAGACAAATTACAAAATAAATAACAATGCAAATATAAAAAAAATGCTGATTACAAGTCCCCACTTATAAATAGCAATACCATTTCACAAACTTATAAATAGTAAATATACTTAAATAAGGTATTAAGAGATAACAGAAAACTAACAAGAAAATTACAGTACAAACAAAATAATAGATCAATACATATACGCGGGTAGGTACATTAAGATCAGTGCAGTGCGAGTTACGCGTCATCAAAGAACTACATTCATTTATATCATCATGCATTATACTACCAATGATAGTCTATAATGGCATCTTGACATAACTTTATCACTATGTACGATATAGGATCAATAAATGAAAATAATTGTATGAAAATGTAATCGAATAGACATATATTTCAAAACACATAAAAACTGAAGATTTGTAAGTAAAGAAAATTCATTTTAATCACATAACTGAACAGATACAAGACTTTTGAAATAATTAACCACTTCAGTCCTTTCATTTTTAACAGCTAAATCTAAAGCAGTATTACCGTCGTGATCTCTTATAGTCACATCAACACCACTCTCACCTAGCACTTCCACAGCGTCCAGATAGCCTTCACGTGCGGCCAGGTGCAGAGGTGTCATGCCGAAACTGTTTAAGGGGTTCAAATGTACACCTTTACTAACGAGGAATTTTACAACGTCCATATCGTATCTGGTTGCAGCTATATGCAATGGTAGATCACCAATGTGATCACCCATATCAACCAAAGCTCCTTCTGATATTAAAAAGTTTATAATATCCACACTTCGTCCATCAACCGCCTCATGCAATGGCGTCCAGCCGTTGTCAGTTCTTTTCGCATTAATGTATTGTTTAGCGTCTGTTTCATGTATTAAATACTTTACTAGATCTAGATTACAGCTGTGAACAGCTACATGTAAAACTGTTTTGCCATTTGAATCTTCTAAGTCTAGACTCAGTTTCCTTTCGTCAATAAAATACTTAACAACTTCCAGACGTCCTATGTCAAGAGCTGTAGTCAATGGAGTGAATTGATTAACATCTTTAGTGTCCATATTAGCACTGTTATCTACGAGGTACTTCACCATATCTACTTTGCCATCATAAGCCGCGTATTGCATAGGAGTTCTGCCTGTAACTGTCACAGCGTTTACATCTGCACCTTGATCTACTAAATATTTCAAAACATCAAATTTCCAGCAAGAAGCAGCATGGTGGAGTGGCGTCTTTTTATTATTATCAAATACATTGCAATTTACACCTTTTTCTTCTACTAGATATCTTATTATATCAATGTAACTGTTTTTACAGGCGAGATGCAAAAGTACTTTCCCTTTATTATCAGTTTTATTAACATCACCATTCTTCTCTTCTACGAAGTATTTTACTATATTCAATTGTCCGTGCATTGCAGCTATATGTAACGGCGTCCAACCTTCTACAGATACAACTGTAGGATTCACAATTTTCTCTTCAATGAAATATTTAACACCTTCTAAATTGCCATCTAGAGCACAATAGTGGAGTACAGTAAAACCTTCTGCATCTAGTACGTTAGCAACATCGAAATTTCTTTCCTCTATGAAGTACTTTACCACATCAAATCGACTTCCGTTAGTAGCCAAATGTATTGGAGCCAAACCACTCTCAGTTGAAACTGTAAAATCAAGATTTTTCTCTTCTACGAAATATTTAACAGTAGCTAAGTTATTATATTTACCGCAATAGTGTTGTATAGTCCAACCATCTTTATCAAGTACGTTTATCTCAGCCTTCTTGTCATCTATTAGGTATTTCACTACATGTAAATGATCGTTAATAACTGCCACGTGTAAAGGGCTCCATTTAAATTTAGTGAGAGCAGTAAAGTTAGCATTCTTTTCTTCTATAAGATATTTTATAGCATCTAAGTTACCACTTATACAAGCGTAATGAAGCACAGTGAAATTCTCCCTATCTGATGCAGTCACATCGGCGCTTTTTTCTTCTATTAAGTACTTTAATATATCTAAGCGACCAGTTGAGGCTGCTACGTGTACTGGTGTCAACATATCACTGTCTACTGTTGCCACATCTACTCCCTTTTCATCGATAAAATACTTAACTATATCTAGCTTACCAAAATCAGCTGCAAAATGTATTAATGGCCAATCAAACATATCTGTTACCGTATAATCAGCTCCTTTTTCATCTATTAGATATCTTAACGCTGTTATCTGACCTGCTTCAATGGCGTAATATAAGGGTGTCCATTTCTCTCTGTTAGTTACCTCGCAGCTGGCATTTTTGTCGTCGATCAAGTGTTTTAATATATCAGTGTTGCCATACCCTGCAGCAAGACTTAGTAAAGTAGCATAATCGTCGTAATCACGTTCGCGCTTTGTATATTTAAATAAATGATTTATATCAAAGTCTGACTTCTCCCATTCTTCATAGTTGAATACATCGTCTGTTTTTAAGTTTTCTTTTATTTTATCGATCATTTTGTCTTCGTTAATGTCGGAGGTGTGTATTTCGCTAAAAACTTTCATCCATTGAGCATACTTCATGGTGGCCAAGTATATTATGGACAGTACTGTACATATATCAGTTTATACTGCAACAAATATACTTTGTTTATAGTCTATATTGAAATGATTATTTTCTTAAGTTGTTTTCTTTATTTAAACTTTATGCACACAGTTGAACAGCATTAATGTCGAAGGCATTCTCCACCAGTGTTCATATATCTATTAAATAAAATCGTAAACATCGCCTGTCTGTACATTGAAGACATTTGCAAAAAAAAATTGAGGGGTCTAAGGATAAGTAATAGAACATATTTCAATCATTTTTGGAATTTTTGTCGGTTTGTCTGTGAGTTTGTACACGCATCACTGAAAAACTACTGATCGGACTTTGATGAAATTTTCACAAAAACATGGGGTGTTAACTTAACTTAAGATTTAGTCTTTATTTCATCGCAATCGGCTAACTCAATCAAAAGTTATAGGCATTTTTAGTTTTCAAATACATTAGTAGGTAAGGTTAGTATGCAATATATTGCACATAATAGTATTTCCGTACTATTCAGATTGCGATGAGTTTGGATTACATTTGGAGGTGCGAGTAGGAATTGGAGTGGGAGCGGGAGCGGGAGAGGGCGCGAGAGCGGGAGCGGAAGCGGAAGCGGGAGTGGAAATGGGAGCGGATTCTGTAGTTCACGCGAGCCGAGCCGCGGGCACAGCTAGTCTAATAATAAAAACGTAAACTTCGCGTGTTTACGTTTTGAAGATATTTGCAAAAAAATAACTGGAAAAAAATAACTGGGGGTCTAAGGATAAGTGGCCAATGACCGCTATGCGTGGAGGCGCATTTTATACGGTCGCGATCCTCAGCAGAGAGAGAACGATAGAGAAGAAGAATAAGGATAAGTAATAGAACATATTTCGATCATTTTTGGAATTTTTTTCTGTTTGTCTATTAGTTTGTGCACGCATCATGTATAAACTACTGAACCGATTTTGATGGACTTTTCACAGAAACATAGTGCTTAATTCGGTGTAACATATAGGCTTTACTTCAATGCAATCGGTCTAGTCAATCAAAAGTTATGCGAATTTATATTTTTCAAAATTCACAAACATTACATTTGCGAGCAACTAATTAATTCTCGGCGGAATTTGGATTACGATTGATTAGTTAGGAGAACTACATTTGGAGCGACTAGGGTAAGAGAGAAAGAGGTTTGAGGGAAGGGTTGAGGGAAGGGCTGAGGGGAAGACTGAGGTGAGGGTTGAGGAGCGGCGCGAGGATAGGTTTCAGGAGGATTGAGGGGAGAGTTGAAGGGAGGGTAGAGAGCAGAGTTGAGGCCAGGGTTATGGAGGTGAAATCAGGAGTGGGAGTGGGAGACCTGGAGCGGGAGATGGATCTGAAGCTGGACACAGACCTGGATGGGACTGGCCCTGGTCCTGGTCCTGGACATGGACTTGTACCTTGAAGTGTAGCGGGAGGGGGGGGGGGGGGGGGGGAAATGGGCGGCGGAATGGGAGGGGGAAGGGAATTAACACTTATTAATTTTCAACTTTATTTAATTCTGAAGTCCACGCGAGCGAAGCCGCGGGCACAGCTAGTTCATTCATAAATGGGTGTATATGATTTCTTATGGGTAAGTTTAATTTGGGAAAAATATAACCCTATATTATTCACTAGTTGTGCCCGCGGCTCCGCTCGCGTGGACTACAGGATCCGCTGCCATTCCCACTTCCGCTCCCTATTCCACTTTCACTCAGACTTTAAATCCAGGTCCAGGTCCAGATCCAGATCAAGTTCCAGGTCTATGTCCAGGCCCAGGTCCAGTTCCAGGCCCAGGTCCTGGTCCAGATCCTCAACTCTCCCCTCAACCCTCCTCTCAACCTTTCCCTCAACACTCCACTCAACCCTCCTCTCAACCCTCCCCTCAGCTCTCCCCTCAACCCTCCCCTCAAATCTCTTTCCCTCGCCTCTCCAAATGTAGTCCTCGTAACTAGTCCATCACAATTAAAATTCCGACCTACATTACTTTGTTGCATACATATACCACAAATTCATCGTAATTGGGTAACTCAGTCAAAAGTTATGCGAATTTTCAAACACTCAAATGACACTGGTACCATACCCGCTCCCGCTACCGCTCACGAATTCAGTCGAACATTTACACCCTACATTCTTCGCAGTGTATGCGAGTTTTTGGAAACTATAAATTCGCATAACTTTTGATTGACTGCACCGATTGCAATGAAATAAAGCCTATATGTTATACCAAATTAAGCCCCATGTTTCTGTGAAAAGTCCATCAAAGTCCGATCAGTAGTTTTTTAAGTGATGCGTGCACAGACAAACAGATAAACAGACAAAAATTTCAACAATGATCGAAATGTGTTCTGTTGCTTATTCTTAGACCCCCAATTTTATTTTTGCATATATCCTAAATGTTCAGGCGAAGTTTACGATTTTATTTATCCGATATTATTACGATATTTTTTTTTAGACATCGCAGTCGACTCTCCTGGTGATTCTGACCCAAGTAATTTCCGGTTTTGGGTACTGGGCGGGTTGTGCAATAAAGAAATATAGCTTGTATTACTACGATTTAATAACATTATAATTTAATATATCCGATTCACAGCGGTTTCCTAATTTATGGATACCGGGATTGTATGGTATGTCTACATTGAGATACCGTTACGAAAATTCCGTGGGTGACTAGGAGGTAAAACTCCCATTAATTTGGGAGATGAAGTCCTCAGTAAACTATTAAAATCTGTTTCGTTTTTGTATTTATTGATAGAATTAATTACAAGTAAAATATTGTTTAAAAATATTTACCTGTAAATCCACTTGTTCAGTCGATTTAATCGAATTTTTTTCTTATCTCACTACACGTTTATGTTTGATATTTGCCTCACATTAAGTGACTAAGAAATAAAAAATATAACTAGGAATTGCACCTTCTTGCAACATAATCTATTTTGTTGTGACATTTTACTGAATGATTCAATTCTGTCTATGGTATGTAGGTATATGACTCATTCCTAAAACTCGACAATTTTTTACCTGCTGGTGGTGAAATTGAGAACTATGATGCAAGTATGGCATTTGACAGTTAATGCTTGGCATATAGCGCAACTCATAACGGTAACAAAGTTTGTTTCCAATGGTAGAGCATGTTTTTATTAAAAAAAAAATGTACCTCTTACTGTCGAACTGTGGAGACATCTATCTAGTGACATCGTTTGGTCTTTAAACGCTTAATCACAATATTGTTCACACTGCTGTACACAGGCACTACCTTGCTCGGCGGTGCGAGCGGCTACATTGCGATGATTTTATATAAATGTGATCAACTATACAAAAGTAAATAATATCCAATCTGTATTATATAAATATACTTACATATAACTAGACATTGCCGTGTGGTTTCCGGTAGAGTAGAATAGGACCACTCCAACTCTTCTTGTGGATGTCGTACAAGGCGACTAAGGGAATACATTATAAAACATCAGTCAGGCCTCCTCAACCCGTCTGGCCAGCGCCTGCCTGTCTGGAATGTAGGCCAAATCCTTCGTCTGTCTCCGGTAGATGAGAGAGGGTTGTGCTCCTGCAGTGGAGACAAAAATAACCTGATGATGATTATGATACCTAGACTTGTACAAGAGAACGGCTCATGAAAGTTTACGAATGGGTTGTAAAATTTATACGTGTGTATGTGTGTGTGTGTATATTTCTCAGCTAACAACAGGTTGCAAGTAGTAATATTTAATATTCTCTGGTAGGTACTTACCTGTTTTCGTGGATCCTCCCGCGAAAAATTCAAGGATATTCCCGGCCGGGCGGCCCCGTATTGCTCTAAGGTACCAAGTGTGGAGCAAACACACTTCTGGCGTTTGAGTCCATAGCAGTTACACAAGTCAAAGAGGTGGTTGTTCCAAAGTTCATAGTATGGATAATTGGGTATGCCTTGAGTAATTGTCATTTTAAACACTATTTTCAAATATGTTAGAATGGTTTAAAAAAAAATAAAGACAACATATACTACACTTCTCTAATCCTAATTTAGGCTTTTCTCCTGTGCAATCGGAAATAAACAAGTATAGGATAATTCACAAATATAACATCCAGACCGGGACCAACTTGGACAAAGTTGGTCCCGGTCTGGATGTCCTGTCCTCCCCGGTGGGAATAAAACGCACCACTTTTGATGCTCGAGTCCAATGACCAATCCACTAGGACAGTGAGGTGGTTATTCGAAATTAGCAGACAAAAGTCTTTAATCAATGCATCCTACAATGAGTCACCGACATAGCAGAAATGATTAACAGGCTGAAGTGGCAGTGGACGGGCCACATCTGTCAAAGATCCGATGGCCGTTGGGGCAGACGAGTTTTAGTGTGTAGACCGCGGATCAGCATGCACACGTAGGGCGGGATGCCCCCGCCCTCCGGCAGATGGACTGACGACCTGAGGAAGGTGACAGAAAGCGGCTGGATGCGGAGGGCGGACGACTGGGTGTGGTGGCGTTCATCGGGGAAGGCAGCAGTGGACACGTCTGAGGGCTGATATAATGATAAATTAGCAGGATTCGATTTTATTCAAAGTTCCATGTACCGACATTTCTACATCAATCTGCAGATGACACGGAGAACAAATAGTTAGCAACAAAACTAGGACGTTTTCCGTGATGTCGGTCAGTTTTAACTCTCATGAGTAAACATTTTTATTAGTATATATAGATTGTAATTTCTCATTAGATTATTCATTATTATATTATACTTATATATCATCAACATGTAAGAGTTTTTACTCCCTCCGACATGTCACTTCAATATTGGTGACCCGACGATTGATAATTCATTGTTCATTATATTATATCAGTTACGATCATGTAAAAGTTTTACTTTATACTACGGATGCTGATAATTTTTCATACTATCGGATGTTGTTCGGGGGCTCTTAACAGGTGGAGCCAGTAGTCTAATTTTTTTATCAAAGTAGAAAATTACTTATTGTCTCCTCTGAGTAGTATTATTTTATGCTATGGAGTATTATATATTAGTCATCGGTATTATCTCAAGAAGTTAGGTGTGTTTACTATTCAAAAAGTTTTCTTAAGGAAAAATCGACTCTTGTTCGGAATAACTTTCCAACGCCCCGTTTCTCTAGCGCTTTATAATAAAATACGGTAAGTGGGACTTTAGTTTTTATAAACTTTATATTATTCGATATCAGACTAACAAACTTATTAGAAACTCGTTTTTTTGCTAAAGAGTAGAATTCAGGCGTTGAGAAAGTAATCTGTAGAGAGAATTATAGAAATCCTATCAAGATAGAATGGTGAATGAAGTAGGCGCGACACGCTTGCCAACAATATACAATACTATATTATTGCAAAAACTATAATAAACCTCGTCTATGGCGTTTTCGCACTTCCGTATCCGATTCTTATTCGATTTTAGTTCGATAGGTACGTAAAAATACCGCCGGGAAAATTCACGTATAGCGTCTGCGCACTGATCCGTTTTTAATCGAGTCTAGTGGGCAAACGTTAATCCGTAAACGATCTGACTGAACTGAGAATTTACGTATCAAATACTGTAGTGTAGTGCGCAAACGTCCATACGATTACTAAGATGGCCAAACCGGATGAGAAAGGAATACGAATCGAATAAGAATCGGATACTCGGTTCGCGCGAGTCACGGTCGGTCGGGTAAACAACGACAAAAAAATCTGCAAAAATGCTATATTTCGCGAATTATCGGATGTTTAGATAAAAAGATATATTTTCATTCCAGATTAATAGTCCTATGAAAACAAACGCATTTGCGTCTCGAAAACAAAATACACAATAGATGGTGTTCCTAAGTGGACCGCAAAGTTTACTTGGTAATACAAACCTATTTTTGCTGCTGGTGACCCTTTCATGTATATGTTACCGAGACGTAAATAGCGTTGGTTTTCATAGGACTATTAATCTGGAATGAAATATAGGTAATTTGTTTAGTTAAAAATCTATTTTCTAAATTTCTATCGTAAAGTCCTATTTTGGCGCCGCAGCAACTTTACCTAAACAACGACGATATGTTTAATTATTTATGAGAGAGGGAGACAGTAATCTTTTAATCTTTTGTTTTTATTTTTTTAATATAAGTATGTTTTTTTTTATATTTTTGTCAAGTCTTTTGAGGCTATTTGGGTATTTTTATTGGTGTAGTTAACATTAATGGTGAACTGCGTTGCAGTGTAGATAATCAACGATCTCTATGTACTACTAGATGGAGCGTTCCAAACAATCGCTCTGTTCCACGCAAGTAGCCACAACTCTTTCACATTCACAATGAAACTTGTGCAGTTACTACGCAGAACATTTAATTATTACTAAATATTGACGCTACGGGTAAATAATGTCAATATTTAGTAAATGTGAAAGAGTTGTGGCTACTTGCGTGGAACAGAGCGATTGTTTGGAACGCTCCATCTGGTAGTACGTAGAGATCGTTGGCACTAATGGAAAAAAAAACTTTGTCATTTTTCGAAAATATATACGAGGGGCGAAGGGACCCCTTTTAAGGACCCCTTTCTATTTTCTACCGTCAACTGCTGTGCTGTACCTACCTATTTTTGATTGTAAAACTTCAAACGGAACGAGACATTGAAGTGACGAACTGGCGAAAGCTCCTTTTTCTGAGGGCGAAAGTGACGAATACGGAAAGTGACAAATCAAAGGTATCAAAGTTATACAGCCGAGATAAAAGGTGCGAGGAACGGCCAAAGGTTGCGACGGTTATATTTTGACCTCTGGAGCAAGCAAAGCGAGCTACAGGACCCAGATCCTAAGTCAGTTGACACAAAAGTTAGTTGCGAGGAGTGACCGAAGGCCGCGATGAGCAATTAGATTGCATTTTGACCCAGATAGTAGATTGAAGCGCCTAGTCGACTTGTCGGGCGACCGGAGGGCTGGTGCGTACCTCGGCCAGCGCATTAGCCTAGCCATTCAAAAGGGGAAGCGCAGCCAGTGTTCTGGATACCCTACCGCAGGGTAGCGACCTGGAGCCCATTTTTTATCTCTAATTAATTATTTATCTGTATTTTTTATTTAGTTTTATGAGTAGTTAATAATTGAATAAAACAGTAGGTTTTAAGTTTTCAATAAAAAGTTGATTTATAACGATAGTAGATAGTCAACATAATAAACATAACCGTGTACCGCAGGGGAGTGTGTTAGGTCCGACGCTCTTCTTGATGTATATAAACGACCTTTGTAACCTTAAATTGCACCAGGCTGAGGTATTTGCTTACGCAGATGATACTGCGATAGTTTTCTATGACAGTACCTGGAACTCTGTTAAAGAAGTTACTGAACAAGGCATGAGGATGGTGGGACAATGGTTGCAAAGAAATTTGCTAACCATAAATACATCTAAAACTAAAGTAATCTGCTTCAGAATCACGCAAAGAACTGCTCCTTCCAGACCGCTACATACCAAACTTCACACGTGTACTGAACTGGATGCCCGCCAATGCTCGTGTGCTGAGCTCGAGGAAGTAGCAAGTGTCAGGTATCTGGGAGTCATGATTGATGAGCGTTTAACGTGGGACAAACAAATAGAGACTCTGTGTAGTCGTGTAAGGAAACTTATGCACATATTCAAGCAACTTGGTCACGTAGCAGACGCTGATACATTGAATATGACATATATTGCTCTCTCCCAATCAATTATACTCTACGGACTGGTTACATGGGGCGCTGCACATAAAACCTCTATGATTAAAATTGAGCGTGCCCAAAGAGCAGTACTTAAAGTAGCTTATAGAAAACCGTACCGATATTCCACTGATCTTCTATATCAGGATTGCAAATTTCTACGAGTAAGACAACTCTACATCTCCTCAGCAATCCTAAGGTTTCATAAAACTGCTAAAACAATAGTTAAAGATCCCGCTGCACGACGTATGAGATGGATATCACGTACAGCTCGCACAAGTTTTGCGCAAAGGTTCTACAGCTTTTTGGGTCCATTTCTTTATAACAAAGCAAATGATATGCTAAATATAATAAACCTAATTAAATCAAAATGCAAGAAAGTTTTGTTCACTTGGCTCTTTACTTTGGACTATGATAACACTGAAAATATAATGGCAACGGATGTCTAAACAAATACTTGCACCATGAACATGATATAAATATGATATGTAGTACATAATACTGTATTATATAATATTACATATATATAAATACACCCCCCCACACACACACACAAATCCACACACAAACACACCTCCCCATATCCACACTCAACCAAACATACACACCCATTGATCCACACACACACATAGCTAAATCAAATGCAAAGAGTCTAGCCGCACAACACAGGGTACCCTAGTGTGAGGTCTAGATGTATCTGATAGTTTCTGAAATACTTTATGTACTAATTGTATTATGAGTTGTAAGAATTGTTATGAAAAACGAAATAAATTATTATTATTATTATTATAACCTCAAAAATCATATCTCGAAAAATATGCGTCTTCGCACTTTCCCCCACTTCGGGGGGGTTTATCAAACTCCCCCCGCCCCATCCATCTGATGGTACATATTGTACAGTGCCACCCGCCGATCATTGTCATGATATAGGCGAACGGATTAGAAAGCTGAAGTGGCAGTGGGCGGACCACATATGCCGCAGAACCGACGGCCGTTGGGGCATACGAGTTCTGGAGTGGAGGTCTTACTGATGCCCTGAGGAAGGTGGCCGGAAGCGGCTGGATGCGGAGGGCAGAGGAACGGGTGTGCCGCTCTCTCTTTTATAAAATTCTCTGTGAGTGTTGCCACTCTCGGTTAGTGTTGCCAGTGGCCTGGTCATTGGACTCGAGCGCATAGTTTGTGGACTCGATTCCCACTGGGGACAGACAACTTTGTATAAGCTGGTCCCGGTCTAAATGGTGTTATATTTGTCCTATCCTTGTTTAATACCCATAGCACAGGAAAGTCACAGTTTGGGTTTAGACAAGTGTATGTATAATAACTATTATTATTTATAAATCTTCGATTACCTATAAACCTCCAACCGAAATCTACTTTTCCATAAAACATAAGTATCTATGTAAAAGTACAGATAAGATATAAGTAGATAATGTCAGTTAGATACATCAATTTTATGAGTCATTGAAAACTTACTCAGACAACATAATCGTTTTCACATAAGCCCATACTATTATACGCTTTCACCACGCCCCAGGCGCACTCAATTCAACCATACCAGCCCTTAGACTAGACATAGGCCTTCCTCAGTGAACGCCGCCACACCCGGTACTTTGTATTCCGCATCCAGCCGCTTACGGCTACCTTCTTCAGGCTGTCGGTCCACCTGGCGCGTGCTGCTCCGCAGTCTCCACTCTAGAACTCGTCTGCCGAAACGGTCTTCGCTTCTGCGACAGATGTGACCCGCTCACTACCTCTTCATTCTAATGCTTTCAGCTATATCAATGACCTTTATTCTTCATCAGATCTCCTCATTAGGAATCAACATTAAGTTGTAATAAGATACTTTTGATTCCGCTCACAGCGAGCGAAGTCATGACTCATGCTATGGTTTCCTTATTGTAGTAGTATAAGGAAAATCTTGACCAAAACCCCAGGAACACGACAAAACTGGTATTTCGTTAAACGTTCTGATCAGAAAGGTTCAAATTTTTGGGTCAACAAACAGGAAATATGTAAGGTCAACCAACTCGATATATGTAATGTTAAAATGGATATACCTCTAGGATCCCAGGATATTGACATTTCGTCGCCTTAGAGTGAAAATCTCGGAAGTGCAAAATATGATAATTTCTTTCTATTATGTACTAGCTGTGCCCGCGGCTCCGCTCGCGTAGACTACAGAAATAATGTTTTTTTTTATTTCCCCCTCCCGCTGTAACTGCCATCGCTTCCTCTTACCGTCCCTCCAAACTCCGAAGTGGCAACTCCCTAAATTACCATTGGACTGCTGGGGGCAAAATATTTGCGGGTTTATGCCCCATCTTCACGCTGTACGCAGGAGGGTTTGTGAATGCAGTATACAGCAGTTTAATGTACAGATTAGCTGTTGCCGATCAACTAGATTTATCCTTTAGTCGATATGTACTTATACAATTCCACAGGAAGAATGGGAGATGAGAAAACCATTCCGCTAGAAGCATGGTTAGAGCTAGAATGGGGTTTGAAAAACCATTCCTGAACAACCATTGTAGTTGATACAGAGATACCCCAATACACACCTTCCACTCTAGAACATACAGATCAATTTCAACGAGATTTATTCTTAACTTCATTTATTTATTTTTCAGAATAATCAAGAAATTGTTAAGCAACGAATCCGTCTACACGAAACTTGGAATAAAACTTCAGGCTCGGACCATTTTCAAAGTGAGTAACGGGAAAAATAACAGGTGGCAGACTAGACTGTCAGGATAATTTAGATAAAATCATTTTTATACACCATGGATGATCAAGATATACGCAATACAAAATTACAGAACATTTTAAGCGCAATAAACAATGAAACTGATCTGAACCATGACAATATTATTGATAAAATTAGAGAACGATTAAGAATCGTGGATCCAGAAACTTACGAATATTGGAAGAACGCCAAATTTGATAAAAACTTCGTGTTCAAAGTATCATATGCTTATGACGAGGACTCTCTAACATTATTAAGTTATTCGGCTAAAAATGGCTACGAAAACATAGTGAAACATCTTCTAGACTTACGAGTAAATGTTTGTATAGTAAACGATTTAGGAAACACACCATTAGTACTGGCTATAAAAAAGGGTCATAAAGGAATAGCTGCAATGCTCACTGCTACTAAAATAGATGTAAACATACTAAATAAATACAAACAAACTAGCCTACATTGGGCTTCTATCAAAGGTGACATAGATATAGTCAAATCTCTTGTAAATAAAGGGGCCGATGTAAATGCTTTGGACAAGTACTCATGTTCACCAGTGCATTTAGCAGCCGAAAACGGTCATTTGGATATAATTAAGTATTTGATAGATGATAAAAATGCAGACTTTACGAATACTGATGACACTGGCTTCACTGCGTTGCATTACGCTGTTCATAATGGAAACTTAGATATTGTTAAATATCTTATAGATGAAAAACAAGCTGATCATAAGCTACTTAGTGACGATGGTTGGACAGTTGTACATCTTGCAGCAGCTAAAGGCCACTTTGATGTTTTAAAATATTTGGTAGAAGAGAAAGGAGCAGATTTTTCATTCAGCAATGAAGTAATTGCAACGCCTCTACATTTTGCAGCAGGAATCGGAAACATTGATATTGTAAAGTATCTTATAGATGATAAACATGCTGATTTCAATGTCACTGACAGTCGTGGTAGGACGCCTCTACATACAGCTGTTAATTGTGACAATTTGGAAACTGTCAAATATTTGATAGAAGTTAAGAAAGCTGATATTACAGCAAAAGATAAGTATGGCATGTCTTTAGTACATATTGCAGCTTATTCGGATTGCTTAGATATCATGAAATATTTAATAGAAGAGAAACAATTGGATTTTATACGTGAAGACGATAATACTTTCGCACCCTTACATCACGCGGCCGAACAAGGCAACTTGGAAATAATAAAATACTTAATAGATGAACAAAAAGTTGATATTAATTCTACTATGTGTAATCGTGTGACAGCGTTACATTTGTCAGCTGAAAATAATAAATTACACTTAGTAAAATATTTTATTGAAGACAAGAAGTTAGATATTAAGGTTGCCGATTTGGATGGTATGACACCCCTTCACCTCGCCGCTTGTGAAGGCAATTTTGATGTTGTGAAATATATAATAGACGAGAAACATGTGGACCCTGCTACTTGTGATAACAGCGGTTGGACTGCTCTGCACCTGGCAGCTTCTAACGGATATATAGACATTGTTAAGTATTTCATCGAAGAGAAACAGGTTGATGTAGCTATTAGTACTGAAGACGGCTCAACACCTTTACACCTTGCTGCACTTAATAACCGTTTCTGTATAGTTGAATACCTAATAAACGAGATGAATGCTGATTTTAAGGTTTCCGATAGAAATCTGTGTACGCCAATACACATGGCGGTACATAATGGTCATTTGCCTATAATCAAATATTTGATAGATGAAAAAAATGATGATTTCACATCAGTTGATAAAAATAAATGCACAAATTTGCATATCGCTGCGCAAGCCGGTTATTTGCATGTTATAAAATACTTTGTTGATGAAAAAAAATTTGACGTTAATGTTGTTGATAAAGACGATAGAACACCTCTATTCTTAGCCGCAAAATCAAATTATATAGATATTGTTAAGTACTTGATACAAGAGAACGCTGATATTCAAATGGCTGATAAAAATGGTTTGACCCCATTACACATTTCGGCCAAGAATGGACATATAGATATAGTTAAGTATCTAATAGAGAATGGTGCTGATATTAATAAGAAAGATAAACATAAAAATACTGTTCTAAAATTAGCTGTACAACGTAATATGACTGATGTTGTGGAATTACTAAAAAGCTTTTAAATATTCGTTTTGTATATTATAACATAGAAGGCAAGATAAATTCTATACTTCGATTATATTTATTCAATTTGCTTGCTTGAAAAGTGAAAGACGTGTTTTTCATTGATTAAAATGTTTAAACTAAAACATGCCTAACAAAAATACCTATGTATAATTCAGCAATCATTGTAAAATAATTTAATGTACTTACAAAGGCTATTTATACAGTCAGTGCGCTATGATAAATGGTCAAGTTCATTCTAATTTTACCTTTGTCATCATTGGATAAGGTTCTAAGGCTATTAATTCGGAAGTAACTGTACCAATAACAGTATTGAATTTTCATTTAATGCAATAGCCTGTACTTAAATTGAATAAAGTTTGTAGACATATTTTATACTTGTTTCAGTTCTAACAAAACTCTGAAATGATGAAACACGCTCATTGGATGAGTACGTTTAAAATGATAGACAACGATGACCTTAAAGGAGACAAGATGATCAATAAAATAAAAGACAAGTTAAAAACTGATGACAAACCTGCTTACGATGAGTGGGAAAAATCTTATTTCGATGTTAATCATGTATTCAAATATGTAAACGTAGAAGAAACATTTTTGAACGATGCATATGCTACATTACTAATATTCGCTATTGAATTTGGTAACATAGATATAATAAAATATTTAATTGATGATAGACAAGCAAACATCATGCTCGCTAATAGAAATGGGTGGACACCTCTACATTATGCCGTTTTTAAAGGCACATTGGATGTAGTAAGATATCTAATAGACGAAAAAAAAGCTGATTTTACCGTAACTGTTCATTATGGTAAAACACTGTTACATCTAGCATCTGAATGGGGAATTATAGACATAGTCAAGTACTTTATCGATGAAAAGAAAGTTGACATTACAGTTGTAGACAAGGATCTTTGTCAAGCAATACATATCGCTGCAAGTAATGGTCATTTCGAAATATTGAAATACTTGATAAATGATAAACAGGCTGACATATCTGTATCTGATGATCATGAATGGACTGTTCTTCACTTTAGTTGTGGTTATGGTGATTTAGAACCTGTTAAATATTTAATCGAAGAGAAAAACTGTAACTTAAAAGCTTTGACTCTGAATGGTTTAACACCGTTACACGTGGCTGCTAGAAACGGACATGTAAATGTAGTTAGTTATTTGATAGATGAAAAGATTGAAGATTTAACTATAACTGACAAAGATGGTTGGACTGTTCTTCACCATAGTTGTAGAAGTGGTGACTTAGATACTGTTAAATATCTTATAGAAGAGAAAAATCTTGATTTAACCATTCGGACTCGAAAAGGTCAGTCTCCATTAAACATAGCTGCTACTAACAATCATTTGAACATAGTTGAATATTTAGTAGATGAAAAAAATCTCGATTACAATGAATTAAATAATAAAAATCAAATATTATTGCATCATGCTTCTGCAAGCAATTGCTTAATAGATATAGTACAATACCTTTTAGAAGAAAAAGGATTGGATTGTAATGCACGCGATATTAATAAACGGTCACCTTTACATTATGTAACGTCTTACGGAAACTTTGAAGTTTTAAAATACTTAGTCGGCAAAGGAGCTGATATAAACGCTATTACTGATAAAGGCAGAACTCCTGTACAAAACGCTGCATTTAACGGCAAATTGGATATGGTGAAATTTCTTGTAGATAATGGTGCAAATATTGACACAAGAGACGTATATGCATATACTCCTTTAACTTCAGCTATTAAAGCTGGACATTTAGATGTTGCAAAGTATTTTATAGAAGAGAAAGCACTCGATTCCAAAGTTCAAGATTTTGTTGGAAGAAATGCTTTACATTTGGCTGTTAACAGCGGGAATCTGGATCTAGTAAAATTTCTGATACTGGAAACTGATGCTAGGCAGTATGTTAATGAGCCGATGGGGACTGACAGAGCATGGATGCCAATACACGAAGCAATAGACATAGGCCGATTAGACATAACGAATTTTTTGTTATCACAAGGCGCTGTTTTGGATACAAATAATGCTGATATATTTGGACAAAATTGTCCCATAAATATAAGGTAATAGAAAATTGTGTGTAAATCTTTTAAACACGGATTCTATATTGACCAACCGCTTACTAACTGCTAAGATTTAATTGAAGGGCTGATAACTAACAGGTCTAACAGAGTACAAATAATGATATAGACGGCAGAAATATCAAACTTTAGGGCTTGCTTTCTAGTAAACTTACTTGAGCTCAGTTTGTATATGTGTACGTCAGGGCGTTGGTAGTTCATCATTTTCATATCAGTTTTTAGACGTCCACTGCTGGATATAAGGTCTTCCCCAATGAACGCCACCACACCCGGTCCTCTGACCTCCGCATACAGAACTTGTTTGAATGCAGATCCGCGTTTTCCACTCCAGAACTGGTCTGCCCCAACGGCAGTCGGTTCAGCGACAGATGTGGCTCGTCTACTGACGCTTCAGCTTGCTAATCTTTTCGGCTATATCGGTGACCTTCGTTCTTCGTCGGATCTCCTTATAACGAATCATATCCCTCAAACAAACCCCGAAACTAAAAAAACCCTGGTACATAATCTGTCAAAAATCTAATCATTTTTTTATAACAGCTATTATTTAAATGGTTTTAATGACAGATTAAAAATGGTTTATTATAATGTATTTTAAACCTACTGAAGGAATTGAATTGCCTGTTACACTAACCCTTGTAGAGTTAAACCCCACTCTAACTTGTAATTTGAATAATAAATTTCGTTATTTGTTTCAGTTTTAATCCCGAAAATAAGAAACACTAAGGCGCCATGAAATACTCTGAGTGGATGAAAGTCTTCAAGAACGTTGACATCGACGATCTCAACGATAACAAAATGATTGAAAAAATAAAAGAACACTTGAAAACAGCTGACTCATCTTTATATAATGACTGGGAAACGTCTGGTTTTGACATAAATCATAGATTTAAATATACAACTGGCAAAGATGATGAAACTGACCATGATCATGCTACATTGGTAAGTCTTGCTTCTGGATACGGTGATATAGACATTCTTAAACATCTAATCGATGATAAGAACGCGGATGTGATGGTTATCGGTAAAAGGAATTGGACAGCACTACATTACGCTGTAGCTGCAGGTCAGTTAGAAGCATTAAAATACTTAATAGATGAAAAGGGTGCTGATTATAAAGTAATAGATTGTGACGAAGAAGGATGGACGATATTACATTTATCAGCGGAAACGGGACAGTTAGAAATACTAAAGTATCTTATCAATGAGAAGGAAATGGATTTTACAGAGATCTTGCCTTTCGTACCGTCTCCGTTACATCTTGCAGCTTACAATGGTCATATGAGTATTATAAAATACTTGATAGATGAGAAAAAAATGGACGTGACAGTACCTGATGCTGATAATTGGACTGTTCTGCACCATAGCTGCAGAAATGGAGATTTGGATATCGTCAAATATTTTGTCGAAGAGAAAAATGTTGGCATTACAGATTTGGCTCACAATGGATGGTCTTCGTTATATATAGCTACTATGAATAAGCATGTGAGTGTAGTTAAGTTTTTAATAGACGAAAAGAACGCAGATTTTAACAGAACTGATTATCATGGACAAGTTCTTTTGCATCATGCTTGCTGCAACAACGACCTTTTAAACATTCTAAAGTATCTAGTAGAGGAAAAAGACGCAGATATCAATGTAGTAGACAATGATAAAAGAACACCTCTCCATCATGCTGCTGCTTATGGACAATTAGAAATTGTAATGTACTTAGTGAGTAAAGGCGCTGACGTGAACGCTGTTGATAAGAAAGGGAAGACGCCACTAGAAAACGCAGCGCGTACCAACAAATTGAATGCAGTTAAATATCTTGCAGAACATGGTGCTAATATTAACACAAGAGACGTGAAAAATAATACTCCATTGACTTCAGCTCTTCAGGCAGGACATATAGACGTCGTTAAGTATTTTGTAGAAGCAAAAGGGCTTGATATTGAAGTGAACGATTCGAGTGGAAGAAATGTTGTACATTTAGCTGTTGACAGTGGCAATATAGATTTGCTAAAGTATTTAATACAAGAAAAGGATGCCAGACCATATATAAATGCGAAGAGAACCGATAACGGCTGGACGCCATTGCATGAAGCAACCAGTAGAGGATTCACAGAAACTATAAATGCTTATACTATATCTAATTCCGCATTTGATATAGTTGATTTTCTAATATCAGAAGGCGCTGTGGTTAATATTGGAGATGGATTTGGTGACACGCCTTTACACTTCGCAGCTGCTAGAAACGATATAAGCGTGGTCAAGTTACTAGTGAGTAAAGGTGCCAATTTGAATAGCAAGAATGGTGTTGATAACACACCGCTGCATTTCGCCGCTCGTGAAGGCTGTCTTGAACCTGTAAAAGTCTTGGTGGAAAATGGTGCGGATGTTAATGTAACAGATAGGGAAAATAAAACTCCTTTGGATTTGGCTGTTAAAAATGAGAAGAATAATGTGGTTGATTATTTAAAACAACTTAGTTGAGGCAGAGAATACTAAATATTACTTCGTAGAGAAGCGACACTCATCTCATCCCCCCCCCCCCCCCCCCCCCCATATCGACGCTATAAATTAGACAGAGAAGCACTTATATTGTTAACGTATCACGTTGTCCCTCTCTCGATCGACTATGCTCGCGCGCTGGGTGCAGCAGCCCTACAATAATATAAACGCACACATATAAACGTTTACAGACAAGCTGGTGCTCCTGTAGAGTTGTGTAAAGTGGGGTGGAGTTCTGTGGTTGAGGTGTCTAGAAACTCATAATAATATACAATAGTGTACCGTCCTATAACTTAAATCTAATTTAGATATTAGAACTAGAGATGACTTTTAATCCATTTGTACTGAGTATACATTTTATTATTTTATTATCTAAATAATAGGTATCAAAAAGAGCTGTTATGCAAAATGTAATTTAAAAATGTTATATTTAACAAGTATATTTTTTATAATAAAAATAATACAGAAATTAATCAAGTGTTTTATTCGCTGATAAATTATTATTATCACTGATAATAAAATTGTTCAATACTTTTAATATTATGTTCTTCGTTACTTCGAAAAAACCGCAAAGTTTTTAAATTGGTAAGTAATTTGTATCAACAGGAAAATAGAGATAGGATTTTTAAAGTAATTTGGCTACGGGGGTCTGAGGTATCAGTTCATTTTGGGAAAGGGGTCTCTTGTCCAAAATAGTTTGAGAATCCCTGATCTAAGCTGTGCAAAATTTTTAAAAATAAAACAGAAACGATTTCAAACCTTTTCATTTCAATTAATCGAAATCTCTTTTAATATTCTGTTGACTCACACAATCTTGAGTCGCTTCGTCTATTGCGCTCATAATTTTAATTTTCACCGACATCTTTCTACTCTGTGGTACCGATTTCAGTGATTTTAATAGAGACAACAAAAACAGTCTATCTTCATCCTCGTGCGCTGGTATTTCTGATTCCTCTCTCCTTTGGACATTTTCAGACAATGGGTCAGTTTCTTTTGTGTGTTTATTTATATTTATTTTTCGTCTTTTGTGCCTTGCTTCATCTTCGGAGTCTTTGTCTGATTCCTGGTACGGATCCTGCGAACATAAATATTTAAGTTCACTGCCGGCCAACATGTTGCTGGTACAGTGTACATTCTGAAATGATGTTCCAGAACAGAGGATTTTGATACAGTGAACATTACACAACTAAAGGAATGTAAGAGAGTCACATTAAAAATCGATGACAAAATAAATACACTTCCCATTTCATTCTCTTTCGGGTTTAATCTTAGTCCTCCAGAGCAATAATATTAAGAAAGTATAATTAGATTAGCAAGCTAAAGTAGCAGGAAGGTATGCAGCATTTATCGTATAACCTATGGCAAATGAGTTCTGGTGTGAAGAAAGGGGAATCGGTATTTGCTAGGTGGAATGCCCTGCCTTCAGATGGACTGACGACCTAAGGAAGGTGGCCAGAACGGCTGGAATCAGAGGGCGAAGGATCGGGTGTGGTGGCGTTCATTGGGGAAGGGCTATGTTCCAATCCAGGGCTGATATGATGCTGATGATGACACAATATAAATTGAACTAGGAAGGAGTCACTCGTGACATCACGAACGAATAGCAAGTACTTACACTTCTATGTTTCTCAGGTTCACACCACGGCTCGTCAGCTCTGTTCACCTGCTCACTATCTCTGGGGCATACGACATGCTCCAAAAACTGTAGCTTTTGAAAGTATACATATTCGCTTTTCCGCCTGTTATCACTGACTCCTGCTTGACGTTTTAGTTCTCTAGTAAAACACGCACGGAGGTTCTTGTATTTCTTCTTCAATAATTCTCCTGTAAAGAGAGATTGATTATACATGTTTATAATACCTGCCATATAAAACAAAACATAAAGGATCAGCAAGCTGAAGTGGCAGTGTGGGCCACATCTGTCATCATCTGCGGAAACCCCAAACACCAGATGGACCGACGACCTGAAGATGTGACCATAAGAGGCTGGATGCAGAGGACCGGGTATGGTGGCGTTCATTGAGGAAGGCCTATGTCCAGCATTTGATGTGTAAAGGCTGATATGATTGAAAATGCAAAAAAAACACAATGTTGACTTAGTTTTCAAAGTCCCAACATGCCGAAATAAATGACCTTAGATATTATGGCATCTAAGGTCAAATTGTCCAATTTCTAAAATGTACAACTCCCAAAATGTCCAAACTCTCAACTAGGCTAATTCCTAATTTTTTTTTACAAAAGTTTCATTTTTTTAGAATTAGAATAATTTGGAATACTATTCAGTGACCCATAATCATCGGTAAGACTTTTTAGAAGTAAAAAGCTCTTAGATTATAATTATTTCGGCATTCAGGGGATCTAATAAGCAAATTTAATACCCATAAAATCACCAGATTATGGTCTAATACAGAGTGGGTATTTAGGAAGTAAACAAACAATACAAACTCCTTACCAAATTCTCTTTTGTCTATTTTAGATAGATTTGGACCGTATTTCTCGACCAGCTCGTTCCAGCAGTGATTTTTGAAGATCCGGTTTGAGTAATCAGTACAGGTCGAGTCCCAAATCGCGGGGCGAGCTTCAACTTCTGCAATAAAAGACTCTGTGTCGAAACTGGTGTCGATATCGTAGTCATAGATTATATTTCTTTTATCGTTGTCTGGTAGCGTAGTGGTATCGCGTGTGGTGTCCATTTTGGAAGCCCAACCCAAGTGTTGCCATTTATTAATTTAAATTTGAACTGGAAAATTCACTTCGTCCGTGTATTTTCCATCTAAGTGCATTGTCCGTCTCCCTTTTGACTCTCACGAGCATAATCATACTTCCACTGCTGGACATAGGCCTCCGCAATAGAATACTACATTCGGTTAGATGTCCATTGCGGGATTTGCAATAAACACCACGCTTGGCAGGCGTCTTGGTGATCGCAGTAATGATCTTAATATACACAAAGGAACGCAGCTGCCCATCCCTGGTGCAATCCCTTGGTCGCCTTGACGACGACACCCACGGGAAAAATAGGGGTGGCCATATTCTTTATTCGCTAAAAGTGATATAGCTACCACTTGCACATTTACTGTACTTATATTTCTTCAATGTTTTTTTTATTGTTGATGGGTTTGCGCTTGACCTCCGTCTCAAATCATGGTAGGTAAGTAATGATGAGGCGCTTATCCAGAAGATGCCTATTCACTCTTCCTTTAAAAAGTTCCATTCCTTAGCAGTTCGCATTATAAATGATAATGTATTTAAATAAATAATAAATAAATATGTGGGGACATTTCACACCCGGCCACCTGATCCCAAACTAGACACAGCCTGTAAATATGGGTATCAGACAGCTGATACACATACATAAATACTTAATATAATATAATGTATAGGCAAATCACTTAAGGGTTGCGGTATGGATGTAAAATAATGAAATTGGCTTATTCATTTTTACGCCATTAACTAGGTAAATACGATTTAGGTGGAAATACTGTAAATAATCTGCCAGCCCTGGGCTGTTTTTGAGATCGTTTTATACTAGTGCTTTCTTACGTGCTATTTACTTTAAAATATGTACCTATAATTACAAAAATTAACTGTTCTTTCACAGTTAGTTATGAAGCAAAACTATCGTTACGTACAAAGTCAAAAAAATATAAACAATTATGAATTATGATTTTGCAAGGAAAACGGTTCAGTTTTCAGAACGAAGTCGGTACTGTCAAGTCAACGACTAATCGATTTTGATTTGACAAGTGTAGTCGATCAATATTTTCTCTGGTGACTCTGATCTGCAGTTTAAATTTAATCAATTTTAACTAAAAAGGGGCGTGAAATTACTTCATCAAGCAATATTACACATTACACGTGAGTTCGACTGTTTTTTGTATAAAATTAGATAATATTTAAAATGCTTGTAATTTTCATAGTTTCGAAAATGAAACTAAGATCGAGCATATTATACGTTCTGATTAGAATTTTTGTACTGGTATTGAACTATAATGAGCGCAATGGACTTGTGCAATATGCTTCAAGTCTTTGGTTCAAACCGGTGCAGTTAAACACTGCAAATACACAAGGAAAAAACCTGATTATGTAGGCGAATATTTAAGAAACATAATGGTAAATTGAAGAAATCGACACTTGTACACTACTACGGATGGAGTTCTGGAGCTCCTCGCAACCTATTAATCAAAAATGACCCTAAAATTAAAGCTGGATGCGGAGGGTCGAGGACCGGATGTGGTGGCGTACATTTGGGAAGGTCTGTGTCCAGTAGTGGGCAAAACAAAGTGAAATTGTACTTATTTTTTTCTGTATTTTTTCATAGCGCCCCCTTTCCTTCACTACAGCCCTGTACACTCACTAAAATTTAAACAAGAATTTTAATTGTTCGTAACTTGATAATACCTATATGAATTTGATTGTGTTACTCCTTCAAAGAAAGAAAGAAATATTGACTGCCATATGAGCAAGAGAGAGAGAGAAAGAGAGAGAGATAATAATATTAACAGAATACAATTTTTAAAATATAAGCATGTGCATGTGGCAGTAAATGGGCAACGGCTCCGTATATACCTAGACCTTTTAGAGTTTTATTATTATTATTAGCTGAGTTTGGGCTATTTCAAGGTCTCAATCTAGACAAGTGTCAGGCTTATATCACTGTGACTATTTCTGGTCTATTGTGATCGACACCATACTATAGTTCCGTGTTTAGCTTTGCAGCAGTTAGAAACTGCACAATACTTTTAGCACTGAGTTGTTTTACTTCATCAGGGCGCATGGGGGTTTCATCTGCTTATTCACAGAGTCTGCATACTCCTGTGGTTCGGAGCTTGAGGTTGAACATGTGTTTGTTCAGGCCACTATGTCCTGTGAGAGCTCTCACTACTATGCGTGGGTTGTTCCTGCTAGCGCTAAAGCTTCTTGGCACTTTGGCACCACCCTAGTTACGTCACTGCTCGTGCAATACATGTGTTAAATACAAGTGTTTGACCTGTAGTTGTTCTTGTTGATCAGACCACGCAGCACTATGGCGCTGGACCCCTGGTTGGTGCAGCCGCACGAGAACGCCAAGTTCGCGGAGCACTTCCGCAACCTGGGCCCGGTCAACGGACACCTGACGGGCGAACAGGCCAAGCGCTTCATGTTGCAGGCAAGTATTTAATTAAATAAACTACAGCCACCAATAACAGTAAGTGATACGCCAATGAAAAGGTCTCATTAAGTAGAACAATAGTTACTATCGCGGATAATCTCAGTTTAAGATACTCACACACAAATACAACCTGCCAGACCTGCACAAGATTTTCGCAATGAAAGACATACTGCCGTTGCGAGGACACCATCTGAGAATAAGCCGCACTAACTCAGACTCAAACGTTGCACATCACTTTCTGAATAATAGAGTTGTTCAATCGTGGAACAGGCTCCCAGATGAAGTGGTTTCAGCCAAATCAATAAACTCTTAAAAATCGCCTTGACAACTGGCTTAAAACTAATAAGTACTGTTTAAAAGTTAAAATCCAACACTGTGAAATAGACACATCGGCGTTATGGACCTTTTAGTAAGGTTAATTTTTTTTTAAAACAGGATTTTTGGGGGTACCAAAAGCAGGATCAGTGGGGACTTGCCGACTCCACGGCACGTGGCTACCTGGCTACGTGCCGGCGTATCCAATGCCGCAGTATCAAAGAGTCATATCTATCTGCTATTGTGTTTGTGCTGATTTGCCTGTAATCAGAAAGGATTACAGGCAAATCTGCTCCAGCGGAAAACAAAAACTTGATTTTCTCCCCTGTCTCCAGAATGTTCCATTGATCAGTTTGTTCTTTAGACACGGGCCAGACCTCGGTCACTGGATCGAACCAATCACGATAAGTACCTAACCTACACAGGCCGCCCCTGCGTGGTTCTAGCCTCACCTTGTACAGTGGGAAGGACTAGCCGATTAAAAGCGTAGGTATTATCGTTTTACTAGGCTAGTGATGTATCGGTTACGTAAATAAAAAAAAATAAAAAAAATAGCCTTTATTCCCAAGCAATTTGATAGAAAATGAAAACATAATATTAATTTGCAGTTGAGAAAAATATAAAAAAAGATAATTCATTAATCATATCATAATTAAAAATATCAATAAATAGATTCTAATTTTAAATAATTGTCTTGGAGAGCCTTTTGGCCCTCGCCTCCTTCAACTACTTCTTGCCACTCTTTCAAATAACATTCCATACTCATCTGTACGTATGGAATGTTATTTGTACTCATACGTATCTGTTACGTAGTCACTGTTAAGTAATATGCAGCTTCTTGATAACCCAAGAAATGATCTTGAAGAAGACATTCCCGCCTCTTCACCATTCCTCCCTCGCAACTTCTCTGAGCGAGGATCAACGGAGGTACGCAACACAAACACCTACCAGTGAAGGTAGGGCGAGTCCCAAGGACTGAATCTACGCTACCTTGGGCCCCAGGTGAATAAAATTAAAGAAGTCAAAGTAGGAAAAGAGTTCCCACTTCTTGAAGAAGACATTCCCGCCTCCTCACCATTCTCCCCCCGCAACTCCTCTAAGCGAGGATCAACGGAGGTAACTGCAAAGACACCTACCAGTGAAGGTAGGGCAAGTCCCAGGTCATGAATTTACGCTACCTTGGGCCCCAGACAAATTTAATTAAAGAAGTAAAGAGTCAAAGTAGGAAGAGAGTTCCCACTTCCCCTCTAGCAATTGGGAGTGTAGCATTGAAACGGTGACCAGAGTGGTCAAGGTTGGGGGGTTGGAGGGTTTGGTGTGGCCAAGATAAGCCTGGCCACCTAGTTGAACACCACGGACGTATTTAGCGCCTTTGTGACGCAGTGAGCTGTGACGGAGTAGCAGAAAGCAGAAGGCTTCTTGAAGATGACAGGAGATTATAGTTACTTTTGTTATTTTTCAGTCCCAACTGCCTCCCCCAATGCTGGGGCAAATATGGTCGCTGGCAGACACCGACGCTGACGGCAAGTTGGACCTCAGAGAGTTCTCCATTGCTTGTAAGGTGAGACACCTTCGTCAATCGGTATTGAAGGCAAAAATATAGTCATTTTCCAGGCTCTGTAAACGGGCACGCCGCTCAATTATTCGCATCAACAGCGGTGAATCCGCTCGCCTAATCAAGGCTAGGTCCGCTGTTCGCCGCGATCGCTTGTTTCGGCGGACGACCCGTACAGTTTTAAACACAGCAGACAATCCACTGCAGATCATTCGCTGGATTAAGAGTCCCCGCAGACTGCAAACTTTATATCGGCCGATAATTTAGTCGGATTGAGCTGCTAGTGCGCACACTGGGCCAACAAATCGTCATAGTGTGCGCACTTGCATATATCTTTATACTGTTTAAGAGCCTGACTAAATTATCGGCCGATATAAAGTTAGCAGTCTGCGGGGACTGCGGGCTCGTCCAAATGCGGAATGGGGACCTGACTATACTGGAGTGTATTTTAAAATTTAATATGAACTGATGTGCCGTGTGCAACGATCTCTATGTACTTACTAGATGGAGCGAAGTAAAGAATCGCTCTGTTCCATGCAATTGCGGCTCGGGGAGCCACAACTCGTTCAAATTAACTTTGACACTTGTGCAGTTACTACGCAGAACATTTAATTATTACTAAATACATACCCGTGTGGTTCCCGGCTTAGAATAGGGCCACCCCTATCTTTCCCATGGGTGTCGTCAAGACGACTAAGGGATTGCACCAAGGACGGGCAGCAGCGTTCTCCTGTGTGTGTATGTTACGATCATTACTGCGATCACCAATCCGCCTGCCAAGCGTGGTGATTATGGCAAATCCCCCAATGGACAACTTACTAAAAGTGGTATTCTATTGGGGAGGCCTATGTCCAGCAGTGGACGTATTTAGGCTGATGATGATGATGATGAAATACATACCCGTAGCGTAAATTTTTATTAATAATTCAATGTTTGGTTCGCTCCATCAAGTAAGTACATAGAGATCGTTGGCCGTGTGGTCCGGAGAGGGCCACCCCCAATCTCCCAGTGGCTATCGTCAATGCAACTAAGGGATTACACATGTTGTTATAAAACATAAATAAAAGAATATTTCGGCATTTTGACGTATATTTTAAATTAAACTATAATTGACGTACGTCCCACACGAACGATGTTGTAAAAAGGGATTGAATGAATGAACCGTTAAATACAATTCAGATTATAAAATCTTAAACTTTAGTTCGTTCCGAACACACGAGGAACAGGCAGAATCGTTCTCCTGCGATCACCAATCCGCCTTCCAAGTGTGCTGATTATGGCAGACTGGCCACCACAAGTGTTTCTATTGGGGAGGCTTACGTTCAGCAGTGGACGTTATCCAGCTGATGTGGATATTGAACTGATGGAGTTTGTGTTTTCTAGATTATTAATTTGAAACTGCATGGCGTCGAGATACCGAAGGTTCTGCCGCCGGCCCTACTGGCGTCCTTAAGTCCTACAGGTAAGTACTAAGCAGTCACGGGAAGGGAAATGAACGAGGAGGTCCCAAAAATGAAATCACTCTAATTGCAATAAGGTCTCTATTTGCTTCTGTAGGCTACGAAAAATGTCACATACTATTAAACAAAAATTTCAGTAGTCATAAAACGTCGGCAAATCTTAACACTGCGTTTTAGGATCGGCATACAGCGCCATCCAGTAGTTTCCGTTTGTACCAATAGCTACAATGAAATGGTAGTGTTGGAAAGTCAAGGTTTTAATAAACTACTTGGCCTTTTGAAGTACGAGTTTTTGTTATATGCAGAGGACATACAACGTGAGCATTTCGGCTCTGACCGGTCACGTGACATATTCTTGTAAGCGTAAGATAATTAGACGCCAAACGCCTATCCCAATAAGACAAGTGTCCCGTTAGTACAAAAGGATTTTTTATTCGAGGCCCCCAGGGCTCGGCTTTGTCACTGTCAATATTAAACGTCATAGGGATTTCACGTTTATCGACTTTCAATGATATCGATATTATCACGATATGTTTTGTTTGCTACCTTTGCCTTACCGAGTCATGCGGGGTTCCGATGAGGTGGACAAGTATTTCCTTAGCTAACGTGGTACCATTTCGTTTCAAAATTTACCGACCTCCTGATTGGAAACCAGAGTAACCTCCTTCGTGTATTTTCCACTACTTTGAAATTGGCGGAATTATTGTGCCTTATAAGCATAATAACAAAGGCCATAAATAAAAAATAAAAACGTGGTACCACGATGTGTCTCAACACGGAGGCGGCGATGTTACTTCACGCCAAGTGGTATCACAAGCGGGCGCAAGAAGGTCAGCATCACAAAACTTCGCGATACATCGTCTCTGCCTACCTCTGGGATCAAGTCGTGAGCATTGTGGAATGTTTGTTCCCACAATCCCATGTAGTCAAGTTCGTGTACCTTTCAGTTACTTGGACATTTTATTTTATTTATTAGGTGTACAAAACAAATTGACGGCCTCCGTGGCGGAACGGGTAGCTCTCGGCCTGCCACGCCGGAGCTTGCGGGTTCGAATCCCGCTAGGGGCAAATGTTCGTATGATGAATATGAATGTTTGTACCCAAGTCTTGGATGTTTATATATTTATTTAAGTATGTGTATCCGTTATCTACTAACCATAGCACAGGCTCTGCCTAGTTTGGGACTGGATAATTGGTGTGAATGTCTGACATTTTATATTTATTAAAGTCATGATACACCGTTTTGATTCTGGACGCCAACTACACAGCATGATCAGTAAATGCAGAAGGTTGTTATAAATATTTGTCTATAAAATATAAATATTCAAATCATTTATTGTTTCATGCAGTTGGGTCTTACATATCCTACCCTCCCTCCCCTCTGAGCGGCCACATAGGTTTCGATACAAAATAGGCATGATTACTACTCCATATCATCATAGGCGCTAACATGAACCCTGTAAGGGTACTACAATAGATTTTTTTAAGTAATAATAATATATTAAGTATTATTATAAGAGCCGTGGTAGCCGGTTGGTTGTGCACTCGCCTCACGTTCATGAGGTCGTGGGTTCAAACCCCGCCCGTACCAATGAGTTTTACCAAACTTAAGTACGGTTTATTTATAATACCATAGGCTTTTCGGTGAAGGAAAACATCGTAAGGAAACCTGCATATGTCAAAGAAGGAATTCTGAGGCGTATGTGAAGTCCACCAAATGGGCTTGGGGCACCGTTGGTGGTCAGGGGTTTGGCACAAAAGATCCTGAAGGGTCGAAGTGTCGCCAGGTCTTCCTGGCCCCCTGAGAAGATAAGATATGTAATAATATTTATAAAATTAAACTGTAAACATAGGAGTCAATAATAACAAAAAGAAAAAGAAATTTACTATTACAAGATTACAGGGTTATTAATTAAATTAAATGTAATGACAAAAATACTTATAAATTAAAAACTTATCTCTATTGTTGTAAAATTCAAATCTTCTATAAAAGTTAATCTGTGCAAGAAAGCCTACTATAAGTTAGATGACTACTTAAATGATAAAAGTCCATGGAGTGCTTGATGGCTCGGCATAGGTAGACTTAATGATTGTAATGAATAAGATAAATCAAAGGTAGGGCCCTGTGCCGTTGGGTTTGTTGCCACTTCTTCCCCTCGGTTATACAGGTGGAAGTGGAGTAGTTTTAGGCAGAATTTGACGTCAAAAAGAGAATAATGTATTCCAATTTAGAAAATAAATATTTTGATTTTGATTTTGTCTGTTTGTCAACTATAGTTATTAGGAGTATGTATATTAATAGTTTTATCAGTTGCCTTGTTACTAGTAAAATAGGTAATTGATAAGAATCCATTGTTATCTGTTTTACTTTTAAATATGCAAATGAAGATAATAATTAATAAGCAAACTGCTATTGGAACGATATCATGTTTCAATACGTTTGAATATTTCGATATCTCCAATGAACAAAATCGAGTCATCTTACTTTAATTTATTATGCTCGCTGAATTTTAAAAAGAAAAAAGTTTTTTTTTTTTAGATTTGATGACTCGATTTTGATAAAAACAAAATTGACCCAAATTTTAGTTGGCATAGTGTTCATTGGAGATATCGATAGGACTACACCGAAATGAAGAATCATAGAAAAATGGTTAAAATGTAGGCCAGAGTTAGTGTGATTCAGTTTGGTTATCGATATCTTTAAAAGTCGATAAACGTGAAAACCCTATTTAATTTTTGGCGTGACAAATCCGACTCCTGGTTAATAATAATAATATACAAATTATTCATTCATCTCCAAAAAAAATTATATACTTACAAGAACTTCGCCAAACTGTATAATACAGTTTGTTGGCAGAAATAGCTCTCTTACTTTATACACATCTATGGCAGATAATACTAAATATCACTACGCAATGGTGAATAGCAAAGCAAATTACGTACGAGTAGTTTGCACAGCAAATTACAAAAAGATTGAGGTTACGTTAATGAGTTTACTAGATATTTCTTATATTTAATTCTGAAAGTGTTTATTAATTATTATTATTAATAATATTGTTAGTAACATAAAACCTTAAAAACTAAAACTAAAGCTACGTTAGTGAAACATACAATATAAGTAACATTTTTAAAAAGGTATATACATTTTTTTTTATTTGACAATTGATTTGGCACTGGAGAGGTGAAGCCTCACCCAGTGCCTCAGCATAGGACTGTCGTACCTATCGGCCAGGGTTATATGTTATTTAAATTGCTTCTGATATAGGGTATAAGGTTCTGTTATCAGGTAACCAAACCCAAGCCACGTACCTTACGGAAGCTCCCTAAGCAAGATCGTCGGCTGGGTTGCTAGCCCATTTGCCACTCAGTTAAAATTGACTGCGTTCCAACACTGTTGACAGACATTAAAAAAAATTAGCGACATTATATTATCTGTATTGGGGAATGCAGATAATATAATGTACGAAAAAATTTGCGACATTATATTATCTGTATTGGGGAATGCAGATAATATAATGTACAATAAAATTAGCGACATTATATTATCTGCATTCCCCAATGCAGATAATATAATGTCGCTAATTTTTTTTACATGGGATGGTATCGATTGAAGAGGTTTTTTGTTTTGGGTATAATGTTCTGTGTTAATATTGTGTTTGTATTGCTTAAGATAGGTCATTTGGGTTGCAAGTGTGGTATTGAAAAAATGTGTTCACACTGCTATGGGTAACATAACCGAGAGAGATATTTATTGTATGTATATTGCTAACTGATTTTTTCAATTTACTGTCAGTTGAAGTATCAAATGTTGTAATTCAGGATATGAACCATCTCTGTATAGTTTCATCAAAATGAAATATATTATTTAAACAGTAAGAAAGGGATTACTGACGCCTGAGTAAATGGTTACAAAGGAAAAAAAGCATTTGTTACAAATATTAACAAAAAAAATATTGTTTTAATTGAAATGAAGAAGCCCATTCTGTCATTGCAGGCGCGCAAAAACAACAATTCGCCCCTCCCCCCAAACCCGCAATCCCCCCCATGCCCGTAATGCCCACCCAACCCCAACCACTTATAACTGGTTTACCTGCAACCAGTCAAAACAACCAGTCTTTATTGGGAGACTTTGGCGACCAACCTCTGATCAGCACAGCTCCAGCGCCTGTAGTTCCGCCATTGATGTCTCCAGCGAAACCCATGATCCCAAATGCCATTCCCGATTTGATTTCTGGTGTAAAACCTATTACCACTCAGCCTCTTGGTGGAAATCCGCCTCTGATTGGCGGAACTCAGCCGTTAATTGGCGGAACACAACCTTTGATTGGCGGAACTCAGCCGTTAATTGGCGGAACGCAGCCGTTAATTGGTGGAACGCAGCCTTTAATTAGTGGATCTCTGCCTCTGACTGGTGGAGCGCAGCCTCTTATTGGCGGACCACAACCGTTGATTGGTGGATCACTGCCTTTAATGGGCGGTTCGCAGCCCTTAGTCGGTGGAACTCAATCACTGATTGGAGGAGTTCCTCCTTTGTCTCAGCCTTTAAACACACAGCCTTTAATTGGCGGTTCGCAACCGCTAATGAACAGTACCCAGCTGCTAATTGGCGGAACCCAGCCATTGATTGGCGGAGCACAACCTCTGATTGGCGGAACGCTCCCTAACCCTCCTCTAATCCCTGCCCAGTCCCTCTCAGGTTCCACACCTCTAATCCCTTCATCCCAGCCGCTTGTCTCCGGCACCACAGTGGCGTCACTGATCAGTAGCCCGCCACATGGTGTCACCACGGTCGCCGGTTCCATTCCCAGTCAGCCGGTGACGTCTACGCCTATTACCGCCTACAAGAGCGATCCATTGTCGAAGCCTGGTGAGATATTTATTGTCAATTAGTGTTTATTTTTAAAGCTTATAGTTAACTTGTAGGACTTTAGTGCAGGGTCCTTCGAAGGGACCATACTTTTGGCACTAAATCAGAATGCGTTCTTCTGAAACTGGTGCACTCTATTCTTGATATTCTATATATGTCATTCACATGTCATGTCACATTATCAGTATGGAATGGAAGTTAATATTAACCTACTGTGGGGGATATAGTTAAAATGCTTCGGGGATGAGGTGCGGTGAGGTGGGACCGAACTTCAAACGTATCGCACGGCGCACATTCCTCCGACGGTCTTTGAACTCGCCCATAGTAGTACATATGAACTATGAACCATAGAGATCGTGATGTAAATTGAATTTTGGTCTGTTGATTTTATTTTGTCTGTGTGTTTATATGTTTGTGTGTTTGTATCCAAAGTAAGATGTTAACCCAGTTTGGGTCGTTATGTGAATGTAATATTTATTTATTTAATGTGTGTCTATCGGTTCTCTCATGCTTTCCCATCTTAGCCTATGAACCTTTTTATTTTAATCAATTGTCTATAAATAAGCTTCCAGCGGGGCCTAGGCCTCTCCTAAGATAATAGGATACAATTTTTATAAGGCGCTTTTCCTGCCCCCCAATAAAAATAAAGGTCAAACTGCACTAGAGCGACAGCGGAGAGGCGCTGCGCGGCAGCGGAGCGGCGCGGCAATACATAAAGGCCCTGTGCTGCAGCAGCGCGACAGAGCGAGGCAAAAAAATTCATATGTTGGTTATCTGTTTAATAAGATGGACGAAATAAGCGAAGAAGTATGGTAGCTTTATCGTTCGAAGAGGCAGAAAATCTGGAATGAATTAACAATCGGTCTATACTCGTATATGCTGCCTACATTATACCACACGTTTTTTCCACGACTCTTAATAAGTACCTAAAACTTACTCTTAACGACCTAAAACTCCTAAGTACTCTTAAAAAGACAAAATGGAAGTTCTATGAGTTGTTGCAAATTATAAGACCTCATATTGAACAACAAAATACAGGTTTCCATCGACCAAGCTGCAAGCTATGTCGCACTAGCGGCAGCGGAGCAAAATATTCTCTAGGAGGCAACTCGGCCGCGCCGCGCCGCTTCAATGCTGTGCCGCCTCTCGCTCTAGTGCGGTTTGACCTTAAGTGTCACGCCAATGAACAATAGTTATTATGGCGGCTAATCTCAGTTAGCTGTATGTTCGACGTTACGAGTTTACTTGTCGGTAAAATAAATTCATCATCAGGTTGCTTTTGTCTCCACTGCTGGAGCACAACCCTCTCTCATCTGCCGGAGACAGACGGAGGATTTGGCCTAAACTCCCCGCGCTGGCCAGACGGGTTGGGGAGGCCTGATTGATGTTTTATAATGTATTCCCTTAGTCGCCTTGTACGACATCCACGGGAAGAGTTGGAGTGGTCCTATTCCACTCTACCGCAAACCACACGGCGAAATTTTAAACTCAGTTCTAATTAACTCACCAACAAAACAACATTAACATTTCAATTAAACTATTATTTAACATTTAAGAACATTTTTAACATTTACTTCTCAAAACCACCATACGTAGTTATCGTTGTACCGTCGCGAACTACGGATAATTAATTGTAGGGGTTCACTACCCTTACAACCACCCTTATACACACATATTCATACATGTTAAGTATTAGATATATATAAGTATGGAAGGGCGTAGCCCTCTGGCGCAGAATTTTTTATGTCTTAAAGAGGGCCTCAATTAACCACTGTAACCTCAATTTTGTTTTTGAAAATAAATAGACCTGGGCCTGGACCTGGACAGGACCTGAAACTGGATTTAACGTGTGAATGTGGAAGTGGGATAGGGAACGGAAGTGGGAATGGGAGCGGATCCTGTAGTCCACGCGGGCGGAGCCGCGGGCACAGCTAGTTAAAAATATATCTATACTTCTTACTAATATTATAAAGTTTGTGAGGTTGTAGCGGGTAATCTCGGGATCTACTGAATCTATTTCGAAATTTCTTTCACCAATAGAAAGCCACGTTATTTGTGTCATAGGCTATATATTAACCCGAAAAATGAAAAGACTTTCGTGGTAGTCGGAAAATGTTTACAGCCCAAAGAAGTGGGCACGGGGCGGCTAGTATGTCATAATGTCGTGTGGTTCGTGGTGGTACAGGTTCCGCCGTGGGCTCGGCAGTGACCAGCCCCACCGAGATGCCCATGGGCGTGATGACTCCGCCCGCCGCCGAATGGGGCATTCCTCAGCCACAGAAACTCAAGTAACTTTCATTCTTATTTTGTATGTTGATCTTGGGTTAAGATACAGTTCATAGACATAGACATAATTTATTAGAAATTGAATATTTCTAATGAATTCATATCATAAACTTAAAAATAATATTTCTTACCAATTGTAAGCATAAAAAAAATAATACTTAATTTATCCATAATGCCATTTCATTTCATTTATTTAGCCATAATTTATAGGTACATAAAAATACAACACGGTTCCAGTATAAATTTACCCAAGAGTGTAGCTTTCAATATTCTATAGATATTAAATATAAATATATAATGCCTAATAGTACATTTTTCACTACAAAAGAACAATCACATAAAATGTCAATTTTACATTTACGGAGTACGAATAGTGTTAAAACCTGCGTTTCAGCTGCAGTTCAGTTGCGTTTTGAGCGAAAATGCGTTAGTAGAATTGGCCCCCTGCTCGACAAGCCACGACTTTAGTTTATTTTTAAAAATTGCGTGCTGTGTTCTATTTGCATATTTTAGTTTCACCAAATCCATACCTTTGCAGGTGCACACAAGTTTTTTTAGATAACAATAAACTAATTATTATGATTATTGATTACAGCTGTTGGATTAGATTAGATTAGATTTATTTATTTCACTTTTACATCTTAAAAATTCAATTTTACATGTCATTCTAGTATGGTAAAAGGGATCGTCATAAAATAAAATAATGTATAAATTACAATGACAACAATTCAAATAATGTCACAGTATATAACATACTATCTATGTCAGTATATAATATCAAAATAAAAATTTAAAAATACACTTGGTATTAAATTATCACAAAGTAAATTAAATTAAACGTCAGAGGGCCCACCAATTTCATTTTTTAGAAAATTCATTTAAGGAATAATATTCATTTTCCAACAAAAGGTTTTTCAGTCGTCGACTAAGATTATTGATTAACGTTACTTATAAGTTATAATATTAAATGAACAAATTATAAAAACCGTAAGATAAAAAAGTGCGAGTCGGACTCGCCCATGAAGGGTTCCGTAGCAGCAAGTAACATAATATAAAAGTCATTGTAGTTCGTTGTAACTTTGATCGATGTTTTAATAATAGTATTGTGGTTTACGATTTATGACGTATTAAAAAAAAACTACTTACTAGATCTCGTTCAAACCAATTTTCGGTGGAAGTTTGCATGGCAATGTATATCATATATTTTTTTAGTTTTATCATTCTCTTATTTTAGAAGTTACAGGGCGGGGGGGGGGGGGGGGGGGACACATTTTACCACTTTGGAAGTGTCTCTATCGCAAACTATTCAGTATAGAAAAAAATGATATTAGAAACCTCAATATCATTTTTGAAGACCTATCCATAAATACCCCACACGTATGGGTTTGATGAAATTTTTTTTTCGAGTTTCAGTTCGAAGTATGGCGAACCCCCAAAATTGTTTATTGTTTTTTTTTCTATTTTTGTGTGAAAATCTTAATGCGGTTCACAAAATACATCTACTTACCAAGTTTCAACAGGTCTTATAGTTTCGGAATAAAGTGGCTGTGACAGACAGACAGACAGACATGACAAATCCATAAGGGTTCCGTTTTTTGCCATTTGGCTACGGAACCCTAAAAAGCATCTCTAGTGGTTAATTTTGTGTTATTAGGAACAACGTTAGAGCTTTGACAGTCTTGTTATTTGTTAAACTAAGAATAGATACAATATTAGCAGGAAGAGGGGCTTCGCATAGGGCTAGTAGGGGCTAGGGGTTTTACTCACTCACTCGCCCAAGGAGGCGCTCAGTCATGCGTGAACTAATCACCTGTTCAGATACACGCAGCTGTTCAACGCGACGGACCGCGCGAAGGCTGGCGCGGTGTCGGGGGCGCAGGCGCGCTCCATAATGCTGCAGTCGCGGCTGCCGCAGCAGGCGCTCGCGCAGATATGGGCGCTTGCTGACCTGGACTCGGACGGAAAGCTCGGTGAGAATCTGTGTAATATGCGGTCGAAGTGAAAAGTAGACCGGTTAACTTAGGTAGAAATCCTCTGCCCGAAGGTTGTCTGGAAGAGATCTGGAAGAAATAAGACCGCCTAGATGTACCTTTGTTATTGTATCTTTGTTTCTTATCGTGCAATAAAGAGTAATTGAATTAAATTGAATTGAAGAAAAGCTTGGGTAGAATATAATGAATCACATATATAAACTTTTTAAATCCCATTTTTTTGTTGTTGATGGGTTTGCGCTCGACTCAAATCTTATCTGATGGTAAGTGATGATGAGGCCTAAGATGGAGCGCGCTTACCCAGAAGATGCCTACTCACTCTTCCATTAAAAAGATCCAAATTGTACTTGTCCGGGAATACCGAAGCTGGCAGCGAGTTCCATTCCTTAGCAGATCGCATTATGAACGAGGAAGCAAAACGCTGCGAGAGCGTGGTATGTCTACTGCATAAGGATGAAGTCTCTCCCCACGCCTGGTAGTCCGCTGATGGAAAGGGGATGGGGGGGAATGAAATCGTGCAATTCCTGGATACACTCCCCAAAATGTAGAAATCCGAAAGACAGGCCTGCGACGATGTTTGAGGCTCTGTACCTTGGTATTTACCAGAGCGTCGTCTCCTATGGGCCTTCGGGCACGACGCTCAACCGCGTCCAGAGCAGCCAGCTGATACTTGGCAGAGCCGTCACAGAGGTGAATTGCCCTATCGTTGTTTAATTTCCATATCACAGGAGGAAATCTTAGTTTGGGATTAGACGTGGTGATAAAGTCCACGTACCTCAGGTAGAGACTTAAACGCATTTTCTGTGAAACACAGTTTATTCTCTGGCATTGTTTAATGTTTAACTCTGTTGCAATACCAGGAAGGGTTATAAAATAAGATAGCGGATCTTGTGAGGTCTAAGCGAAAGAATGATATTTAAACCAGTACTTACTGAGTAGTCAAACTGGCCGGTTGAATAACGCTCGCCCGCCATCATATAACTTAGACCTCGCAACCTCGTTTATCAAAGTATCTGTCAACTTATAATATGGGCATTTCTATTCTATAATAGTTAAATATTTTTACTGCCACATATTTGGGCTGTATTCCTTTCGACCACAACACTCTCACATATCCCCGCAATCAACCCACAACCAAAGACATCGTATTTTATCATCATCAGGTTATTTTTTTGGATCCACTGCAGGAGCACAACCCTCTCTCATCTGCCGGAGACAGACGGAGGATTTGGCCTTCACTCCCCGCGCTGGCCAGACGGGTTGGGGAGGCCTGGTTGATGTTTTATAATGTATTTTATCATGCAATAAAGAAACATTTAATTATTTAACAAATAACAACGTTCTATAAGTAATATAATGTTTAATTCGCTCTCAGGTTGTGAAGAGTTCGTGCTGGCGATGTATTTATGTGAGAAGGCAACTCAGGGCGAGCCCGTGCCGACCAAACTGCCCCTGGAGTTGATACCGCCCACCTTCCGGTATGTAACCACATCACACTACTCAGCCGGTCGCACGAAATAATAATAGATAATCATATCAGCCCTGAGACGTCCACTGCTGGACATAGGCCTTCCCCAATGAACGCCACCACACCCGGTCCTCCGCCCTCCGCATCCAGCCGCTACCGGCCACCTTCAGATAATAGATGTGTCATAAGAAATCTAATAAATAAAATCGTAAACATCGCGTGTCTGTACATTGAAGATATTTGTAAAAAAAAAATTGGGGGGTCTAAGGATAAGCAACAGAACACATTACGATCATTTTTGAAATTTTTGTCTGTTTGTCTGTGAGTTTGTGCACGCATCACTTAAAAACGACTGATCGGACTTTGATGGACTTTTCACAGAAACATTGGGCTTAATTTGGTGTAACATATAGGCTTTATTTCATCGCAATCGGCTAACTGAATCAAAAGTTATAGACAGTTTTAGTTTTCAAATACATTAGTAGGTAAGGTTAGTATGCAATATATTGCACAACATATATGTATATAGTATTTCGGAACTATTCAGATTGCGATGAGTTTGGACTACATTTGGAACTGCGAGTGGGATTTGGAGTGGGAGTGGTCGTGGGCGTGGGCTCGGGCGTGGGCGTGGGCTTGGGAAAAGGGGAGTGGGTGTGGGAGCGGAAGCGGGAGCGGGAGCGGAGCGGGTGTGGGACCGGAGCGGGAGCGGGAGCGGAAGCTGAAGCGGGAGTGGGAATGGGAATGGGAACGGTTCTGTAGTTCACGCGAGCCGAGGTCACCTGGACCTAGACCTGGATCTGGACGATACACTGCGAAGAATGTAGGGTGTAAATGTTCGACTGAATTCGTGAGCGGTAGCGGGAGCGGGTATGGTACCAGTGTCATTTGAGTGTTTGAAAATTTGCTTAACTTTTGACTGAGTTAACCGATTACGATGAATTTGTGGTATACGTATGCAACAAAGTAATGTTGGTCGGAATTTGGATTGCGATGGATTAGTTACGAGGACTACATTTGGAGAGACGAGGGAAAGAGGTTTGAGGGGAGAGCTGAGGGGAGGGTTGAGAGGAGTGTAGAGGGGAGGGTTGAGGGAAGGGTTGAGAGGAGTGTAGAGGGGAGGGTTGAGGGGTGGGTTGAGAGGAGTGTAGAGGGGAGGGTTGAAGGGAGAGTTGAGGGGTGGGTTGAGTGGAGAGTTGAGGATCTGGACCTGGGTCTGGGCATGGAATTAGACCTGGGCCTGGACCTGGACCTGGACCTGGACCTGGACCTGGACATGGACCTGGACCTGGACCTGGACCTGGACCTGGACCTGGACCTGGACTTGGACCTTGACCTTGACCTGGACCTGGACCTGGACCTGGACCTGGACCTGGACCTGGACCTGGACCTGGACCTGGACCTGGACCTGGACCTGGACCTGGACCTGGACCTGGACCTGGACCTGGACCTGGACCTGGACCTGGACCTGGATCTGGACCTGGACCTGGATCTGGACCTGGGTCTGGACCTGGACTGGACCTAGACATGGACCTGGACCTGGACCTGGATTTAAAGTCTGAGTGGAAGTAGGATAGGGAGCGGAACTAGGAATTGGAGCGGATCCTGTAGTCCACGCGAGCGGAGCCGCGGGCACAGCTAGTATCTAATAAACTCATTAGCGTAATTCCATTTTTTTTTTGTTAATATCAAACACCCTTTTAAATGCTTTGCAATTCACATAGCATAGTGATATTTAGTATTCTCTGCCATAGATGTGTATTAAGTAAGAAAGTAATTTCTGCCAACAAACTGTATTAATAAATACATAAATAAAAATCTCAGACATTCACACCAATTATCCAGTCCCAAACTAGGCAGAGCCTGTGCTATGGTTACTAGATAACGGATACACGTACTTAAATAAATATATAAACATCCAAGACTTGGGTACAAACATTCATATTCATCATACGAACATTTGCCCCTAGCGGGATTCGAACCCGCAACCTCCGGCGTGGCAGTCCGAGAGCTACCAGTTCCGCCACGGAGGTCGTCCGTATTATACAGTTGGTTGGCAGAAATTGTATTTTTTGGAGAGATGAATAAATGATTTTTAATTAATTTATTACACCTTAGAGACCCTGCACCATATTGGATCTTATCTCTTAGGGGCCCAGGAAGACCTGGCGACACTTCGATCCTTCAGGATCTTTTGTGCCAAACCCCTGACCACCAACGGTGCCCCAAGACTTCACATGCGCCTTAGAATATCTTCTTTATCAGGTTTCCTCACGATGTTTTCCTTCACCGAAAACCCTGTGGTATCCTACTAATATTATAAATTTGAAAGTTTGAATATTTTGATGTTTGTTACTCAGTCACGCTTCAACCACTGGACGGATCGTGATGAAACTTATAGGTCAGGTCCTGGAATAGGATAGAGGATAGTTTTTATCCCGAAAAAACATCTAATTCCTACGGGATATACATAATAATTTGTGATGTTAAGTTGTCCACGCGGACAGAGTCGCAGGCAACAACTAGTTATAAATAAACTATACTTAAGTTTGGAAACACTTATTGGTACGGGCAGGGTTTGTACCAGGAACTCATAAACGTGAGGCGAGTGTATAATTAGGATACTATGGCTCCTGACTCCGAGGATACTCTTCCACCTGACT